>OX421285.1:10896221-11589560 GCA_949125355.1 Agriopis leucophaearia
TGGTGACACATGGTAATCTGACCCCAAACTAAGCGAAGCTTGTAATATGGCTGCCAGAGTCTGATATCATCATCATCAGCCAGAAGACGTGCACTGCTGAACATAGGCCTCCCCCTTTAACCTCCACACCTATACCTTAACAATCACGACAAAAAGCAATGACGTAGTTATTTTTAACCGACTTCCAAAAGGAGAAGGTTATCAATTCGACTGTTTGTTTTTCCTCAAAACTTTCGACTGGGTGAACCGATTTTGATGATTCTTTATTTATTTGAAAGCTGGTGCTTCCCGTGTGGTTCTTTTGTCAATTTGTTCCAGTTCTGAAATTTTTGTGAAGTTGGTTTTTTATATTGATAATTTTACGTAGTGTGATTTTAAGAACGTAAGCGTAGTCATGATGAATAACAAGTTAAGTTAAGAAAATCTAAGGTTTTTTCCAATGTTAGCAGAACCAAAGGTGATCCATTAAATACCTATCCAGACGTCAAACGTGCTGGTTCCAGCGTCTACTCAGCCTTTCCGTCGCCAATTTAAATGCAAAAACCCTCCCTTTGGCAGCTAAAAAAGGCTGGTCTTGCCTTGGGGTTCATAGAATAGGATAGAGAGGGGTGGATTATCTGAGACTTAAAACAAAAGTCTTTTGTTTATCTGAGACGTAAAACAAAAGTCTTTTGTTAACAAAAGACTATTGAGTCTCAGATAGTCCACCCCTCTCTATACTATTCTATGAACCCCAAGGCAAGACCAGCCTTTTTTAGCCGCCAAAGGAAGGGTTTTTGCATTTAAATATGTTATAACTAGCTGCTTAGCTCTATTTGAATTAATTCAAAGACCTAATCTATCTCTTTCACACGTTTTCAACATCTATAGGTAAAGAAAAAATCACTGAGTGAGAATTACAAATAATACCATTGGGCACATTATCTTTTGAATAACATTCCAAATAGTATAAAGCAATTTTCGTGTTGATTATTTTATGGGACGGCAGAAAAGATACAAAAAAATATTCGCGTTAGAGCTTTTTTTTATGTGACTTTTTCTGTTTGCCTTATAGCTTGACCGGACTAGTTGGTGAACGCAGAGGGGTTGGGCCGAGTTTCTTTCTATCTTCTCCGCCGTCCTATAGGATATTAACACTAAATTTTCTTTATACTATTTGTAATTATATTTTAAGGAGATAAGTTATTCCTTATCGGTTTTTCGGAATTCTCACTCAGTTATTTTTTATCTCCAAACTCATTTAGCTGCCCCTTAAAATATCACGGTTCTTTGATATATGTAGTTATAGCTACGCGCATTAACAGCCCCTTAAACTATCACGGTTCTTTATTTTATCAGAGTTCTTCACTACAGTAGGAACCACGCGCATTTAGCAGCCCCTTAAACTATCACGGTTCTTCACTACTGTTATAGCCATGCGCATTTAGCAGCCTCTTAAACTATCACGGTTCTTTATTACAGTTACGATATAGTCACGTGCATTTAGCAGCCCTTTACTTTATCAGAGTTCTTCACTACAGTAGGAACCACGCGCATTTAGCAGCCCCTTAAACTATCACGGTTCTTCACTACTGTTATAGCCATGCGCATTTAGCAGCCCCTTAAACTATCACGGTTCTTTACTAGTGTTATATATTTACCGTGATAAGGTTGTGGATGGAGCTTCCAACATTTTGGTGCAGTTACATGCATCATGTTCACGGGGAGATTGAAGAACGACTACCACCATAACCTTATGATAGTAAATATCCCGTTTATAAACATATAATTGGAGACTTTTGTTGTTCGTGATTTTATTAATTGAGATTATATTTCAATCTTCTGCGTAGGCATAAACAATTTACTTTGAATTTATTAGATTTTTGTTATTTTCCCTCAATTTTACTATTTTTACTTGTAACTATGTTAACAAATTTTAGAAGTAATTTTAAGCTACTTCTAATTGTAGTGTCGATTAGAAACTTTGCAAGTATGTATAGTCCGGACGAAAATACGATTGATTACCATCGAACTGTTTTGATGATGGAGCTGAGAGGTGTCGTTAATAGCTACCAGTAAACCTCTGGAGTTTACTTTGAATTAACGAGTCACATAGGCGTGTTTTTTTTTACTGTTTATTTGTATGATATATACTTTGATTTATGACATACCTATGTATTGTATTTTTGTATTGATTTAATTAATTAATGACTGAAAATTTACTGTACTATTATTATTTTGATTGTCATTGTTTACTTTTTTATTATTTACTAGTCGACCGTCCCGGCTTCGTACGGGTGTAAGCTCGGCCTTCGGCCTCGCGACAAATGATAATATAGCCTATGTCACCCGGGGATAGTGTAGCTTCCCAACAGTGAAATAATTTTTCAAATCGGTTCAGTAGTTTCGGAACCTATTCAATGCAAACAAACATACAATCAAATCTTTCCTCTTTATAATATTAGTATAGATAATTTTGCTGTCATTTTTTGTTATTATTATTTGGATATATTACTTTAATTTATTTTTATATGATTTGGTTTAAGTAATTATTTAATTAATTGTATGGGTTGTTTTGTTGCCTGAAAAAATATATTTGAAATTGGAGGCATCGTCATAAAGAAACATATTGTGTAAAATATAATAATCTGCCAATCCAAAAATAAGCACACAACTCACTATACAAAATGCATCAGCAATTTAATGAGTGCGGTCCTTTTCTGCATTTCAAGACTCATTCAAGACTCTTAATGTCATTTGTAAGCCGCTTAGCACATCCCTAGTAAGCCTGCTTGCTAAGATATAAATGGATCTTTGCGTTCAGCTTTATTTGGTACGTAGTGGTATGCGGTCTTCAACGGACTTTGTGGGAGATTTTATCATAAATGATTTGGCTTATCGACTTATATTTTTTACTGCTCAGATGGAAAATTATGTACGAAGTCACGAACCTAGTATTTTATGATAGATACATACAGTCAATTACATAATATACTTCTGTCTCAAATAATACTATAAAGATTACGGTTATAGCAAACAATCTGACATAGGTCAATTGCACTGTCTACATCAGAGGTTCCCAGACCTTTTTTTTCTCATAGACCACTTTCAAAAATATAGCTAGTTCCGGTGGTCCCCTTGCAGCTACATTTCTACTACATTTTCAAAACTCGAAAAAAAATGTACCTACGGTAGACTCGACGGGAGTCTACGTAGGCACGTAGACTCCCGTCGAGTCTACCGTGGACCCCTGAGGATCCACCTGGACCACTTTGGAAACCTCTGGGTCTACATCAAACTATTTTTTTTTGACAAAACACTGCTTTCAACTTTAACGGTTGTTCACTACAGTTATATCATTATTTACATGATATTTACCGTGGCAAGGTTGTGTAAGGAGCTCCCGATATTTCGGCGCAGTTGGATGCACCATGTTCACGGGAGTACCACGGTACCACGGTAAATATCCCGTAAATAACCATATAACTGTAATTTTTTACAAAATATAATTTACTAACTGCGCCCCGCGGTTTCACCCATGAGGATTAATTTACATAACATACACACATTGCCTTTTTATTCTTAAGAAGCTGAAATAATATGAAAGACGCGATATTATTCGTTAAATTTGTTTAATTATTTCAATGAATAATATTCGCGAAAACCTAAGAAAACAGACGAAAGGAAACCGATTTTTTTTTTTTACAACTTTAGGGTTGGTTTTATACTAAAATTTGTTCAAAATGATGAGTATAACGGACCCCTTATGACTTAGTACACCCTTTCCGCGGAACCCTTTCTATAAAAACGAAATACAACCGACTGATAACTTATCACGAAATCTCGAAAACTACTTTGAAATTTTGCAGGTAGAGAAGGTGTAGATTTATCGAAATAAGGGTCATAACAAATATAGTATGTAAACAAACAGTACACAATATTTAGGTAAGGTTTTTTTTGGTTTATATTTTGTGTACACATTGTACACCTTTTACAAATTCTTTAGTCCTGTCCATCCAAAGGTTGCATGGAAGAAATCGCTCTAGGCGAGGCCGCCCATAATACTACCGTATATTTATTTTTGATGTTAGTTTAAGTTTCTTTTGTATTTTTCGGTGTGTAATAAAGAGATATTGTATTACACTTTGCCGTACACTTCAAATAACAAAAAAGTTCGTCTCTGCTATGCTTACACTAGAATATAACTTTTTTACAATCCCACGACATTCCTACAGAAGCAATATCAAAGAGGCAGCCAACAGACGTAGGAATCTAATTATAATGGAGCTTGTAAAGCTAGGAATCCCAGCGCCTCCAGCTGTCTAGAATTCAAGATATCGGACACAAATAGGTTTTAAGTAGGTATTATAGACGAGAGTGTAGCCAGGACTTTGTTCAAGGGGTAGATGTAAAGTTGCTTAATAGTAGATTGTTGCATCGAGCGCAAAGTGAGTTATTAATGGACGAGTGTTATGTTATGGTACTAAACACGAGTGCATTGACACTCACTTTAGCAAGGTGCATAATCTACTTTTCTTTCGACTACCAATCTACCTACCGCGATATAATATACCTCATCATCAGCCAGAAGACGTCCACTGCTGAACATAGGCCTCCACCTTTAACCTCCACACTGAACGACATCATGCCATCTGCATCCACTGGATGCCCGCGACTCGACACGATGTCGTCGGTCCATCTAGTGGGAGGCCTACCTACGCTGTGTATAATATATAATAAAACCTAATTAAGTTTTTATGTATGAAGAAAAAAAACAATATTTTGCAACTAAGTCGTCAAAAAATAAATTTACATGGCTTTTTCATTTAAAAAACTAATTTACACCCGTGCGAAGCTGGGCGGGGTCCACGCAATGGATTTTGATGCGGTTTTCGCCATCAGTTATATAATTTTTCACGAAAGGTTTATTTATTTAATAAAACTTACACCCGTGCTAAGCCGGGGAGGGTCGCTAGTATAATATAATATGTAGGTATATTGTGTTTCTTTGCCTTTAATAAATAAGTATCAATATAAAAACCGATCTCATAAAAATGGACACAGGAAGCGCCAACTTTCAAATAAAATAATAATCATCAAAGTTGGTTCACCCAGTCGAAACTTCTGAGGTAAGAAACATTAAAAATAAAATACAGACGTATTGATAACCTCCCCTTTTTGGAAGTCGGTTAACTAAAAAACATGTAGGTAATTTAGCATTATTATTGACATCACAGCCCGTGTGGTGATGTGAAGACAATAACATGTGTCAATGTCATCAAATTGATATTCACTGTGGCTCACTTCCGTTCCTTATAACGGCAGCCCATATTAACTTAGGTCATACAGGATGACGAAGGTTATTAAACTAAGTTCTATATCTAGTAGATGTATTAGTATCGTACGTGTCTTAGATCAGACGAACAAGGAAGATATGGTGGGATGTCGTTTAGTGTGGAGGTTAGGGGGAAGCCTATGTTCAGCAGTGGCCCTTGAACTTGATTAGCATAGGACCGAGCCAGATGACTTTGCAAACAAGTATATATTTTAATTATTTGAAAACCACTGATAAAAGATTTGAGAACAAGTGTAACAGATTTTATTAAATATAGCTGATAACGATCTCATTGAACAAAAAAAAACTAAATCAAAATCGGTTCAATAATTTTGTTCATGAAACTGAAACTTGAAATTGCCAAACCAACAGGCGGTTTGGCAATTTCAATAACTTTGTTCATACGCCTGTTAGTTGGGCAATAACAATAATTTTGTTCATACGCCTGTTGGTTTGGCTATATCATTAATTTTGTTCATACGCCGGTTAGTTTGGCAATATTAATAATTTTGTTCATACGCCTGTTGGTTTGGCAATATCAATAATTTTGTTCATACGCCTGTTGGTTTGGTATTATCAATAATTTTATTCATACGCCTGTTGGTTTGGCAATATCAATAATTTTGTTCATACGCCTGTTGGTTTGGTATTATCAATAATTTTGTTCATACGCCTGTTGGTTTGGCAATAACAATAATTTTGTTCATACGCCTGTTTGTTTGGCAATATCAATAACTTTTGTTCGAGTGCTTACTAATATTGATTTTTTATATTGATGATAATATTTATGAAGAAGAAGTTTGTGTCTCTAGTTTTTTTCTTGGCTGGATAACTAATAAGATTTATTTATTGAGAATAGAAGATAATACTAATATCCAATCAACAATCATGGAAACAAGGAAAATTGTGCACTGACTAATCACTTTATAGTACATAGTTAGTCGAGAAACGTCTAACAAAGGTTCATGACTAACAATTATAACCTTGTACTTGGTAATTCTAAATATGCTTCGTACGTACTCTACGTCACTCATGCATTTCAACGTTTTAACTAATAGCTTCTCTATTACGAAGTCATCATCATCATCAGCCAGAAGACGTCCACTGCTGAACATAGGCCTCCCCCTTTAACCTCCACACTGAACGACATCCTGCCATCTCCATCCACTGGATGCCCGCGACTCTCACAAAGTCGTCGGTCCATCTAGTCGGAGGACTACCTTTGCTGCGTCTTCCGGTTCGTGGTCTCCACTGAAGGACCTTTGTTCCCCATCGGTTATCGGTTCTTCGAATGATGTGGCCTGCCCATTGCCACTTCAACTTGCAAATTTTTATGCGTAGTACCATAGACGAAATGTTTTTCATCTATGGTAGTAGGTAAGGTACCTAATAACTCGATAGCACAAGGATCACAGTGCCTTAAGACAAGGGTCTTTGACCAGTGTGTGTTGCCAGTGATGACATATGGTACTGAGACGTGGTCCTTAACTGTTGGCCTTTTAGAAAAACTCAGAGTCACACAACGAGCAATGGAGAGAACTATGCTTGGAGTTTCTTTGCGCGATAAAATCCGGAACGTAGGTATTCGCCAAAGAACCAAAGTCACCGACATTGCTATAAAATTTGCGATTTGAAGTGGCAATAGGCAGGCCACATCGCTCGAAGAACCGATAACCGATAGGGAAGAAAGGTTCTTGAGTGGAGAACACGAACCGGAAGACGCAGCGTAGGTAGGCCTCCCACTAGATGGACCGACGACATTGTGAGAGTCGCGGGCATCCAGTGGATGCAGATGGCCGATTGTCGTTCAGTGAGTTAAAGGGGGAGGCCTATGTTCAGCAGTGGACGTCTTATGGCTGATGATGAATGATGATGATGATGATACCTATTTATCAATGGCTACATCTACACTTCATCTCAGTCGACAGCGGCGATGATAACCCGACGCATCCGACCGCAGTGACATTGAGTCGACCACCAACCACAAGAAGTTCATTAGCTTGTCCCGAGGCGAGGTCGTTACGATACTGATTGGTATGAGAATATTGAACATGAACTGAATACTGAACGGCAGATGAGGCAATGTTGATCCATTTTTTAGGGTTCCGTACCCAAAGGGTAAAACGGGACCCTATTACTAAGGCTCCGCTGTCCGTCTGTCACCAGGCTGTATCTCATGAACCGTGATAGTTATACAATTGAAATTTTCACAGATAATGTATTTCTGTTGCCGCTATAACAACAAATACTAAAAAACAGAATAAAATAAATATTTAAGGTGGCTCCCATACAAGAAACGTGATTTTTTTGCTCGATATTGATAACGGCAACAGGTAGACGCTTGAAATATTCACAGAATACTTAGTTATAGTTTAAAAATAAATAATTAAATTAATACTTAAAAGGGGCTCCCATACAACAAACGTGTTTTTTTCCCGTTTCTATAGATAATGGTACGGAACCCTTCGTACGCGAGTCTGACTCGCACTTGGCCGGTTATTAGGTATTGTTTTTTTTTTTTACTGCCTGGTAAATTTTTGCACACACGGTCATCTGACCCAAACTAACCAAAGCTTGTAATATGGCTGCTACTGCTGCCAGAGACTGATATACGTACATATATATATTTAAATACATACCTAAATAGATATTAACATCCAGACATAGAACATACACAAATCATCACATAAATATTTGCCCTAGGTGGGAATCGAACCCACGCCCCCAAACGCAGAAAGTAGGTAAACTAGCAACTGAGCCACCGGGGCAGTCAAGACAGACATAGGCTTAAAATAAGGTAATGTATACGTACATATAACGAACAATATAGTAACGTTTATGCTTATGAGTGAGTTGGGTAAATATAAATTATAACAACCATAGTCAGTTGATATGTCTGCCGTGAGTTTTAGAAACAAGAAAGATATGGCAAGGTAGCGGTGGCGGGTGCGAACGCATCTGGCCTAAATCAGACTTGATGACTTGATACATACACACACACACACAAGTCAAAGATGTCCTATATTAAGGAAGAGCAAGGACTCCTAATACCTACAGGCATTTTTTTGTCTAAAAGGAATCCCTGATGGAGAGAGCTATACTCGGAGTTTCTTTGCGCGATAAAATCCGGAACGTAGATATTCGCCAAAGAACCAGAGTCACCGACATAGCTATTAAAATCTGCAAGTTGAAGTTGCAATGGGCAGGCCACATCGCTCGAAGAACCGATAACCGATGGGGAAGAAAGGTTCTTGAGTGGAGACCACGAACCGGAAGACGCAGCGTAGGTAACCCTCCCACTAGATGGGCTGACGACATTGTGAGAGTCACGGGGATCCAGTGGATGCAGATGGCAGGATGTCGTTCAGTGTGGAGGTTAAAGGGGGATGCCTATGTTCAGCAGTGGACGTCTTCTGGCTGATGATGATGTTGAATCCCTGATCGCATTAAACTGTTAACATATGTACTAATGTTTACTAAATATACGTAATACTATTACAGTATAAAAACACATGCATAGCTAGGTCCTATAACTACGATTGACTGTTGAGACATGGTTTTACGTCATAAATTATACTTAGAATTAATGTTGCGTGGAAAATTTCGCAGCTAAGTATTTTTAGAGCGCAATAAAATAACTTTATTGTAACGAATCAATTTAATAACAACTGATAGCAAATCAGGTCTTTCATTTTATGCTTAAATCAATTGTAAAATATGACGTAATGAACGAATTGAAATTTCAGAACCGTATTTTTAAAGATAATATTGTAATTTCACAAAAAAAACTCAATCCAAATAAATTTTAGAATCACTTACAATTTCATTTTCAAAACAATTTCAACCTTTGTGACCTATTAAACAATATTAGCCTATCGTGTTCTCACTACTGGGACACAGGCATTCTCTCAGAGAGAGATGATGGGGCCCTAACCCACCATGCTGACCCACTGTATGATGGTGAATATCATATCTCTTTGAACTTTAAAGTTCTGGGACAAACTGGCTACCTCACAATGTTTTCCATCACTGTTTTGAGTGATGTCATAACAGCACATAATTTATTAAGGTAGGTACTAAAGAAGTGTTTAGTGCAGGTCCGAGAATTGAACTGGGTGTCATTAAATTGTAAAGCGCACATTCTATCGCTAGGCCACCAGCATTTATTACAAGTCAGTGACCTCTTAATACGGTACAAAACATAAAAGCTATCTTTTGATATACAGTTAACTTGTTTAATCTAAAATATCACAACCATTGATTTGAAAACATTAAGGATGTTGGAACTAGTACAAAATTCGCAAAAAATGTTCCCTTAGATTACATATAACAATTCTGATCCATTTTCAAAGTGGTACCCATCCTTAATTTAAAGCCTTTGTCTCTAAAACAATGTCTTATTAAGCTTGCATCAAATGTAGACTAATTGCACTTATTACCCTAATAATAGGCATGTGGCCTAATGTTTAATTTATTAGAAATAACAGGCTTAGCGGTGAATATAACTAAATACATTACACATAATGAAAAAATAAATTGAATTGGCTGATTAATCTCTGAGATATGAGCGTTTAAAGTTTTAGGTGGGGATAGAGAGGAGATGATCCATCCCTTTCTCGCAAAGCGTGTGTTAGTATAGCATTTGTATGCCGCGCTTGAGGCGTGACGTCATAGCTCAGTATAGTGCGCTCTCTGTCTAGAATGAAATTAAAATACTTATAACTTATTAATTTTTGCACTAATTTAAATTTTCTTTTCATTGATAGGCTCTATTGACGATCAGCTTTTTTATGAGGTAATAAAAAATATATTAGTCATGTAATGTTTAGTCTAGTTTTAGTTACGACATTTTTGACTGCTAATGTTAACTTAATTTCCATATCCAACATCATCGCAACCAATGGATTTGATGGCACTTGACAAACATGGAATTTATATCAAATTAACAAACATGGAAACAACAAACAAATACGATTTTTTAAGTCTATCAGAGTGCCTGTTTGATGCGACGTGTGACCTAAATGCCGTTACTTGTTCAACGTATAAGCATTGCCATTCAGCGTGGTATACGCCAGCATACTGGGTACGCTCCCAGCTGGGCGCGAGCATTTATGTTGTCTTTAGACCTACAACCGTCTATAGACAGTCCAATTATATGTAGAATAGCCTAAGTATATTAGTAAACAACACTTAGAAATCAATTTTAACCTACTTTTAATGTTGAGTTTTTAATAAATTAAAATGTCATTATGATACATAACTTACTTGCAAATTATATATTGCCTAATAATAATAACTTAAACGCAAATAATTAGATTGGCATTCGACCAAATGTGCCCATCATGCCAATGTCACGGCTGTGCTCTAACCATCTTGCGCGTGACGATGGAAAGAGGCCTGACGGTATGAGTCTTGTTCCCTCAATATTGGGGTGGTCCCTTGTGTAGGACGTGACTTGTGTCAATACTTGGCCCCGTCACATCATCCTGAGACACAAAGTAGTGCTGGTGCGGCTGCTAATTCGGCAGAGCAGCACAAGCGGTGCAAATATGCTAACCTCGGCAGTGGTTACATATTTCAGGCGTTTGGGGTCGCGACATTGGGCCATTGGAGACCAGGAGCTCAACTCATTTTCAAAAATCTTTCAGAGCGCCTGGCGTGACCAAAACGCTGGCGTGTATCTGGCTCAACGCATAAGCATTGCCATTCAGTGTGATAAAGGCGCCAGCATGCTGGGAACGCTGGCAACTGATAGTAGGCATGAGAATTTGGATTGTCTTAACACCTTCAATGGTCTATGGGCAGTCTTACTGTTTTTGTAGTATCAGCTTGTATTTTGTTTAGTTAATAAAGGCGCCCTTAAAATACATATCAATTTAAAAACTTTGCAAGTACCTATATTATGTCAACTGGAAGACAATACAATAATTTGGTAGCATTAAACTGATCTGATAATGGATTCAAGCGGTGGAAAGCAGTTATTTTCAACGGCTACCAATAAACCTCTCGAGTATGGATTCCTTTGATATAAATTAATGAGACTTTTTTAAACTAGACTATGTTAAATTATGGCTTGTTCCCGTAAAAACTTTGCAAACAAGGAAAATATTATTAAATTATGCACCTATTATAAAAAATCTATATTATTATGTAGTCGCGCTAATGTCACTGGACGTCAATTACTTTTTAAGGCATCCAAAAGTACTGCACTAGCACTAAAAACGTGTCAACACTTGAATTAAATTTGCACTAAGTTCCTAATATCTCACTTCCATTTCTATTTTTAGGGTCATGCACGTTCATCATTACTTCTCTCAGCTTCTCTATCACTTGGACTACTTCTTCTTCTGGGTACAGAGTCCTATTATCTACTTCTAGAATATCTGCACCGACAAGTCTCTCCCTCAAGAAGTTGTTTCCAAAATTTTCGAAAATTACTTGATCGTTTTCTATGTTTTCTTCACAGCAACGATGGAAAAATAGATGACCAACTGGACGGCCTTGAATGCAGCTCAGGACTACAAATAGCACTAGCGTTACAAGTACACAAAATATTATGATTCTCCACCACATGTTTGCTTATTAGCAATGTCTTCCAAAGAGAATTCAGTACTAGGTGTCTTCTGTCCATAGAAACTCTATGGTATGGTAGCCTTTGGTAAAGTTCCGTTTGTCCCGTTCAGTCTGTTGTATTTTAAACAAATATTTTATCAACTACACTTATTTTTCTTTGGTAAGTTCCCCATTGTGGGGACTTAGAACCGCACTATATACAAGCAATCCATGTCTCGTCCAACTTTCTTCAGAACCACGCTACGAACTAAAACTCAATCTGACTACACCAAACTTTTTCGCATGTGCTTCTTTCTTGTTATTAAAACGCTTACAAATCCGTACACGAAATGAATGGATTTGGCTGAAGTTTTGTATGACTTTTATGGTTTGTATGAAGTAGTTCACGTGTACGACCGAAGCCAGTGGCGTGATAATCGCTATTGTTTTTAAATCGAACGCGGACGTAATGGTCTTCGATTGCTTTGTTCAGTCATACGGGCTTGCAGACTTGCGACTACGACGCGCGACGCGACTTGGGTTTCACTTGAAGCTATACAGTCTGCTGTGAAGCCATATGATTTCATTATCAGCCCATCATATTCCCTCTGCTGCGACATAGATTTCTTTCAGAGAGAGAGAGAGAAAGAGAGGATGGCCCCAATCCATCGTGCTGACCCAGTGCATGTTGGTGGATTTGAGGTTCTTGGACATAGCGTTTTCTTTACGATGTTTTCCTTCATCGTTGTTGACCGATGGTATCAAAACTACATATAATTTACTTGTGTACTACAGAAGTCATTGGTGCAGGGCCGAGGAACAAACCGGATGCCGTCAGATTGCAAACCGCAAATGCTACCACTTGGCCACCATCGCAGTATATGATCACGCTATTGGATTGACCTCAGACAAAATTATAATCAGCCTATCCTAGTCCACCATAGGCCTCATCGCCCACCACTGGGCCTGACTTTCGCCACTTCCAAGTGCCGTACGTTACTCGCTTACGTTATACATGGTTACGCATATACCTTGTACTAAGCCGAAAGGAGGTCATTATGACCAACTTTTACTATGGGACCAACCATGAAATCGCCAAAAAAGTCAGAATCAGATAGAAAACGGTCATTGACACTCAACAAAATATATGGAACAGCTGATATACTTTAACACGCTTTTATTAGCTTGGTATGTATCTATGTAACGGAATCTTTGAACGTGATTAACATACCTCTATAAATAGTGCCCATATAAAAATGTCGGATTGATTTGAAACTTTGCATACATAGCAAGGACCGATGACAATGCAATAAAGCGTGTTTTTTAATTTATTTTGAACTTTAATTTAATATTTTTTTCGCGATTTCAGCTCTCTCTCTTAGCAAAAGTTGTTTATAATGATGTTAACCTGTATATGTAGTGTCATTAGTTGATACGTGGTCTCTACTGAAGATCACGTCTACCCCAACAGTTATCAGTTCAAAGACAGATATAACCAGCCCTTTGCTATCACTCCAGCATGCCAATACGATATGCTATGTCGACTCTCCGACGAAAACCTTTGTTCGGTATATGATCCTTCGGAGATACGCCAAACATAGCACTATCCATAGCCCGCTGGATGATCTTGAAACTTGTGATCCGCTCCACCTGTAAGTATCCACGTTTCAAAGTCATAATAAGTAAGACGCACTGGTTAAAGACTTTCCCTCAGATAGATGACGAGAAGACTCGACGTAGTTTACCGAACGCTGCCCAGCTCAACAATAGTATTTTTCATTACTCAGAAAGTAGGTCTTAAGTTGCCTGGGTAGCGGGTTGAAAGTAACACATATCAGCCCTAGAGAGAATCACTTTCAACTGACAGTGACATTTGACAACTCACAGACACTAAATTATTTAAAAAAACTAGTTCTATTTTCACATTTGTATTGAACCATGTTCCAACTTTTTTTTTCTCCTCCGTGGATTATGGTCCCGCACTTCTAGTGCATTTGCCAGTGTCAGTTCATGTTATTATTTTTAGTTTCCTTGTATTCGTAATGAAAAGCACAGTGTTTACCTCCGGGTTAAAGACTTATTTAGTCCCTATAACAATGTACTTTTTCTCTTGGCCTAGCTCTTAATTTTTACCTAGTCTAATACGAGCGTCTGCATGCCCTAGGTAAACATGCTCTCGAACGATTTCTAGAGTAAAGCCATTAATGGCAACCGGTCCTGCCCGGAGCAATGTATTTGTAGAACATGGCCTTGGTTTTATCCAAGTTCATACAAAGATGCGTTGGGAAGAATTTTCTAGGCCAACCAACCATTATTATATAAGTCCTCAAGCGTTTTCTGAACCGGCTGATCGATGAATGTCAAATGGATGGATGCCAAAAATGTAGGCCACAGCCTAGCCTGTCAAAAAACACAAAAAAAACTGCTAAATTTTCAAATTATTTATTGCACATTGTGATAAATATTTTTAATATTTATATAATAGGTATTATTTTTCTTTTCACTGCGGCTTTTAAATTGTTTTTTATTAACTCGTATAAGTCCACGTTTGACAACTCTAACAACTCTGTTGGTAAGTGACGTTGTGGTCGAAGATGAAGCACGGAGTCATAGATGATACCTATTCATTCTGGCCTATTTAATCCGTTATTGCGGCTTAATAGGCATGATGACTAACATTTTTTATTACCTCATAAATAAAACTGATCCAACTAAAACAAAATAAATTATTTCAAAAATAAATAAGTTATAAGTATTTTAATTTCATGCTAGACAGAGAGCGCACTATACTGAGCTATGACGTCAAACCTCAGGCGCGGTATACAAATGCTATACTAACACACACTTTGCGAGACAGGGATGGAGCAATAAAAAAGGCTCTATCCCCACCTAAAACTTTAAACGCTCATATCTCAGAGAATTTATTTTTTCAGTATGTGTAATGTATTTAGTTATATTCATCGCTAAGCCTGTCATTTGTAATAAATTAAACATTAGGCCACATGCCTATAAAAGTTAGATTTATATAACCACAGACTTTTTTGCAGAACTACTTAAGAACATGTTTGTCAAATATTTAATTTATTTATCTCTAGTTCAGTTATTATCTGTTAGGTCAACCCACGCTGTGAAGAAGCCAGCTTATTTTTCTCCGACATGATTTACTAATACGGTTATTGAGTATAAAAACTAAGTTTTATTTAAGCAAAACATAGCCTATGGCATCTAGAAATAATGTAGTTCTTTATTAATCAAAGAATTTTTTTAATCGAATTAGTAGTTCTGGAGATTACCTCTAACAAATATCCAAATTTACAAAGCCACAAATTGTACCTCTTTTAAGTATCCACACTAATATTATAAATGTAAAAGTAACTCTGTCTGTTTGCTACATAATCACGGCTAAACGGCTAAACCAATCTCGATAAAATTTTGCGAGGTACTAGTATGTATCATGAGGACGGACATAGGCTATTTTTTTCTGAACAAATCGCGGACGAAGTCTCGGGTACAGCTAGTTAGTGTATTTTGTTACATTTTGTAATACCGACAATGTTATTTAAATTCTATGTCATTCATAGAATGTATAATTTAACTTGGAATAAATGTAGACTACATTTACAGATAACTTGAAGAAGAAGTAAGATCAGAAGATAAAATCAGTCAAAAATAAAATCGATGAGTTTGGGTCTGGTTTTGATTCAGAAATTTTTGAGCGCTGATCCGATATCCATAGTCTAAAATATTATTTCAAGCACAGCATTTTTTCAATGTTTGCGCATCGAAACTTAATCCTTGGTTTTAAAGATCTTTGAAAGTGTAATCATTGTACCCACATTCGCAATAATCAGGCCTAGTATAATAATACTGCTTCCTCGAAGGTATTTTCCGCTGAGTTTCAAGATGGTGGCGTTTTAAAAAGGGTCTTCAAGCACCTCTCCCGGCTGAGAGAGCATCAACTATACTTATTGTACACATAAGTGGACCAGACACCTGTTTGAAGCTCTTTATTATTAAAAAAAATCCTAGTAGACAGACTAGCAATCTTATTGTAATTCTTCTTATTCAGGATGGGGGCGATAAGTCTTGCACTGACTTCCCGCTTGGGGTGTTGAAATGTAGTCTAGCTATTGTGGTTATGTGCATTCACATCACCTTTATATTATGTCACGAGACATAATATCAAGGTAATATTATGTCTCGTGCAACCCAGTTACAACAATAGACAAGCATGTCGCGACTTGACGCCCGTCTGCAATGCTATTTCTATTGACGTCTCGTTCCCCATTGAGCGTTGATGCATGGTGTCTACAGCCATTCGTATGCAGATGGGTTCCACATTAGCAGCTCGACTCATCTCTGCCTTTGATTCTAAACCTACTTGGGGAATGACTCGATCGATGCTTATTCACATTTAAATTACACGTGAGCTTGTTTGAAAATCTGTTGGCATAAGTAGACCGTTTCCCACCTCGTACACTTAATATGCAGGTTGATAAGTTTTATGCATTGATTTAATTTGCTTCTGCCTTTCTTTCTTTTTGGAGTGAAAAGCTAAATATCGGGCTGAGTGAGACCCACTGTGCCAGTTTACATGGTGCCTTTTCGTTTTTATATTCCTAGTGGAGCCATACTAGGAAAACCTGTCCGAAGTTGGCTGGTCATGTTACGTTATAATCATCAGCCATAAGACGTCTACTGCTGAAAATTGGACTCCCCCTTTAACCTCCACACTGAACGACAACCTACCACCTGCATCCACTGGATGCCCGTGACTCTCACTATGTCGTCGGTCCATCTAGTGAGAGGCCTACCTACGCTGCGTCTTCCGGTTCATGTTCTCCACTCAAGGACCTTTCTTCCCCACCGGTTATCGGTTCTTCCAGCGATGTGGCCTGCCCATTGCCACCAACTGTGATGTTATACATTATCTTTATTTAAAAATGGGCGATGCTGCCCCAGCGATAGCATGTGCGTTTTACTATCTAACGACACCCAGTTCTATCCTCGTCCTGCACCAATGACTCGACCAATGACCATCGTCAGGAAACCAGTTTGTCAAAGAACCTCAAAAGTTCGGAGACGTATGACATTCACCAACATGCTCTGGGCCAGCATAGTGGATTATGGTCCATCCTGTCTCTCTCTGAGAGAAGACCTGTGTCCCAGCAGTGGCGACATGATAGGCTGGTAATGATGAACAGAAAATTGGTACGAAAAATGTTTAAGAAATAGTTGTATGTGTCCCTCATAAGCAATTGGGTTGACATTGCCCAGGAATCCATGTTTGTGTTCATGTTCAAAATATAGGTCGGGGAAAAAGTTTCTTCGTATTTTATAAACAAATTCAAGACATATTTTTTTAAAGTTTAATTACATTTAATTATAATATATATGTGCCATTTTGTTCGATAACTTGTTGCCATCTTGTAGGTAGTGACATGATCCCATTGCTGTAGAAATTTTGGGACTTCTGATAAAAAAAATGCAACAAGTAGTTTTGACAGTCCTCTCTGGATGTTAATCTAAAACTACCCAAAGAATTCTGAAGAGACCGAAACAGGTGGAAATCTGAGGGTGCAAGGTCAGGGCTATATGGTGGATGCATTAACACTTCCCAACCAAGCTCTCTCAATTGTTGCTGAGTGGCCAAAGATGTGTGCGGTCTGGCGTTATCATGATGAAAGACCACGCCCTTTCTGTTGATCAATTCCGGCCGTTTTTTCTCAATTTCTTGTTTGAGTTTCATCAGCTGTTGGCAGTAGAGATCCGAATCGATGGTTTTGCCCGGCGGTAAAAGCTCATAATGAACGATGCCCTGCCAATCCCACCATACACACAGCATCACCTTATTACGTGTTAATCCGGGTTTCGCTACAGTCTGTGGTGCTTCACTGCCCTTTGACCATGATCGTTTGCGCACATTCTTGTCGTAGGTGATCCATTTTTCATCACTAGTGATCAATCTTTTCAAAAACGGTTCGGTTTCGTTACGTTTTAACAGAGAATCGCAAATGAGCACACGATTCATTTGGTTTCTTTCAGTGAGCTCGTGTGGCACCCAAATATCGAGGTTTTTTTTATACCCAGACTTTTTCAAATGGATCAAAACTGTTTTGTGGTCAATTCCCAGTTCTTCAGCTACGTCGTAACTACTAATATGCCGATCTTGCTCCACTTTTTCAGAAATGGCATCGACTTTATCCGTAACAGGGCGACCAGAGCGAGCTGCATCTTTGACATCAAAATTCCCGGACTGAAAACGCTTGAACCAACATTGTGCTACTCTTGATGACACTGCATTAATTCCATAAACGTCACATATTTTATTCGCGGCTTGTGTCGCATTTTTCCCTTTTTTGTAATAAAACTTCAAAATATATCGAATTTCTTCGTCTGATTCACTCATTTTATCGAACAAAAAAACAATTGAAAAATGGCGGGAAATTGCTTTTTATTTTTTGTATTCCTTTTTTAAAATGTCATATTTTTAATAATATCAAAACCAGCCAGATACAAACAGTACAACCGATGAGATTTTACTACAACTTTATACATACAAAATACGAAAAGACTTTTTCCCCGACCTATTATAAGCGGGAACACTTACAAAGTGTTTGTGTATTTGAAGTACCCTCAGTTTAGGTTTTCGATATTTTTTCCATACGAGTAAAAAAATTAACACGTTTAATTCGTTTACTAAATCAGCAAAACTCCTATGCTATAGGTACATTTCTAAATTATTATTTTTTAGTCGATAAAGTACATTCCTATATATATTTTTACATACTTAACCTCAAAATTCATTTTTATAGTGTTCTCGAATATTGTAGGTGACCACACCTCCCCCCTTCTCTCCTTCGCCCTCCACAACCCTTTTACTAATTACACATATTGGAAAGCCCTTCCTTAGTGTTCACTACAATCAGTTGTGCTTAAGCTCCAATTTTATCACGGTAAATATCCCGTTAATAATTATATAACTATAGTGGACATTTGAAAGTTTCAAATTTGTCGACAAATGAATTATGCACTGCGAAAGTAAGACTGCCTTCTAGCAAAGGTCCCTTCACCAAGAGGTTTTCTTGCTTATACTTCGCAGATCTTCCTCGGCAGAATCTTTACACCGCTTCCTGGATCTTCAGTCCACTAAAGGTAATATTTATCTTAAGTAGGTAAGTAAGTTATAGTATGGATAGATTGATTAAATCAGTCACATAAATAATAATTTGTTATGCAACCCGCGCCCGCGCCACCGCGCCGCGCGTACGTGCCGCCCTTGATATTTGCATACAGATGGGTTGTCTATAGTTGTATATCTGTGGGTGCGAGAAAGTAAAAGATGGAATTTTATCAAATTAGATGAATGACTTGTTATTGTAAGGGAAATATTTAACTAAGCATCTGATTTACTGGATGTGCATCTAAATTATTCACAAGATTTTGGTGTCTATACACAGATGGACACATACTTTAATTAATGATGAAATAAGGTATTTTGTTTTATTATTGCCGATGTCAAGATTCTCAATGTTTCTTTTTAAGGATCCGTGCCCAAAAGGGAAAAACGGGACCCTATTACTGAGCCTACGCTGTCTGTCTATCCGTCCCTACCTTTAAACGGGTGTATCTTTGGAACCATAATAGATAGGCAGTTGAAATTTTCGCAGCATATGTAATGTTATGGCGGATTAACTCACAAATACAAAAAAAGTCAAAAAAATTAAAACAAAAGAGGGGTCCCCATACAACAAACGTATTTTTTACGTATTTTTTAATTGCTCTAATGAAAAAACGGTAATACCTACTTACAAGCGTCAAACTTGGCATGATTATAGTACACTTTCTAAAGTATAACAAAACATAACAAATTATGGCCAAGTGCGAGTCAGTAACACATTTCTGATCACCAAGTTAAACAACGTAATTCGCTTGGGCGACCTTATCATTTCTTTCCCCGAATCCAAATGCCACATTTTACTAAATTGAAGTCGGTTTTTTTTTTATTGATGTGTTGATGAATCTTCTTGCTCAAGAAAGTACCCATGACTGGGAACCAATGACGATATAACCACTTGACAGCTCATCCTTTACTCCGCCGCGATGAAAATGTACTACATTTTCAGCATGATCTTATTCGAGCGAGCCAATCCTCGGCGCGAACTGAATAAATGACTTTTGTTTTCTCCAATCACAAGCGCCATACCAACGACCGACGTGACTTACGTCGTGCACAAGCAAATTATGACTCATTCGCGATCAAATTAATATATTATATAGGCTGGGAACTGAGGTTTGTGGATTCTAGATACTAGGGGCGTGTGCGCAGGAAATATGACGTAGGAAAGGGCGGGAATTTGAATTATCTACATTGAACTTGCTTTAAATTAAGCTTAAGACGCTTTTTAACAGACTTCCAATAAGGAGGAGGTGATCAATTCAACTGTTTTTTTTATGTTTGTTACCTCAGAACTTTTGACTGGGTGAACCGATTTTGATGATTCTTTTTTATTTAAAAGCTTGTGCTTCCCGTTTTGTCCCATTTCAATTTGGTCCAGTTCTGATGAAATCGGTTTTTATATAGATAATTATTTTGATTTTGTGTTCGTAAATCTACGATTGAGATGATATGATTACAAAATTCAGTAAAATCGTTAATAGTATAAGGTCAAACAACGGATTGAAATTCGAATTGCTTTATTACAACATCTATAAATATTTAAGACATTTTATAATACTTAAGTATTAGAATATATTTAAAATTTTACTATAACATCTACCTACTATTTCAACATGAAAGTAGATTGAATATTTTTAGTTTATCAAAACCATTACACATAGGTAATTGTTAAAATAGTAGGTAATTTTATTATCCAGTATTTTAATATCACAGAAAAATTAACTACGGTAAAAAGAGTTATCTTGTTTTTCTCGTGACAAGTAACATTGGCAAGAATTAAAGAGAGCGCTGTATGGAACGGATAAGCTTATCGACGCTTGTTGGAATGTGAAGGCGTGATTTTAGACGTGAATCATTTCTGCTGAGGCTGTGGGTATCTCGCGTTGTATTCAATTGACCTAAGAATGACATCTGGGATCGGCGGAGAAGTGGGGATGGCATCTCCAATAGGCTGGTAGCCGTTTTCATCAGCGATGTAGCGGATAGAAATTTGCTGCCCGTCGGGAGCCACCCACGAGAAGGATCCTTCGGACACCACGGGAGCCACGGGAGGGTTTCCAGGGAAAGCCTTAGGTGTACCTGCAAATAAATGGTATTAAATGAAAACTAAAATCTTTCAGTCCGCCTGGTTAACGCGACGCGTGACCAAAATGCTGGCGTGTATCTGGCTCAACGTATAAACATTGCCATTCAACGTGGTAATGCCACCAGCATGCTGGGTACGCTGCCAACTGATAGTGGGCTTGAGGAACTTGCTCGTTAAAATAAAATAAAAATTATGAAATATAAGGTCGTCCAAGTAACAAAATTACCAGTTATAACTCGTGCTGCTCGATTTATAGGCGATGAGAAGTTAGTGGCTAAGAAACTCCTGAGTCTAGAACACCGCCGTAAAGTACCGAGACTGAACATTTTCTATAGGATTCATTTCGGAGACTGTGTATCGGAGCTACGCGACCTTATCCTACCATCCCCTTTCTACTACAGGACAAGTAGGAAAACGATCCATTACCACCCATACATTGTAAACTTTCCTTGGATACGTACCACACGTTTCGATTCTACGTTTCTTAATCCGTACGGCCAAGGATTGGAACAACCTGTCGGCTTCCTTGTTTCCTGATAGATATAATCTGGGCCTGTCAGGTTTTTTTTTACTCCTGTATTAACAGGGTCAATTTTTGTTTCCCATGTTTCAACTGACTATGTTCTAATAAAAACTTTCTTTTTCCAAACTCTTTGACGTAGATATAGATAACAATAAATTGTTATTAATATCAGTGTAGTTAGTAACACGGGTAAAAGGACAAATTGGTTGTAAGACTGGTAATACGGTTAAAGAATGAAAGAACATACCTTGAGCTTCAGCAGAGATTCCATTATCAGTATTGTAAGAATGTCTGTAGGCGCCATCGGGATAGACTTCGTTCACATAGTTGATAGTATTGGCGGCTCCTTCACTAGAAAGGACTCTGTTGATCGGCACTGGACTGGGGTACCGAGCTTGACCGTACTGATCCTGGGCTGATGCTGCAGCGAAAACCGCGAGACAGATGAGAACACACTTCATGTTTGTTGCTAACTGATGAGTTGTGGATCGAAATAATCTTTTATACGAATTCGTCTGCATCCTTGCGCAACTTGCCATTGATGTTTCACATTTACATCATAATATATTTATTAGGTATTGCTTAGTGTTAAATGTCAATGTTTAGACCTAGATTGTCTCATACTAGCTTTAAGTTCTAGTTATGACCAAATACATAACAGATTACAATAAAATCGGCAAACGCATTAGTTGACTCGTTTATAGGGTCGAAGGTCAGTACCGAAATAATACGTTACGCTATAATGGTAAATACTTAAAAAATAAGCATGATTAAGCGAGTTGAGGTGGAGAGCGGGGACGAACGCATCAGGCCTAAAACAGGCTTGATGCCTTTAATAATAATAAATCATTTCTTTCAGACAAATGTTAAGTCCATATTCATTACATTACATTTAAACATTAAATTAGTTTTTTTTTTTTTATGATACTGGTAACGAGACGATCGAAGTCGCTCGCCTGATGGCTCTTCACGCTTGCCCATAATAGCTCAACGCCATTCAGAATTTTGAACTTCAACAGTTCAAAACCCTGGACGGCAATACACTGCGCTCGTCACCCCGAGATATAAGATTACAAATCTCTGTGTGCCCTGTAATTTCGCTGGAAATATTGCCGTTCCACCACCAAGCAGTAGTGTTTGCACACTACTGCTTGGTGGTTGAATAATTACATGCAAAATACACAATAAACACACAAGAAAAACACACACAAATAGAACAATAAGCATAACGTTTATCTTAATCTATATTTTGGTATGGATCCGGAATGCTCAATGTGCAACCTGGTCCAGTGCTGCATTATTGGGCAGTCCAGATCCATCCTCGGGGCGAACAGCTGCAGGTAGTTGTTGGAGCTGGCATTTAAACAAACTCACTCCTTGTCAAACTCACTCTTGATGCCTGCAAAATATGGAAAGAGCCACCTTCCACCGTGTTTCCGAGAAGCTACAACATGGGGTTCTTCAGGCGAGTTAATAGTCTTTAAAGGTCAGCAACGTATTTGTGATGCCCCTAGTGTTACAAGTATCCATAGGCGACGGTGACTGCTTACCATCAGTTGGCCCGTCTGCTCGTTCGCCACTAAAGGCATTAAAAAACACCCTAGAAACGACCTTGCCGCTCATTAACCGACTTCCAAAAAGGAGAAGGGTCTCAATCAACTGTTTATTTTATTTATATTTATGTTACCTCTGAACTTTTGACTGGGTGAACCGATTTTGATGATTCTTTTTTTATTTGTAAGCTGTTACTTCCCGTGTTATCCCATTTCATTTTGGTTCTTTCTGACATTTTCATGAAGTCAGTTTTTTATATCGATAATTATTGCAAGATGAGTTTGACTAAAGACATCAAGGCCGGAGGCGTTCGCACCCGTCACGCAACACTATTTACGCATTCCAGCTTCTGAACTATAAATGTGACCACAATATGGTTTTGGCTACAGAATCCTACCATATGCGTGTCTTTACACGCTCTTGGCCAGTTATTCTTATCATAATCAAATTTTTTCCACGAACAGAAAAATTACTAGAAGTATAATAAAGAGTAATAAAACAAAAATTTATTGTACAAAATTTTATTCAAAATGCTCCATAATCCAGTCCTCATAAGCTGTCAGGTCTGAGAACCAGACATTCTTGTCGAAGCAGATGCCCCTATCGCTGGTATCACCCGACCTGACTCCGTACAGCCGCCAGTTGTCAGCCTGGTAGCCCGCGAAGATGCCGCCGTAGCTCGGACAGAGGGCTACATCTGGAATAACAGTTTTTTGAAGTGAAAACTTTTTTAGATGCGTTGAGCACTATTTGGGTGAACCAAAATCAAGAAACTCGCGCTGCACCGTGTATTTTTAACCATCTCTTGTAGAATATAATATACACTCTTGCCTTGAAAATGTATCATCATTAATATGTATGCCCATCATTATAAATAGCTTTTACTTTAGTACCAACCCTGAAAAAAAACATTTAATTCCTAAGGAAACGCTCATGTCAACACGATATGTGACAATATACGGAGCAGCTGATACTAGCAATTTTAGGGTTGGTCTTATTATCAAAGTTGTCCATAATAATGACTGTAGCGGACCCTTTTCGGCTAGTGACCCCTTTCTGCGTAACCTTGTATATTGATTTTGAAGATGCATTTGCGCAATGTAACGCCTGATACAATATATCAACACCACAGAAAAGAAGCAACTAAGAGCTAACAATGTTGCTTTTGTATGAATCAGGCGTTATGGCTGCGGTCAGAACCACAGAGAAGAGAAGTAAATAGAACGGAAATGAGAAGGAAACTCCGTCGTCAGGTATTGTGACAGATACTTGATTGAACATTCTTATTTATGTCAACTCGCCGAACTCCGCGTTACAGTTGCTAACACAATTGCTATGGGTTTATATGGGTGCAAGTGGCTCTCAGAAAAAAAATGAAGCGTTATACCTACTATTTCCTCTCTGGCATTTACACCCCCCCCCCCCTTGGTCGTCCATTTGATCACATCATTTGCAGTTGTGTGCGCTCAATATTGAAGTGTGCGTTTGTAGAACTAGTAAGAATATGTCAGTGTGTGCAACACGTGTTTAACTCGCCCCCTTCAGTTTTTGGCATACTTTTTTCGGTACTAGCTCGAGTTTAAAGGCAGATCCAAAATATATATTATCAAAGAAGTGGCTACAACAAATTTCTTACAATAATGCCTTGACAGCCGTTCTAATTTAAACAAAAAAATAAATATCTTTTCTGTGGTCGGAACCACTGGATGATTGATTGGCAGCAACGCCCTATTAGTACACGTTTAACGTACTGCGATCCACAAGCCGCTTGCCAAGTGTGGGGGTTATAGCAACACCCCTCTAAGAGGAAGGCCTTTCTTCAGCAGTGAACGTTTACTGGCTGATGATGTAATGTGATGTGAGGCGTTTTGATTCAAGTTAGTGATCAAACACGGCTTTATATGCATAATATAACTTACTTAGTCCGAAGGTAGCGCAAAACATGTGCTCTCCAACGTTCTTGCCATTGCAAGCTTGAACTCCCTTATCTTCTAGAGCCACTGGTACCAATTCACCTTGCAGGTTCCACGCAGTCGTCTGGAATCATTAAAAAAATCATTTAAATTTAGTGCTAATAGTTCGAGGGACTAAATCAGAGTCTGTCAGTTGTTAACTGTCACTGTCAGTTGAAAGTGATTATCCTTAGGCCCCACAGAAGGCCCTTTGCTTTTTGTCTTTATGATCAATGATCTCCCTGATGTCATTAAGCACTCTAAATGTCTGTTGTATGCTGATGATCTGAAGTTGTACATTGAAGTAAGGTCTGGGGAGGATTGTATGAAACTCCAGCGCGATGTGGAAGCTGTCTATACATGGAGTGTCGCAAATAAAATGGAATTTAATCCATTGAAATGCCATGCTATGACCTTCACTCGCAAGTGGCACCCAGTTGAATACAAATATCAGTTGGACCTTTATGAAATCACAGATCTACTACCATAAAAGACTTGGGTGTCACTTTCGACCGAAAGCTTACCTTTAACGACCACATAGCCGTCATCGCCAAAGAGTCTTATCGAAGACTAGGATTTGTAATGAGGAACTCTAAAGACTTTGAAGGGACCTATGTCATTCGGCGACTCTTTGAAGCACTCGTTCGTAGCAAACTCGAAGCCAGCGCATATGTGTGGAATCCATATGAGCAAACTTACACGGCCATGCTTGAAAAGGTACAAAAAGCATTCCTCCGTTGCCTTTATAAACGGAAATATGCATATTATTCTTATATGTACCCAACAAACTTTCTTCTTGGATGCTTAGGCTACAATTCCCTAGAACTTCGCCGTGAATGTAACCAAATGGTAGTTATGTGCAAGATTCTTCACAGCAAGATTGACGCACCTAACCTACTAAGCAAGTTGTCACGTCTTGTCGTCCCTGAGCCAGACAGTAGCCCTCGTCGAGGTAGCCATCCACTGTTTTCTGTCCCCCCAGGGCGAACTATTGCTCACGGCCATTCCCCTATACAGCACACTCTCGCTGCGTTTAATTGCCTCCTGGCCAGGATGCCTGAATGTGATGTGCTAGCGGATGAATGGAAGAGTGTTTTGTCGATGTGTCTGGAGTACTGCGAGGAGAAGGCGTGCAAGGTGATAGACGCGGAAGATGAAGAATGATATATTGACTTTTTATATTAATATTAGCTGTAATATTTAACACAGCCTCAATTTACCACATTTAATATGACAATTATTTTTGAATTGATTTTGTTTATAGTCTGTAAGTATTATTACTTATTAATCTTGACATTGTGTATATTTTATTATTTTAATTCTTTTATATTGACAATTATGTGACATTTTAAATTTAATTTCTAAAATTTAACCATTGTAATTGGTTATAACCGTTTTAGTTAATAAATATATAAATAATATCCCTAGGGCTGAAATGTATTACTTTCAACCCGCTCCTCAGGCATCTTCAGACCTACTTTCCGAGTATGAGTAATGAAAAGAAATTAACTATCTTACAGTAGATTATAACTAGGTATACTTACAAAGGATTTGCCCTTCTCTTCAGTATTGTTGCCAATGATTGCTGGCTGAATGATTTCGTTGAAGACAACAGGGTTTTCAAACACGAGCAAAGCCAGGTCGTTCTCGACCTTTCCGTTGTCATTCGTAAAGTTCTCGTGGGTTATGATTTGTTTTATCTGTGAACATGTTAAAGTTACGTTGATCCGTGTAAAATAATGCGCTGCCGGAATAGGTGTTCCCAGATGGTTACAATCTGGGTGTCTTCAAATCTCGAGTGAAGATCGCATCGCGCTTAACATCAGGCAGGTTGGCGGTGAAACGCAAGCCTATTTCTTAATAAAAATAAAATAAAAAATAAACTACACATTAGCAGATTTGGAACACTGCCTTATGATAAAAGATAATTACCTAACAATACAAAAATTCAACTTCATAAAAATGTCAGAACTGGACCAAACTGGAAAACAGTCGAATTGAGAACCTCCTCCTTTTTGAAAGTCGGTTAAAAATGTATGGAACAGCATGGAAACAGCTGATATTTTTTTCGTGATTGTTGCTGTAAGGAGTGTCAACGATATTTTCAACACATTGTGGGTCAAACCTGGGGCCTTACCCCTAGCTCGAAAAGTTGACCCGCATAGGTGTAATTTGTCTAAACGGTACCATCAACTGCAATAAGCGGTAGTTATTTGATAGCCGCCAAGCTTTGCTATTTTCACGCACACACGCATAGTCAAACGGATTTTCGTTCATTCAAGTTAGACGCTTTTAAACGATGCAGCTTAAATGAGTTGGTTAATTTTAGGTACCTATCAGGTACCTACTAAAAGTTGGCTCGCAAAAGTGAAGCTAGGGGTAAGGCCCCTGGACTCGATTAGCACAGGAACGAGGCTGATGGCAGCAAGAGAGAGGCCTATACCCAGCGGTGGGATAAGAAAGGCTGTAGATGATAATGAAGTTTAAAATACTCAAACTACCTTGATTGTCTGCTCTTTGTCAACCATAGATAGCAATGACCTCTTCCCGAGGATCACCAGGAGCTGGTCAGGTTCCACCGTAGAGTTTCCCAGGATCACACATCTGGCAGCTGCAAAAAGAAAACGAAATCAGCCAGTTCCAATCCCATACCATCTCTTCACATCAAGTGAATTTAGACATCATTATGTTATGTACAAAACTATCAGTTTTATCCACTATCCTACAAATATCAAGAATTTTTCCGGGGTAAAAGTAAACATATATTTTTTTTATTGAGGAATAGGCTTGCGTTTGACCGCCAACTCGCCTGATGTTATAAATATAAACTTTTTTTGAACTTTAATTTCCTTTGCGGCATTTTGAAACACTCCGATACGCCTTTGGTGTTTATATATCGCCCCTCACAACCACAGACCTTGCATTTTTTTCCTCCGCCTGGCTCAGCAGCCTTACAGTAGTTTTTATTCTCTTTGGCTCTGTATCAGTGTTACTTGAAACAAGAAATCAATTCAATTATTGTGATGCGATTATGTTTATCGACAAAAAGTTAAAGGACCATTTTTGGTCAATCGATAAAAAAGTTGGTATGTTTCACAACACAAATTTACTGATGCTTACGCAAAAGTTTTTGAAGTGAAAACTTCTTCAGGCGCGTTGGCACTTTTTAATTGAACAAAAATCATGGAACTCGCGTCATCTAGCGTAATGTATTTAAAACAGCGCCATCTCTTGTAGAATAGGTGAATTACTACTTAAGTTTTCACTTCTGACGTGCAGTCCTATGACTAATGTGTTTTTTGTTACGTTTTCAAATTGCCATAGACTATCTTGGCATCCTAGATCTGTGCTTACAACAATACCTAAATGCACTAAATGTGACTGCGGCAAAGTAAGTGCTGAAACAAAAGCGGTGGTAAAAAAGCTCAGAAACAATCAGTCTACCTCTCAACCGGGATTGTTCTAGAACACAGGGCGAAGAAATTAAAGTGACGTCAAAAGACGCGGATTTTAGGGTACCGTGACGTTTACAGCTAAACGGTATCTGTGTCGCGGCCAACTGTGACAAGAACAGGCTGTTTTTTTAAATTGCTCTATTAAAATGTAGTCCATAGATATAGCTGATTAATGAAAACAAAATAAAAATCTGATCAAAAATAAGCATCTTATAAGCATTTTAATATCATGCTAGACAGAGAGCGTGAAACAGCAAACTATGACGTCACTCCTCTGTACGCCATATAAGTTCTGTTCTGACAAGTATGGCGCACTGAGGCCTGACGTAATTTTTCGTTTTGTAGGAAAGGGACAGAAACTTTAACAAAAACTTTTATCTATAAAAATTAAATATTTTTATTCTATTTAATTCTTTCTATCCAATGGTTGCCTGGAAGAGATCGCTTTTAGCAATAAGGCTGCCACTTGTGTCACTTGCTCGTAAGTGTTTTCTATCTGTATGTAATTTTTATTTCTGTTGTACACAATACAGAGTTTCTATCTATCTATATCAGAATATTAATAACCGATTTAAATTATTTTTCAATAAAGATAATTATATTTACTTAAATTATTTTACAAAGCTATTGGTTTCAATGATATAAACATCAGTCTACCTACCTTATTTTAATTGTTACAAAAAACAACAAGGTAATAATTGTTTTACTTCAAATTTTGTTTACCTTAAAATTTTGTAATTACTGGCATTTTCCTTGACATTTTCTTGATATAAAATGTAATTATCAACACTATCAAATTATTACGTTTAATCGCACCGTTTATTGTTATTAAGTAATCAGATAGCAACAATGTTATTTAAACACTGTTTTAAACTATCACGGTTGTTCACTAAAGTTACTTATATGATTATTTATTTAGTCTTCCCGTGAACATGGTGCATGTAACTGCGCCGAAATATCGGGAGCTCCTTCCACAACCTTACCACGGTAAATATCCCGTAAATAATCATATAACTTTATTGTTATTTAATACTATAGATATTGAGTCAGCGGTCAAAAACGTCCACACCAAAGGTAGACAGCAAACGGTGATGTCAATATTTAGTTATCTGTGCATTTCGACCACAATTGTTTCAAGCTAAATTAGACATTGTTTTGAAGATATAGGATTTAAATTATTTTGTAGGTACATCTAAACACTTCACTTTTTTCATGTAATATGTTTTTATAAAACAATGGGAAGCGATGTTTTTTTAAATATACAAAAATAAATAAAAACATCATCATCATCAGCCAGAAGACGTCCACTGCTGAACATAGGCCTGCCCTTTTAACCTCCACACTGAACGACATCCTGCCATCTGCATCCACTGATGCCCGCGACTCTCACAATGTCGTCGGTACATCTAGTGGGAGGCCTACCTATACGCTGCGTCTTCCGGTTCGTGGTCTCCACTCAAGAACTTTTATTCTGGATCGCTTTATCAGTTCTTCGAGCGATGTGGCCTGCCCATTGCCACTTCAACTTGCAAATTTTAATAGCCATGTCGGTGACTCTGGTTCTTAAGCGAAAAACATGAATATATATAATTTGACACATTTTCGGGATAGAAGGTAATTATATATTTTATACAGAACCCACGCTACGTCTCTAACTGTTTCTTCGGTAACCTTTCGTCGACGACTAATCCGATTAGCGACCTCGCTTCCGCAATCATTGCAAATTGCAACTACGAACTACCGCCACAAGATGAAAAACTAACAGAGACTCAATACTGAACAGGCATTTCTAAATTTTTAATTTGATTAATGGAGAATCACCGACACCACTTTCATCTTCACCTCTTTTTAACGTACTTCAAAAGGGGATTTCACTATTTGGTTGTTTTTTTTTTGGTACTCCAAACTACGAACTATCACTACGAAGTTCAAAAATAACTTTTTTTTTTAAATACAACCGAATTGGGAACTACCTCCTTTTTTTAAAGTCGGTTAATAAACCAAAAGACTGACGACTTTACGGCGCAAAGCATAAGCTATTTTCTTACAGCTTTATCGCAAAGTTTAAACTGAAATAACACAGTACGCAGGCTAAGCTTTAAAACTGGAGTATACCGATATAATATACCGATATATTCTAGTTTTAAAGCTTAGCCTACGTCCTGTGTTATTTCAGTTTAAACTTTGCGACAAAGATGTAATTAAATAGCTTATGCTATGCGATGGCTTGTGCTTTATTTTCTTATGCTATATATTTTTAACTTCATTGTGCACTGCAGCGCTGCCATGGCCCACTATGGACACAGCAGTGAGCTAAATGATCTGCGAATAACGTGCAAAATAACATGCGAAATAACTGACTTTCAAACGAAATTCCAAACAAGTCGCATTTTTGAAATAATATGACTCGCTAACGCAACAAATGGTTTGAACCATTTTAATTTGCTTTCTATCAATAGAAAATCTTTCATTTCGCATAATATTTGCGTGCTAAATCATACGTAATTTCCTAGTTACTACATTACCTACATATACCATCCAAGGTCTAATAAAAGCGATTAAAAAATGTAACCCCTGCCGGTTTAGTATGCGCGCCGCGACAAAATCACTTGTCTCTGTGTCGAGCGAGAACGCAACAAGGTGCCTATATGCCTATCCTATCTCTATGCCTATGCCTATTCGCTTTGGCACGATAAAAAGAGTTTACGAAACTGTGTCGCGGTGCCCATCTCAAAGAAATGTTTTTTTGTTTAAAATAGAACGACTGTCAAGGCATTATTGTAAGAAATTTGTTGTAGCCACTTGCACTGCGCCCATATAAACCCATGGCAACAGTCACGCGGAGTTCGGCGCGTTGACATAAATAAGAATTTTCAATCACATATCTGTCACAATACCTGGCGACAGAGTTTTCTTCTCATTTCCGTTCTTTTTACTTCTATTTTCTGTGGCCCTGCTGGAGTCTTCTATAAACGTCAAAAGTAAAGTTAAATCTGCCTTTTGCTAATCTGTTCTGGACGAGCACTCGGTAATGAAATTATGTTCTACCTGTCTCTAACAAGAGCCCAGATACAATAATAGTTACTACGTCACAAGTTTCTTGTTATGGATGATTTAATTTTTAAAAAAAAATATGATACTGGGAGGACGAGACGAGTGAGGTCGCTCGCCTGATGGCTCTTCACGCTTGCCCATAACAGCACAACGCCACTCAGAATTTTGAACTTCAACAGTTCAGAACCCTGGATGGCAATGCACTGCGCTCGTCACCCCGAGATATAAGATGTCAAATCTCTGTGTGCCCTGTAATTTCGCTAGAAACATTGCCCTTCAATCCGGAACACAGTAGTGTACGTATGCTATAACTAAGCACCCCGCATTTTTTCTTGCAGTTTTCTGACATAAAAATTAGCATCTGTGTACATCCCTTTACTAAATTTTATCAAGAATGGATCGCAGTTGTCATGAGAAGGTAACACACCGATAGAGGTACAGAGATTTAACGAGGCTTTCAGATATAATGGGTTACAACGAATGGTGTTACTAAGCCGAAAGCAGGGCTTTTTAAACCACTTTTACTGAGTGAACGCTGAGCTGTAACCGTGTAGAAGAATCAGCTGTTTCATAGTAAAATGTTATCTCAATTAAATGTATGGAACAGCAGCTTTTTGCAGAGCCGAGGATAGAACCGGGAGCGGCGGAAGCCGTAAGATTGTGAAGCGCACATATTACCGCTCGGCCACCATCGCGATTGGCCATTGCTTTTTGCTAAGGTACGCGAGTATTATGTGGTAGTATCACGATCATCCGATAGGAAAGAAAAGTTCTTGAGTGGAGACCACGAACCGGAAGACGCAGCGTAGGTATGCCGCCCACTAGATGGACCGACGACATCGTGAGTCGCGGGCATCCAGTGGATGCAGCTGGCAGGATGTGCTTCAGTGTGGAGGTTAAAGGGGGAGGCTTATATTCAACAGTTGAAGTCTTCCGACTGATGATGATGATGACCACGATCAAGACTTGGTACCATTTACCTTTCTGAACTCGAGAAGCATTCAGGAACTTGGTGCCCAACACAATACTCACACTTCAGTTTTCTCCCTCATTATTTGACAAGATAATTCAAACAAGTTCAACAAAGCGGGAAAAATTTCAAGTACGGACCTTGTTAGGAAGGCCTTATTACAGGGCTTTATAAAGTTATAACTCAAAGTAAACGCTCTGACGCGCAAAAAAAATCCGTCAACTGTCCCGAACTCTTCAAAGATGTAAAACACGGAAATAAAAAAATTATGGAAGAAATTAAATAAGTTTCATCTATTTAATTTCATAATATACCTAGATGTACGTTAATAAACTAATACCGCGGGGCGCAGCGATTGCTCCTTATAACATCAGCTATCTGCCAGTGAAAGTCCCGTCAAAATCGGTCCAGCCGTTTCGGAGTCTATAGTGAACATACATACACACATTGCCTTTTATATATAAATACTAGCTGCGCCCCGCGGTTTCACCTGCGCGGTGATAAAAATCAGTGATGATGATGATCAAAAGTAGCCTATGTGTTAATCCAGGACATAACAAGTGTATATTCCAAATCCATCCAGTCGTTTCTGCGTGATTGAGTAACAAACATCCATTCATCCATCCATCCAAACTTTCACATATATGATATTAGTGTGATAGCAGATAAATAAATAGATAGAAAATGGATGGATGGATTTAAATATATATGTACGCATATCAGTCTCTGGCAGCCATATTACAAGCTTTGCTTAGTTTGGGGTCAGATGACCGTTTGTGCAAAAATGTCCCAGATATATGGATTGAAGTACGGACGGGCGGACACGGACGGACGAACGAATGGATGGACGGATAGATAAATAAATATATAGATAAATATCGCACGATACAAACATCGCGTAGACTTAGTCTACGTACGTTTGTACTTATAACTATCGAATAACACCGGTACCCATTCAGGCAGCGAATTCCACAGTCTAGAGGTATGCGCAATGAAAGTAGAATCAAACTGGTACGTTCGGGTTTTTGGAATTTCAGCTATTAAACGGTGTCACCTTTTCGTCCCTACCCTGGCCATCCGATAGTAAAATGGGTGGTATTCATCATAATCATTTGCCTATCATGTTTCCACTGCTGGGCATAGGCCTTCTCTCAGAGGGAGAGGGTGGGCCCTAATCCTATGCAGGCCCAGTGCATGTTGGTGAATGTCACATTATGTCCTTAAACTTTTGAGGTTTTTAGACATACTGGTTTCTTCGTGATGTTTTCCTTAGCCATTGTTAAGCGATGACATCGAAACTTTTTTCTTCTGGTCACGCTATATTGAGAATGGCTGGACCGATTTGGCTAATTTTGATCTTTAAATATTTGTGGAAGTTCAGGGAAGGTTTAAATGGGAGTAAACGGCCGGACTGATTTGGATGAAATTTTGTGTTCCTGGAGGGGGTCATAGTAGCGCGGCCGAAGGCTGAGCTCTACGCTTACGAAGTAGCGAGTATCAGCTAGTAATTTATAATAAGTGATTGGTGCAGGACAGAGAATCGAACTGGGTGCCATCAGCTTGTAAAGAACACATGCTACCGCTCAACCACTATCGCTCAGTATAGTATTTGATCATGCAAATTCAATGCACGGACTCTTCGAAATATATTTAAAAAAATCGATAGACTACCTACCAACTTTGCGCCGATGTTCAAGGTTTTGAAGCTGTGCTTATATTCGTTGCTGGTGAACTTCTTGGCACTTTTCTTTTGTTATATTACTGCTGAACAAAAGCCTCCCTCTTAGAGGGGTATTTCCATAATCCCCCCGCTTGGCAGGTGACTTGGAGATCACAGTACTTTCACCGTTTTTTATTTTTTTATTTTACTTAGTGACAAGACGAACGAAGCTGCTCGCCTGATAGCTCTTCACGCTTGCCCATAACAGCTCAAACGCCACTCAGAATCTTGATCTTCAACACTTCAAAACCCTGGATGGTAATGCACTGCGCTCGACACCCCAAGATATAAGATGTCAAATCTCTGTGTGCCCTGTAATTTCGCTGGAAACATTGCCCTTCAATCCGGAACACAGTAGTGTTTTCACACTACATGCTTGGCGGTTGAATAACTGGCAAAGGTGTGATACTTCCACAGGCGGACTCTGCAAAAGAGTCCTACCACTACAAACCGTATATTAATACGAGTAGGATGCTTCAGGCCATCCTCCGGTGGTTCTGGTCACTGTTTTAGAACAGGGCCGGGACATAACCGTTACCAGATCTATTTCTTCAATAATCGGCGTTAGAAAATCTTGCCGTTCAAAAATCGTTTTTAATCCACTCACCAGTAATCAGGAGCCGTTCGTTCAGAAGCGCACCGTCGCAGTAGTACTCGAACTGATTGCTCTTACTGTCGTTCTTCACGAAAATCGTCGAGATCCACGGGAATATGACGTCTGTCGAATTGTCGTCCGTCTGAAAAAAATGAAGGGAATTATTAAAGCCACTTCAAAAGTTTTGTTTCCGGTTGTAACGTGAATATGACAAAGTTTTTTATGCCATAGGTGTAAACAATTTAACAGGCCACCTGATCACAAAATAAATAGGTACAGAAGGCCGGCTTCAGCTGACCTCGATTTTAATAATATACGCGCAACCGTAGCACTAGGACTGGCAAAGCAACTATAATGTTCTGTAAAAAGTTTTGATCGTTCTTAGCTATTTCTTAACTATTTATAACCGATACAATACCAAACACTAATAGATAATATCATCACTTTATATATTATGTATCTCTTGTTAATGTCATTAATAAATATTTTTCTTTCTTTCTTTCTTTCTTTCTTTCTTTCACCAGCAGCCATTAAATCTCCACTGCTGTACTAAGGCCTCCCTCTCAGAGAGGAGTGTTGCCATAATCCCTACCCTTGGCAGGTGGCTTGGGGAACGCAGTACGTGCACCGTGGCGTGTACTAATAAAACACTGCTTGCCATCTTCCGAAAGATTAATTACTCTTAATTCACAATGAAAAAATAATTTTCACTTATATCTTTCCACATTGATAGGTAATTTAAAAACGTCATTTCCATTTATTTTTTCAATATTTATTTAAACAACTAAAAACAACAACTCTGATAGGATTATACTCAATACTCATAGTAAATTATTATAGTACCTACGGAAAATAAGTATAAATATTTTGTGTCCTACCTTATTTTTTAAATTAAGTGTAATTATTTTGTGTCCAACTTTTTTTTTTTTTCTATGTCCTATTTGTTTAAATTGCATATTATAGTTATTTTTTATTGTTTAGTTTTAATAATCTGTAAATTCAAGGGTCCACCTGAAAACCGGCGCTGATAGTCTTGGACTTTCAGCATTAATGCCGAAATGGACCCATTCGACAAAAATAATTTGTGTTTTTCAGTTATAAGGTGTTTTTTTTATGTATGTCGAATAAATTTATTTTATTTCTTTCTTTCTAAATTATGTCAATAAGTGTCACACGAAACAATAATTACGTGTATTGTCAAAGCGCGGGCACTCGCGAGTAGCGTTAGCGTAGCGTAGCGTTCGACCGACTTGATCCAAGATCGTGTACGTATACGTCTGTGTGTGTGCGCCTATTAACGCTCCTTGTATGGTGCCGGCCTTCAGTACTTATTTATTTTGTTGCCTTATAGTGAGCGATCACCGTTGCCTATGATCTGTAATATCACGGGTATCACAGATACGTTACCGACTTTTGAAAACTCTATTTAAGTATCAGTCCTTTTGAAGAACCCCATATTATAGTTACTGGGAAATGCCGCAGAATTGCTATTTCCACATATTGCAGGTGTGAGGCAAGAAAGATCGTGTGAATCGCACAGTGTGCCATTCCCACAGATCTATGATATGTGGATGAGTTTTAAGGCGGTGGCGGCTAGTGCGATGACAAAACCGCGACTTAGCCAACCTTTAAAATATCAACACGAAAAATGCTTAATACAATTTGCAATGTTATTGTTAAATGTTATGATGTTTTTTTCAGCGGAGTTTTTGGCGGACAGGCCCCAATTAGTACAAGCCGAGACAGATGATCAGTAACAGATAGACATATACCCAGCAGTGGGATAAAGAAGGCTGTGGATGATAAATTAATTGACTGCCCCGGTGGCTCAGTTGGTAGTGAACCTACCTTCTGCGCATGGGGGCGTGGGTTCGATTCCCACCCAGGGCAAACATTCATGTGATAAACATTTGTGTTTGTTCTATGTCTGGATGTTAATATCTATTTAAGTATGTATTTAAAAATATATATGTACGTATATCAGTCTCTGGCAGCCATATTACAAGCTTTGCTTAGTTTGGGGTCAGATGACTGTGTGTAAAAAAGTGTAATATTTTATTTTTATTTAAGACCAACACCAAATATAATATGGACAATAACATGAATCAGTTATTTAAAAGTACAGCCATCAACAGGTCTATATTAGTTGTAGAAACAATATCGTAGAAAATAACTCTTTATTTAAAAAAACATATACCCATTTCAAACTAAGCGCTAAAAAAGTTACATTTTAGAAAAAAAATAGGAACAAAACTAAGCACATTTATATTTAATATTTATATAGCATAATTATATAAGAAATATTGTTTGACTTTATGTATGGATATCAAATAAGTGTTGGCAGTCTTTTTTTGTTTTTTTTAATTCAATCTAAGCAGTAATTCTTTATCATAGGTTTACCCTTCATCCCTCTATATAAAGGGTGAATACAACCTCTCCACGTCTGTATTTTACGGCGTCTTTACAGTGTTGTAGGAACAGCCGTTAAATATTATTAACGGTCGTTAACGACGCTACGTAACGGCGGCGCCTCTACGGAGTTTAATTTATTTTTTTACGTATTTACGTTTTTTTTCTTAGTCGTAACTTTAAGAGATGTAAAAAAAACTATCGACGTGATATTTACCGTGCTCAGGTTGTAGATGGAGTCTTTTTTTTTAAAGTCCGCGTTTGACTACTAATTCGCCTGTTGGTAAGCGATGATGTGGTCGAAGATGAAGCACGCAGACTTAGAAGATACCTTCACTCTCGCCTTGAAAAGGCCCAAATTATATCTCTCAGGAAACAAGGAAGCCGGCAGGTTGTTCCAATCCTTGGCCGTACGGATTAGAAACGTAGAATCGAAACGTTTGGTAATTATCCAAGGAAAGTCCACAATGTATGGGTGGTAATGGGCCGTTTTCCTACTTGTCCTGTAGTAGAAAAGGGATGGTAGGATAAGGTCATGACCTTATCCTACCATCCCTTGCATCCTTGCTCCGTGCATCGGAGCTACATGTAGCTCCGATGCACATTTTCCGAAATGAATCCTATAGATAATTGACAGACTCGCTACTTTACGGCGGTGTTCAAGACTGAGAAGTTTCTGCCACTAACTTCTCATCGCCTATAAGTCAAACAGCACGTCGGTCTACCGTTTCAAGAGCTTTGAGCTGGTATTAGGCTGAACCGTCCCAAAGATGACAGCAGTATTCCATACACGATCGGACTTGGGCTTGATATAGAGTAAGCAACTGTCCCGGTGTGAAATACCGCCTAACCTTACTCAGGACGCCCAGCTTTTTGCCAGCTTATTTAGCCTTTGACTTTAGGTAGGTGCCGTAGTTGAGGGTTGGTGTAAGGGATAACCTCAGAAGTTCCAAGTGGTCTGTCAAAGGTACAGGAACATGAAAGGTCTTCCCGTGAAAATGATGCATGTAAATGCGCCGAAATATCAAGAGCTCAATCCACAAACTTATCACGGTAAATAAATATTCTTGACATTTTTGCACACACTGTCATCTGCCGGTCTATTCTGCAAGCTAAGTGAACGCGCAAGTGAAGTGATAAGCTAAGTGAACGTGTATTTACCGTAATCTAAGATACCGTAATGTGTATGTTATTGTTTACTTTTTTATATAATATCGTCGAAGGGTGATAGCCTTTATCACGCAACGGCTTCATCCATCACCCGGTACGAGACACGCATGTGCGACCTAGGCTATTGGATATGGTATTTTATATATAAAAAATTAGGGTACTGACGGCACCCGACATTGCTTAACTTGGTGGTGAACAGAAATGTATCCCAGACTTATGGACATTAGAATACATTAGGGACTTGGTATTTGGATTGTCTTTAGACCTACAACGGTCTGTGGGCAGTCTTACTGTTTTTGTAGTGTTACTTTGTATTTTATTTAGTTGATATAGGACTTACCGTTTTTATAGGGGAACATTATATGGAGTAGAAGTCATATCGTCTGGATTGCAAAATGTCTATGTAAACGAAATTACTCATTCGCAGAATGCCTGTGTAGGCAAAACGTCCTAGTTGCAAAAAAGGTTGAAATGCAGAATGAATTAGTACATTTAGTTTTTTTTATTTTAATTAAGTTTTCTGTTATTTTTTAAAGTAGTTTAGGATTGAATTTAAGTTCATATTTTATGTTTAATGTGATATAAGATGTGTAAATAAAATTTCTTTCTCTAGCAAAAAAAACCTAAGCTTTACGTAAAACCGAGTTAAAAGCATTAATGAAATGTATATTGTATTGATAAATGACCTACTGCCGTTCACATATCCTTCACGACTCTTGAAAAAACACAATATTTCATATCATAAATGTTTCCGTATCTATCCATAATACAACTCGGACGACTGAAATAATAACAGCTTTATTTTATAAGCATTGAAGACTGAGACACACAGCTTAATAAAACCGCGAGTCAAGTAAGTAGGCAAGAGAACTGTTTCAAACTTTCGTAAAAAAAAAAAGATTTTTATTATCTGGACAGCTTCCTCTACATATTATAAAAGTATCACGTTAATCGGTTTTTATGGATCGGAGTAATCGGCGCACATGCATTAAAAACGTAACTAAAAACGTAGCCATGTAGATTGATTATTTTCGTAATTATCGTTTGTGTTTGCTAACTTAATTGACAGTGTGTAACCTGTCTATCGCTTCAATGCGGACAACGGTTGGGCTCTCGAATCAATCATTCTGTACGAACGCGAAAATACGCAAAAAATGACCAAAAACAATTTTGTATTGGAAGTTGCTCCGACAGCGCAGTTTTATGCGCGGTTTCACATGTTCTTTTATTTTATTCACTCTTTTTGTCCTAAGCTTGTATTTGTGCCTTTGTTTAATGAATAAGATAAATTTTAATTAAACTCATAGACTCATAGACATAACTACTCTGCATGTCTGTAGGCTGTCTTAATCTTGAGAAATGCTCCAACTTGCATGTTGCGGGCCCTCTTACATTTTTTACGATAAAAGCTGCGAAAACTGGATTTTTGGCGTTCTGATTCTATGAAATAGAAAGATCTATAGAAAATTCTATTCATGTAGTAATTAGACCTGTATTTTTTTTATACAAATTAACGACTTCAAGTTTTGTAAAAACTTAATATAATATCACCTATAATTTGCAAAAGTAGTTTTTCGTAAAACTCTCGGAGGTAAACTTTGAGTGTAGATTACTGACAAAATAAACAATTATAATGTTATTGTTTACTCTTTTATATTCGTCTTGACAATTACGGCTTTATTTTTTCGTTGTATGCCCAAAAATTCAAATAAGTACCTAAAATTGAACGATGCATTTTATAATACGTTCAATCTTAATTCAATTCAAATTCCACCATCTCGGCCACAGAAAAAAAAATTAGAACTGCTGTCAAGGCATTTTTGTAAGAAATTTGTTGTAGCCAGTTGCACCCATATAAACGAAACGTCAATCATTCGAAATCAGTTAGCAACTGTGACGGGGAGTTCAACGCGTTGATCTAAATAAGAATGTTCAATCAAGGTTCTGTAATAATGCCTGGCGACAGATTTTCCTTCTTATTTTCGTTATATTTACTTCTCTATTCTGTGGTCACGGTAGTAGCACGTCAGTTGTCAAAACAAAAATGCCAATATACCCATTGTAAACTGTAAAAAAATCTTCAAAAACAGTTGTCGTGTAATGTAGTTAAACTACTTTAGTTAAATTGCTCTTCTCTTGCCGTCGTACCAACTACAAAAAACGCGACACGCTATTTCACAAAAAACTCGTACAAGTAACATTTGTGAACTGAGCCATGAATGAATGTGGATTTTAAATATTTTGGCCATTGTGTTGCTGATATTTTGATATCACAATTTTTGTAATAAATCTGAAAAACAACGTTTATTCAAATATCAAAACTATTAGATACCTATACACATTTACCTTATCATACTACGCTAGCGGAATAGTTATTTTTTGTTATCTTAGCTGGCTATAAATAAAGCCAAACAAAACTAAAATATAATAATAAAAAAAAAAACGGAGAAAAATATAGAAACAGTGATTATAATGCGTAACTCCGGACAAGGAATCCTGATTCCCAGAGCCAATTTCTTCCTGCGATCCAAACAATTATGCTAAAACTATCCATGCTGTTAAAATACATCAAGTTTTTTTTTTTAACTAAAATGAAATTATAAGTCTAGTGGATGACATTTCGTTAAATGTTATATCAATGCCCTATAACATGTACAAACAATTACTATAAATTATTTACCGTATTGTAAAAAAATTATTAAAAAAAACAACATGTACTATATTAGGTGTATGTAAATTAAAATGTGTTCAAAATTAAGGAAGATAACACATTTTATTGTATTGCAAGATACTAAAGCGCACTATACTATTATCACTTAGCAATTACGTCACCTCTAAGTAAGCCATACCACAGAATACATATTAGTACATGTAACCATACTAACTCCATACAATAACAAGCGTGTTTTTTAGTTTTTTTAATGCGAAAATTATTTCACATAAATATATGTACAATGTAGCGTCACATTTAGTACTGCCATAATATAAAGCATACAAGTAGCGCTATACTTTGTTTAACATTTCACAATTGAACAAAAGATGGCGTTTCTGTGACGGTATTTATGTTTTCACTTGGTGATTGCTACCATAATTATTATTATCTGTTCTTACTCTGTGATATGCGCCCTGCTGTTTTATACGCAATCATGTTGATATTTTCCGATCTAAAATATTCTTTGTAAGTCATCATAATGCACATAACTTACTTGCCAAGTTGCAACAAGACCATCTGGGATTTTTTGTTGTGAATTGTAGCATATAAATAAGTAGATTCAGACTACTCTATATTTTTTAAGGTGTTACCGTTCAACCAAAAAGTTTACTTACGTTTTTATTAATATCTTCAATAAATTTCTCCATATTATCAACATATTCAACAATTTTCTCCTGAATATGGTCCCTTATATTATCACCAGTGAAAGGAATTTCAGTGGGGTTGTAAACATTTTCTTCATTGGTAGTATCTTTGTATAACTCTACGTAGTCAATTATAGGATAATCTGTGGAATTGTCTTCAACAGAATCGTAATACGAAAGTATTTCATCAGACTGCGGTATTTCATTTTCACTAATATCTTTTTGTTTTTCAATTAGCTTTACTTTGTCACTCTTAGTGGTTGTTTGAGGAGTTGATGAAAATATTGATGACTCTTCAAACTCTTCAACTGTTGTTTCTTTTCCTTCTTCTTTGTTCTCTGCTACTAATTCTTCTTTAAAGTTAATATTTCCGAAATTAGGGAGTAAGATATTTCCAGGGTTGTTGTAAGTAAAAGTCTTGACATAGACTTTAGTTTTAGGATTCACATTTGCAAAAACTGCAGCTTCCGACTGCGTTTTCAATTGATCCGTTATATCTTGTTGTATAAAACTTGAAATTTCAGATAACACCTTATTCAGTTCACTGACATGCACATCTTTAACTTCGACAAAATTTTCGGGTAAGTTTTTTGATGTTGCGTTTATGTATTCTACGTTAGCATCACTTTTATTAAAAAAGTTAGTGAAAAAACTATTGAAACACTCGAAATATCCATCACAATCACTCTTTACTTCCAAAACAAACACGGCACAGATAAAAAATACACACTTTTTGTACATTTTAAAAACGTTAGCACTGTTTGTGTGCTCGCAGATAAATGCATGACTATTGAGGATCTTCTGTAATTAATTAACAAGCTCTATTTACATAAATTTGTACTCACTGAATAGCGGATTAAGATTCAAATTTGATCTTTAGTGTTTCTCGCTTAACTTTGTTAGGTAACTTTGTTTTGCCTTGAAAATTCGTGGTCTCGCTGACTTTGAAGAATGGTCACGACAATTACGTCTAATAGACATCAAAGCTCGAAGCTTTGACAAGAGAACACATAATTGGTGTTTCGTGGTTCAATTAAGCACATTGTGTGAATTGCGAAGTCAACGACTTTGTTCTTTGGTAGGAAGATTTACTTGCGTTCATTAATATTAACAGCATGGATAGTTTTAGTAAGTATAATTGTTTGGGTTTGGAATTGTATCTACCTACGGCAGAAAGAAGTCGACTCTAGGAATCAAGATTTCTTGTCCGGAGTACGACGAATTATAATAACTGTTTATAAAATTTTGTATTCATAAAATTTATTATTATATATTTATATTATTTAGGGCCGATTTCACACCAACATAAACTTAACTGCAATCAGTTTATGTTGGTGAAACCCAAATTGACGTTTTGAACTCAATAAGCCACTTTATACCAGTTTAGTTTTGCGTTGATCGCGTTCACTTTGATGGTGAAATCGGCCCTTAGCATTCAAATAGAATGTATGTCATTGTATAGAAACAAAACACATCCAGTTGGTGGCCATACGTAGATATGTGTGCAACTAGTAACCCGCCCCTGCTTCGCACGGGTGTAAGCTCGGCCTAGCTACGAGACAAATACAAATCAAAAATATATGTGTTCGAACAAACCCGACTTTATTTTATATATATATAGAAGGTAACAAACAATAACACGTGAACAGATGTGAGTAAGACTCGCACCCTTAGGGTTCTATATAACCTTAATATATATATGTATATAGATAGTCCATACATCCCGGAAATCGAGTCTCGGCGATAAAAGGAAAAAGATTGAAATATTTAAGGGCAAACTAAACTTTGTAGTTGATGGTAAACAGCTGCTGTGAGCCCCTTGCTTCTTGCCAAGTTTCATGATTCTGGGTCAACAGGAAGTACCCCATAGGTTTCGATTACGTTGCGAGTGTCAAAATGATTATATTTAGCGGCATAAACGGCCGTATCTTTTGATTATGTTGACTTAGAAGCATGATTTTTTCTTAGCTCTAACGGATTGCAGATTTAAGTCCATTTCTCATGTATTGTCTCATGTATTTGATATTAATTTCAACATAATACCTTCACGCGTTCCTGAAAAGGGTCTTAAAAGACATACAGACAGACGAACGGACAACGAAGTGGTCCTTTATGGGTTTCTTTTGATGTACGGAGACCTCAAAACCAAAGGGTTTTATTAGGTCTACTCCAAAATTCACGTAAAATTTGTCCTGAGTTTATGTATTTAAATCTGAATTCAGACAAACAAATATCTGGGTAATTGTTGCACACACGGTCATCTGACCCCAAAATAAGCAAAGTAATATGGCTGCCAGTGACTGATATACGTACATATATATTTTTAAATACATACTTAAATAGATATTAACACCCAGACGTAGAACAAACACAAATGTTCATCATATGAATGTTTGTCATAGGTGGGAATCGAACCCACGCCCCCAAGCACAGAAGGTAGGTTCACTACCAACTGAGCCACCGGGGCAGTCAAAACAAAGGGATATAGATAAGGCAGCATGGTGGAGGCGAATGCATGTGGCCTAAACCAGGGTTTTTATGGATTTAGACGAACTCGCCTTAAAGACGACCTTGCCAACCTTTTTTGCATATGGACTATCAATTAGTTTATTGATCGCTACAAGTTTCTTACTGTGCGTGAACAATAAGTAAGCCATACTTACAGTAAAAAAAAAATACACAGAGACATTTGAACTCGTGCGATATTTATTGTACTAAGTCATCTCCCTTGTTTTTTTATCTGTATTAGGTGTGCTATTGTAGCTAGTAAGTTAATATAACTACTACTTACTACTTTCTTAAAGAAAATTCTTAATGTAATGTTTTTTTTGTTATTTATGAGCGCTTGTCATATTTTCGTAGAACATAGTTAAATATATGATTTTTGTCAATTTTGTTTTAAGGCCCCCACGAGACAGGATTTGTCCTAGTGTAACCAACAGTAAATTATTATTTTAAGGTGTTACTTTTTTAAGCAATAAAAAAAATCTTTATAATATCTATTTTAATTTTTAAGTGTCTGTAACTTTCTTAAGTATCGAACCATAATTCTCTGCTCTAGAAATCTATGTCCAAACTTTATGCACATCTCAAGTTATGAACACTTCGTAATTAGCAGCTATGAAGTTATGTTCAATGCATAAAAATACTTCTAATTGATGATAAGATACAGATTTGTATCTTTATTGTTTTGAAACTGGTTTTTATTCTCATGTTACGAGGTGAGTTTTATTTTAGAGATGGGGTAACTTACCTGCTTCTTTTGATTTTAACGAGATACAAATATTTATTATATATATTACTAGCGAGTCTAGCGACCCGCTCCGGCTTCGCACGGGCGCAATGCTGTTTACGACATCACGTTAGAAACCTCTAAAATTATCAGTGTTTCTCTACTATATTATGTACTAGCCGTCCGCCCCGGCTTCGCACGAGTGTAAGCTCGGCCTTCGGCCTCGCTACAAAATATAATATAGCCTATGTCACCCGGGGATAGTGTAGCTTCCCAACAGTGAAAGAATTTTTCAAATCGGTTCAGTAGTTTCGGAGCCTATTCATTACAAACATACAAACATACAAAAATAGGTACAAATCTTTCCTCTTTATAATATTAGTATAGATTTATTATACATATAAACCTTTCTCTTGAATCATTCTATCTGTTTAAAAACCTAAGACCTAAGTTTTTAAAGACCTAAGTGTATATAGGAACAGACAGAGGGAAGCGACTTTGTTTTATACTATGTAGTGATTTTTGATACCGGTATTTTCATTGTAACTCAAATGTGGTGAACTGATCTAGAAAAAAGGCCGTTGTTGATATTTATTTGGCCTGCAAGTCTAAAGATAGTTTTTAGACCTTCAACGGTCTATGGGCAGTCTAATTGTTTAAAGTGTTGACTTGTATTTTGTTTAGTTGATAATAGCACTTGCACAAGTTTTTTTATTTTACTGAGTATAACGATAGAATATAAACTTTGATATCATCTTAGCAGCCAATCAAAGGTTATCATTTTGCATAAGATGAATATTGCCTGCTGAGGGTTCGATAATGTGTTATTTTGTTAGTTAAACACTGTTTTAAACTATCACGGTTGTTCACTAAAGTTATATGATTATTTACGGGATATTTACCGTGGTAAGGTTGTGGAAGGAGCTCCCGATATTTCGGCGCAGTTACATGCATCATGTTCACGGGAAGACTGAAGAATGCGGGTGGTTGGTGTAAATAGTCTTATAACTTTATTTTGTTAGTTGTTTACACATTAATATTTTGACAGTTTTACTATAATAAATCGGGATTGTCATGGAACACATACAAAGACATCTACCTACAATTAACAGCTATATCCAAGCATTTAACTTAATTCATCATTCAGACCGTATTGACTGGAGTTTAATAAGAATTTCTGCTATGGTCCAACGAATAAATTAATAAGTATATATAATTTTATGAACAACGGAAATAGCGTTAATATATTATGTTTTGTTATTGTTAATTTATCCAAAACTATGGAGGTTAACTCTACTTTTTTCTATAAAAATAATGATTGTAATTTTGGTTTGTGACAAAAAAAACTCTGGTTTTGTATAATTTTTAATCTTATTGTATCACTTTCTATTGTAAATAGTGTTTTTTGCCACAAATAAATTATGTCAATGTCAAAAACTTAACCTAAAAGACCATTAGGGAGGGAAAGGTAATCAGAATGCTGGCGGCATTGACACGTTGAGTGGATGTCTAAATATCTCGTTTTTGCCGGATATCCAGCCAAAAACATTAAGTACATCTCTATTTATGTAATTTGAAGAGCAACAAAGGCTATGAGAGATATATTTCGCCATTCAATAACGAGGGTAATGTCTGGGTCCGTTCCTTTTCCTTTTAGGTCAATAGTATAATTCGGGTCTAGACTTATGAAAGGTTCCACGTATAATTTTACCATTACAGATTTATAATAAAATCGTTGTGCTTTACATGAATACTTCATATTCAAACTTCTGGGGGTACATTAAAAAAACTTTACTCTTGTACGCCACACTTGCTTGGGACACTCTCTCTCTATATTATAATAATATATATTTATTACCTTTTGGACACTAAACGGTTGAACCGATTTTGCTTATTGGCAGGTCTTGCAACTTGGATTGCATCATGAGAACTTAAATAGGAAGCATCTCATCGAGAAAAATCGTAACAATGCTGATTAGACCGCGAGGTATAACTATATAAGTAATTCTTACCATTTTCTCCGAATCAACTTCATTCAAACTGTCCATAATTTCAACATCGCCATAATTTTTCGGCACCAACTTACTGTCATGTATCAAATCTTTTACAATCTTTGTTACAAAAATATCTTCATGAACCGTCGACGTTTCTTCAAGAAGCAAGTAGTCCACCACCACATTCTTCTTTGGAAGTTCACTATAATCTCTTCCAAAATCTTCTAACGCATATCTTTTAGCTCTCGGCTTGGATACTTCTTTATCACCAATTAAATTTGTGAAATCGTCTCTATCGATATTTATTCCGTCAACTGTGGAGGCTTCAGCGTAATCTTCGACGGTAGTATAGAATTCTGTGGTACCATCAACTTCAAGAATGGTTAAGTCTAACTCTGATATTGTAGGTATCCTTTTTATAGTTATATTTGCATTTATATAGTTGTATATGTCGGGCCAGTACCTTGTGCTGTACAGTACTGCTAATATCAGGAATAATATTACGAAAAATATCATTAATATTAGCAACCTCAAAGTAAACTTCATTAAAGATATGCTCATCTTCATTTTTTATTTGAATTTGAGCTTTCGCGTATCTTTATTTGAATTTTTGCAAGTTATTTAATTTAATTCGTGTTATGTATAACGTATTATTTATAAATTGCATTCGTTTCATATGCACTAAACCATTTAACACCTAAAAATTATGTCCACTTTTAATTCCAAGATTAGCTCAAATCTGGATAATTTACGTAAATGATTTAATTTAATCGATTTCATAGGTGTCACTATTATTCGATGTTATGAACACAATGTCTGGCACAGTACTAAAACAAACATCGTCCATCGTCATGGGTTTTCTATAGAACGTTATAGGAGCCTAATATAGAAAATGAGTTCCAGACAATGGATCGTTTGGTGACGAACGCATTGTCCATTTATTGGTAGCTGGTTAATCGATTTATTGTTGCTGTTTAGAGATAATCTAATTGCTATTACGGTATTGATGCTGAAATTTTTATTACTAAGACAGGACAGGAAGTGGGCTTTATCGTCGGAGCAACGGACAGCAGTTGGAGGAAGTCCATCACCCACTTGCATTCTAGAGACACCGCACGGGACAAGTGACGACCTCGGAAAAGATAGTGCGATGGCGATGACGTCGTGAAGGCTGTTACTGTGTTCCGGATTGAAGGGCAATCTTTCCAGCGAAATTACAGGGCACACAGAGATTTGACTGCAGGATCCAGGGTTTTGAACTGTTGAAGTTCAAAATTCTGAGTGGCGTTGAGCTGTTATGGGCAAGCGTGGAGAGCCATCAGGCGAGCGTATTCGCTCGTCTCGTCACTCTGTATCATAAAAATACCCTGGCACCCTGGACAACCCGTCAGCTGTCGACTTCTAAGTACTAGACTAGCCAAAGTGAGCTAATCCTTTGTAAACTAAGTATACCTTACCATTATTGATTAAAATTTTATCACATCGTCGCTTACCATCAAGCGAGTTAGTGTCCAAACGTATATTCTATTTAACAAAACCGATCAAGTACGAGTCGGGCTCACTGCGGTTTCCGTACCACCATAAAATGCAAAAAGTCAATATCACACCCAGGTGGGCACCCATCTAAGTACCTACCGACCACCCCCCACATGAACAGAAAATAGTCGAAACATAATGCAGTTTCTTCGTTTGAGAGCTACGGTAACACAGATCCACACGTTAAACATAACTGTTTGAATTCGGGTGCTTAAAATAAAATAAGACTTCAGAAATAAAAATCTTTAATATCTTACAAACTAAACAACAATATTTACAAAAACTCACCCATTCACACAACAATCAACAACAATCAACAACACAACAATAAAAACAAATGTATCAAGAAAATAAATAACAAACTAAATGTCGGAAGGTACCTACCGAATTTACCATAACAATAAAACTTACAGAATGTACCTTTCAGTATAAAAGTAACACAAATATTTATATTGTATTGCTCATGCTAAGTATGCATATCATACGCAATATATATCGCAATATATCGCAAAAACGCGAATTCGTGTTATTACAATGTATGGGACCAGATCGTCGCGTAAATTTCTGACACAGTGATGACATTCGCGCAAAGGACACCGTCGACTTTGTATGGAGTTTAAGCCCAAGGCGAACAGTTTTTTTCAGTTTAATTGGGTTTTAACATGTTGTTCGCTAATCCTGAAAAGATCACTGTCTTTTTAACGGGATGTATGCAGTCCCAAAACCATTTATTCCATAACAAAGTAATAATAAATTAAAACGATAATTACGTATTGTATCATAACAAAAAACGTTTACGTTAGGTGGCTCAAGAATTGATATAATCATAAGATAGAACGACGTGATAAAATTAGCATAAGAAATTGATTTCTTTGAATAATTTGCAGCAGAGCAGGAAACACTGTTTTAAACTATCACGATTGTTCACTACAGTTATAGGATTGTTTACGCGATATTTACCGTGATAAGGTTGTGGAAGAAGCTCCCAATATTTCGGCACAGTTATATGCACCATGTTCACGGGATGACTGAAGAATGCGGGTGGTTGGTCGAACAGTTTAAAGTTAGGTGCAGACAAAACGATCTACCATCTTTAGTCTTACCACAACCTTACCAGGTTAAACATTCCGTAAATAATCAGATAACTGTAGAGTCATTGGAGTTACAGAAATTATATTTTGTGTGATCCTTTTTTGCTATGGATGATTGTTTCATAGACTGGTACTTTAAACGGAAATGGTTTTTCAACGGGCACAATTATATGCTTCACCACTTCGAATGGAACCTCCTTTATCTTCGGCACACGAACCTCTTTCTCTACGGGATAAGGTACTGACTTTTCAACAGGAATCGCCACCTCTTTTATGATAGGGATGACTACCGCTTTCGGAACCGGTATCTGTATGGGGATGGGGTGTGGTACCGGTATTAAAACGGGTTGATTGATTTTAAATTCTACGTTCTTGTGTATGGGGACAACGACTTCTTTATAGTGCTTGATTGGTTCAGGAGTTTCTTCGTGTATGTGTTGGTGGACGGGGTAGGAATGTGCTTGGAGGTCTTGTCCGCCGTGGCCGCCGAAACCATGGCCGCTGAAGTCTTGGCCGCCCTCGTCTTCGTGTCCACCGTAATCATTACCACCAGAGTATTCACTTGCTTGGAACTGAAAAAAAAATGGTGGAGTTTGTATTGTTGTAGGAAGAGCTAAGTACAAAATACTTGAAGGTCGTATTGTGATGTTATATAAACAGATACTTTATAAATTATAAAACCTAGAAAACAAATATAATTTTAATCAAAATACCATGCAAAACTAATTAGTGAGAAATAATATTGATTAAGTTAGTTGTTAGTTATATATTATGTTTTTAAAATATATATGTACGTATATCAGTCTCTGGCAGCTATTACAAGCTTTGCATACATAAAAAAACAGTGGAACAAAGAACCGTCTTTTATTTTTGTAGTCGGTTTAAAAACACCCTATTCGGGTGAAAGCCATACATAGTCGAAGTTCAGGTTGACATCTAAGCAGCTAGGTAAATTATACAAAAACTGGAGTTCACCTGCACCTTCCCAGAGCACAGGGCATAATAAAGTAAATAAGAGTCATAACCTTATTTTACTGCGTATTACATTTTCTTTTTGCGAAAAACATTACGTTTTTAGTGCTTGGAGATCTTTGGTGGAACAACGGGACGGAAAAAATACAGGGTCACTGGTAATCAGCATTCAATACGTCAAATCAGAAACGTGGTTTCTCATTATGGGCCTCATTAGCAAGCTCAAAGTCGCACAACGAACTATGGAGAGGGCTCGGAGTTTCTCTACGAGATCGAATCAGAAATAAGGAGATCCGTAGACGAACGAAAGTTACCGAATGTTATTGGATTAGCAAGTTGAAGTGGCAGTGGGCAGAGAACCAGAACAGATGGTCGATGGGGACAAAAGGTTCTCGAATGGAGACCACGGACCGGTAAGCGCAGTGTAGGACGTCCACCCACAAGATGGACAGACGATCTAAAAGAGACTGTAGGAAATCGCTGCATGGCCGCTTCGAACCGGCAAATCTGGAAATCGATAGTGGAGGCCTATGTCCAGCAGTGGACATCCTAAGGCTGAAATGATGATGACCTCAAATCTACGACTTATCAAAATTAGCGAAAAAGAAGCTGTTTCATATATTATGTCGGAAGTTAATGATTTTTTTGTATGGAACTGCTGATATATTTTAACCGACTTCCAAAAAGGAGGAGATTCTATGTTCCTCTGTATGTTTTTTTTGTTGTGTATGTTCATCTATATTTTCGCCAATTGGGAACCGATTCAAAAAAATCTTTTTTAGTTCGAATGAGGTATACTCCCGGGGTGGTCCCATTATTTTCGCTAATTTCGTATGGTTTTAGTCATTTTTTTACTTCTGAGTTTGGATGTTTTTGCGCGCCGATCTATAGTTTGTAATGTCGTTGGTGAAAAGGTTAGTATTTAGATTAATAAAATACTTCTCGAGTTAAATTATAATCCGACTCATCTACATTGCAGGGTGACTTTATGCTAAGTTATATTTAATGTTATTCCATACAATTCTGAGTTAATTACCTATGTGTCAGGCTAATTGTTATTCTGAACTCAAAGTAATCTTTATACGAACACGTCTAGACTTTAGACGTATTAAAATAAAGTATGTTTTTATACAACTGACTGTGACTGATAGTGACTGACTGATGTAGAGCAATGTTGCTGAGCGGTAGCATGTGCCAGGCGCGGATCTAGCCCTCAAAAAAGGTTGTGGTCACAAAAGTGCGAGTCAACGTATTGACCTTGCTCGTGCATGATCGATATAATGCATTCCTACAAAGGAAATGTTTATAAAAAAATATATGACGGCCTGACCAAGATTTTGTACAGTGTATCTTAGTTTTACGCGGGTTAAGCTGTGGGGCGTCACAAGTCACGTATCAGGGTTGTGGGCATGCCCATCGTACCCACAACGGTGGATCCGCGCCTGGCATGTGCGCTTTACAATCTGACTGACTGTACCCGGTTCGTTCCTCTGACAGACACAGAAAGCAAATTTATTTTATACTAGTTATTTTTTTACTGTCGCCCGCGACTTCGTACGCGGAGATTTTCATATAAACTTTCAACCCTTTTTTTCCTCCATTAATCCGGCCCTTGCGCAAAATAACATAGCCTACACTTCAATCTGGTCATAGCATATTCGTAACAACCGCATTTAAATCCTTCCAGAGGCTTAGGAGATGTGCGTGTACAAACAAACAGACAGACAAAAATTCTAAAAACTGTCTTAACGTGTTCAGCTGCTTATTTTAAGACGCCCTGTGTAATATATTTTCTGTTATCTCGCTATTACAGATTTTTTTATCTCTACGTTTTTATTATATGTATAGACTATGTAGAGATGGACCGCCCAATAACCACCCGCATTCTTCAGTCTTCCCGTGAACATGGTGCATGTACCTACCTACCTAACTGCGCCGAAATTTTAGGAGCTGCATCCACAACCTTACCACGGTAAATATCCCGTTAGTAATAATATAACTGTAGTGAACAACCGTGATAGATTAAAACAATGACATAGATATTGTCGTAGAATTTAAAATAATTATGAACACTATGGGCCTTACTTAAAAACGTTACTCAAGTTGATCTATGTTATAAAATGCTCTCTCAACTTCTCGCTGACGGCAATCGTCACACGCGAAAACAAGACGGAGCATATTTAAGGGTATGTCAACTTGAGTAACGTTTTTAAGTAAGACCCCTAGATCTGTGCCTATCTGTCATAATTTTTCTATGACAGTGTCTAATGTTATGTCATGTTGTGTCAATCTATCATTTTGTCAAAAACGACTATCAAAACCACATAAAAGTTTTTTTTTGTGTAAATTAGAATGGCTGTCAAGACATTTTTGTAAAAAAATTGTTGTATCCACTTGCACACTTGCACCCACATAAACCCATAGCAACTGTGACGCGGAGTTCGACCGTTGACATAAATAAGAATGTTCAATCACATATCTGTCACAATACCTGGCGACAGAGTTTCCTTCTCATTTCCGTTCTATTTACTTCTCTTTTCTGTGATCAAAAGGCACAAAAATGATATGGAGTTATGAAAAGGCACCAAACCGATAAGCCGGTTAGAGTAAATTAGTCTCGTGTGTGTTATTCAGTTTCTAATTATATACGGAACCACATTATATGTAACGGTTTCACTCCCAAGCAAATAAAATTCGGCAAGGGCTTCTATTTACGTCATCTGAATTTTTTAATATACCGACTGGCGCGGCGTACACAAAGAAATACAATTTTTTTTTACGACTAAGTCTCACGAGAACTTTACTTACTATGTCAATAATCAATAATTTAATTATTTTTGAAGTGAAAACTTCTTAAGGCACGTTGAGCACGACGGTGATCGCTTACCATCAAGCGGCCCGTCTTGTTGTTTGCCACATATGACATAAGAAAACTATCTCATCTACTGTAATGTCCCTGCGTTTTATATTTTCTCAACAGAGTCTTTCACTTGGAGTAATAATAACATTCACAAGGTATTAAATAACGTCAAAGAAATCATAGTCAGAGTATACATAAACAGAGTCAAGCAAAGCATGTCACAGTCAAGCCCAAGTCAAGCCCTTTGTGACTAACCCTGAAATCGCGAAAAAATGTTCCAAATTGTGTGTGCTTTTTCTACTAACCTGCTGATCGTGTGCGAAGTCTTGCATATTCTGGAAGTGCTGTAAGTTCATGTAGGGGGTCCAATGCGACTGCTGAGCTGATGCTGCTACGAAGAGAAGGAACACCTGAAAAGAAAAAAAATATCTTTAGTACGTGGTGTTACAAGTATGGTATGGTTATAGAGAGGGCTATGCTCGGGGTTTCTCTACGAGATCGAACCAGAAAAGAAAAGATCCATAGTCGAACGAAAGTTACCGACATAGCCCACCGGTAGCAAGTTGAAATGGCAGTGGGCAGGGCACATAGCACGCAGAACAGATGGCCGATGGGACCAAAAGGTTCTCGAATGGAGACCACGGACCGGTAAGCGCAGCGTAGGACTCACAAGATGGACAGATAAGATAAAAGAGACCTCAGGGAAACACTTGATGCAGGCCGCTTTTAACTGGTCCTTTTGGAGTTCGATGGGAGAGGCCTATGTCCAGCACTGGACGTCCTAAGGCTGAAATGATGATTATGATGATGATGTCAAATCTACGACTTACCAAAATAAACGAAAAAAAAACAGCTCTTTCATATATTTTGTCGCGAGTGAATGACCGTTTTTCTATGGGACAGCTGATATTTTTTTCGCGATTTCAGAGTAACTTAGTAAAAGTTGATCATAATGATGTTCTTTTGGCTTAGTAGACCATATCCGCGTAACCAAGTAGATGGGTATCGAGAATTCCATAGCATCAAGATGAAAGAAAATCGTTCTATTATAGCTTTTTTTAATCATAGGTCCTTGTCCTATCACAATCTTCCGAGTCAGCTCGTCCTATCACCCTTATAGGACGCTATGCCTTCAATCAGGCCAGCCACCCCTGACCAGCCATGTGTCGCGCTGATAAGCCAGGGGCCGGTAAATAAGCGTCCATGAGGACCGTTACGTGTATGGAGACCATCTTTTTGAACACATGAGGACACTTGGAGGTTATATCATAAAACGATAAATAACCCGGGAGATACCGGGTGCAGTGAACTCGCTCGCACGTTTAATAATAATAATTAAATTAGTTCATACTACTCATATTTTTGTAGTGGTAGGACTCTTTTGCAGGGGTCCGCCTGGGGAAGTACCACACCTTTGCCAGTTATTCAACCGCCAAGCAGTAGTGTGCAAACACTACTGTGTTCCGGATTGAAGGGCAATGTTTCCAGCGAAATTACAGGGCACACAGAGATTTGACATCTTATATCCCGGGGTGACGAGTGCAGTGCATTGCCATCCAGGGTTTTGAACTGTTGAAGTTCAAAATTCTGAGTGGCGTTGAGCTATTATGGGCAAGCTTGAAGGGCCATCAGTCGAGCAACTTCGCTCGTCTCGTCACTCAGTATCATTAAAAAAAAAATAGGCTAAGCCATGATTTTGGGTCCCCAGAGATAACGAAAGCACACATTATTTCTGATTTTCGCTGATAATGTGTATTGCAAATTTAAACTAGATAATATTTAATTGATGATATGATAACTAATATAGGTATAGGCGATCTAATCATACATGTAAAAATTATTATTGAGTATTTAATACCATCTTATATACTGAATACCAGAGTCCTGCAAAATGTAATTCGATCTATCATCAGTTTTCTAGACTAGAAAGAAAGTCGTTTTATTATATTTCAGCTTAGGTATTGTAGTCTTCATGCAAGTTTGAACTATGAAAAATGGACTGGAAGATAAATGCGCGCTTCGCACACGGAGCGAATGATAAACGATTTAAACTCCTTTACATCGGATTTATTCAGCCATCTCGCTTGAGCTAGACTCTCATCATCATCATTTCAGTCATAGGACGTCCACTGCTGGACATAGGCCTCCCCATCGATTTCCAAAAGAGCAGGTTAGAAGCGGCCTGCATTCAGCGTTTTTCCTGCGGTCTCTTTAGCTCGTCTGTCCATCTTATGGGTGGACGTCCTACGCTGCGCTTACCGGTCCGTAGTCTCTATTCGAGAACCTTTCGGCCCCATCGGCCATCTGTTCTGCGTGGTCTGCCCACTACCACTTCAACTTGCTAAAGCGGTGGTAACTTTCGTTCGTCTACGCATCTCCTCATTTCTAATTTGATCTCGTAGAGAAACCCCGAGCATAGCCCTGTCCATAGCTCGTTGTGCGACTTTGAGCTTGCTAATTTTCAGTGTCAGCTTGTCTTTTAGATGAGACAAACTAGGGAGATATGGTAATGTGGTGAGGCGGGTGTGAACGTATCTGGTCTAAACCAGGCTTGTTGCATTTAGCAACTCTCTGCAAGTCGCTGCAAGTTTCTTAGTGTGCGAGAAATATGAGTCAGTATACTGTGCCCTTCAGCACGGGCAAACGCGCGCCATCGTGGCCACGTTAAGTTTACCTCAAAAAGTTGGATTCTATTGCTTAGGAAATAAAGTTCAACTTTTGAAGGTTAACTTAACGCGCCATGATAGAGCGCGTTTGGTCCGTGCAGAATAAAGGCCCTGCCTGTACTCGTACTTACAGTTTTTGCGTTACGTGGTTCAGCGGTTATTGTGAAAAAAATGGGTTGAAACACGGAGATATTTGGACACGAACCTCCTTCATTCCTCTATTGTTTATCTGATCTGAGGCTAGACTTCATTTTACAACAGTTGTTCATATTCGTAAGAAGTAGTTTTAACCGTGACACGTCTTTACTCTAATTTAGACGTTATGTCATAGTGGTCAACGTCGCTTGTCTGCTATATCATCATATAGAGCAAGAGCCCGTGAACCCCAGACCTTCGTTATTTTATAAAAGCTGAAAGTTTGTCAGCGCATGCTTCCAACACAGGTAAGAACGATGGACCATTATGAAGTTTGGGTTACCGTGGCTTTGGCAGGTACGGCCTGACCAACTTATTTGTGCAGTTGGGCAAATGATAAAACTAAAATATTCCAAGACAGGCTATTAATTTTGTTCAGAAACTACGATGGTGGCTCCAGCATTCAACTAAGCAGATAAATTTGTCGCACTGTAAACGGTACTAAAGTGACACATGAGTGTCTGGCAATCAATAACGTGATTTTTAATAATATTCTGAAGGTAATACCAAAAAATCACACTTTATTATATTATGATGAATTTAGATCGGTATTTTACACACCTTTAGTACCGTTTACAGTGCGACAAATTTATCTGCTTAGTTGAATGCTGGAGCCACCATCGTAGTTTCTGAACAAAACTAATAGCCTGTCTTGGAATATTTTAGTTTTATTATTTGCCCAACTGCACAAATAAGTTGGTCAGGCCGTACCTGCCAAAGCCACGGTAACCCAAACTTCATAATGGTCCATCGTTCTTACCTGTGTTGGAAGCATGCGCTGACAAACTTTCAGCTTTTATAAAATAACGAAGGTCTGGGGTTCACGGGCTCTTAGACTAATAGCACTGGCATCGCGCGGCGTTGTAGTCGAATCGCGGTTGCCTTACAACTAACCGTTTTGGTTCGGACATTTTTTTTGCATGTTTGTGACTCTATATAGGTTTTGTATCTCGATGGTATTAACACATCATTTTATTCCCCTTTTTTGTTAAATTTGGATTTTACGACTTTGACGTTTAAAAAATATACCATCGGGAAATCGGAAGTGTAGTTTCCCCATTGTCCAGCCATATTTATGGTCACACTTCTCACACTGGCAGTGGCTATATTTTTGAGGAACGTTAGTGGGACCGCAACATGATAAATGTTATTTGTTCCAGCAATATTGTCGAAGAATTACGATTTTATGTGTTTTGGCTTTTTAATCCTCTTATTTATGGTTTGTGATCGGATATTTTATTTATTTATTTTGTGGGACGAGGTTAAAAAATGTGGAAAATAGCAAAGCTTTTGTAACAATATCACCAATCAATTGTATTTGCTTGAATCACACTACTACGAGTATACTACGTAACTATGTGTGTGTTATTTATATATGTTCCAAAGAACCAAAGTCGTCGACATAGCTAATGAACATTTTTAAGTTGAAGTGGCAATGGGCAGGCCACATCGCTCGAAGAACTGATAACCGATGGGGAAGAAAGGTTCTTGAGTAGAGACCGCGAACCGGAAAACGCGGCGTAGGTAGGCCTCCCACTAGATGGACCGGCGACATTATGAGAGTCGCGGGCATCCAGTGGATGCACATGGCAGGATTTCGTTCAGTATGCAAGTTAAAGGAGGAGGCCTATGCAGTGGACGTTTTCTAGCTGATGATGATGATAATGTATGTCACTAATAATATATTATAAATGTGAAAGTTGTATGTAAATCTGTATGTGTGTATTTGTGCTCTCTCAACTCTCTAATGGCGGAACAGATTTGGATGAAATTTGGTATACGAATCTATAGTTCAGACTAAGCTTCTTACCCCCATGTTGTATCGGTTCACCATGTCAAAAGTTCTGAGGTAACAAACATATAAAAAAACGGTCGAATTGAGAACCTCCTCCTGTTTGGAAGTCGGTTAAAAGTCAGCTTGGAACGTAGGAGTCCATTGAGACACGTGCAAAAAGTTCATCAGCAGGAGATCCCTAGTTCAGACTAAGCTCCAACGAAGCGTTTGATTGCATTTTCATTATGCGAACCGCTAGACTGTGGAATGCGCTGCCTGAATGAATGGGTGCTCCCTGATTGTTACAATCTGGGTGTCTTTAAGGACAAATATTATACACACTTAACTTACACACTTTTGTTTCAGGTTAGATTAATTTTCTCGTTTATGTAACTATTATTTTAATTCATGTTAGGCAAAATTAAATTGTTTTTCTTTTTCTTAACGCGAATGAGTCCGCGTTTGACCACCAACTCGCCTGTAGGTAAGCGACGGTGTGGTCGAAGATGAAGCACGCAGATTTAGAAGACACCTATTGACTCTCGCCTTGAAAATGCCCAAATTATATCTCTCAGGAAGCAAAGAAGCCGGCAGGTTGTTCCAATCTTTGGCCGTACGGATTAGAAACGTAGAATCGAAACGTTTGGTACGTATCCAAGGAAAGTCCACAATGTAATGGGTGGTAATGGGCCGTTTTCCTACGCATCATGTAGTAGAAAGGGGATGGTAGGATAAGGTCATGTAGCTCCAATGCCCATTTCCGAAATGAATCCTATAGAAGTAAAAATTAACTTCATTGACAAATATCTACCGAGTAAAATGTATTCCAAATTCCTTATTGTACTTGAAGCGACGTAGAAGCGGAATTACGCTAGACATTCATCAGAAATACAATTTTGAAGATGGACTTCCGCAAAGTAACGCCTGATTCAATCAACTATTTAGAATATTAGATTTATTTCTTTGAAAAATTTGACTATTCAACATTCTATACAGCTCCGCTGAGATAAATTGGGCTTATTCCCAACGTCCCCACTGACGTCCCCTCAGATCAAAGAAACAAGGAAGATATACCTTTCACATAAATCGATTGTGTTCAAATGTCTCCATTTTTTTATATATTTTCTTCACCCAGCTTCACCATATCGCTTAACGCAAAAACTGTATCCAAGTAATCATCATCAGCCATAAGATGTCCACTGCTGAACATAGGCCTCCCCTTTTAACCTCCACACTGAACGACAACCTGCCATCTGCATGCACTGGATGCCCGCGACTCTCACGATGTCGTCGGTCCATCTACCTACACTGCGTCTTCCGGTTCGTGGTCTCCACTCAAGAACCTTTCTTCCCCATCGGTTATCGGTTCTTCGAGCGATGTGGCCTGCCCATTGCCACTTCAACTTGCAGATTTTAATAGCTATGTCGATGACTCTGGTTCTTTGTCGAATGTCCACGTTTCAGATTCTATCGCGCAAAGAAACTTCGAGCATAGCTCTCTCCATTGCCCGTTGTATCTACTTACGGGTAAATAACTCGATTTTTACGCACAACTAAGAAGCACTTAGTGACTAAAAGAATCAAACCAGATTGAGGCCAGATGTGTTCGCACCTGCCACGCCATATTTCCCTTGTTTGTTCCAGAACGTTGCCATCAGAGTATAGTCCCCACTATTTTTATTATGGTCACAATTTATACAGTAGATGTGTAAAATAAAGTTTCCTCTACCAACGCCTGGACCTGTCAGAAGGCACAACGGACCAGAACAACCAAGTTATCTATAAAGTTGGTTAGAAAACACGATAGTAGCTCCCTCATTCAACTTTACAGATAAGTTAGTCGGAGTATACGTAACAAGGCAAATCAAATCGAACAAAACATTTCATTTAAAGCAATTTCGGTGAACGGTAAAAGAACCATGAAGAAGGTAAAATAAAAAGCAAGCGAACTACAGTTACATAGCCTGGTTATGTAATGTCAGATCTAGAGTAATTTTTGTTGACGATAACTGACTGTTTTTGATTTGACTGACGAAACTACCTCAGATACTTATCTCTGTTAACACGCTTTTATTAGCTTGGTATGTATCTATGTAACGGAATCTTTGAACGTGCTTTTCCCTCCTTTCAAAACGACGGATTGAATTGAAACTTTGCACACTTATCAAGGACCGATGACAATGCAATCATTTAAATAGTTTGTCCCATTATCCTTACCAGGATCTTCAGGATTAGCGATTTTAAAGCGTGTTTTTTAGTTTTTTAAACTGCGAGAACTATTAGGTATATTGCTAATTTTGTATCACGCATGGCGGGAAATTCAAATTTCTAATAGTTTTTTTGTTCTTGCAGCTAGGCCGGGTAATTAGTGTAAACGATCATGATATTTGCGGAAATAGATTATTATTCTTTACAAAATCATGTAAAGCTATTTATCTTGCACATTATTACTTACATTTGTCAATAAACAATTTTTTGTTGTTTTAAACGGTTTATTGACAAATGTAAGTAATATGGTGCGTTTTACTGATATAATTATAGCTGTACATGATAATTTAAAGAACAACCAACGATTTGCGCAAACACTGTCATTTTACAATAATTACTCTAGCTACAAGGCATGAAAACTGTTTGGTAGAATTTACCGCCAGTGGCGAAACGTAAAGAAGGTATATAATGTAGACGTATATAATTAGCGCTACCGTTTTTCGGAAGACACTTTAAATAAGAAACTGTCCCGGTGTTTGACCTAAGACACCAGTTATAAACCATATTGAACGAGACATTAAAACCAGGGTGCTATCTACCCCACAGAAAATTCTAAACGTTAAAAAAACTTTTCTCTGCCCCCTTCGAATATAAATGATAGAGAACTTGAAGGGAAAATGTCACAAGTCACATTCACATTATATTAAGGAACTTGGCAAAGTATAGCTCTGTTTACTTTTAGAAAAAAATATTTTTTTATTCTTTTTCACAACAAACGGCTGATCTAGAACATAGACAAAAAAATTGGATTGAAATGGGAAACCTAAATTTTCCCGTTATACATCGAAAATAATTGGAAAGATTTGTGTAAAACCATAAGACATGGGTAACCAAATATTTAAATGTTTCACATCCACAATTTTTCACAATTAATAATATTTTTTTTTCGTATTTATCTTTTTGATTTCACTTGTAGTAAACACCAATGGTTATTTATTCATAACTAATAAGGAAATTATATAACACGAAATTCACTCACATATGAAATGGCTGAACACATTTTGGTGCGGTTCACACAGGTACTAGTGATGTCACAATGGATTTGCAAGCGGTTTTATACTGAAGTGACAGGGCAGAACGATGTACTATGGGAACTTAGGGTACCGTGCGATAGATTAGAAAACTGTTGGAACACCGCTCTTCAAAAAGCACAAGCTGAACTGTAAATTTCCAAAATATCATTTCAAAGAGTCAAAAGGGAAGGACTTTCCTTTTTTGTTCGACTTCGACTTTGTTGTCGACTTCTCCAAAAAGGAGGAGGTACTATGTTACTACAGTACTATGATCGTCTGTATGTATTTTTTTGTATGCTCATCGATATTTTCGCAAATTGTGAAACGATTAAAAAAAAAAATTTTTATTCAGTAATAAATAGTCTTGCGTTTGACCGCCAACTCGCCTGATGTTAAGCGATGATGTGGTCTACGATGGAGCACGCTTGCTTAGAAGAAACAGATTCACCCGTTATTTTAAGATACCCAGATTGTACTTAATACGACATTAAAGCGGAAATACACTAGGGTTTTGTCAAAGAAAGTTTTGTATAAACAAACACTTTTGTTTTTTAAAATTAGTATGATAAATAAATACATCAATATTTTGCGGTAATTTTTATATTTCTTAAAAACGTTGCCTAGCACCAATCTTATAAAAAAAAAACATTTGCGGATTAAGTATTAAAAAATCATTTTTACCGTAAATTAAACTAAACTAACCCGGCCTGCCGGGATTCCTTGTTTCCTGAGAGATATAATCTGGGCTTTTTCAAGGCAAGAATGAAAAGAAACGTGAATAGGTATCTTCAAAGTTTGCGCGCTTCATCTTCGACCACAACAAACGCGAACTTATTCGGAATAAAAAATTCAATTCTCTAAGGAGCTTTTAGGCTTCTTCTTTTAACACTCTTTTATTAGCTTGGTATGTATCTATGTAATGGAATCTTTGAACGTGATTTTCACCCCTTTCAAAACGTCGGATTGATTTGTAACTTTGCACACTTATCAAGGACCGATGACAATGCAATAATTTGTATAGTTTGTCCCATTATCCTCACCAGGATCTTCAGGATTAGCGATTTTATTGCGTGTTTTTAGTTTTTTTTACTACGACAATTATTTAGTTAGGTTTTTTATTTATTTATTTGAAAATACTTTTAAAATTTTAATTGTTCTTTATATTTTGTGTATTATAATTGCATGTGTAAAAAATATGTATTATTTCTACTGTATACGGAACCTTTCTACAAAACTGCACTCCTATGCAAAACCAATCGTTTATTTTTGCTCTACATCAATCACCAATTAAGTTTGGCCACCTGTTACTTTGCAGTTCTACTATAACAGAGGTCTTTGTGTTCTGGTCTTTTATATCACTGAAGTCTGCTTCTAATATAATTTTATTGGCGATTTTGATTCAGTGTAATGAATAGATTGATGGTTATTTGCGTTAGGCCATTTTTCTCATCCTGTGTCTTCCTATTGCTAGGCAAAGACCTTCCCCATATAAAAAGTGAAAGAAAGAAAATATATTTATTCGTCATTGCTTCAAAAAACTTACATAGGTATAAAGGGTACAATCAGTGTCGTATGTGCCCTTCGCTTCAGTCAGGACCCTATAACACAGACTACATAATACACACCTTTAATAACTCTAGAATCCCTCGTTACGCTCAGAGATCAATATGCCGATGTAAGACGCTGCTTTATTCCCTCAGTGAAAAATCTACTATTTTGAGTGTGTAGTAGCCCACCAGATATTGTGCTTACAATTTGAGACAGGTCATACCAAAGAAGTAGTTATATCTAATCTTACTTGTCCCGTCAGTTTCTAACAAAACCAGCAATGTACATGAAACCAAACTAAAATCTCTTTAGTATTTATGTAGCCCTACTCTATTAGTTCGTTTTTGATCATTCCATTTGTAATTGAATGAAACTATCTTAGAGCGGTCTCAGATGGGGAAAATAAAGATATGAGATAGTACAACCTACTTTCCATGTTCTGTAGGTACGTTACGAGTGCCGATGTAAGTAGGTAAGCTTTTCCACTTACAATAAAGGCTTCTAAAGACTAAACGCGTGGCAGCACGGCATGCGGCACGGGGCGTGAGCAGCACGGGACCTTTCACATCGCAGCGCAACGTATTTGCGGTGTGTGCGTGGCAGCGCTATTTTGTATCGCTATGGCCCGGCAACATAAAAAGAAAATTCGCAAAGAAGGAATAAAAATTATTTGTGGAATAACATTGTAAACCATTTCCATTTGAAGTAATTCTTATGTTGATATGTTGGTGGAAGAGATACTTCATTTTCGAAGATAAAAAATCACAGTGAAAATAAAAAAACTGATTGAGCATCACACATCACATCATCAGCCAATTAACGTCCACTGTTGAACAATGCCTCCCTCATAGAGAGGGGTGTTGTCATAATCCCCACGTTTGGCAGGCGGCTTGGGGATCGCAGTACGTTCACCGTGTACTATTAGGATGCTGCTGCCCATCCTCCGGTGGTTCTGGTCGCAGTTTTAGGACATACCCGGGTCCATCACAAGATTGAGCATCACAAGTTTATTATTAACTTGCAAAGTTTGTATGTTAGTTTGTTTGCTTAAATCTTACAAGTTGAATTAGAATCAGCTCTCCCTAACCGATTATGCAAAAAAAAATACACCTTTAGTTTTGGTGACATTACAATATTGTAATATTTTCAAAACGATGGATGACGGATCTGCATGATGGCAGATGGTGTATATTTTTTGTCAACCCTGTACCCATATCATCAAATAAAAGGGCTTGAAGAGACGATAAAATGTTTTTATATGTTTTGATAGGCTTGCGTTTGATCGCCAACTCACCTGATATCACACACGCCAAATCACACACACACTAAACATCACACATCACATCATCATCACCATCCTGACGTCACACTAAATTCTGATGGCAGATAACATATTCATTGCTAAAGCTAAAAGTTTGTTAAAAAATACTATTTACTTATGATTTTTAGAATGACATTGTAAGTGGTATTAAGCAATTTTATCGATGATGTTATATAGGTTAGCGAAAATATCGCAAAAAAAAAACGTTATTTTATTTTTCGATCACTTTAAATAAAACATTTCAACGTAAACATAAACGTATCGCTATAGGTTTTTTTTATTTCAACCTAGCTATTTTTTTTATGTTGAATGTGTGTGTAAGACATAGCCTGGGCCGTGATACCTACAGTTCCATGTATTAGAAAACGCGTGGGCCCGCGTTTCAGCAGCGCTGCTACTAGCACGTTTGGTCTGTAGCAGCCTTTAGTATCCACATTGGTTTGAGTTCCCTATGGGATATCGTAACTATGTTTCCGTTTTATTTATGCTATCATCTAAGTAAATACAATTTCTCTCTCCAAACAGATAAATGGAGCATGCGTCTTATACTATTTCCAACCATTTTGAAAGGGTACTTACATTAAGGATTAGAACCATGAATTAGAATATGAACCACTGCTGAACATAGGCCTCCCCTTTAACCTCCACACTGAACGACATCCTGCCATCTGCATCCACTGGATGCCCGCGACTCTCACGATGTCGTCGCTCCATCTAGTGGGAGGCCTACCTACGCTGCGTCTTCCGGTTCGTGGTCTCCACTCAAGAACCTTTCTTCCCTATCGGTTATCGAGTGATAGATCTTCGAGCGATGTGGCCTGCCCATTGTGACTTCAACTTGCAAATTTTAATAGCAATGTCGGTGACTCTGGTTCTTCGGCGAATATCCACGTTTCGGATTCTATCGCGCAAAAAAACTGCGAGCATAATCATCATCCCTTTTAATATTTCTCTTTAAATATCACATCATAGTATAGTTAGTATATTATCGTAAATGTAAGTAATTTAAGTATTAGTGTGTATCACTATTTAGTATGTATTATTATTAGAATGTACGTTTAAATTATTTATCACACTATTAAATAATGCACGCCCCACCTTCTACCTCCTTTATGAATCCTCTCCAAGCCTGGAAGAGATCGCTCTTAGCGATAAGGCCGCCCATTGTTGCACTAGTTTTTAAGCTGTTTTATCGTGTCTTGTTTATATAATTTGTAATGTGAACAATAAAGAGTTTATCTATCTATCTATCATAGCTGCTAGCGGACATCATGCAACGCTTATGCAAACAAACAAACAACACCGCACTGTAATTGTATTGACGTAATAATGAACGTGCACTCTTACCGGAAGGCTACTAATGTGTGGGGTGGCCATGAGGTCCGTTATTTCTGGCACATGTCTCTGGGGGAAAACTGCCAAAACGCGCACAAAACTCGCTCGCCGAGGCTTCTTGAACTCTAAACGAATTCAACACGACGGACGGAACTGGTAATTTTGTTCGTCTTTTTGTCATTAAAACTTTAGTACTGATGATAGGGATAAAATAAAAATTGTTTTTAGTTGCCTAAACTAAGATTTGTAATAAGAATCTATGCTTGACTAAATTATCCTCATTACAGAACTTTTTTTTGTGTAAATAACGTATCTATATGTAAAAAAAATGTAAAATAACGATTTCCCTTTGGGTAAAAAAAGTCACACACTGATCATAGAACATAATGAAATACTAAAATTAAGATCTAACTAATTTTCTTCTCCCAGTATTGTGTATAGCTTAAGTAAATTCGTTTAAGCTAAGAAAATAGTAGTTAAGTATAATTTAAGTCATAGACCCCGGAGTCCGTGGCGTTATGCTTATTAAATAATAATAATTGAAAACGTAATAACATCTAGTGGTCTTTTATCGGATAAATTATGGGGAGTGTGCATCAGATCGGCATGATTTAATTCCCTCCTGCCCATTTTTCTATATTGGACTGCCAGAGTGGGCCTGAAAAATTTACACCACTTTATGGTTGACATTCTGAAAACCCGTACGAAGCACTTTGATTCCACTTTTATTGTGCGAACTGCTAGTTAGTGAAATGCGCTACCTGAATGGGTGTTCCCCGATAGTTACGTTCTGGGTGTTTTCAAGTCAAGAGTGAATCGGTTTCTTCTAGGCAAGCGTGATCAATCGTAAGCCGCATCATCGGGCGAGTTGGCTGCCAAGCAAAAGCCTATTTTATAATTTAAAATAAAGCTAGATGACAGAGACTCATGGTCACTCTACCCAGTGTACGGGCTAGCATTCTTTGTTCGCACCATTATCTTTAGACAAAGCAAGCAATCGCCTAGATACTACAAAACAATCTAATTTCGCTCACACTTACTAACTGTCGTGGCTCGTTTCCGCTTTGGAGAATGTACTTATAAAGGATCATCATCATCATTTCAGCCATAGAACGTCTTATAAAGGATGCAGGTAGAATAAATAGACAGAATATTAGGGTTCTGGAGATTCACCGGTAAAAAGATGTGTAGAAATTAATAAATGCGACGTCATAAGTTTATACTTAATTTTTATGATTATAATTCACCGATACAATTCACAATCACCCTTTGGCTTGTGCAAGTTTCTCACTATTCGAACCGAACATGTATTACGCTGAATTCTGCACGGTCAGCAATGACCCACTTGCAAGCAGTGGCAACAACCTTGTGGGTCATCAGACGGAGCATGAAATTCAACCAACCGCTGATTCAGCAGTCTACATCGACGGCAGACATCTAAATAATTGTAAATGTGTACATTTGATTAACTTATTATATAAGAGGGATTTTTATTCAAATAAAATCAGTCATTACTTCGAGCGTGGGTTTGACTCTACCACCACCGAGGAGCACCGCCGAGAAGACAGGCTCCAAGAAGATGGGTACGACGTGACTTCGGCGCGTCGACCACGCCTTTGGACTGGAACACTCCCGACCGCGGAGTGTTCCAGTCCGCACCGCACCACATCAGGGACCGGCCGCCGCCAGACCGGTCGCCGGATAGCGTCCACAGCGGACGGAACGCTGGCTACTACCTCCGATGCTCCAACACTCCTGTCAGGCGTCTGCTGACCCACACAGAGGTCGGCTGGATGTGCTTGTTCATGATGATCCTTCGAAGTTTTTGAACCAGCAGTAGCGCAAGGGTCCCGCGTCAGAGTGGACTCATATTACTACATACTACTATTACGAGAATCACAACTGCTCCAGTGTTGTGATTCACAACCCCAAGGGGACCTACCTGGCTGGTTGGTCACCAAGATGACCAGCTGCTGAGACTTTTTACTAAATGGAGAGTTACGACTACCCACCACCAATGAGGTCCGGCTGGACAAGCTCTCATTTTCGAATAATTTTTGATTACTCATAACCCAATTTTTACAAGTCGCTTATTTCAACGTCAAGTTAACTACCCGCTCATCTCCGCTAAGATCTTTGCGGATATTCACTGCTGCGGAGGCGTGGCGAGGTGAGATCTGACAGCTCGACACTCATTATATTTTAACTAAATTAAGATAATTTTTCTTTATGTCCATTCTGCTCGAGTTGCTGTGTAACCACGCTGTTCCCGTTTTGGCTGATTCCCACCTTAGTACCGTTTTGTTCCAGAGGTTTTGACCTGGTGACAAATTATAAATTGTTAGATAAATATTATATTTAGACTCGAAAAAATATCCTTATGTCCTTAATCGGCAAATTGACTAATTCGGGAAAAATAACAAAATCGCGGATTATTTTATCGCTTCGTTTTGGTGTTTTAGTCGGTATTTGTCTGCGGAATGTTCAAGTGTATGTAGCCAGACAAAGAGGTCTTTCTGGATAGTATATTAGGAAGATCTCCCAAGACCTATAAAGGTCTTCTGATTTTAAAGACAACTGCAGAGGCTATTCAAACATTCTCATATTCTCATTCAATATGTACTTGATCTTCATAATCAGTCCTCATAAGTCCACTGCTGGACATCTCCCAAGGTACACCATCATCATTTGACCTATATCCATCTACTAGAGCCATGATTCATGTAGCGTCCGTAATGCATCTGCGCTCAATGACAATTTCGCCGATTCGGGAGCCACAGATGTGGTCACATGTTTTGCAGACTGTACATCGCCTGGGACCCAATGGTCCCAGGTAAATAGGTAAAGCATGTCCAGAAATGTTGTCCATTTGGAAAAACTCAGAGTCACACAACGGGCAATGGAGAGAGCTATACTCAGTTTCTTTTAGCGATAAAATCCGGAACGTAGATATTCGCCAAAGAACCAGAGTCACTGACATTCATCTCATTCATAATCAACCAGAAGACGTCCACTGCTGAAGATAGGCCTCTCCCTTTGACCTCCATACCCTGCCATCTGTATCCATTGAATGCCCGCGACTCTCACACTCTCAATACTTACTTTTCAGTAAACAAAGCATTGGATATGTTGATGAAAGGTGCTTCAAGTATCAAGTGTATCACGAGACTGAGGCCGCATGTCAGCACGAGCACGCCAAATGCATTTAAAACCTGCAAACAAGTACATAATATATTATTATTAAAATCAAAATCAAAAACCCAACCGCAAAATATAGCCTATGAATGACACCCCGGACATAAAGAATCCAATTTTTTTTTACCAAATGTTGTAATAACCTAAAAGCAATCTTCAATGGTGATTTTGACGAAATTTAAATAGATAATTCCGTGCCGACTATTGATATAGCCTAGGATCATACTCGTATGTATTACATTATTAAAAAGTGATTCAAGAACTTCATGTACCGTCGACAAATGTCTGCAATAAAGTATTGATATCTAAATAATCTGAACTCGTTTACATACTTCTTCATTATCATCATTTCAGCCATAGGACCTCTTGGAAGGCCCAGAAAAAGATGTCGAGGAGAACTTGACTCCCATACAAAAGCCTGATCCAGCATATCCAGCAATAAGAAGGAAGGAGTAAATCTCGAGTGAATCGGTTTATTCTAGGCAAGCGTGCTCCATTAAAATATAAGGTAAGGTCACCAAATAAGGCCTACCTTAATTTTGTTATTACCTAACTAGCAGGTTTATAATAAAAATGACCTGGTAATTTGAAATACTTATATTTATTAATTAAACTTTGTAATAAATTAAACAAAATTGCTTTAAAATAAAAAATCTGACTTTTGTGAACACAAATAACTAAAATGTCACTTTGGCCTTATTAGGAACCCTGTGTCTTAATAAAGCCTTAATAAAAACAAGTAAGCATTCAACTTCTTAATTATAACAAAACGTTGTGAATACTTATATTAAATCTAATGACATCTTATTAATTACTTTTGGTCATTTTAGATCAGACTTAACGAGTTTCTCATCATGTAAAAGTACTATATTAATCAGCCTTTGTCATAATTTTTTTGGAACAATCTCCTGAACAGTAAAATATTTTATCAGCGGGTGTGAGTCCAACACACAACTCATACCAAACGCCACAAGTAAGATATTGTCGTATACCATCAACTTGATCTTCTTCACAAGCTGGACAGTACCAAGAATTATCGTGACGACGTTAAACCAAAAATTTAGATCTGTCTGCTGCTGATTTATCTGCTGTCAAAGAAGCAGTCTTTACTGAGGTTTTCTTTCGCGTAGCAGCAACTGCAGGTTGTGCAGATGTATAGCCAGTAACTGACGCTGATTTTGGTTTATTTGTGTTAATCTTTATCATGGAAGAAGTACCAGGAACATCTACTCTTGCCAATTGTAAAGTAATCTGTGATGTGGAACTCGTAGCATTGTCACCAAACAAATATTTTGTTACCTCTTTAGCCCTGTAATTCAGAGAATTCTTGCGTGGAGCAGTCGCTGCAACTTTAAACTTAGGAGTTAGTATAAATCCATGAATCTCTCACGTGATTGATTGATTGTCTATCTTATGTGGAGTTCCAGCTTTCGGATTGTTTTTTGAGAGCAAGGGCAGTGGCAAATTCTCTGTATCTGTGCCTGGCCCATTAGAATCTTCCACATTTGCAGTTGCAATCTCGTGTTCCCCCGATTCATTAGATAAGACAGCAATAATGTATATTGCTGTCTTATCTGATGAATATATATCACTGTTTGTAGGATTTGGAAGTTCTGACAACGCAGAGGGCGCAAACGCATCTTCAGGAATAGCATCTGGGTTATATGGATATAACCCTGTGGCGCGAAACCCATTCGAGATATTAGTAATAGTCATACATTTCGGCCATATTTGTGAGAGAATGCCGCTGAAGCTTGTCTTGTTAAGGGTTCGTTCGAGATGCTGACTGACGTATTTAATCAACTTTTGGTCCCAATGGTGCTCAAAAAAACGATAAACCGATTTATCCATGGGCTTTAACGGCCTTTTTTTCCTTGAGGTAGAAGCTAGTGATCCGTTTTCCATGATATTACTGAAAACAAGGGTTTACTACTTTACTGTGATACTTTTCTAACTGACATAAAACATTGTCCTAATAAGGCCTGTACCTGTGCCGTTATAAGGCCTATACATTTTTTTTATAGGCTTTATTAGGGCATGGCACATGGGTCAACAAAACAACAATTATATGGAATACACCGATATTACAGCTTTTTCACTTATGTGAGGAGATGACCAAACGTACAATTATCTTATAAACAAAACACAGCACACGGTTTACGAATAAAAATAAAAATACTTACCGTTTATTCTGACAGGATTTTATAAAAACAAGCGTGCACTCCGCGTCGTGGTTGTTTTCGACTGCAGGTTCCAACACGCTCGCGGCACGGGCCACTTGCTGTGCTTGTTTGCGTTAGTTAATGTACACGCACACTTCTACAAACATTGGCGGCCATTTGTAATCGAGAAGCGGGAAATTTAAAAAATAGGCCTTATTAGGACATAGGCTTTATTTGGTTCACCCACCTTATATATAGAGCTTTGTGTCCAATTAGCAACACCCCTCTCTATGAGGGAGGCCTTGTCCAACATTGGACGTTAATTGGCTGATGATGATGATGTGTCCAATTAGATCTCAAGACTATTTTGGTGAAACCAGCCGATTCCCATTGATTGGTCGTTTGGCCCATTGTTTTTTCTCGAATATTCGGATAAAGATTCAGTTGTAAAAAAGAAGAGGTAACACCAGATTCAATTACCATATTATACATCGAGTACGTGACCGCACTCCTTGCTGAGAACTTCTGGAGCTGCAGGAGAAAAGGATGCAGCAGGTATATGCAGTAGGACAGCTTGCTGAGAGGCACGAACCCCCTCCAGCTCAGGAAAGAGGGGATTTTTGCTGTATGTGAAACAAGTATACATATGTTTTTATACATATCGTAATTGGCGGCTGTTTTAAGCAAATTAGCAAAACAAGGCAAGCAATGTAACACTCTGCTGGCTTCCTCGTTTTCTGAGATATACATGTAACCTCAGGTCATTCAATAAAGGGAGATATGATAAGGTAGCGTGGTGGGTGTGAATGCATCCAGTCTAAATGAGTCTGGATGCCTTTAGTTGAACTCACCCTGCAGACGATCTTACCACCCTATTTTTGCATGTGGACTATTAGTTAGTTAATTAGTGTCACTGCAAGGTTTTTAGGGTGTGTAAAGATGTGTAAGTGAGCCTTACTTACCGTTTTTAACCGACTTCCAAAAAGGATGAGGTTATCAATACAAATGTATTTTTTTTTTTATATTTGTTACCTCAGAACTTTCGACTGGGTGAACCGATTTTGATGGTTCTAAATTTGGTCCAGTTCTGACTTTTGCATGAAGTCGGTTTTTTTACATTGATAATTATTTCGTTGAACGGCTTAGCGGTATAGTGAAAAAAAATTATGCGAAAAGGACATATTTGAACACAACCGATAATTTTACTTAGGCATATCTCCCTTGTCTGTCATATCTGAGCTTTTAACTTTAGGTCCTTCAAAAGAATTGGTATTTTAGGTCTACATATTGTAATTGTCCACCACATCGCCGCTTACCATCAGGCAAGTTGGTGCTCAAAAACAGACTTAATTCCGGGGGGAAATGTTGTGGTTCTTTTCTGAGGCAGGACCTTAAGGGGCTGTTCCCGTCTGCAGCTCTCTCGCTCGTACATTATTGAAGATATAAAATCGGTGAGTGAGAATATCCAAAAACATGAAAAAAACATGTTTTGGTATTTCTATCTAGTACTTACACAAACTGCCATATTCACAAACACCGATAAGACAGCAGATGGCGACCCCCCAGAAGACTCTGTTAGTCGCCACTACCACGGCAGCCTCCAGCGGGTCGTACGGCCTGCCCGCGAAGATGGCACCTACGGCTACCATCGTGTTTCCTACCAGAAGAGCAACTGTAGTGATGGCCACTGACCATTTCTGAAAAAATAATGTGGCTTTGTACATAGAGGGTTACTGGTAATCAGTTATCATCCAAAACGTCAAAACTTGGACAAAACAAACATATTTTGTGCTACAACTTAAGGGCAGACTCAGTACATCAAAACAAACAAGTTTTGTTAACCGACTTCCAAAAAGGAGGTGGTTATTAATTCGACTGTTTTTTTGTTGTTTTTTTTTTGTTGAAACAACTCGAAAATACACTTTATATCTCATTATAACACTACACGAATACTTAATTAATCATAATGTCTGACCGGCAATTCGCCTGATGGTAAGCGATGATGCTATCTACGATGGAGCACACTTGCCTAGAAGAAACCGATTCACTCGTGATATGAAGACGCCTAGATAGTTGATAGTTGATTTGATCAGGCGTTTCTTTGTGGAAGTTGATCTTTAAAACAGTTTTCTAGTATAAAAAAATTATCTAGCGCGTGTTTATATAGCGAACATAGACTAGAAATTCGCTAAGAAACAGTTATTTATAACAATGAGTTACAATGATATCCTCGACAATTACCGTAGTTTAACTGAACGCTCCGTATACATTGTTGCCAGATATACAGATTTATCTGTATTTATACAGAGTTTTGGGTAGTAATACAGATGAAAGACCTTACCATACATAACTTACTTATATACAGATTTTTGGTAATGACCGACCGACTAAAGGACTCGATCGCAAAATAACTTGCCTGAAGTCGGACGTAAACAACAGCTATTATAAAATCTGTGACTAGCCTACGGAAAAAGAAAACCTAGCTACTAGGTTTAAGTTAATCTACCACGGTGTGTTAAGTTGTGGCGGTGCGCATGCTAGCTGTGCTGATATTGTTTAAATTTATCGTTTACCGATTTTATACAGATTTTTAGACATTGAAATCCAGATTTTTTTAAATATGGCAGGTGGCAACACTGCCGTAAAGGTAGATTAGTAGCTATGAGATGAGTTGTCTTACCTTGTCAATCACATTTCTATGTTCAGCAGGCTTATATGTTGAGATGATGTATCCCATGACCATACCGACTAAGTAGGGCCCCACTCGAACGTGACTCGATAAGTATACGTCATTTAAGTTGGGATACTCCCGTTTTAGGTGGATTGCCCTGAGAATGGTAAAAACACTTTTGTTAACGGGATATTTGAGAGGTTGCTAACTGCTGACCTTTTGGAAACAACTCAGCGTTGCAAAGCGGGCAATAGAGAGAGCTATGCTCTGAGTTGTATCTTTGCATGATAAAATCCGAAACGAGGATATTCCCCAAAGAACCACAGTCACCGACATAGGTGCTTAAATATGCGAGTTGAAGTGGCAATGGGCAGGCCACATCGCTCGTAGAACCGATAACCGATGGGGAAGATTCTTGAGTGGAGACCACGAAGTGGAAGACCCAACGTAGGTAGGCCTTCCACTAGGTGGACTGACATTGTGCGAGTCACGGACATCCAGTGGATGCAGATGGCAGGATGTCGTTCATTGTGGAGGTTAAAGGGGGAGGCCTATGTTCAGTAGTAGTGGACGTCTTCTGGCTGATGATGATAATGAAATATAAATTTCAATATCAGACAACGGTAAATACACAAGACGTGGACGCCAAAATCCTCTCAAGAGGAAATAAAAAATGTACTAGACTAGCTATGCTAGCGCCATCTGTTATAATTTTCAATCTAAAACCTTGTCGCCAACCTCATCAATAAAATTGATAAATACATTTGTTTCGCGTCAACTTAGATCAAACATCTCAATAATAAATGCGCCTAAAGTTATATCTGATGTGCAATTAAATATATACAATTTTAAAAAACATAAAACGCTTACTTAAAATTAAAAGGCACTATATCCAACTGCTTCCAATAGACAGAAAAGCCGAGATTTACCGTGACAGCCATAGCGACCATCACAAAGGCGGCGACGCCAAGTTTCCTGTTCCTTTTAAATAAGTAGAAGATGAAGGTGCCAAGGATCGCCATTTGGAAGTCCGCGGAGATGTACCACGTCACAACGTGACACTGAAACAAGTAACGGATACATGTCGACTAGAGATGAAACGAAAAGCTGTTTGGACAGATACCGGATATCCGACCAAAACCGAATAGCTGGGTATTCGGCCAAACTCGATGCTCATTCGTGCTGCGGAGTGCCACCAGTGTCTTCGTATTCATTGTAACATCAAGAAGATCTTGATGGATTCGGTGAATTCAATCATCACGTTTTTAGTGAAGTCACAGGTAAAGTAAACAAATTACATTATTATGACTTTACTATTTTAGATGAGGTGTGAATTGGTATAGTTCTTGTCAATAAAAGCTTGTCGTTTCTTCGTTGTGACTCGTCATGAGTAAAATTACTTATATAGATAATTATGTTTAAGTTTATTCCGCAACCTTTTAAATATCTGGTATTCGGCTAGATATAGAGCTACTATCCGGTAAATACGACTACGTAACTACGACTGCGCTCGTCTCGTCGCCGAATATCATAAAAAAAATATATTATATAAACAAGCCGGATAGTAAGATTTGTCCGGAGACACTGTATACTAGGCAGTTGTTGAATATCAGTTTTATCTATAGCATTGACACTTTCAGAAGGAAAATGGCTGGGTTAAAATATATAATCAGGACAGTCACGTACAAACAAATTTAACATATTTCTTTTTAAAAATAAGACTTTTCATCAATCCACCCTTAATTAAAAAATAAACACAAAAGTAAACCTAACAATATACAATTTAAAAATAAAAATGAAATAGGAGTAATAAATTGAATTAACCTAACCTAACCTAACCTAACCTAACAATATACAATTTAAAAATAAAAATGAAATAGGAGTAATAAATTGAATTAACCTAACCTAACCTAACAATATACAATTTAAAAATAAAAATGAAATAGGAGTAATAAATTGAATTACAAACCGGCCCACGTCAGAACGATAAGGAATGCAGTCAAAGAAACTTACCAAAGTAGCAGCATCAGTGTTGGCCATGATCAAGCTCTTCCACCAGTACTTAGAGCAGGGTTCTATCTCCCATCGGTTCGTATATGTCCACACCGGACCGCAGGTCATATACTCGCCTGCCGCTATGATGTAAAAGACGCTCAGCGCGAATGGTCCGATCAGTCTGAAAATAATAAAATAAAGCATCAAGTTCATAGCTCTCACTACTTTTCCTATTTTCCACCTCAAGAAACGCACAATATGCATGTGTCTTAATTATTTTTAATACCTCATAAAAAATCATAAATAGAGTCCATCAATGAAAACACCAATTACATAGAGCTTAATGAGACCCCAACCCCTGGCTTGCCTTAACTGGCCACCTGGGGGTGGAAACCGCAAGAGCTAAGAACCTATGCAAGTATGAAACATAATGCCGCGTTTATTGAAAGTGCAGCAAGCACATTTCTCGACACCCTAAGCCACCCACGTCAACAGTGCCTCATGCTGCTGCCTTCGGCCCCACCAGTACCTCTCAAATGTCCAGGCTAGACCCAAGAATGTATAAAAATGATAAGTAGATATTCTCATAATTTAAATTTTACTTTACCTGATATATCGCTTAAACAGTGTGTAAAATACGTTCTTTTGCTTCCCCATCAGCAGAGCCCTGGTGAGGAGTAGGCCAGACATCGCGAAGAAGGTGTCCACTACAATTTCTAGGTGCAATATTATAAGCCCCCATCGACTGGTCAAAAACTGTAGACATGAGTATAATATGGGTTTATTAACAAGTACAGAATTTAGAAAAAAATACTATATCAACATCATCTCCACTACTAACTGAATTTCGACATGGTCAGCTCATGATTTTTTTCTGTCTTACTTGACCTAATTACCTACTATTACTTATTATATCTCCAAGCAAAAAAGAAGCGACACGACAACGACTTCACCTTTACTGCGGAACCCTTTGTTTTAATCTAGACTACTTGAAATGTAGACCTTTCACGGTCTCTTGTTTTGCTATCCTAGAAAATTCAACCTGTGTGTCTTTAAATCACGAGTGAATAGATTTCTTCTAGGCAAGCGTGCTCCATCGTAGACCGTATCATTGCTAACATCAGGCGAGTTGGCGGACAAACGCAAGCCGTACGTCAACAGTACATCGCTTAAAACAGACCTATAACGTATAACAGAAAATTTTAAGAGGTTTATCTTTGGCTTGATGGAAGAAATTGTTATAAGTTGTTAGAGAATTCTGAATGCGCGCGCCCCTGCACCGTATTTTTGTAGTATTTTGTAAGCGTAGTTTGGTGGAGGGGCGTGCATATTAAGAATGAAAGTCATCTACCTTATTGATGTCCAGTCCGTTAACGTTTGGAGCCATCATCCCGAAGAATGCTTCATGAGTGACCACTATCAGCCCAGCCGTGATGAATCGCATCCCGTGCATCACTTTCACTTCATTGTGACTCACAGTAAACAGGCTGCGGTAGTTCCGCTTCATGCAGAAGGATTGTTTGATCGTACCTAGAAGGAGTAGCGATGATAGTACAACGCTTTGCATGGCCGAATACTTCAACTCTTCAATCGCACAACTGATCTACATCAAGAATCTGCTAAAGCCTATACATCCAATGGGCCATGGTAGAGTTCATGAACTTGTCCTTAAGGCAGTCTCTGGTTGGAGCGATGCCAATATAGCCAAGTTCAATGCAGCTAAGATCTAGACGTGTCTGTTCTCCGCCAAATGTATGCCATTCCAGCTAGCTACTTTCCGGGATGTATCTATTCCGATAACTGACCAACTTAAGCTTTAAGGCGTTGCTTTGACATCAACACTCAACTTTGACTTCTATATTGGGTACAAAGCTCAATTGGAGGCCAAAAAGCTTGGTATCCTATTGAAGGTGCGAAGGTACCTCACGTCGGAACAGTTGCTTTTACTGAACCAAACACATGTTCGGTCGTGCATGGAGTACTGCTCGTACCTTTGAAATAGATTAGCTAAGTACCAGCTTTGGGCGTTAGAGTCTATTGAGAAACGCACCAATAAGCTCATCAGTAACGAGTCCCTAGTTCAGACTAAGCTTAGAAGTCTTGAGCATCGGCGCAAAGTTGCTCTATAGGTTTTTTATAGGATACATTTAGGAGAGTGGATATGCATGATCTGATTCCCTCTTGCCGATTTTTCTATCGGACTGTGTAAAGTATAACTTTTTTTTCATTACTTATGTAAATACTTTTTTAATTTCTCATTCATTTCATTGTTCTAAATTTGTTTGTGGAACTCTCAAATTCTGACGGGCTCAAAAAATAAAAACAGCAAAGTGCACGTCATCGCTTAACATCAGGCAAGGCGGCCATCAAAATCATGCCGATTATTAAATTTATAAAATCATTTCATTTTATTCGTCACCTTTTAGAGCATCTGGTGAGTTTGGCTGTTTAGCAACAAAGAGAAGAGAAATTTTGACGTTACTTACCCAAAGCAGTTTGTTTTGTATTATCATTGCAGAAGAGTGTGGAACAAATTGTTGCTGCAAAGAGAACCCCCACGACCGTCCTGCAAAGATAAGTATTTTGATATATGTATGTAGTTAGTGCTATTAGACTTGGGGTCAGTTGGGGTGTATTATGCTTATCTTTATGCCAGCATACATCTAAATCAATTCAGTTCCTTAAAATACCGATACATGTCTCTGAACCGCAGACACAATTGTAAGTTATTTCAAAGTCTATTTTCCTAAACTTAGCCATCTCTGTAAGGTTGTATAAATTTATTTTAGGCACTTACCAAAACACATAAAATCTTATAGGATACTCCAGCACCTCGCCAGCAGTCACACAGTCCCGAGGATCCACGGTCACGTCTCCATCAGGCAGATGACTTAACTGAAGCAGGTACTGAGATATCTTGGCTACTGCTGATGCAGAACAGATGGAGGGGACGCACATGCCGAAATAATGCTCATTGAAGGGACGACCGTCTTTTGTTGGTGTCTGTAAGAGACAATAAGCTTGAGTAGTGAGTAGTGAAAACCATTGATGTGAGACTGCACTGCAACCCAAAAAGTGTCGAAGCATTCAATTAAGTCTAAAAGATCGTTTGACACCTGCTACTTCGTATTTGAGCCATAGGAACGTGAAATATTATATTTTCATGCATGGTACCTTGTTCCCACTGCAATGACACAAGTTTTTTTTTTGTACATATATTTTTATCATAAAGTGGTACCCAAAAGGTACGTTTTATTTCAGTAACTTAAATAACATTCCATCTTCGTATTATAAAAAATATTCGTATAATTAAATCACAAGGAGCGCTGTCAGATTTCTAATACTTCACGTCAACTATTATACTTTTAAAAATAGCGGTTACTAGAAACTTACTCGATAATACTCTTCAGTGTCATCAAAAGGTCCAAACGTCTTGATCTGGTCCACTGATGGACCCCTCACGTCGACCATGCAGTACTGGCTGCGGAGACCAGGATGACGCTGGTCGGCAGACCACGGCGCTTGGAGACATTGGTCGTAGTTCCCAATGTAGGCCTGAGCACCGTACAGGGAACCCGCCGGAAGTTGCATTGAATCCCATACTGGAGAAATAGGGGAGCTTTAGATTTGTAAATATATATATTTCAAAACGTATAGTTCCGCCCATACCGTCTGCTTGTTTGCCAACATTTAAAAAAATGAATTGTTATTTCCTTACCCCAGGTCGCCCAGAGCGTGTTATTCTTCACCCCCTCCAGCATGTCCAGAGTGGCTCGGAGACAAGCTCCATCATCAGGTTTCCGCTGCTCCCACTCAAGCTTGCTGATAAGGGCATCCACGACCGGTAGAATCTTGGTCTTTCCTCCATTTCGGTCAGAACGCTGTGATCTGGCATTCACTAAAACAAGATTTTTATTAAAAATGTATTTTCAAACCAAGCTTTTATGAAGTTAGCGATCGGAACTGTGTGCTGATCAAAATGAGCACAAACACTGCCCCTCCCCTCCCCCAGTCATCAAAAATAAACAAAGCAAAGACGCCCCCCACTTTCCTTTGGTACTTGAATGCCCCCCTAGTAGTTCACACAATAAAAGCGGAATCACAGTGCTTTGAAATTTCTCTACTAAAGTTAACAGATTTTAAAACTATTGAGATCTTAGATTTTGTTTCAGAGTATCCTGTTAACGTTCCGGTTAAGCTAATAAGAACTTATCTATTAGATAAACACATAATTGCGTTCCCATCACATAAAGTTTAAATGAAATGTCAGTTTATTTTTCCTCTTTGATGATTTTGGCTTCACACTTAATTGCCATTATCAAGATATAAGTTAGGGAGATTAGCAGAAAAATTAAAAATTTAGTAATAAAATCGGCGTTGCCATTTCGCTGCCCGAGTAATATGGAACTATGTATCTGGATGATAAAAAATATTGTGAAGCACGATGTGAGATAACCGAAAGTTTTATCTTCCACACAATTTTTGTGACTAGGTAATTTAATAGCACATCCTGAAACGAACCCTTAATCTTCTGACATAATCACAACAAAGTAAGGAAGCAAGCGTTGGTAACATAATGGTAATATTTTTTTCAATATAAAACTTGCTAATGAGATGTTTTGTGGAAACGCATTCAAACTGACTTACTATTTCTACCCTAACAGAACACTTACCAAATAAATTAAATACACAAAATAAAAATACGTAAACGTTCATAGTGACCAAGTGTCTTATACTGAATCTCAATTAGTACTGTACGAAAAATCCTACTCGACAAAAATGAAGCAACTAAGTAATCAGTCTAGAGCAAATAAAACTCGCCGCGATTCCGTACCATTTGTATTTTTAAATTTGCGTCAGAAATAAATATATCTTTATTAATACTTTACTACATAAATGATGATATGATACATATTATATGATAATACTTTACTATATGATGACATGGTACTGAGACGTGGTCCTTAACTGTTGGCCTTTTAGAAAAACTTAGTCACACAACGGGCAATGAAGAGAGCTATGCTCGGAGTTTCTTTGCGCGATAAAATCTGAAACGTAGATATTCGCCAAAGAACCAGAGTCACCGATTTTGCTATTAAAATTTGCAAGTTGAAGTAGCAATGGGCATGCCACATCGCTCGAAGAACTGATGACCTAAGGGGAAGAAAGGTTCTTGAGTGGAGACCACGAATTGGAAGACGCAGCGTAGGTAGGTCTCCCACTAGATGGACCGACGACATTGTGAGAGTCGCGGGCATCTAGTGGATACAGATGGCAAGATGTCGTTCAGTGTGGAGGTTAAAGGGGGAGGCCTATGTTCAGCAGTGGACGTCGTCTAGCTGATGATGATGAATACTTTACTGGCCTAAACGGAGATGGAGGGGTGAACTGGACTCCTACTTCAAAGACTGGACCCAAATTCCCAAAACAGAGACGAATGGAAGGAGGGAAGGGAGGCCTTTGCCCTGCAGTGGAACGTTTCAGGCTCATATAATAATATATAATATCTATACATCTATCTATAAAATATTATAAAAACGTAGAGATAAAAAAATCTGTAATTGCTAGATATTAAAAAAAAACACATCTTCCTGTCGTCCGACGGCGTCTTAAAATAATCAGCTAAATGTTAAGACAGTTTTTTGAATGTTTGTCTGTTTGTTTATCCACGCACATCTCCTAAACGATTTGTTCCCCAGAGATACACTTTCCCCGTAGAGACACTTTTCGAAAAGTCTCGCTACTGTTCCTTAGAGATCCACTTTCGGCTAATACACTTAAATAGAAAAGTTTTTGAATCCCTATATATATATTTTTTATATTTTTCCCTAGAGAAAAAAAAAACTAGACTCCACCAAACTAAAACAAATTTTCTTTGGTCTATTCCACTTTGATCACCTGGGTGATAATAGGCGACTCCATTTAAATTATTATTTGAGTATCCTTTGATCACCTGCACCTAGGTGACCATAGTTGTTTTGGTATCTTTTGATCACCCATGAATATAAATAAAAAATGGTTCAAATTAGAAATTTCATCATCATCATCATTTCATCCTATCATGTTCCCACTGCTGGGACACAGGGCTTCTCTAAGAGAGAGGATAGGCCCTAACCCACCATCATCATCATTCGCAAAGTATCCCAAATTTAAAATAGAAACTTCATAATTTCAACCTATCTTTCCCACTGCTGGGACACAGGCCTTCTCTCAGGGAGAAGATGCGCTCTAATCCACCATCATCATCATTAGCTTACAGCTGTCAGTGTGACAGCTGTCAAACTTTGTTCGACGATATGTCGGAAACCTGGACTGGCAGTTTCTTTACAAAAGTGATAGATCTCGTCGAGATCTTAATTTCAGATGACAGCTGTCAACGCCCACATCTACCCTGAGAGAGTAGCTCAAGTCCGTCTGATAAGAGTAGGCTAATTATTATGATGGTTTACGTTGGTAGAGATAAGTGGAACAGCCCAATTTGTCGATACCAGGTTAACAGAAACGATGCAGAGGTATTTCACTCTAGATTCACAAAAAGTGTTATTATGGATCGCGAAGGGGAAAGCTCTTCATGGTTTATGCATTCCTGGTACTTGGATTTGGTGAAAAAAAAAATTCGATTTTCATAAATGTCGATTATTTAATATTATATAATTATATTTCGTGCACAATAGTACCGAAAAGTGTACCTATGAGGAACAATTAGTAGGATTAAAAAAAAGTGGATCTCTAAGGAACAGAAGCGAGACTTTTCGAAAAGTGTCTCTACGGGGAAAGTGTATCTCTGGGGAACAAATCGTTATATTGCGCAAGGGCCGGATTAAGGGAGAAAAAGAGGGTTGAAAGTTTATATGAAAATCTACGCGCACAAAGTCGCGGGCAACAGCACTCGTATATAATATAATAATACTTTATGGCTTTCTTAGTTTGTCACCGTGGTTGCCAGCCCCTCGGTGGCAGGCATACAGCACTAAAACATTCGCAAACAATATAAAATAAATAATAAACTATAATAGTTTAATTGTAATAAATTAAATTATAATAAAAATTAAAAATTGTAATAGTTATAAAAAATCTGAAAAACACGCTTATGTGTTTTTTTTTACTGATTCACGAAAGGTTGACTGCGTATGATCTGCTATTTTTGTTTCATTCACATTTTGAACATGATCTGATTATGACTTTTTAAGTAACCTTTTTGTAAAATTATCTTAACAAAGAATGTTTCTCAACCAGTTTTTCTATACAAAGTATATGCTATGTCGGGATGGTACATCTCTGAAATTCGGCTGAGTCCACATAGTTACGTTCGTTCGAATTTTTTTCATAACCATAAATTTCGTAACTAACTATGACTGCAATTTTACTTTGCTTATTACAATTTTACTTTGCTATAGTTACGGAACCCTACTATATGCGTATCTCGACACGCTCTTGGCCAGTTAATTCTTATGCCATGGGTGACAAAAAAAGTAACGAGCCGCCTGTAGCACCATTAAAGATACGTTGCCGACATAACAGCCCTTTTGAAGAACCCCATGTTTTAGTTACTCGAAAATGAGCAAAATACCGCAGGTGGGAGAGCTCATTCCACAAATTGCAGGTGTTAGGCAAAAAAGATCGCGAAAACGGAGTTCTTACCCATCGTCCACTTCCTGAACGCACAGTGTGCTATTTCCACCGATCTATGGATGAACTTACAGGCGGTGGTGGCTGATGTGATGATAAAACCGCGACGCTGGCATCAGATCGAACACCCGGCGACGGTCCAAGCCGAGGCTCGTACCTCCGAGGTGCCCTTGCGCTTGTCGCCCAAAAGTCTAATCATGTTGACCCAACGAACAAAAAAACAGATCGAACAGTTCTTCAGAACACTCGCCGTTGTAAATGTGATATATTTAATGTTACCTATTTAATTATAGACTAGCGAACCGCCCCGGCTTTGTACGGGTGTTAGCTCGGTCTGTGCCAAATTTCATCCAGATCCGTGCAGCCGCTCTGACGTGATTGAGTAACAAACGTCCATCCATCCATCCAAACTTTCACATATTTTATAATATTAGTGGGATGTAATATCACTTTCGACTGGGTGAACCAATTTTGGTGTTTTATTTTATTTTATTTGAAAGTTTTTGCTTCAGATTCAGATTCAAATAATATTTTGCTTCCATAGTAGTACAAAGGTGGTAAATAAAACATTGACATTAGTACATGGTTCATATGGACCCTGTCAGGCACAGCACACTAGGAGTGAGGAGGACGGCTATATAAAAACTTTTTAATTTATATTTTCATTAAAATATTCAGCTATTGAATAGTAAGCTTTTCCGTTCAAAAACTGCTTTAGATTGCGTACAAAGCTAACATTATTTTCTATATTTTTATGTCATCGGATAGCTTGTTGTAAATATTTATAGCCATAACCAAGCCTATAGCCTTCCCGTGTACCTAGTTCCATTTCGATTTGGTCCAGTTCTGTTTTTTTTTTATGAAGTCGGCTTTTATATGGATAATTATGTTTCAAATAGACGTGAAAACGAAAAATCGCAGTCCTCGCAGTATGCACAGCGGATCTTTGTATCTCTGAAGTTAGGCTCTGCGAACCATTGCGCAAGTATAGTTCTGAGGAAGTTTGTCGTTAGCTACTGCGCAGCGTCTTGCAACCAACTTCAGAGACACAAAAATCCGCTGTGCCTACTGTATATCCAGGGCCGTCTTTAACCTATTGGAGGCCCTGAGTAAATTAGGATAACGGGGCCTTATGACCTTGACTAAGAACTATTTTGTAAGAATAGACAAAGAAAGTAGATAAGCTGATGTTCGAGCGAGAGTAGAGTAGCTTCGCGCATGTTAAGGCACGCGCGTCAGTCATTATCCTTAGATTTTTACAAAATAAGTATGTTTTTCGGTAATAAATATCGGTTATCGTTTGGTGATCTGGCAGGAACTAGGAGCACAAACAAACTACAGGACAAGACAAACAACAAACAAACACAACAGACAAAGACAACAAACACAAGACAAAGACTAGGAGGACAAAGTTCACTAAGGAAACGGGTACAATTTATTACTTTTTAAAATTCAATTAAAATACATGTAATTTCAATTAATATACATTTTATGTTTCAGAATTAATACATTTTTGTTTTCAGTTTTAGTATTATCATATTTCATGTGTCAGAATTAATTAATTTTTGTTTCAGATTACTTTAATAATTTTATAATTAAAAATAATTCAGAATAAATTAATTTTTTGTTTCAGGTTACGTTAATTTTCAATTTATGTATTTAATATTTTATATCAGGTTAGGCAAAATTAAACTCAATAAAATTAACATTATCAACAAATATTTATCACAAATTCCTTAATGTACTTGAAGCGACGTAGAAGCGGAATTACACTAGAAATTCATCATTAAAACAGTTTTTTTTAGGAACTAGGGGGCCCATCGATCACGGGGCCCTAGGCAAGCCCAGAGTGCCCAGTGGAAAAGAGGGACCTCTGTATATTTCCTTAATATTACGAGTAGATAGTTATTCTCCTTAATAGTGAATTGCACAGACCTCACAAATAAAATCAAATAGAATCTCCTCTTAAGACAACCAGATTCAATGCACCACTGCACATTCCTATAGTGTCATTTAATTATAGACAGAACTTTTACTTATGGCGAGCAAACTGAGCAATGGCACTGGCCTTGACCTAGCGAGGCGGCGGCAGAGCAGTGAGTTTATTCATAGCATCAGAGCAACAACCGTAGAATGTCAAGCTTATTATTTCTGTAGGTATTTTATTTTTAACTATTGCCACAGAATACATATAAGTACAGTACAGTATAAGTTCCTACAAGTACAGAAGTTTCACACCGCAAAATCATTTAAATAAGTAGCGACTCTTGTTACACAATAACGTGCAATTCAGGACGTGCGAGCGCTAACTACCTACAGCTATATTAACCTAGAAGTTGCCTCTCTGTCTATCGCGTTATATCTGTCTATCGCGTGGCAGCAGGCACGGCAAGTCCGACAAGACTTCATACCTAAAGTGCGGAGTGCGCCAGGCCTGCTATTGCTGAAGTACCTTGCTATTTTATATCTACAGGGTTACCCATATACCCTGTACAAAGCCGAAAGATGGTCATTGTACTCATCATTATGAACAACTTTTTCTATGGGGCCAAACCTGAAATCGTGAAAAACAAATCAGCTGTTCCTTACATTTTGTCAAGTGTCAAAGACCGTTTTCTATGGAACTGCTGATTTTTTCGCGATTTCAGGGTTGGTGATATAGCAACAGTTCATAATGATGAGTACAAAGATCTGCGTTCGACACAGGGTAGGTATATGCGTAACCTTATATATAGCGATATTTTTAACGAAACTATATTTCTTTTATTGACCTGAACGAGTAGGTACATAAATACCATCCCTGTCTATATAGTCGACATGTCAACGACTGGCCAGCCTTCACCTTCTTGATGGGACTGGAATGCCTAGCCACCGTTCTTTTTTTCATAACCATAAGGTCTATAACCTGGGTCAGAGACCAGGATGAAAAAGTACCTTCTAGGTCTACGTTCTTCCTCTTCGGCCACAATGTCGCTTTCCACCTGGTGAGATGGTGGAGAAATGTAAGTATAAAGTTATATGATTATTTACGGGATATTTACCGTGGTAAGGTTGTGGAAGGAGCTCCCGATATTTCGGCGCAGTTACATGCACCATGTTCACGGGAAGACTGAAGAATGCGGGTGATTGATGAAAAAGTTCAAAGTTAGGTGCAGACAAAACGATCTACCCTCTTTCTTAGTCTTTTGCTACGGTTATTACCGAAACTCTAACTCGAACCTAAGTTAAAAAAAAATGTATTCTTTAAAATTTACCAGTTGAAGTCGCTGAACAGGCCACATTGTTTGAAGAACTGATGACCGATTGGGAAGAAAGGTTCTTGAGTAGAGACCACGAACAAGAAGACGCAGCGTAGGTAGAACTTCTACTAGATGGACCGATGACATTGTGGGAGTCACCGGCATCCAGTGGATGCTGATGGCAGGATATCGTTCAGGGTGGAGGTTAAAGGGGGAGGACTATGTTCAGCAGTGGACGTCTTCTGGCAGATGATGATGATTCTTTAAAAGTATTAAAAACTAACTGCGCCCCGCAGTTTCATCTGCGTTATATACCTCCTTGAAGCAAACTCCTTAGTAGCGACAGCGACCTCCTAAAATAGATAGTCTTTCTAAGAGGCTCACTAGCTTAGCCTATGTACTTCATAAACTGTCTAATACCTTATGCCTGATTTACGCTTTGTTAAGTATCAAGTGCGAGTGAAAAGTGTAAGAGTTAAGTAATTAGTAAAATCAGCGTGTCAAAACGGATGCGGTGTTAAGTGATAAGCGCAAGTTACAAGTGCCGGTGAAGTCAAGTAATTAGAACCCGTGTCTATTTTACTGTCTAGTAGCTCCCCCCCCCCATGCACACCCGCGTTCTCCCCTCCACCGCTGATCGTCCTTACTGGCTACTTTGAACCTGCATAACTGACTAAACACTGTGTAAACGTTCTGAATACACTCAACACTTGATATTAAAAAAACAGTTTAATTAATCACTTATTACTCGCACTTGCACTTAACAAAGTGTAAATATTAAACACAGAAGCATTATTTTCCGCTTCCTATGGATTAGTTGAGACTGTCTTCAGATACGATATTATATTTTGGGGTAACTCAACTGACAAGAACATTATTTTTAAAAGGCAAAAACGCTGTATCATTTCTGAGTTTACATTGAAAAAAATACAGATAGTTGCACGTCTTACTTTTTTTTTAATTATCAATTAAAAAAACCGACATCATAAAAATGACAGAACTGGACCAAATATGCGCCCTCTGTCACATAGCGCGTGCATTAATTAGGCACTATCGGTTTTAGAGAGAGCATGCCTGATTTAGTACTGAGGTGTTCCGACAGATGTCACTTATAATATTTTTTGTGTGGAAAACACTTTTAATTGTTACATTGTATTGTATTTTTGTTAATGTAATTCCTTTCCGCGCACGGTTGCCTGGAAAAGATCGCTTTGAGCGATCCGCCGCCTGTTAAAATCCTAGATAATTATTGTAGTTTATAATGTTATCCTTGATTTTGTGGTTTTAATAAAGAGTTATTGTATTGTATTGTAAAAAAAGGAGGCCTTCACTTTATAGAGAGGTCCTTAAATAATAAATGAAAGATATATAATAATAAAAATGAATTTAAACAAGAATTTTATATGAACATTTTAAATATTGAAATAATTTTAGTTTAGCTTATAAATACATAAATTGTGTAGTATACTAACCTCATACCTTTAGCCATTACAATCTCTTTCATAAATCATTGTGTCATGTCATTCATTATTCTGTTCTGTCAATATTATACGTCAATTCATTATGTTGAATAAAACCATTTAATTCATGGTTTTGTCTATCTTTATCAATTTATTCAACATAATGCAAACATAAATTGCACCACCAGTTTACGGTATGTTATAATGTCGCGGAGTAAAAACGATACGACTACAAATACCACCTCATTGATGTCAAATAAGACACTCAACAACTTTTTGCGTCCGGAGCGATTTGAGGTGGAGCCTGGAGCACCGGAAGCAGATGTGCAGTATGTACACTGGCGCCATACTTTTGAAAACTTTTTATACGAAGGAATAAAAGATGAACAACAGATTCTTGACTCAACAAAGTTCAAACTACTTGTTAACCATCTGTCACCAACTGTGTACCTCCTCATAAGAGACTGTATTTCATATGATACTGCAATTGAATTACTGAATAGTATATACATAAAACCTAAGAACGAAATACATGCGCGATTCACCCTGTCTACACGAAGACAGAAACCAGAAGAAACTGTTACTGAGTATGTACGTGCCCTAAAACAACTAGCACACGATTGCAACTTCAAGGCGGTTACCGCGGATCAGAACAAATGCGATTATATTCGCGACGCCTTCATTACAGGCATTTTAAGTCATAAGATACGACAAAGACTTCTAGAAAATTTGACATTATCATTAGAAGATGCACAGAACCAAGCGGTTGCCTTAGAGACGGCAGAAAAGAACTCATCGGAGTATGCAAGCACTAGCACTAGCACCAGCAATTATCCAATGCAATTACATGCGGTAACTGATACTGACAGTGACTCCAAGGATAAAATTCTAGCTAGTGCCCCTAGTCGGCTCAAGCGTTGCTTCTTTTGTGGTAATAAAAACCTTCACCAACGTATCAAATGTCCAGCTTTTCATGCTGTCTGTCAACTCTGTTCGAAGAAGGGCCATTTCGCTTCTGTATGTAGAAGTGGTAAACCATCCACAAATGCTGTTACAGATGAAACACAATCTTCTTGCATAACTGCTGCATCTCCATCGAGTTTAAGCAAAGCAACAGTTCCAATTATGCTTAACGAACATAACGTTGAAGCCCTTATTGACACAGGCAGCTCTGTAACTTTCATAAACAGACAATTAGCACAAGATTTAAATATAAAAATAAGACCATATCAACAAGCCATCTCGTTGGCGTCTCTGAACCACATGTCCTTCGTTGAAGGCATCTGCAACGCTACACTCACGATTGACAAGCATACGTATCACCAACAACCATTACTGATTGTGAATAATTTATGTGCCGACGTCATCATTGGACATGATTTGCTGAAGAACCACAATAAATTAGAATTTAACTTTGGAGGTTCAAGAGATACCTTAAAAATATGTGTTATGGAGGCATCAGTTCCTCCTGCATCCTTATTCACGAATCTTTCACCGAACATTACACCTGTTGCGATTAAATCAAGGCGTTACACTGAAGCTGATGAAAAATTTATCCAACAGGAAATATTAGAATTGTTAAAGGACGGGGTGATTGAACCGAGTACATCGCCATGGCGCGCACAAGTACTGGTAACTGGAGGTGGTACTACACATAGGAAAAGACTGGTAATTGACTACTCATTAACAATTAATAAATTTACAGAACTTGACGCTTATCCGCTCCCTAATATAGAAACATTGGTTTCTAATGTCGCTAAATATAAATGTTTCAGTCAAATCGACTTAAAAAGCGCTTACCATCAGGTACCAATATTAAAATCAGAACGGAAATATACAGCGTTCGAGGCAGGTGGAGCTTTGTATCAATTTACGAGAATTCCATTTGGAGTTACAAATGGCGTAGCAGCGTTTCAAAGGTCTCTCCAGTATATAATTAAAACAGAAAATCTTAACGGAACGTACTGTTACCTTGACGATGTGACAGTCTGCGGAAAAAATAAGGAAGACCATGACAGAAATCTTCTGAATTTCATGAATGCTGTAAAGAAGTATAACCTTACTTTAAATGAGAGTAAATGTACTTTCGGATCAAATAAAATAAGCCTCCTAGGCTATTGGATAGAAAACAATGTAATTAAACCCGATGAAGGAAGATTGAAGCCACTCCTGAACCTTCCTATCCCAACGGATTCAGGATCTTTAAAACGTGTATTGGGTATGCTTGCCCACTATTCAAAATGGGTCAAAAATTTCTCTTATCATATCAAGCCTCTAATTAGCATTACACAGTTTCCACTAAATGAAGACGCCATAAATTGCTTTGAAACTCTTAAGACAGAAATTGCCAAAGCTTCTCTGACAGCTATTGATAATGATGAGATTTTCACAGTAGAAACAGACGCATCCGAACACTCTATTGCTGCAACCCTCTCACAAAATGAACGTCCTGTTGCTTTTCTCTCTCGATCTTTGACAAATACTGAACGTGGACACTCATCAGTCGAAAAAGAAGCAAGCGCAATCGTGGAAGCACTCCGCAAATGGCGTCACTATTTAATCGGGAGACATTTCATTTTGATAACAGATCAACAGTCTGTAGCTTTCATGTTTGATCAAAAACATTCTAGTAAAATTAAGAATGAAAAAATAGAACGGTGGCGCTTGGAGCTATCCTGTTATAAATATGATATCATTTACCGCCCAGGACGTGAAAATACTGTTGCTGATGCTTTATCTAGAGTATGTGCTCTCACTACTACAAGTAAACTTTACGAGCTACACAACCAATTATGTCATCCCGGCGTTACTAGAATGATTCATTGGATACGATCCAAGAATCTCCCATACTCCATCGAAGATGTTAGAGCAATGACAGCATCTTGTAAAATATGCGCCGAGATAAAACCGCGATTTTGTAAATCAGAAGGACAGTTAATAAAGGCTACTGCACCCTTTGAGAGAATAAACATTGATTTCAAAGGTCCTCTCCCTACAAATACTCGAAATCGATACCTACTGACAATTATAGACGAGTATTCTAGATTCCCGTTTGCTTATCCTTGCAGTGACTTATCGACCGTCACGGTTATTAGATGTCTAAAAGACCTGTTCCACACTTTTGGATTTCCACTGTATGTGCATTCAGATAGAGGGGCTTCTTTTATGTCAGAAGAACTGAGGAACTTTCTTACGCCCCTGGGTATAGCAATGAGTAGGACAACACCCTATAACCCACGAGGAAATGGCCAGGTCGAACGTCTTAATGGTACCTTATGGAGGGCCATTCAACTTAATCTTCGATCAAAGAATATGAATATTTCTAACTGGGAACAAGTGTACATGAACGCGTTACACTCTATTAGATCTCTCTTATGTACAAGTATAAACACCACTCCTCATGAAAGATTATTCCGTCATCCACGGCGTTCGCCCAATGGGAAGTCGTTGCCATCATGGATGATGAAAGGACCAGTACTTATAAAGAAAAATGTAAGAGCTTCCAAATACGATGACTTAGTGGAGGAAGCAGAAATTCTTGAAACGAATCCTACGTACTCCCACGTACGGTTGTCGGATGGGCGAGAGTGCAATATTTCTAATCGCCAATTAGCACCCTTGCTACAAACAGATCAAGATTTAGAAGAAGATACACAGATTGTTCAAGCCGAGAATCCACCAGAAGCCGTAGTGGAGGATGGCACGCTTCGCCGCTCTGCTCGGGATAGGCATCCTCCATCATACCTCCGGGACTATGTTGGAGTTTCATGGCCGGAAGAATGTAGTATACTAACCTCATACCTTTAGCCATTACAATCTCTTACATAAATCATTGTGTCATGTCATTCATTATTCTGTTCTGTCAATATTATACGTCAATTCATTATGTTGAATAAAACCATTTAATTCATGGTTTTGTCTATCTTTATCATGCTCTATAATTTATAATCATACTATTTTTTTGTAATTTGAGAATATTTTGATGCAGATATTAATAGTTACACACTTAATAGGTACACTTACGTTAGTAGTAATATTATTATTAGTAGTACTTTCATTCGTTGTAAAATTCTAATTGTCAAATATTTATTAGTTATAAGAATAATATTGTATGTTCGTGATGAACAAAGCTGTTGAAACTACTTAATTACTCCATCTATGTACACAGTTTATACAATAAATATTTTCTGATTCTGATCGTACTTTTCTCAAACAGTGCATTAAAAGCCACGTAAAAATGTTCATAAATATTTTGGGGTCGTTTTTATATGTAAATAAAACATTGCATAACATATTTTACATAGAAAATGTAATTAGTTTAGTGATTAACACGTGTACCTATTTTATGACTATTGTTCACCGTGCATTCTCCCACATCCTTATTTAAGTTTCTCCTCCTCTCTTTATTCAAATTTTTGGCGAGTTACTAGTTACTACATAATAGGTCGGGGAAAAAGTCTTTTCGTATTTTGTATGTATAAAGTTGTAGTAAAAATCTTATCCGTTGTACTGTTTGTATCTGGCTGGTTTTGATACCATTAAAAATATGACATTTTAAAAAAGGAATACAAAACGTAAAAAGTAATTTCCCGCCATTTTTCAATTGTTTTTTTGTTCGATAAAATGAGTGAATCTAACGAACAAATTCGATATATTGTGAAATTTTATAACAAAAAAGGGAAAAATGCGACACACGGCGCGAATAAAATTTGTGACGTTTATGGACCTAATGCAGTGTCATCAAGAGTAGCACAATGTTGGTTCAAGCGTTTTCAGTCCGGGAATTTTGATGTCAAAGATGCAGCTCGCTCTGGTCGCCCTGTTACGGATAAAGTTGATGCCATTTCTGAAAAAGTGGACCAAGATCGGCATATTAGTAGTTACGACGTAGCTGAAGAACTGGGGATTGACCACAAAACAGTTTTGACCCATTTGAAAAAAACTGGGTATACAAAAAACTCGATATTTGGGTCCCACACGAGCTCACTGAAAGAAACCAAATGAATCGTGTACTCATTTGCGATTCTCTATTGAAACGTAACGAAACCGAACCGTTTTTGAAAAGATTGATCACTGGTGATGAAAAATGGATCACCTACGACAAGAATGTGCGCAAAAGATCATGGTCAAAGGGCAGTGAAGCACCACAGACTGTAGCGAAACCCGGATTAACACGTAATAAGGTGATGCTGTGTGTATGGTGGGATTGGCAGGGCATCGTTCATTATGAGCTTTTACCGCCGGGCAAAACCATCGATTCGGATCTCTACTGCCAACAGCAGACGAGACTCAAACAAGAAATTGAGAAAAAACGGCCGGAATTGATCAACAGAAAGAGTGTGGTCTTTCATCATGATAACGCCAGACCGCACACATCTTTGGCCACTCAGCAAAAATTTAGAGAGCTTGGTTGGGAAGTGTTAATGCATCCACCATATAGCCCAGACCTTGCACCCTCAGATTTCCACCTGTTTCGATCTCTTCAGAATTCTTTGGGTAGTGTTAGATTAACATCAAGAGAGGACTGTCAAAACTACTTGTTGCATTTTTTTGATCAGAAGTCCCAAAAATTCTACAGCAACGGGATCGTGTCACTAACTACAAGATGGCAACAAGTTATCAGACAAAATGGCACATATATATTATAATTAAATGTAATTAAACTTGAAAAAAATATGTCTTGAATTTGTTTAAAAAATACGAAGAAACTTTTTCCCCGACCTTATACTTCTTATTTATATAATATAAATAAACGAAATTAAATACAACGATAACAAACCTCTTTCAACTCCATGACCCAATTTTTATGACTCATTTATGTCAACACCGTGATTGACATTATGATGTTGACATTAAAAAAAAAATAAAAAAATTATGTCAACATCAAATTTTTCGACAGATCTCCACGGTTTTAATGTTTATTGGGAATTATCGCGCAATATAAAAAAAAACAATCTCCACGCTTTGTCTCCACGGTTGTTAGGAGTATTACATTCTCTTGGGTTTTACGAGCTGCGGTTAAGGAAGTTATGACTATCTTAATATTTTTTTAAAACTTAATTATGATAATTTTTCTTTATGTCCATTCTGCTTGAGTTGCTGTGTAACTACGCTGTTCCCGTTTTGGCGGATTCCCACCTTAGTACCGTTTTGTTCTAGAAGTTTTGACCTGGTGACAAAAATAACTTGTTAAATACATATGTGCAATACTTCATTTAGTTACAGTTATATAATTATTAACGGGATACTCATACTCATTTATTCATAATGATCAGTATATTTAAGACCGCCCCGCCCCGCCTTCGCACGAGTGTATGCTCGCCCTTTGGCCTCGCTACAGAATATAATATTATTATAGCCTATTCACCCGGGGCTGGTGTGACCTAGCTACCCAACAGTGAAATAATTTTTAAAATAGGTTCAGGAGTTTTTGAGTTACTTCGTTACAATAATCCAAAAATACAAATCTATCCTCATTATAAAATTAGTATAGATGTAAAGAAAATATAAAATTTCAATAAAAATACACCAACTACTTCAGTCAGCTCCTACATCCTGGACCGAGGGTTTCAACTTCATTGCCACCTTACGCAAAGCTGTGCGCAAAACCACTCCATCGAATCAATCAAACGCGATCAAAATCGAAATCATCTCAATACTTACTTTTCAGTAAACAAAGCATTGGATATGTTGATGAAAGGTGCTTCAAGTATCAAGTGTATCACGAGACTGAGGCCGCATGTCACCACGAGCACGCCAAATGTATTTAAAACCTGCAAACAAGTACATATAATTACTAAAACCACCATGTAGCTTAGGACACTCCGGATCCGGCTTAAAAATTAATGTAACGATACCTCCAAAATCTGATCTTCTTAATGACCTTTCGGATCATACATTACCACTTCTTTACATTTTAACAAACACCGTAGCATTCAATCAATCTATTTTCTTTTAAGCATCGGATAAAAATACAATTCTTAACGACTTCCGATTGTAAAAATACTTAAAAAAAACTAAAATTCTACAAATGACAAATTCTACGAATGCCTTTTTCTACAAAATTCCAACTTTACAAATAAGCAATTCTGTTTTATGTTTGTTAGTTTGTTGAGGTCAAATCTCGCCAAGCTGAATAAGAACCAAGATTCAGTTTATAGAAGAAGAGATAACGCCGATTCAATTACCATATTATACATCGAGTACGTGACCGCACTCCTTGCTGAGAACTTCTGGAGCTGCAGGAGAAAAGGATGCAGCAGGTACATGCAGTAGGACAGCTTGCTGAGAGGCACGAACCCCCTCCAGCCCAGGAAAGAGGGGATTTTTGCTGTATGTGAAACAAGTATACATATTTTTTATATATCGTAATCGGAGGCTGTTTTAAGCAAGTTCACACAGTGCCGTAAGTAGTCTTTTATGCGCCCGGTGCGAGCTTCTATAACTGCGCCCTTGAAAACATAACTTGGTCCTGGTGTGATCATTTCTGCGCCCCTCCAGTGCCTGCACCTTGTGCCTGGACACCGCTAGCACACCCCTACTTACGGCACTGAGTGCACAAAATAGGCCAAGGAATGTATAGCACTGCTGGCTTCCTCGTTTTCAGAAATCGACTGCCTCGGTGGCTCAGTTGGTAGTGATCCTACTTTCTGTGCTTGGGGGCGTGGGTTCGATTCCCATCTAGGACAAACATTTGTGTGATGAACATTTGTGTTTGTTCTATGTCTGGGTGTTAATATCTATTTAAGTATGTATTTAAAAATATATATGTATGTCTATCAGTCTCTGGCAGCCATATTACAAGCTTTGCTTAGTTTGGGGTCAGATGACCATGTGTGAAAAAAAAAAAAAAAAAAAAAAAAAAAAAAAATATATACTTGGAACCTACGTTCCTTAAAAGAATTGGTATTTTAAATATTCTTAGAGAAAAAATCATGGGGACCATTTTTATAGAGAATTTTAAGATCTACAACTTTTTTTTGAGGCAAAAAACCTAAAAATTTGACCTTGGGCCCTCAATAAGTCCCTTAGCACACATGGGACTGATTGGGACTTTTGACACGTTATTCCTTGTGGTAAACCTAAGGTCTCTACGAAGATTTGGCTCTGTCGGAATTTTCTTTATTTCAATTGTCTAAATTGACCGGACTAATATACGTATTCCATTTGTCGTCCACATCGCCACTTACCATCAGGCGAGTTGGTGCTCAAAAACATGCTTATTTCCGAAAAAACGGTGTAGTTTTTTTCTGAGGTACTTTCTAGTAGATTAAAAGTAGTAGTAGCCAGTTACAGTAGACTCTAGTAAGTACATTTTATAGTAGCCTCTAGTACACTCTACAGTCTACAGGCCTATAAGGAAAGGGTATGCTAAGCCGAGAGAGTACTATAAAGTGTCGGTCCCAGTAAAAGTTGTTCATAATGATAAGTATAAAGAACTGTTTTAAACTATCACGGTTGTTCACTAAAGTTATATGATTATTTACGGGATATTTACCGTGGTAATGTTGTGGAAGGAGCTCCCGATATTTCGGCGCAGTTACATGCACCATGTTCACGGGAACATGTAACATGGTGCATGTAACTGCGCCGCAATATCGGGAGCTCCTTCCACAACCTTACCACGGTAAATATCCCGTAAATAATCATATAACTTGAGTATAAAGAACTTTTGCCCTTTCCTTATAACCCTCTATATATAGTGTACTCGAGTGTACTATAAAATGTAGTAATACTCTCTAGTACACTTTATAATAGACTATAGTAGGCTTCATATAGTAGACCACAATACACTTTATAGGTACGACTTCATAGTAGATTATACATTTAACAGCAGAGTATAGTACACTTAATAATTTTATAATAGACTATAGTACATTTTATAATAGACTATAGTACATTTTATAATAGACTTTATGGCGTACTTTATTAATACACTTTATGGTAAACTCAATAGTACTTACACAAACTGCCATATTCACAAACACCGATAAGACAGCAGATGGCGACCCCCCAGAAGACTCTGTTAGTCGCCACTACCACGGCGGCCTTCAGCGGGTCGTACGGCCTGCCCGCGAAGATGGCACCTACGGCAAGCATCGTGTTTCCCACCAGTAGAGCAACTGTAGTGATGGCCACTGACCATTTCTGAAAAAACATGTGGTTTTGTGCATATATCCAATGTAAGAATCGACTTATAAAATTAATACGTATTACGCAAAACTATTTCTAGTTAATTTTTTTTTTTTAAACAAACAAGCTTTGCGATAAATTGGACTCGTTTTTCAACCATTTTCCATTTTATTTGTGTAGGTCTGCTCTTTGTCAAGCCCAGGGAAGACAACGGTGTGGTGTGGCACAGAAGTCGGCCAACGAGGGGATTTAAGTGGGTGCATTCTCACTTAGCTCGGCTACAGCCCAATGCATTTGGGTATCTTTTGACGTCTGTTACCTATCCGAACGCCCTATCATCATAATCAGCCTATACTAGTCCACTGCTGGACATAGGCCTCTCCCAAGGCACGCCACTCAGCCCGATCTTCGGCTTTTATCTTCCAGCCACTGCCAGCCGTCTTACGTATATCGTCACTCCACCGAGTCTCAGGGCGTCCTACGCTACGTTTGCCGATTCGCGGTCTCCACTCTAGAACACGTCTACCCCAACGGTTATCAGTTCTGCGACAGATATGACCGGCCCACTGCCACTTCAGCTTGCTAATACGCTGAGCTATGTCGGTGACTTTGGTTCTCTGGCGAATTACTTCGTTACGGATACGATCCCTCAGAGAAACCCCAAGCATGGCTCTCTCCATAGCTCGCTGAGCGACCTTGAACTTGTGGACCGCTCCAATTGTAAGTGTCCACGTTTCGGCACCGTAAGTCATGACAGGTAGAACGCACTGGTTATAAACTTTCGTCTTAAGACTTTGCGGGATAGGTGACGAGAAGACTCTACGTAATTTCCCGAACGCTGCCCAGCCCAACTGTATTCTTCTCTTGGCCTCACTCTCAAAATTGTTTTTACCTAGTTCGAGCGTCTGCCCTAGGTAAACATATTGTTGAACAATCTCCAGAGTGAAGCCATTTATGGCAACCGGTCCCGGAGCAACGTGTTCGTTGAACATGACCTTGGTTTTATCCAAGTTCATCCGGAGACCGATGCGTTGGGAAGAATCGGCTAGGCCGTCAAGCATCCTTTGTAGGTCCTCCAGCGATTCAGCCATTATGACGATGTCGTCTGCAAAACGCAAGTGAGAGATGTACTCGCCATTAATATTAATGCCTTTTCCTGTCCAGTCCAGAGTCTTAAACAAATCCTCCATTGCGTTTGAGAACAATTTCGGGGAGATAACATCCCCTTGTCTCACACCTCGACGCAGATGGATTTGATTTGTTTGCTGGTTCTGGACTTGGACGGTCATTGTTGCGGCGTCATACAGACATCTCATCACTTCTATGTATCGCCAGTCAACTTGGCATCGCTGTAAGGACTCCAGAACAGCCCATGTTTCGACCGAATCAAAAGCCTTCTCATAGTCCACAAACGCCAAGCAAAGGGGCCGATTGTACTCTTTCGTCTTCTGTACAATCTGCCGCACTGTGTGAATGTGGTCTATGGTGCTGTACCCGCTTCGAAACCCGGCCTGCTCCGGGGGTTGAAACTCGTCGAGCCTTCGCGCAAGACGGTTCGTGATAACCCTTGAAAACAGCTTATAGACATGGCTCAGAAGCGAGATGGGTCGATAGTTTTTCAAAAGGGTTTTATCGCCCTTTTTGAAAAACAATACCACCACGCTTCTGTGCCATGCCTGCGGAGTTCTCCCGGTAAAGAGGACGGTATTAAACAATTCTTGGAGCTCATTAAGTATCGGAGTTCCACCGGCTTTTAAGAGCTCTGTTGTAATCCCGTCCTCACCCGCGGCTTTTCCATTTTTAAGCTGTTTTAGAGCTAGCACGATATCATCCGGGCTGATATCTGGCAGTTCTTCCGTGTAGTGGCGGGTTAAAGTGGCTCTATCGTCTTCAGTGTCAGGTGGGAGATGCGGGGCATGCGATGCGTAGAGTTGGCCGTAGAAGTTCTCCACTTCCGAAAGGATCTCCGGCTTGGAAGTAACGAGTCTCCCCGTCGAGGTGGTTAACTTCGTCAGGTGGCTTCTACCCAGTGGCTGGACGAATACCTTCGACCCCCGATTTTGCTCAATTGATTTTTCAATCAAGAGCGTGTTATATGATCGGAGGTCGCGTCGTACAAGTTTGGTAATTTGTTTACTTAGTGTCGCCTGTTCTAACGAAGTTAACGTGGGATTATCACGTCGTTCTTCCATTAGCTGCAGAGTTTCCCTCGAAAGCTTTGACTTCCTGCCTTTACGCCTTGCCTCGCAAAATTTCGTGCCCTCATCTCGCATGACGTCTACCACTTGACCGAGTCTCTGATCCACGTCATTTGTGGTTTCCAAAACAGAAAATCGGTTCTCCAGCTTTAACTGGAACGTTTCAGATCCAACCACGGTTTGGAGCAGGTTTGGACGGAGTGTTGACTTCATCAATCTGACTCTTTCAAGCTTGATATCGATATTCAGAGTGCCCCGTACAAGTCTGTGGTCACTTCCGGCATTAAACCTGGTGAGCACTGAGACATCTCTGAATATACGCTTTTTGTCAGTAATGATGAAGTCTATCTCGTTCTTTGTCCGTTCACCGGGGCTTTGCCACGTCCACTTCCTTTGGGGCTGTTTCTTGAAAAAGGAGTTCATCGCGAAAAGCCCCTCTTTCTCGAGGAAGTCAACGAGCATTTGTCCTCTATCGTTCCTCCTACCAAAACCGTGTGGTCCTACTACCGACTCACTGCTAGTCCGTACTCCCACTTTAGCGTTAAAATCCCCCATAACAACGTTGAAGTGAGCTCTGGAGGTGCTGTGCAAAGCTTTTGAGATGTCCTCATACAGAGTTTCCACTTCAGAATCTGGGTATGCTTCCCAGGGTGCGTAAACCATTACTACTTTGAGGCTATACCTCTCGGATAGCTTTATGACGAGGTACGCGACCCTTGAAGACACACTTGCGATTTCTAGAACGTTGTTACAGAGAGTTTTATGGACCAGGAACTCGATACCACCTTGAGATAGCTGGTGGCCCTCTCTGTAGTACATAAGATGGCCCGATTCCAAGGTTATAGTGTCCTCTCCCTGTCTTCGGACTTCACACAACCCAAGAATGTGCCATCTTATGTGCTCCAGCTCCTCTTCCAGCTGCACAAGCCTATCATCATGCCGAATCGTTCTTCCGTTATACGTAGCCAGAGTCAGTGGGGTTTGGCGGCCTACGGTAGCCCGGGGATTCTTAGCACCCCTTGCCCTGCCGTTACCATGACCGCCGCCTTGGCCAGGAATAGCAGGGCGGCCGGGAACTGGGGGCCGTGTTATGTTGTGACTGTTCATTGGGAGGTTGTGCCGATAGTCGCCACGCTGGGCATGCGGGTTGGCGACCGCAGAGGCGTAGCTTCTCGCACTGGTGACGCTGCTGCCCGTCACCAGTCTGAAAATTTTGCTACCCCATAATTTGTGATGGTTATCCCGCCATCAGTCGGTCCCCTTTTAGTAGGCTCGTACTACAGGCAGGGTATACCGACGCCGTATTCTAAAGCCCCGGCGCCAGGGCTACAACAACATCCGAACGCCCTATAGGTAGGTTAATATGAGATGAGTTGTATTACCTTGCCAATCACATTTCTATGTTCAGCAGGCTTGTATGTTGAGATGATGTATCCCATGACCATACCGACTAAGTAGGGCCCCACTCGAACGTGGCTTGAAAAGTAGACGTCATTTAAGTTGGGATGCTCCCGTTTTTGGTAGATTGCCCTGAAAATATTGGGAAACATTATTGTTAACGGGATATTTGCCGTGATGAGGTTGTGGATGGAGCTCCCGATATTTCGGCACAGTTACATGCACCATGTTCACGGGAACGCACCATCACAACCACGCCCATTTTTGCTCCATTAGACTTGACTGTAACTTACTTTGTTTGACTCTGATGACTGTGTGACATGACTTGTTTGCCGTTATTTAATAAAACTTTAAACAATTTCAATACTTGATCCGTACAACGCTAAAATTCTTTCAAGAGGAAAGAAGGAAACATGGTACTTAATAGACTAGTCATCTGTAAAAACTTTCTTCTATTGTTTAACAGCACAACATTTGTTTCGCGTCAACTTAGATCAAACATCTCAAAAAAATGCGCGTAAAGTATTTCTGATGCGCAGATAAATATTTTTAATTTTAGAAAATAAATATAAAACTCACTTAAAATTAAAAGGTACTATATCCAACTGCTTCCAATAGACAGAAAAGCCGAGATTTACCGTGACAGCCATTGCGGCCATCACAAAGGCGGCGACGCCAAGTTTCCTGCTCCTTTTAAACAAGTAGAAGATGAAGGTGCCGAGGATCGCCATTTGGAAGTCCGCAGAGATGTACCACGTCACACAGTGACACTGAAACAAGTTACGGATACCTGTAAACTAGAGATGAAACGAAAAGCGGTTTGTCCGGATATCGGATATCCGACCAAAACCAAATAGCTGAGTATTCGGCCGAACTTAGAGCTTACTCGTGCTATGGAGCGCCACTACCGTCTTTGTCTACATTCATCGTACAACAAAAAAATCTAGACGTATTCGGACGTATTCAATTCATCTGTGTTTAGGAGTGAAATGAATAAATAGCATATTCTGACCTTAGAATATAGAGATTCTGACATGATTATTTTTGATTTGGTCCAAAAGCATCAAACAACAATCCTAGTGTCATCAAACAACAAAGTATCGCCTGTTTCACTTATTAAGCTTTTCCTTATATTTTTGAAGTAGGTTTTAATGTGATCCACTTGTAAATATAAGCTTTTTGACGTAGCTTCACATACCATTAGGTGGATTTCCGCCCTATGGGTTAGTAACCGTAAAACACTGTTTTAAACTATCACGGTTGTTCACTACAGTTATATGATTATTTACGGGATATTTACCGTGGTAAGGTTGTGGAAGCAACCGTGATAGTGAACAACCGTGATAGTTTAAAACAGTGTTTTACCTTACCACGGTAAATATCCCGTAAATAACCGTATAACCGTAGTAACCGTAAGTTATGTCACCATACAAGGAAATTTACCAAAGTGGCTACATCGGTGTTAGCCATGAGCAGGCTTTTCCACCAGTACTTCTTGCAGACTTCTGTCTCCAATCGGTTGAGATATGTCCACACTGGACCACAGGTCATATACTGGGATACCTTTGTGTAATACCAGACGCACAGCGCAAATGGTCCGATGAGTCTGAAAAAAGAAACATACTTTTAGATCCCCGCTCTCTATCCCCAGAATCCCCCAGGTATGTCGAAGAACCTCAAAAATTAAAAGACATAATGACATTCACCAACACACACTGGGCCTGCATGGTAGATTAGGGTCCATCCTCTCTCTCTCTCTCTCTCTCTCTCTGTCTCTGAGAGAAGGCCTGTGTCCCAGCAGTGGGCACATGAAAGGCTGATAATGAATCTAGTATCTAATAAAAAATATCAGAGCTATCTCCTTATCGATGTTAGTCATGTACCATTTTTTACCACCCACTCGACTTTTATCTAAGTTTTTTCTCAAGTTCAAACTTTACTTTACCTGATGTATCGCTTCACCAGGGTGTAAAATAGGTTCTTCTGTTTCCCCATCAGCAGACCCCTGGTGAGGAGTAGGCCAGACATAGTGAAGAAGGTGTCCACTACGATTTCTAGGTGCATTAATGTGAGCCCCCATGGACTGGTTCCAAACTGTAGACATGAGTAAATACCGTTTAAATGAAATGTCCAGATTTGCATCCATAGCTTATTAAAATTTAAATACGATAATTATACACCTTAAAAAAAAAGATTATCTACACAATAATTGCCTCGGTGGCTCAGTTGGTAGTGATCCTACTTTCTGTGCTTGGGGGCGTGGGTTCGATTCCCATCTAGGACAAACATTTGTGTGATGAACATTTGTGTTTGTTCTATGTCTGGGTGTTAATATCTATTTAAGTATGTATTTAAAAATATATATGTATGTATATCAGTCTCTGGCAGCCATATTACAAGCTTTGCTTAGTTTGGGGTCAGATGACCATGTGTGCAATAATGTCCCAGATATTTATTTATTTATTTATTTATTAATAATTACGTGAAAATTATAAACATTACAAATTAAAAATTAAGATTAATCATTATAAAAATTAAGTAATGGGCGTGTGATACGCCCGTTACATAATAATTCATAAGAAAGTGTACAAATACACAATTTAGAAACTAAGACTAATTTCCTCTTTATTTTCGTTTGTGCTTCTCCGCTACATAACTAGACGAGGATTTGCTTTAGTCAACTTTTTTCTTTCTTTAATTGACCCAACATCTATTACAAATTTTATGCCTAAACAAATAATTATCAATATTTAAAAAAAACTTTTCAGTGTAAAAAAAAACGACTTGATAAAAATGTCAGAACTGGACCAAATTCTCTTATTTTGTTTTATTTTAATTAAAAATTTGGCATTCTGAAAGTATTATTCTATAAAGAGGGAAATTCTTGCCCATTGCCACGGGCAGAGGGTACGGTTACCGTTGATTAAACTCTTGTCACGTCATGGTATTGTTTAATAGTCATGGTAAAATAAGTATCAAATCCACGGCTAGAAATAGACGATTTGACATCTTATATCTCGGGGGTGACGAGCGCAGTGCATTGCCATCCAGGGTTTTGAACTGTTGCAAGTTCAAAATTCTGAGTGGCGTTGAGCTGTTATGGGCAAGCGTGAAGAGCCATCAGGCGAGCGACTTCGCTCGTCTCGTCACTCAGTATCATTTAAAAAAAGATAGCGTTGATATTAATTTTGTCTTTGTTAAATCTGGTTTAATAATCTTTGGTAATTTGGTAATAATTTTCACCACCACCACTAGAGGGCGTTGGCGATTTCGATAAATACTAAACTTATAGTAAAAAAATCAAACATAATAGGTCGGGGAAAAAGTCTTTTCGTATTTTGTATGTATAAGGTTGTAGTAAAAATCTCATCCGTTGTACTGTTTGTATCTGGCTGGTTTTGATACCATTAAAAATATGACATTTTAAAAAAGGAATACAAAAAGTAAAAAGCAATTTCCCGTCATTTTTCAATTGTTTTTTTGTTTGATAAAATGAGTGAATCTAACGAAGAAATTCGATATATTGTGAAATTTTATTACAAAAAAGGGAAAACTGCGACACAAGCTGCGAAAAAAATTTGTGACGTTTATGGACCTAATGCAGTGTCATCAAGAGTAGCACAATGTTGGTTCAAGCGTTTTCAGTCCGGGAATTTTGATGTCAAAGATGCAGCTCGCTCTGGTCGCCCTGTTACGGATAAAGTAGATGCCAATTCTGAAAAAGTGGACCAAGATCGGCATATTAATAGTTACGACGTAGCTGAAGAACTGGGGATTGACCACAAAACAGTTTTGACCCATTTGAAAAAAACTGGGTATACAAAAAAACTCGATATTTGGGTGCCACACGAGCTCACTGAAAGAAACCAAATGAATCGTGTACTCATTTGCGCCTCTCTATTGAAACGTAAAGAAACCGAACCGTTTTTGAAAAGATTGATCACTGGTGATGAAAAATGGATCACCTACGACAAGAATGTGCGCAAACGATCATGGTCAAAGGGCAGTGAAGCACCACAGACTGTAGCGAAACCCGGATTAACACGTAATAAGGTGATGCTGTGTGTATGGTGGGATTGGCAGGGCATCGTTCATTATGAGCTTTTACCGCCGGGCAAAACCATCGATTCGGATCTCTACTGCCAACAGCAGATGAGACTCAAACAAGAAATTGAGAAAAAACGGCCGGAATTGATCAACAGAAAGAGTGTGGTCTTTCATCATGATAACGCTAGACCGCACACATCTTTGGCCACTCAGCAAAAATTTAGAGAGCTTGGTTGGGAAGTGTTAATGCATCCACCATATAGCCCTGACCTTGCACCCTCAGATTTCCACCTGTTTCGATCTCTTCAGAATTCTTTGGGTAGTGTTAGATTAACATCAAGAGAGGACTGTCAAAACTACTTGTTGCATTTTTTTGATCAGAAGTCCCAAAAATTCTACAGCAACGGGATCATGTCACTACCACGATGGCAACAAGTTATCGAACAAAATGGCACATATATATTATAATTAAATGTAATTAAACTTGAAAAAAATATGTCTTGAATTTGTTTAAAAAATACGAAGTAACTTTTTCCCCGACCTTATAGTAGAAATGGACCAAATTGAAATGGGACGATCAAATAAAAAAGGAATCATCAAAATCGGTTTACCCAGTCGAAAGTTCTAAGGTAAAAAAAATAATTTAAAAATACAGTGAAAAGATAACCTCCTCCTTTTAGAAGTCGGTTAAAATGGAGTGGCGTTACATAAGAATGACTTAAACTTTTCTGCACAATTCTTTGCACCATATTTTTATCCAGATGTCTTGAAATCCAGACATTTCACGGTCTTTTATTTTGACATATGTACTAGTAAATCTGTTGTATTTTATATATTAGTAATTTTATAATATTATTCCTATTTTTACTAGGAAATCTCTTTTAGTTTAACAGTATGTGAGATAAATGTTGGTGGAATTTGTCCGTTTTTATTCTCAAAAAATAATTTGAATCATCACAATACATAATTATATGTACCTAACAATGGTGTTTAAAAAAATTCCTATATATTATTTATTTATATGACTTATAAGAGACAATATTAAGAGTTTTCTAATGCCTGGATTAAAGTAACTACCTTGTTGATATCCAGCCCGTTAACGATTGGTGCCATTATCCCGAAGAACCCTTCATGAACGCCCACTATCACGGCAGCCGTTATGAATCGCATCCCGTGCATCACCTTCACTTCATCGCGACTCACGGTGAACAGACTGCGATAGTTTCGTTTCAAGCAGAAGGATTGTGTGATGGTACCTAGAAGAAGTAGCGATGATAATGCAGCGCTTTGCACAGTCGGATGCCTCAATTCATCAATCAGTTCAATTGATTTATCCCCATAATATTAAGCATCTGGTGACTTTGACTGACGAGACGAGAAACTTATAACTTACCCAAAGCAGTTTTATTATCAGTACAAAAGAGTGTTGAATAAATCGTTGTTGCAAAGAGAACCCCCACCACCGTCCTGTAAAGACAAGTCTTATGATAGTTATTGTTGGTCTACTTGGGGAAAGTTGGGATGGATTATACAGTTTCTTCTGTTGTGAAACAATTCAATCTATCTAACTCCTTGAGATACAAACATAGCTCTGTACCACTAACACAATAAATTTTTAGTTATTTCTAACTCCAAGCGCTTAACAGAATATTCTAGCAGATTTGAAAACGGTCATCATTAAATTAGCTAGGAATAAAAGAAACGAAGTAATGGCGGGTTAACCTTGTTCATATCTAAAATAAATCCTGAAGTTTTATGGCACTTACCAAAACACAATAAGCCCTGTAGGATATTTCAACACCTCGCCGGCTGTCTTGCAGTTCCGAGAGTTCACGGTCACGTTTCCAGCAGGCAGATGAGTTAGCTGGAGTAGGTGCTGGGAGATCTTGGAGACTGATGATGGAGAACAGATGGAGGGGAGGCACACGCCGAATAAATGCTGGTTGAATGATCGACCGTCTATTGTTGACGTCTGTAAGAGACAATTAGCTTGGTTAATAACTAATTTTGATGGTACAATCTTCTATGTGTGTCTAACACTAAAAATTCCATTCAGCTGGATCTTGCGCCAACCACAGGCATCAATTTCTAGTTTTAGAGGTGTTTTGTCAACTTCATAATCTGTTGGAACAAATCTCTTGTAATTTTACCGCTAAGACACAAGGAATTTTAGGAAAACTTAGAATAACGAGTATTAATGTCATATTATATAAACTAAGCCCAGTGTTTTGTAAAATCATTAAACAATTATGGTGACCAAAATTATCCAGAGCTGAATGTTTTCAATCCAATATCAGAGTTCTGGTACTTCACGCAATATAAAAATACAGGTGGTAACTTACTCGATAATACTCTTCAGTATCATCAAAAGGTCCAAACGTCTTGATGTGCTCCACTGATGGACCCCTCACGTCGACCATGCAGTACTGGCTGCGGAGACCAGGGTGACGCTGGTCGGCAGACCACGGCGCTTGGAGACATTGGTCGTAGTTCCCAATGTAGGCCTGAGCACCGTACAAGGAACCCGCCGGTAGTTGCATTGAATCCCATACTGGGGAAATAGCGATAGCTTTAGTTTTGTAAATATAATGATGAAATTTAATACACCAAAAAATCTAAAGCTAGGAATTCTCAACAAGATTAAGTGGTACTTCACACCACTACAGTTTCTCAGCCTGCATCAAACTCAACCAGTCGTGTGTGGAGTCCTGCAGCCATCATGCAGTATCTTTTTGACGTTTCCAGCTGGAAGCTTTGGAGTCCGTAAAGTGACGAGCTGTGAGGCTAATAGGTGGTGAAAAAGTGGTTTCATTAAAGCTGCAGAGCCTTGAGCATTAGTGTAGGGTAGCATGCTTGGCATTTTATTTATTTTGATTCGTATATGATGATGGTGACGGTGGACAACGGCACTCCTCGGTGAATTATAGTAGAATGGCAGTGTTTAGGCTCATTTTGATCAGCACACTGTTCCGATCACAAATTTTATAAAAGCTTGTTTTGAAAAGACATTTTTCAATTAAAAAAACTTGTTTACAGGCTGCATTTCGGTGATTTTGCGCTTGAGATGTACGAGTACGACCTAATCCCTCCTTCCCCCTTCTACGACAGGACAAACTGGAGAACACATAAATACCATCCCTACATAGTCGACCGACATACCACCGACTCGAAAGAGCCGGTTTGCCTCCACCTTCTTAATGCGAACCGCTAAGTAATGGAATGCTTTGCCTCGGTTCTATATATTATCTTTGCTCGGTTCTAGTTTCCTGAAAACTATAACCTGGGTATCGCCAAGGTCAGAGTGAATAAGTACCTTCTAGATCTACGTGCTCTATCTTCGGCCACAACATCGCTTTCCATCAGGTGAGTTGGAAGCCAAACGTAAACCTATTCTATTTAAAAAATAATGCCGGCCCAGAGCATGTTGGTGAATCATCACATCATTAGCCAATTAACGTCCACTGTTGGACAAGACCTCCCTCATAGAGAGGGATGTTGCCACAATCCCCACGCTTGGCAGGCGGCTTGGGGATCGCAGTACGTTCACCGTGTACTATTAGGACGCTGCTTTCCATCCTCCGGTGGTTCTGGTCGCAGTTTTAGGACATACCCGGGTCCATGACCGGGGACATGTTGGTGAATGTCATTATGTATTTGAACTTTCTGAGAGTCTTGGACATATCGGTTTCCTCACGATGATCTTTTCTTTCACCGTTTTTGAGTGATGGCATCGAAACTGCACATAATTTTTTAAGTACTAAATAAGTCATGGGCGCAGAGCCAGGGATCGAACAGAGTGCCTTCAGATTGTAAAGCGCCCATCCCTTGTTTGATAGTTGGTAGGTACCTACTCAGTTCTCACTAGTACTCTGGTGGTACCAGATACCTTCACATACATGCTTACAACAGTTCATTTCAACGTTATACAAGGCTTCTTTTGCACATACTCTATAAAATAATTTACATACAAAAAATAATTGACATTTTCCAGATGTTGCCCCGTGTTTAGTAATGCAAGCCATGGCCATCCAGCAGGAAAGGGTTTTTTTTCGTAGTTCGGTTCCTAGACTTCTTTTTAATGAAATGTGAAAAATTACCCCAAAATAATTGGAACAACTGAAATGTAAATTATTTTTTGATAAATTTGTACATAACTTCTGCGCATTCGCTTTTTAGGGGGAAAATATATGAATAAACCTTTACCAGAATATTTTGCGACAGCCCCGTTGGCTTAGTTGGTAGTGATCCTGCTTTCTGTGCTTGGTGGTGTGGGTTCGATTTCCACCTAGGACAAACATTTGTGTGTTGAACATTTGTGTTTGTTCTATGTCTGGGTGATAATATCTATTTAAAATATATATGTATGTATATCAGTGTCTGGCAGCCATATTACAAGCTCTGCTTAGTTTGGGGTCAGATGACCATGTGTGCAATAATGTCCCAGATATTTATTTATTTTATTTACATATTACATACACCATTACCATTTTTATACACCATAATAATATCACTTAACATCTTATTTCCTTGAAAAACAACATGATATAAAACAATGGGAAAACTGGAGTAGGTAATACATTGTTGTGATGATTATGACGCTAAAGGAAATCAAGCACTAAGTATAAAAACGTTTCTGACGTAGGAAAACAAACGTTTTTAGTCACACCATATGAATAAATAGGTAAACTATTGTCTTCTCGATCTATATTAACAGGTAAACCGACACAAATAATTTCAAACACTGTTTTAAACTATCACGGTCGTTCACTAAAGTTATATGATTATTTACGGGATATTTACCGTGGTAAGGTTGTGGAAGGAGCTCCCGATATTTATAAATATCCCTTCAATAATCATATAACAAATAATGTCATTTAATTTATGGATAGTTAATTGTCTGAAAATAAAAGACCGATTTTTTAATCCGTAGTTTAACGGCCAGATAGTAAACAAATCAATAAATTTATCTGTCCAATAAATGTACATGTTTTACTCCGCTGATAACCTTTGACTATTGAAAAATTCGAAATCATGCTATCAATGGAAGAAATCCTATCTGATTCTTTAACTGAGGATTGAAAAATCGGCCCTAAGATTATATATTTCCTTACCCCAGGTCGCCCAGAGCGTGTTATTCTTCACCCCCTCCAGCATGTCCAGAGTGGCTCGCAGACAAGCTCCATCATCAGGTTTCCATCGCTCCCACTCAAGCTTCCTGATGAGGGCATCCACAACCGGTAGACTCCTGGTCTTTCCTCCATTTGGGTCAGAACGCTGTGACGAGACATTTGCTAAAAAACGAATTATGATTCAAAGACAAACTACGCATGATATAGTAGTTGAAATAAACAGATGTGTTATTTAAACTGGTCTGTCATCTGCATCATCTTCAATTTAGCAATAGGACGTCCACGGCTGGGCATAGGCCTCCCATCGACTTGCAAAAGGGCCTGTTGGAAGAGGAACTGGTCTGAAGTGGTGGATAAATATCCTATCGAGTTGTTCGGAAAAAATATGAGAATGCTACGCTAGAAGGGGGTCATAAAGGATATATTAAGGCGAAAAGGGTCCACTATGGTAATAATTAATACCCATTTCATTATTAGGAACAATTTTTATTATAGGACCAACCCTGAAACCGCAAAAAACGGTCAATCAAAATCGACAAAATAATTAAGTATATGGACCAGCAGTTTATTTTTTTATTGTATTTTTTTATGGTATTGGTTTTTCTTTTTATTTATCCTTCGTGGCATTTTACTAGATTTACAAATGAAAATAGGTACTGATTTTGGCGCCTGGTTCTAGAACCTCGATAATTTAACCTGTTTTCATTTTTCATTCATGCAAATGAACTGTGTTAAATTTTTTTTTTGTGGTACATACATGATACCTAATAACACTTACTAATAAAAATATATTTTTGATAGAACAATACCTAATAAAATAATATTTTACACAAAAAAGTTTTTTTTTTTATTAGTTAGGAAGTGAGCTTTGGTATTTAGGTATTGAGAATTAGTTGTATTTTATTAAATAATAGCGCCTTGTTCGTACAACAAAACCTTTAAAATATGTAAATAAAGAAAAGAATGGTGGCATTTTATATATTAACTAGTTAATTTTAAATAATTTTAATACTAGAATGTGTGAATGACAAACTTTACGTAATGTTGGGAGAGCGTTGGACTTATTTCTTCTCTATAAGTTACACTTACCAAAGAAAATAATTACACTAAATAAAAATACGTAAACGTTCATTGTTACTAAGTCTCTTGTATTGAATGTCAGTTACTACTGAATGAAACTGAAATTATTTAACACAGAGAATCCACACACAAAGCAATTGGTCAGGACTTGCCATGGTTCCGTACCATTTGTATTTGTACACGATGACGCAAAAGAATAATTTTAACTAAACGCTGTTGCCCGTGACTTTGTATGCGTTGATTTTCATAAAAACCTTCAACCGTTCCTCAATTTGGCCTTTTCGCAAAATCCTTTCTTAACGGACCTCGACACTCTATAAGGACTACCAATTTCAGTTTCGTATGTTCGAGATTTTGTGTGTCAACGTAAACAAACCTATATGCACGTTCAAATACCTACGTCGCACTTACAAGGAAGCAAATATAGGCCGCGGTAATGGCAGGTTAAAGGAAAAGCTATTTTAAAAAACTTCACAAAAATGCGCTAGGTGGCGTTGTTTAGACATGGAACTGAAGACTGCAAAACCACAGACAAAGAAAGGTCAATTAAAAACTTGCTTATTCTCATAGTAGTCCGGTCAATGTAGACATTCGAAGCTACATAAATTCCCACCAAGCTGAAAATCAGTAAGATTGTTTAAAATATGATTAAAAATAAAATTTGAAAGTTCCCCATATTTACCCTGTATGTTTTTTTTTATTCAAGGTCAAAGGTCAACAAAATTAGTTTTTCACGATTTTCACCAAAACGGAAAGTTTTATCATAAAATATTTCAGAGAAAAATTGTAGATCATAAAATTATCTACAAAAAATGTGTCAATACTTTTTTTCTACGAGCCATCGTTTTTGAGATATAACGATTCAAAAAGATGTGAGATATAGAGATGTATATAGGTGGCGTCATCATCATCAGCCAGAAGAACAGCCACACTGAACCACATCCTGCCATCTGCATGCACTAGATGCCCGCAACTCTCTCACAATGTCGTCGGTCCATCTAGTGGGAGGCCTACCTACGCTGCGTCTTCCAATTCGTGGTCTCCACTCCAGAACCTTTCTTCCCCATCGGTCATCAGTTCTTCGAGCGATGTAGCCTGCCCATTGCCACGTCAACTTGCAAATTTTAATAGCAATGTCGATGACTCTGGTTCTTTGGCGAATATCTACGTTCCGGATTTTATCGCGCAAAGAAACTCCGAGCATAGCTCTCTCCGTTGCTCGTTGTGTGACTCTGGGTCTTTCTAAAAGGCCAAAAGTTAAGGACCACGTCTCAGTACCATATGTCGTCACTGACAAAGGAGTGAGATGGGTCTATAATTCTTCAATAGGGTGTTATCGCCTTTTTTGAAGAAAAGCACCACCACACTCCTGTGCCATATATATTTTAGACTATATCTACTATTCTCCTTGAACTATCTCAATAAAAAATCACGTCGTAAAATCATTCATCTAAGTCCGTTCAGCCGTTTCAGCGTGAAGGAGTAACAAACATACACACTCACACACTCACAAACTTTCGCATTTATAATATTAATAGGATTATATATTATATAGTGGGAAAGCAAATATGTAGGTACCTACTCACATAATTATGCTATTCTAACCGACAACATTTACACAAGTGTTCACATACCAATACCAACGAAATATTTGTCACATTAATTGTAACGTGATAATTAAATATAAATATATCAAAAAAGACGGTATGAGAGCATTAGGCGACGGCGGGTATTACAACATTAAAAAAAAAACATTTAAAAAAATGTACAGTCGAATTGAGAACCTCCTCCTTTTTGGAAGTCGGTTAAAAATAGAACCCGTGCATCAAAGAACGTAGATACATGTCCGAAGCTCTGCAGAATCTGGGCTTCTCTGAAGCATAATAATAATTCATTATTCCGCCTTTATTAAAAACATAAAAACTCTTTGTTTAGCAGTGTGTAAAAAATCTCGAATTCTTAGCCACACATTTTTAGCGAAAAGTGGAGAAATTAAAAGAGTGGCCACACAAAGAAATGAACAATGTAAAACATTTAGTACATAACTTCACGTAGGTGGTATAAATTAAAATTGCATTTTTGCTTAAAAAATTTCATTATCCAGCTTTTTTGGAAGATTTTTTATGCTTGAAATGAAAAATTTAAGGTGGAACGTTTCTCGTATGGCGGGAATTCAATCATGTAAAGCTATTTATCTCTAATGCACATTATTATAGTTACATTTATTGTCAATGAACAAATTTTTACTGTATCAAACGGTTTATTGACAAATGTAAGTTACTGGTGCGTTACTGATAAATAGCTGTACATGATAATTTAAATAGCAACCAACGATTTGCGCAAACACTGTGCTATTTTACAATAATTACCCGTCCTAGCTACAAGGACAAAAAAAATGTTTGAAATTTGAATTTTCCGCCATACGTGAAACGTTCTATTTTAAGTAATTTTGAGCTACCGAAATAGCTATAAAAATATGCAAGTTGAAGTGGTAATGGGCAGGCCACATCGCTCGAAAAACCGATAAGCGATTGGGAAGAAAGGTTCTTGAATGGAAACCACGAACTAGGAGACGTAGGTAGGCCTCCCACTAGATCCCACACAACATCGTGGGAGTCGTGCAGAGTAGAATTACATTGCAAATAGCAAAAAACTATTTTTGTGTTGATATTTTATAGAATGGCGGAGAAGATAGAAAAACATAATTTCGAGATTTTTTCTAAATTAATGCTCATTCGATTTAATTATCTAAGATTGTTTGTATTGTTCATATTTTTCAATTATCGGGTCTAGCCCGGACATTTGGTGGGCATTGGTGGAGCCGAAGCCAACACCAAGAGGCCCTTTTGAATAAAATTATGGAATGTGTATAAAATGGAATATGAAACTATTATACAGTAGGTATAGGAGAGCTATTGAGGTGAACAATTTATGGATAGGAGAACAGATCTATTGGATGAGAAACGGCACCTGCCTTATCCAGTCTCATCTCAAAATATATTTAGGCAGGTGATGAGTTGCCACCCACTGAATGGGCCCCCCATAAAGGCTGCCGTATATTGGCACCGGAGGGGCAACATTCTTCATATTATTTTTATTGCTAGTATTATTTTTGTTGTACCTAGTTCTCACGCTAAGTATTTAAGGAAAGTAATTTCATTGTTATCGTGATTTTAAATAATATATTCTACGGCAATTATCACCGTTTCCTTCCTAGTTTTAATTGAATGCAGCAAGTCAAGTAACCTTCGACTTTAGTCTAGGAATGATTGACCGCAAGACACAATGTTTTTTTTTTCTTGCTAACTGTAGCTTGTTATATTTTTCTATAAACCAAAAAGGTTTCTACATTCACGATTTTCTAACACCGCAATTTTATGTGCTTACTTTTTTACTTTTTGTTTTCGTACTAATGTCTTGTTTTTTTGTTATTTAAAATAAGAATTTATAACTTAATCCATACATATTTTATCTATTCTATATATTAGGTTTAGTTGTATTTTATACCTAAAAGAAAACAAATATTAATTAATCATATTAGTAAATTATAAATATATATAGAAGTTCTATATATATTAGGTACCTAATAATAAAAACATAGAGATAAATAAAATTGTAATTGCGAGATATCAACAAATAAAAACTTTCACTTTTTTCAGTGCATCAGTGAACCTTCACTTCTTTGCTATAAGTATAGTTTAAGGTGATACGTTTCATGTTTGGCGGGTAAGTAATTCAAATTTCAAACAGTTTTTTTTGCCCTTGTAGCTAGGCCCCGCCCTAAATTTCAAACAGTTTCCTTGGGCCTTACCCCTAGCTCGAAAAGTTGACCCGCATACGTGTTATTTGTCTAAACGGTACCATCAACTACGAAAAGCGGTAGTTATTTGATAGCCGCCAAGCTTTGCTATTTTCGCGCACACACGCATAGTAAAGCGGATTTACGTCCATTCAAGTTAGACGCTTTTAAACGATGCAGTTTAAATGAGTTGGTTAATTTTAGGTACCTATCAGGTACCTACTAAAAGTTGGCTCGCAAAAGTGAAGCTAGGGGTAAGGCCCCTTGTCCTTGTAGCTACAAGGACAAAAAAACTGTTTGAAATTTGAATTTCCCCCAAACGTGACGTATCACCTCAAATTCGTTCACTTATGTAGGTATTTAGGAATAGGCGTTTGACCGCCAACTCCTTGCGGTCTACGATGGAGCACGGTTGCTTATAAGAAACTCATTCACTCGAGTTAAAATATGGATTTATGTGCCTGTAATGAAAACATTTTATTATTCACCTATTATTATTATACGTACTTCTTTTGACTCATGGGCCGTAGACCCTTGTCTTTTGAAAGACGTTACTGGAGTTAGGGTTCCCAGGGGCATAGGTGCAGTTTGTAAAATCACGCGAACCTTAACGTGCCGAGATCAGGTTTGCAGTCGCGTGATTTTGAAAACTGCACCTATTCGGGCCCGCGTTAGAGTTGGGCGTAAGACCCCTGGGATGGGAACGGCCAACGCATGACAGGGTCACAGAATAAATAAGACTACTTAAGTTTAATTACACGCAGTAACCAGCGCACCACCGTTAAGTAGCTAACGGACATGCATTTGGTTGACGAATCGCCGTCCAACCAACGGGAGAGAAAGAGTGAGAGTAACATATTCCGTCTCTTTCTCTCCCGTTGGTCAGACGGCGGTAGGGTTCAAAAAAGAGTCACCTAAATCCACACGTCTGTTAGCACTTTTTAACCGTTACTTAGCACAAGGGATATTTTTGATGCTATTTTTAAATTGCCGGGACATTTTTGGGTATTCCGGAAACCGGGACATAGACTCGCATTCTGGAACAAAGCTCGATGGACCCTGGGTGGACCCCGGCCATCTGGCAACCCTCGGACCCAACACTATTACGAGCCCTTTGTATAATGTATTATTGTTAGGTCATGTACCCAGTGCATGTAGGTACCTATAACAAAAATAAATATTATACCTACCACTATTACAATAATAATTTTAAAGAATGTATTATTGTTATAGGTCATTAATACCTATTACAATTAATACATTAAACAATGCAAGAATGGAACTAATCAAAATATTAAGTTAGTAGGTAGGTATGATTTTATTTATCTTTAATTATTTTAGTTTTGATTTTTCGTAAAGCGAAAATGTCTGGTATTGAAAGCGTATGGTATTTAGTGGGCTACTACAACTTCAAAAACATTTATTAAACTACACTGAATTTTGTCTTGCTCTCTCAATAGCTGGCAGAGCGAGACAAAGCTCAATGTAAAGGGCTGTTAAACGTAATCTGTGATGCCCCTGGTGTTGCAGGTATATAGGCGACGGTGATCGCTTACCATCAGGCGGTCCGTCTGCTTGTTTACCACGTATGGCATAAAATAAATAAAAAATATGTAAGGTTATAAGAATGTTTTTGAGTTTGTGGTAGCCCCCGGGCAAGGATGGATGGTACTAGCCCCCGGGCTATACTGAGGAGCCTAATATGAATTTGTATGAGAATGGCACCCGCTTTTATGAACAACTTAATATACCTATATCTACTAAAGGAACAAGTAGATCTATTCCAAAGGAGCGACGAAGCCTATTACTTTTAAAAAAACTGAAGCGGAAACGAATGAAGTCGTGACGAAGCCTATTTATTATCATCATCATCAGCCAGAAGACGTCCACTGCTGAACTTAGGCACATCCCCCTTTATCCTCCATACTGTACGACATCCTGCCATCTGCATCCACCGGATGCCCGCGATTCTCACAATGTCGTCGGTCCATCTAGTGGCAGGCCTACTAACGCTGCGTCTCCCGGTTCGTGGTCTCCACTCAAGAACCTTTCCTCCCCATCGGTTATCAAGCGATGTGGCCTGCCCATTGTCACTTCAACTTGCAAATTTTAATAGCTATGTCGGTGACTCTGGTTCATTGGCGAATATCTACGTTCCGGATTTTATCGCGTAAAGAAACTCCGAGCATAGCTCTCTCCATTGTTCGTTGTGTGACTCTGAGTTTTATGACGAAGCCTATTAGATACTAAATATATTTTAAAAAACTAAACTAGAGCGGAAACGAATGTAGTCGTGGCCTTAGCCATTGGTTCGATTTAGTTTTAAATTCTTTCTATTCTATTTCTTCCGCACATGTTCAGCATTTAGAGTAGAAATAATAAAAAGTTGGTCATTATCTTTAGAATCACATTGCAAATAGTACCTACCTACTTACCTATTAAAGCAATTTTCGTACATTATTTTCGTATGTTATAGGATGACGGAGAAAATTGAAAAACTATAGATAATTTGTTTTCGGTCTTCCGGACTGGGGTCTTACGCCCAACTCTAAACGCGGACACGAATATGTGCAGTTAGCAAAATCACGCGACCCGCAAACCGTATCTCGGCGCGTTAAGGTTCGCGTTCGCATAATTTTGCAGACTGCACCTATTCGGGCGCGCGTTTAGAGTTGGGAGTACCTAAGGCCCCTAGACTAAATAACAGAACAACTGAGCGACGCTCTTTTGGATTGAGTCACTCTCAAAGTTTGTAGATTGCACCTTAGGTACCTACAATGTAAATACTTACCACCCCTTTACACGAAGTTCATTACCGTTCGTGCAATCGAGGACATCCTACTCAACTCGCAAGTTCCCGAGCAGTTCCGCAGGATATTACTAGTGGGGAAACAGGATACAGGCGAAATGCAGTAAGAGCCAACACACAATAAATAAATAAATAATAGGTCGGGGAAAAAGTCTTTTCGTATTTTGTATGTATAAAGTTGTAGTAAAAATCTTATCCGTTGTACTGTTTGTATCTGGCTGGTTTTGATACCATTAAAAATATGACATTTTAAAAAAGGAATTCAAAACGTAAAAAGCAATTTCCCGCCATTTTTCAATTGTTTTTTTGTTCGATAAAATGAGTGAATCTAACGAACAAATTCGATATATTGTGAAATTTTATAACAAAAAAGGGAAAAATGCGACACACGCCGCGAATAAAATTTGTGACGTTTATGGACCTAATGCAGTGTCATCAAGAGTAGCACAATGTTGGTTCAAGCGTTTTCAGTCCGGGAATTTTGATGTCAAAGATGCAGCTCGCTCTGGTCGCCCTGTTACGGATAAAGTCGATGCCATTTCTGAAAAAGTGGACCAAGATCGGCATATTAGTAGTTACGACGTAGCTGAAGAACTGGGGATTGACCACAAAACAGTTTTGACCCATTTGAAAAAAACTGGGTATACAAAAAACTCGATATTTTGGTGCCACACGAGCTCACTGAAAGAAACCAAATGAATCGTGTACTCATTTGCGATTCTCTATTGAAACGTAACGAAACCGAACCGTTTTTGAAAAGATTGATCACTGGTGATGAAAAATGGATCACCTACGACAAGAATGTGCGCAAAAGATCATGGTCAAAGGGCAGTGAAGCACCACAGACTGTAGCGAAACCCGGATTAATACGTAATAAGGTGATGCTGTGTGTATGGTGGGATTGGCAGGGCATCGTTCATTATGAGCTTTTACCGCCGGGCAAAACCATCGATTCGGATCTCTACTGCCAACAGCAGATGAGACTCAAACAAGAAATTGAGAAAAAACGGCCGGAATTGATCAACAGAAAGAGTGTGGTCTTTCATCATGATAACGCCAGACCGCACACATCTTTGGCCACTCAGCAGAAATTTAGAGAGCTTGGTTGGGAAGTGTTAATGCATCCACCATATAGCCCAGACCTTGCACCCTCAGATTTCCACCTGTTTCGATCTCTTCAGAATTCTTTGGGTAGTGTTAGATTAACATCAAGAGAGGACTGTCAAAACTACTTGTTGCATTTTTTTGATCAGAAGTCCCAAAAATTCTACAGCAACGGGATCATGTCACTACCTACAAGATGGCAACAAGTTATCGAACAAAATGGCACATATATATATTATATATTATAATTAAATGTAATTAAACTTGAAAAAAATATGTCTTGAATTTGTTTAAAAAATACGAAGAAACTTTTTCCCCGACCTTATATGTGAGACATTATTGCACAGTGCACACACACGGTCATCTGAGCCCAAACTAAGCAGAGCTTCTAATATGGCTGCCAGAGACTGATATACATTTTTTTTTTATTCTTTTGTAAAGGAGTTTTGTCGATATTCGACCATGTCACTCCCATAAATCTAATTACTAATTTAAACTATTTAAATCTATTTAATTGTAAATACATACTTAAACAGATATTAACACCCAGACATAGAACAAACACAAATGTTCATCACACAAATATTTGTCCTAGGTGGGAATCGAACCCACGCCCCCAAGTGCAGAAGGCAGGATCACTACCAACTAAGCTAACGGGGCTGTCAATGGATGTATGGCCACGACCACGATACGACGTCGCTCGTCGTGCACGACGATAAATAAACAGAACAAAACTTTTTTTTATATAGAATAGATGTACGTTTGGCCACCAACTCGCCGGATGGTAAGCGACGGTGTGGCCGAGGATGGAACACGTCGATCTAGAAGAATCTATTCACTCTAGCCTGAAGTTGAAGTTGTAGAGATTGTAGTTCTCAGGAAACAAGGAGGGCGCTGGACGGCAGAGAGTTCCTTTCTTGGGCAGTACGTATCATAAATGACGACCCAAATCATTGTGTAAGTAGGTACGAATCTTTGGAATTTCCACGAGGAATGGGTTGTAGTGTGCAGTCCTGCTACTGGTCCTGTAGTAAAAGGGGGAGGGTGGAATAGTCATGAAGCTCTTACACACACTCAAAACTCAGGCAGTTCAACAAAACTCGCGTGAGGATTCATTATTAGTTATTACAACATAGTACACACACACACACAAAGACACACGCAGTACCTGCGCTTGGTGGCGTGGGTTCGATTCCCACCTAAGGCAAACATACACGTAATAAACATTTGTGTTTGTTCTGTTTGGTGTTAATATATATTTAAGTATGTATTTAAAAATATATATGTACTTACGTATATCAGTTTCTCGCAGCCATATTACAAGCTTTGCTTAGTTTGGGGTCAGATGACCGTGTGTGCAAAAATGACCCGAAATATTTATTTATTTATCTCTCTTTTCTCCTTAGCTAAGCTTTTATAGCGCCTCAATATCAACACGACGATGTATACGTATTTATCTATTTAAAAACAATAAGTTACAATCAAGGGCAGTCAGTTTCTTTGCAGTTGGCTACTTTTTTTTTATTTCTAGGGGGGCAGCTGCCCCTCCCTGCCCCCCCCCCCCCCTGGCACAGGCCTTCTTTCAGGCAGAGTATAGACTCTAATCCACCATGCTGGCCCAGTACATGTTGGTAAATGTCATGTCTTAAAAAATGGGGATCTTGGACGTATCGGTTTCCTCACGATGTTTTCTTTCACCGTTATTGAGCGATGGCATCCAAACTGCACATAACTGATTAAAGTACTTAGGTACCTACTAAATAAGTTATTGGTACAGGGCCGAGAATCGAACCGGGAACCGTCAGATTGTAAAGCGCACATGCTACCGCTCGGCCATCATCGCATCATCAATCTATATATATAAAAGAAAGTCGTGTTAGTTACACTATTTATAACTCAAGAACGGCTGAACCGATTTGGCTGAAAATTGGTGGGGAGGTAGCTTAGAACCAGGAGACGGACATAGGATACTATTTTGTAGCGAGGCCGAAGGCCGAGCTTACACCCGTGCGAAGCCGGGGCGGTCGACTAGTGTTACATAAAAATATCTTCATTAATTGCAAATCTTTTAGATTGCAATTTCTGCATCCTGTCACGACCTCACGACACGTGGTATGCGTTTTGAGCCTTAACCAGATGACCCCACCGACGTGTTGGAATCACTATCGGTTGGAAACACTATTTTTAACCGACTTCCAAATAGGAGGAGGTTCTCAATTCGCCTGTTTTTTTTTTGGTATCTCAGAACTTTCTACTAGGTGAACCGATTTCGATGTTATTTTTTATTTGAAAGCTGGTGCTTCCCGTGTGGTCCCATTTCAATTTGGTCCAGTACTGAAATTTTTATGAAGTCGGTTTTTTTAGCTAGTGAGCTCAAGAAACGTAGGACCCAGTCTACCTATCTGGCATACCCCACCAATCTCCAACGGAGGTTATGAGCATTTCAATTTTGTATGACGAGCCATATTTGTTGTACTACGGCCATGCTATTTTTTTATTCTTCTAAGTTTGGTTTTAGTTTGTTTTAAGTAAGTATAAATAATCAAAATCTGTTTACCCAGTCGAAAGATCTGAGGTAACAAACATTTAAAAAAAAACAATTTAAACCCTCCTCCTTTTTAAAAGTCATTGAAAAAATACTCTCCCTCTTTTCAGAGATCCCAAATCCCGTGCACCCCATAGCCGCCCCGTCCTGTGCGTGTCTGCTTCTGATTATAAATTTTAATTTGGAACCTCTGGCGTCAGTTGCCGCATCCCTTTAGAGAAGATTGGAATTGCGGGTAGGTTCACCTATTGCTACGCCCGCCGGTACAATTTGGGTCTTATGATATTTCAAACAACTCGATACGTAAAAGAAAAATCTTTATTAGGCCCGCTAAAACTACAAAAATATGAGCAAAATATTATTCTAAACTACTTATTTATTACATACAGTCTCCATTCAATAAACGAGAAGACTAATGGATATTTGTACAATAAAATAGGAATTAAATGTGACATAATATTCAACTAATAATTAATTATAATCAATTTACAATATAAATCTATGCAGTTTCATTTATTGAAAGGTACAAGGACATTTAGGAAATATTTCTATTACGATTGGCAAGAAAGTATGTACTAATAGATGCATGGAGTTATTATGTACTGAAGTACGCGCAAATCTTTTTGAGGTCTCGGAAGTTAGGCGCGAGTCGCGCGAGGTGCAAGGTACAGTCGAATGCACAAATCTTCCTATTGCGTACTGCGCAGCTACTCGCGCTAACTTCAGAGCCCTCAAAAAGATTTCCGCGTACTATACCTACTAGACGCCATTACTACATTGCGTTGTTCATTTTATTGTTCGATGCCACTGTGCTACACTTGACTCAGTTACTTGATAGAAGAAATAATTATCAATCTAAAAAACCGACTTCATAAAATTACAGAACTGGATTAAATTAAAATGGGACCACACAGGAAGCACCAGTTTTCAAACAAAAAAAGAATCATTAAAATCGTTTCACCCAGTCGAAAGTTCCGAGGTAACAAACATACCACCTTTTTGGAAAAATCTGATGGATTCTTTACTAACCGACTTCCAAAAAGGAGGAGGTACTCAATTCGACTGTTTTTTTTTTTATGTTTGTTACCTCTTAACTTTCGACTGGGTGAACCGACTTTGATAATTCTTTTTTTATTTGAAAGCTGGTGCTTCCCGTGTGGTCTCATTTCAATTTGGTCCAGTTCTGATATTTTTATGAAGTCGGTTTTTTATATTGATAATTATCTATGGAACAGTGTATCACAAGCTGTTTTACTGTGGTATTTATTTGCGAGGGCGTCTTCATTATTTTCTACTCGTTTATGCACTGTGCTATGTTGATAAAACTGCATTCGGGTGTTTTTAATTTGCTTAAACATACCCCAGTTTAACAAGTTTACTGAAATTTTCAACATTTTTCTTGTGACAAGTTTGGTTAGCCCAACTTTTTTACTATTAACTATTGAAGTTCATTAGATAAAAAACATTGGCCCATAACTGCATTTAACAACGATAATATAATTAATTATTGTGTAAATAAAAATTATTATTCAGTTCAATCACCATCGGCCACATCATATCAGTCTTTACCCAAGTTATGAGTACAGCTAGTTACCCACCAAGAAACCCTTTCTCCAAATCCTTTACAAAGAAAAAAAAAAGAAAATTGAGAACGTCTCCTTTTTGAAGATGGTTAAAAACCAACATTGCAGGGGCTGTAAATAAGGGGGCGTAAATAATAACGTGAGATGATTTTGGGGATTTTTCGATCTCTTGGTGAGATGTGAGATTTGGCTCGACCCCTCCCCTACCCCTAATCTCACGTGAGATTTTTCTAATTGCGTATTTTTGTGTAAATATGTTAATTTGTAATGTTATGTAGGTAACCATATTTTAGTGGAGAAACATGTTTTACCTAATATAACCCAGTTTGTACGTATTTTTACATTGTTTCTTGCGGAAAAAATAAATATTACGTGATATTTGCCGAGACCCGCTCACGTGAGATTGGGTGAGATTCGGTTCGACCCCCTCCCCCCTTAAACGCCTCACGTAATGAATGGATGCCCCCTAATCAGGAAAACAGGTAGGCCACATCTTAGTGGGAACTATCTATACTTTTGTTCCCTCTTATATCAATTTCCACCCCACTCTGCAGAACGGCACATATCCTCCAAAAGTTGGTCAAACTCTAAAACAGAGCTTTCGTGCAGTGCAAGGTCTCTCGATAAATCCTCGCTAGACAATTCTATCTCTTCCTTTATAGACTCTGCACTCCTATTGGACTTTGCCATTTCGTCACAGAGTTTCAAATGCGGCGCGTTAAAGAAATCCTTGTAAAACTCTGCCAGTTCCGTTATAGGATGGTTGTCAGCAAATGGAAAGTGAAGCAACTTCAATGGAGGCTCGTTCTCATGCCTGAATCCTGCGAACTTTCGTGGAGGCATTTCGTTTAATGATGTCGGACTTTTAGAAGTAACAATCACGTCCAAATCTTGCGTGCTTTTCGTTTGACATGCCTTGATAGGACTTGTCGGGCGAAATCTGCATTTGGGAACGGGCAGTCTCGCGAAGAAATCGTCGAAAGCCTGTTTGACAACCAGTTCGTCGACAAACGCGGCCAAACGTAAAGGTCTGTTCAAATCGACCGGTTTATTAACTTTTGCTTCTTTTTCCTTTGGCTCTTTCTTCTTTTTGGATTCAAATATCACATGTTTGGGACTCAGTTCGAAATGATCACTTTTTAATAACAGGATTTTGTTTTTTTCTGTCTTGTTTGGCGATATGGAGAAGCTTGTTCTGTAAGCCACAGAGAAACATATCCCTCCCAAAGGAGTTTTCAATGTTCCCGCTTGAATCTTTTTGATAGACTCTCCTAAAGACTTCAGCTTCGGTTCACCGTTGTACACTCTGTAGAATATGGTGAAAGATTCCGTTCTCTGTTTCCTGGATAAATGATATGCCGGTGTTATTCTTGTGATCGTGATGAGTGATTTTAAAAGTATTCCCATTCGAAAGTATACCGTATTCATAGCTTTTAAGGTTGGATCAAATTGCGTTTCATCTAGTTCTAAAGTCCATAATTCGAGTACCATTTCATCGCCATCTTCGGTTTGTACCGATATCTCTACATGAAGCTGAGATCTTATAGTTTCAAGAACTCTATCAGAAGGGAGAGCGTTTTTAGTAGCTTGGTTGACTTCGGAAGACTCCGGTATGTGTAAGTTAAACCAGTCAGTGTCTGACGTTATGGGCTTGCTGTACGGCTCTATTTTGACTCCTTTCCTTGATTCAACAATAACTTGAACACCCTTGTAAGCTAAGAACTTTGTGAATTTCGTGAATTCGTTTTTGTCGCTTATGTTGGAGAAGGCTACGTCTGGTGCCATTTTTACCGTTTATTCTTCTTCGGCGATACAGTTTTCGACCAGGTTCCTCAGATTGGGATTCTCCATCGCAGCTGCGATGCGCTCTTTATCGTTGATTTGCTTGTTGACTGAAAATGAAGAAATATTTATATTACGAATGTGTTTATAAAAATGATGTTTTTATCAATAGTTTGAGATGGCCTTGTTTACAATACAAGTGATTATACTACTAGTACTGTTTTAGTGAATTATTTTGTTTGTTTTTTATTATTATTTATCAGCTAGGCTGTGAGCAGAAGTGTATGTGTGAATTTTTTACAGTGTAAATAAGCTCAGATTTTAGAAACAAAACAGTAAGCAACTCGAAATAACAGAAAAAGTCCAATACATGCCAATGACCTAACATTCTGGGTGTAAAGAACAATCAAACAACAATTTATTCCAAACTTGTCAAGCCGTTAATTTTCTGAATAGGACCAATCATGATTTCATCATGTCATGGTCCCCCCTCCCATTAACACCTATAACATTAAGATTGGGCCTAAAGCAAAATCTTCAATCTTTGATTAGATTTTCACGGTAGTAAATCATGTCCAAAATCGAAAAAAAAAATACGTTAGGAAACTTCAATATATAAGTAAAGGTCGACCCTGACGAAAACATGGTAGGATAAAATTTTCTCGATAGAAAACCATCACAAAGTTACCTCTAATTTTCAACATGTTTGGTTTGCATTCTGTTTTGGTACATATTATTGAACAATAAATTATGTAAATATTATCACTCATGTATAACCTAGAGCTGACCCTAGCAATTTTTAAAAATATTGTCTATTCTATAAGCTATGAGAGTAGAAAGCACTTGGCGCTTACAACATTTTTAATCCGCGCAATACGCTGTCTTTCGTCTCGCGTGACACAAGCTTGAGGCAGGGTTTGTTGTTGTTGCACCGATCAGTTACCATCGCTCTGTTGAGACGGGTAGTTCATGTCAGTTCAGACGTCGAGTACGCAAGCTTGGTTCCGCGCGTCGTCGCGCCGCCCGTGTTTGTTATCCGTACATGCGCTGGGTGTGGCGAGATGCGCGGGGGAAATCAGAATTTATCCTGCCATTAGGCCCGCTCTTAAGACCTAATACTACTATCATAATGAAATTTTTGTTCCTATTTCTATTTTTTATTGAATCAATTATTATTTAATTTGATGTACCTAATATTATTAAAATATAATTGTTATATACATTGTTGTAGAAGAGTGTACTGGAGAAGTTTGACTTGTAACTATGGTGTTATTAATATAGTATTGTATTGACACTCCCCCTGTATACTCGATCATAACTGATGCTAGCCAGGGTTACCATTGACAGACACAAAGAGGATGATGTATAACATGTACTAAGTTAACCTCATGTCCTGTGAATCAAAATTCATCTAGGTACCTACCTACATTGAGATACAGTACAGATAAAAAAAATATCTGAGCATCATTGTACATACCTAGACATTAATTACATAGTTCACAATGCCACATTTACTCCAATTTAGACACTATATCGCTTGCAGTGTTCAAGGTCGCTTGTCTGCTGTCATCGTAGCACTAGCATCACGCGGCGTTGTAGTCGGATCGCGGTTGTCTTATAACTAACCAAAAAGTCGGCGCAATGCGTAGCGTGCGCTGTTTTTTTTTTGCATGTTTGTGAAGCTATAGATATTGTGTTTCGATGCTTGCCTAAATAATAATTAATCTTTCATGATAACAAAACAAAACTGTATCAAAACAATATATTATTATCAATGTTTAATTTTACTCTCATAGACCGCATCATCGGTTAACATCAGGCGAGTTGGTGGACAATTGCAAGCCTATTAATATATAAAAAAAATACTAAAAATATGCAACAAACAGGGTGTTTCACCGCCAATTCGATACGCAAACATTAGTGTTTTAGATTAAAGGGTAATCATTCCAGTCGAATGAGACAAATTGAACATGTTACATATCTCAGGGTGACGAGAGCAGTGCATTGATGCACAGGTTTTTTACTCTTCTTTGTGATGGGGACGATAAGTTCTTCACTGATGTCTTGCTTGGGATTTATTGTGCATTTCCCCCTACCAGCACCTATCCGAGCCAAACCTAACTCCTTGAAATATCTGAGTGAGGCTCTAGGGCACTGGCACAGTTGCTCCAGTGGCATAGATGGAAGTGTGCATAATGAGGATAAAAAGCGGTCTAGCTGATGTGATGACATGGATGATGAAGGTAGTGCTGCCTCATGTAACACGGTAGCGATTCTAGTTTCTTCTGCGGCTTCACAATGCCACAGCACAGAGCTTGCTCTGTGCTGTGGCAAATTAAATGATTAAATTAAATTGAGAGTAAAAACTTAACTGTTTTGCTCAATTTATTTTGATAATAATGTTAATTGATGTTTTCTCTGACAAGTTATAAATGCTCATGGCAGGATAAACGGATGAAGCTGTTTACTGTCAATCATTTAAATTCAACTGGTTGATTTTTACTCTCGGAGGCGTTCCAAAACACCAGGTGAAAAACCTACAAGGTGTTTAGGAACCATCGAATAAATTTCACTCTTATCGAGTGACATTCGCCTGTTTCGGAACGCAGGCTAATTGAGTAAAACTTACTTTCATCTTCAGTTGTGTGAGCTCCTTTCTTGATGTAAATGTCAAGCTTGACTGGGTGATGTATCGACCTTTGTATTTTGATCCTTATGCATAGCCCAATAAGCGTTGCTAGGGAGCAGTGAGGCACGGTAGGATTATACTCGACCCTGATCACTGGAACTTTGTCCGCAGTTGGCTCTTTCACAAAGATTCCTTCCTCGTACACAACCTTCAGATCTTCAAGCGTACTTGGCTTTTCCGGATCCCTTATTGTCCGCAAAAAGTCTAGAACACACCACAGCACACGTTAAAACACAAAACAGTCCACAAACAACCCTTATAAAGCAAAATATTTTATCTAAACAAACCGTAGATCGTCTCTCTCAAGTCATTCTCGTCATTGTATCCGAGCTCTTGTAACGTAGCACTTTTGTCCATATAAGCAGGCTGAGCGAACTCCAAAGGAGACTTCTGTGTGTTATTTAATGATAGTTTAGAGAAAAATGATATCATATCGTTAAGGAATTGTATTTTAAGGTGATTTTAACACAGTCAGTCGCTTACAATATCCTTGTAAACTTGATCACAAAATATCACAATTACATAGCGGACATTTTTGTTCAGTATTGCCAGACTTTTGCCAGTCAAGCAACTCAAGCAGTCAATGCCAGTTGCCTGTCATGCCACTCTAGTCACCACTTTTTTGTATTTTTCGCTCATATCTGAGCAGGCTCAAGCTATTAAAGGCATACCGCCTCGAATTCCGTATTTTACTGTCTAATAATATAAGTACTGCCCCAGTAAAATATTAGAGATTTCACTTAGTTTACGGATTTTAAGAATCAACACGGAAACACACAAAGAGAAAAAAAAAGATGAAGGAGGGAAGGAGGGGAAGAGGAAATTTTCTCTTTCCCTTTTGGTCAGATGGCGGTGCTTGTCTTACTCTTACTTATATTCTCTTTGGTGCTTGGATCGTGGTCCGTACAACTCCGAACAGATTTATATTAATAATAAGGAAAGAGGTCGGTTCATTGTATTATTTTCCTAAACTTGGGTTTAAACGAGCGTTAATGTTTATTATTGTGGGATTACTGTACAATAATTAAGTGTCCGTGAATATGCTCGAGTGTGGAATATAGGGTGAAATGTGAATTGAGAAATCCCTGAACATGCTATTACCCGCATTTTAGCATAGACAAGTAGGGCTGCCATATTTTTTCAAATCATAATCTACTAAACTTTGCATGCAATCAGAAAAAGTCACAGACATATAATACCAAGCAGAACCAACAAGCCACAAAAATATTGATGCAAAAAACACTACATAAACATTACACGCAAACATTTCGCACTCTTAATAAAATAATGACCGAACACGAAATTTTGGCAAAATGAGTTTTAGTAAAATATCGACCTAAAAGATCATGCTTTACAATCTAGGCAAATAAAAACACCAGAATTCCTTGCGTAATAAGGTATGAAACTATTTGTGTCTTTATCCGTCTCCCACCCCGCGCGTTGTAACTCAGTAGTACATCGGCTGATTTCGTGTTACACCAACCGTAGTGCGAGACGGCGGTGCACGACAACGACCGATTCCCAGATGCGTCGTTGTTTTACTACAAATAAAGGTAAGTTTTTCATAATGTATTTTATGAAATAGTAACCCATTTTGAATTACGTCGTCGTTTTAACAAAAATGCAATAATTTTAGGTGACTTATTCAGTATTGAGTCGTTATTGTTTTAAAGATTCCAACAGCTTAAGTGACCATTTTAGTTATGCGTCCATATCGTTTTCAACATTTTGAAAAATAATTTCTACATTCCTTAATGGGTCTTTGTATTACTTGACTTTATATTTTTTGATCGACGCTTTTTGAGTTAATGCTACGTATTACTAAAAAAATAAATATTTATGCGTAGTAATACGAATTGCGTCATTATAGTGATAAAATTTCATTAAAACTGAACGGCGCATATTAATATTTTTTGTTCTAGACTTTTCGCTGGTGTATGGAAATCGTTCATAATAGAAAAACAACGAATTAAACGTTTACTTAGGAACATAAACATTGAAATGGATGGCTTCAGTAAACGCGGACACCCTACTAACACACCATCATCATATCTTCAATCCAGTAGTTAGTTGTTATTTTTTATCATAATTATTATCCTACTGTTACCTGGTAACAGATAACTTGCTAATTACTGTGGTTATGTATACTTAAACCTTTATTTTGTATAGAACCAATTTTTGTGCAGCAAGTTTTAATGTTGGCTGTCGTCGGGGGATTCTCGTATATTAAATTATTCCTATTTTGCTTTCCTTAGCTTAAAACGCACTTGCGTAAAATTATGTAATTTTCTTACAGGTTTCAGAATCCCCTGGTTTCGAAAAAGCAAGTTTAAAAGAGAATGGTAAGAAGAAAAAAAAATATTCAAAGAAAATCAAGACGTCGATTAAATTTTGAAGAGTGTCCTCCGACTACGTCCATTACGGTGATACTGTATTTCAGGAAGTGAATGTGAGGGGCAGGTATAAGAAAATCTCTGGCAACGGCCGATGACATTTCTATCGAAAAAGCCAACAGCCAAAGATTTGAACTAGATTAAAAAAACTGGATCTCAAAAGCCTTATTACTAGCAAAGTGATTCCAGCACATTTTGCTAGTTATTATAATGATAAAGTATAATTTTTTTTTATTTATTAGTTCGTGATTGATTGACCGTCCTAAGAATTATATATTTTTTAACCAATTTGAACCAACCTGTTGCCTATTATCATCATCAGCCAGAAGACGTCCACTGCTGAACATAGGCCTCCCCTTTTAACCTCCACACTGAACGACATCCTGCCATCTGCATCCACTGGATGCCCGCGACTCCCACAATGTCGTCGGTCCATCTAGTGGGAGGCCTACCTACACTGCGTCTTCTGGTTCGTGGTCTCCACTCAAGAACCTTTCTTCCCCATCAGTCATCAGTTTTTCGAGCGATGTGGCCTTCCTATTGCCACTTCAACTTGCAAATCTTAATAGCTATGTCGGTGACTCTGGTTCTTTGGCGAATATCTACGTTCCGGATTTTATCGCGCAAAGAAACTCCGAGCATAGCTCTCTCCATTGCCCGTTGTGTGACTATGAGTTTTTCCAAAAGGCCAACAGTTAAGGACCACGTCTCAGTACCATATGTCATCACTGGCAACACACACTGGTCAAAGACATATGTCTTTAGGCACTATGGTATCTTGGACGAGAAGATGTCACGCAATTTCCCGAACGCTGCCCATCCGAGTTGGATTCTTCGGGCGACCTCTTTGCCTAGGTTGGACTTACCTAACTGAACAATCTATCCAAGATAGGTGTAATGGTCAACAACTTCGAGAGTATCGTTCCCAACGATTACCGGCACGGGTACAACATGGACATTAGACATGACTTTTGTCTTGTCCATGTTCATTATAAGACCCACCTGTTGGGAAAGGCTACTGAGGTCGCTGAGCATCGTGTTGAGGTTCTCCAGCGACTCTGTCATGATGATTATATCATCGACAAAACGAAGGTGAGTGATGTATTGTTGTGACGTATTGATGTTGATGCCGAATCCGTTTCAGTCAAAGAGCTTAAAAAACGTCCTCCAATGCGTTAGTGAACAGTTTCGGAGAGATAACATCTTCCTGTCTAACGCCTTTCTGCAATTGGATTGGTTCCGTGCTCTCGTCCTGTAATCGGATCGACATGGTGGCGTTTCTATACAAACACTTCAGCACTTCGATATACCTATAATCGATATGACAACGCTGGAGGGACTGCAGTACTGCCCAGGTCTTGTTTGAATCGAAGGCTTTTTCATAGTCCACAAACGCTAGACATAATGGCCGATTATACTCTTCAGTCTACTGTATAATCTGGCGGAGCGTGTGTATGTGGTCTATGGTGCTCCAGCCTTTACGGAAACCGGCTTGTTCGGGAGGCTGGACGTCATCAAACCTGTTTTAGAGACGGTTCGTAATGACTCTGGAGAACAACTTGTACACATGGCACAGGAGTGAGATGGATCTATAATTCTTCAATAAGGTGTTATCACCTTTTTTGAAGAAGAGCACCACCACATTCCTATGCCATGCTTAGTGTCCTCATCCATGTCTTCAGTGTAGTGTCGGGTCAGTTTAGCTCTCTTGTCCTGAGCTGTACTGACAATGGGCTGTCGTGTCGAGGTGTACAACTGTCCGTAAAACCTCTCGAGCTCTCTCAGAATCTCCAGCTTTGACGAAATGATACTGCCATCCTCGATCTTCAGCTTCATCATTTGGCTTTTCCCAATAGATTAATTCTTCGCGAACACTTTCGAGCCTTGGTCCCGCCAATTGCGTCACTAATACATCTTGTATTATAGGAAAGCAGATCGTGTCGCACCTATTTCGATATTCGTCTATTAAGTTTGTCATATTCCGACATATCAGCTGAAGATTGCAGTCTCATCTCAGCCCGGTCTTCCATTAGCTTAATGGTTTCGTCTGAGAGCTTCTGAGGTCTTTTTCAGCGTGGGGTCTTAAAGAACTTGGACCCCACTGCTTGGACAGTTTCCACCAGCCCATTGTTTAGTTCGTCCACAGTTCCGCTTTCGGCTAGGCCCTTAAAGCGATTACGCAGTTCGAGTTGGGAGTCTTTGGGGTTTTTGACTCTAGCATGACCAGGACGGAGCGTGGACTTCACCAGACGCGACTTCTCGAGCTTGATGTTGATATTCAATGTGTCTCTGTCAGATACGGGGATCGCTACCGGTTTTCACCTTGCTGATCACGGAGACATCATTGAATATTTGCTTCTTGGTCGTCATGATGATGTCAATCTGTTACCTATTACTTAGTTATAAAAGTGACCAATCTGTAGTTGAGTATTGCATGTTTTGAACCGAAAAAATACATTACATTAGAGTAAAACCAATAAAAAAAAATGTTCTTATTTAAAGTCACAAGGTGTCATAAGGTTTGACTGATTATTAATCGTGTTCTTAGGCTATTGAAAGTATTGATAGTTAAAGTGTGTAATTTTAACTTTAATATTATTCCTTGTTAAAATCTGACTGATTGTACTTTAAGAAGGCATCACATCACACTTTGGTACTCATTAATGATTATTTTATTAATATAAAGTATTTTTTAATTACCTAGATTGTTTTTATTGCGATCCTGAAACCTAAAACACTACTTTTTTAGATGAGTCACGCCCATGATTTCCTATTTTTTGAATGTATATAGACATAATTCTTTATAAGACCAGTAATTTTTCTATTTCATATAAAAATAGTGGCTTAATCTAAAATGGGTCAATGATTATTTACTATCACTTAGTAGAATATAGACTCTTTTTTAGATACGACAATAACTATTAAGCATTTTTAGTAAAATAATGTCTCAACTCCGAAGCATATTATTGTTACTGATATTTTATATAAAATAAAGTAAATAATAAACATTGTGTTCATTGTAACTTAAAATTAACATATTTAAGATTATATTGCCAGTTTTAGTTTTTAGCTAAACTAAGTAAGCTTGATTTTATAGCAGCTTAAAAAAATGTATCACCTAGTGAAATTCGTTTTTGGCCAATTCCCAAAAGTTTGCGATTTTGGATTCGGTCATTATTTTATTAAGAGTGCGATTTGCAAAACGCGGGCCGGACTCAAGGACATTCTTTTATAATAGTGCTAACAGATACTATTAGATTGTATCTGAAATGTAACGTCACAAAATTTACGACCCCTCCCTGCCCTTGTCAGTCACACTTCGTCGACCCCTCCTCCCCTCCTCTTTATGTGATGGAATTTATGGATGTTCCCATTGGGTATTAATATTCAAACACACCAGACCAAGTCAAATCATTTATTTTTGTATAAAACAATTTACCAAATGTGTCATGTGGTTGCAGGATCTGAATTTGATGGAAATGAGGTATTCTGCAGCTCCCGCAGAACACTTTTGCCAGTAACACCTCTTTTTGTGGCTTTCTTTTCACTTGGTATGTTATCGCTCTGAAAATTATTACATGCAAGTTATCATAATGTAGTTAGTACAACTTGAGATTCATGATAGTGATAGCGACTGTTCATTGAAAACTGTTGTTCCAATAAGCATTACACCTCAAACTCTCTAAGGATTGTTCGGAAACCAGTCCGGTCGAGCAAATGTGCCTCAAAATGCTTTGAGCACAACAAACTTGCTGTACTGGGCTGCCAATTTTCTCGGTTCAAATTCTTCACCCATGCTTTTCTCAACATTTCATCCTTGGGAAATCTTAAATGTAATAAAAATGTTTGTTACTTGAAATATGTCTAAATAACCTTTTAATTACATCATCTAGATCACTAGGTGTATATGACATGAACCACAATAGGTAGTTACTTTATTTACATTACTTAAGAAAAGTAGCTAGTTATGAATGAAAAAGGTTCATGTCATCATAATCACATCGAGCTGAATCATCTATTTTAATTATTATACTACTGAATACGTTCCCTGGACAATGTCTAAGTACCTCAAACGCCAAACAATGATCGAAACAATAATTTTTTAATGAAAACTACTTATCAACTTTTATTACACCCACCAAACTTGTACATTTATGAAATTGGAAGAAACACAACCTTCCCAAGCCTTCAAATTGTAAAGTTTATGAAAAATAACAAGAAAAATTTGCAATTCAAAATAAGCTCTATTATGACACACGAAACTTACCTGTGAAACGTTATACCGGGTGGCATCTTATGAGATGAATTAAAGCACATGAGGACACTGCACTTCACCATAGTATTTTCGTATCTTTTAAACCAAATATGTATAAATAACTTTTATTTTAGCTAATTTTTGCAAGCCGTGGTTTTCGTTGTCTGCCTCCTGACAGCTTAGCAAAATGGCAACTTGGAACACCGTACCACATGCTCATTTTTATTCTATTATGTTGACGTTCCGACAAAAAGAGATACGAATATTATGATTTTTGTGTAATCGAGAGAGATGCAAACATAACTGTTTTTGCGAATGTAGTTGTAAAAAACATGTTCAGTCTGTTATGTCTGTGGAAAAAGTATACCTATTGATAAATATTGCTGACGTGTTCAACATCAACCCCCTGACCCAAGTTTAAAAAATAAGCAAAGCAAAAACCCCCTATTGTGCTTACGTATAATACTTGAATGGATCCTTAGTTTAACATCATTCAATATCAATTTTATATTTATGTAACTATTACTAATATGGTTTTCCTTTTTTATGTCATAGGGTGGCATACAAGCTAACGGGCTGTCTAATGGTAAGCAATCACCGTCGCCTATGGATACCTGTAACACCTGGGGCATCACAGATACGTTGCCAACCCCTGAAGACTCTGTTAACAGTCCCTTTGAATAGCGCCATGTTATAGTTACTCGCCGCAAGAGGGAGCTCATTCTACATATTGCAGGTGTGATGCAAAATATATTGCATAATACGCACAGTGTGCAATATCCACAGATCTATGAAATGTGGATGATCTTTCAGGCGGTGACTGATAGTATGAACTGCGATGATAAAACCGGCGCCAGCGTCAGATTGAGCAGTTGTTCAGAACACTCCTCATTAGTAACCCCGTTGTATGTATAATTAGGTATATTAGTATAAGCATCTTCACACCAAATTCATGCAGATCCTTTTAATTAGTACGAGCTTGACAGCGGATAGAGATAAATACAAACTTTTGCATTTCTAAGATTACTATGTGATTTATTGCGAGTAAAAATAGTTTCAATGCAAAAATAACAGCATTTATTGCCAAAATTATATAATTAACTCAAAGTATTGTTAGGCTAACAATATATTCCCATTTGATAACAATATATTTTTATTTTATTCAAGGTTGCCTGGAAGAGATCGCTCTTAGCAATTAACCCGCCACTAGCTCCTAAGTTTCATCTGTAACTTTAATTTCTGTTGTGCACAATAAAGAGATTCTGTCTATCTTCCAAATTATTTGGTTTACTAAAAATACCCGGGGTAGCGAGATCCGCTAAGCGTTTTTTGGGTCGCGTTTTTTCATGAAAGTCGCCTATACAAATAAACTTTAATAGCAAAACCTTATCTATGTACAAAATTTGATCCAAATGGTTAGAGCCATTTCCGAGATAACTACATTAAATACATTTTTATTTATATATGTATACATCACGAACCGGAAGACGCAGCGTAGGTAGGCTTTCCACTAGATGGATCGATGACATTGTGAGAGTCGCGAGCATTCAGTGGATGCAGATGGCAGGATGTCGTTCAGTGTGGAGGTTAAAGAAGGAGGCCTATATTCAGCAGTGTAAGTCTTCTGGCTGGTGATGATGATATGTATACAAGAATTGCTCGTTTAAAGTTATTAGATAGATGGATATAGAAATCCTTCTTTTCTATATAGAATCTGCTTTTCTTTCTAATATCACATCACATCACATCATCAGCCAATTAACGTCCACTGTTGGACAGAGGCCTCCCTCATAGAGGGGGTGTTGCCATAATCCCCACGCTTGGCAGGTGGCTTGGGGATCGATTTTCTAATATCACTTGTGGATTATTGATGCTATGTTGAATGATTTGGTCTATAAATGTAGCCGTCATCGATTTTGGCATTCTGAATAGAGACGACTGCCCTATTATCTTTAACTCTACCAAATATTTTAATGGGTTTTTATCCAAAACTTGTAACATAAAGTCCTCCGTGATCCATATCGATGCACTCATTTGAATGAATTCTATATGCAAACAGGTCGAGAGCAAAAATAACGCTACTTCGTGGTTACAGTAATTATTTGATGTATCCAAAATTAAATGATTCAATTTTTTTAATTTAATTTTAGACTGAATTTCTGTGTTTCTGTGCGTGTGATTTCTGTTATCGTATAGGTTTAAAAATTTGCAGTCGATTAGTGATAAACTTTGTAAGTTTGGACACATCTCACATAAATCGGTCAGTGCGTTTAAATCTATCTGCTCGATGCGCAGAAGATTTAAATGTGTCAAATTTTGTCCAATAACTTGTAATACTTCTTTCACTTGGTCAGTATAAAAACCAAACATCTCTAGAGTCAGTTCACGTAAACATTTTAAATGAGTAATAGCCATTATACTTCTATTCCGTAATCCGTTTAAGGACGCTAAAACAGACAAATTTTGGATCAATGGACACATTTGTACGATTAGTGGTAGTCCTAATCTATCAAAGTTACTCGTGTAATCTTTTATCTTAAAATGTTTGGGAAACTTTTCTTTAGAACGTGCAATTTCTATTAAAACATCTGACATATATATTTTTGGCTTGAGAGGAAAATGATCTATTTTTTCTTTTCGAGGAATAACTATATATTCGAGATTTTTACATGACAACAGAAGTGTTTCGATGCCCTTTTCACGTACTGACGTCTGAGCCAAGTTAATACTTCTCAAATTATATAACTGTTTTAATATATCCATGCTCTTATCGTTTATCTGATTACTTGAGGATATATTCAATTCCTCGACTAGTTTACAGTTGTTTACTATACACTTTAAAATATCATCTGTGCAGATATAATTTAGAGTAAAATATTTAAGACTAGGTAATTTTTTTAGTAACTCAATAATATCAATGGCGGTATTGTCAGTACACAGTGTGTCAGTGTGATCACTCGTATCAAACGACTCAAAATAAAAATGAAAATCCAAACTAGTAAGATTAGTGAGCAAGTATGACTTTGAAAGAAGTGACTCCCGAAACGTTGTAAATTGATTAAAATCTAACGAGAGAGAGGTTAACTTTTTGGTAAATAATGTTTCTATCATCCGTTTGACTACTTTTCTTTGACTCGTAGTTTTATACCTCATATTCTCATATTCCGTTTTGTCATGTAGTAAAATTAACTCTACTATTGTAGTAGCTAACAAAGTATTATGAAAATTCATAGACAATTTACGATCAAAATGTTTTCGAACGATTTCAATTTGTCGAGAAACTGCAGCTTCCGCTCCGATGCAGTCGTATTGGTGCAGGTCCCATATCCTTGTCATATACTCTTCCGCTTTTATTGCAGTCCAGGTTTTGAGTTTGTCCAATGCCAAGCTTTCCAGCTTCCTAGGTTGCTGTAATAAATACTTCATTTTTTCAGGTTATTTACCTGCAACAACAAAATATCACATGTTATCGACGAAAAATTAATATTTATGCGAACACACCCATACCTATCTAGTTATTAGAAATATTTCTGAAATCACTCGTCCGATTTGGGACTTGTTATGTAATTGTATTATAGTTCTTTTTTTTAGTTTTTCAAATTTGATTTCATTATGGGACATGCAATTACATTATACTTATACGTGAGATTAAAATGGAGGCAGAGAGGATATGATTAAATACACACACTGAAAAAGTAATTTAAAATGGGTTAGTTGATTGAATCAGGCGCTACTTTGCGGAAGTCCATTTCAAAACTGTTTTAATGATGAATTTCAAGTGTAATTCCGCTTCTACGTCGCTTCAACTACAATAAGGAATTTGTGATAAATATTTGTTGATAATGTTAATTTTATTGAGTTTAATTTTGCCTAACCTGATATAAAATATTAATTACATCAATAGAAAATTAACGTAACCTGAAACAAAAATTTATTAATTCTGAATTAATTTTAATTATAAAATTATTAAAGTAATCTGAAACAAAAATTAATTAATTCTGACACATGAAATATGATAATACTAAATCTGAAAACAAAAATGTATTAATTCTGAAACATAAAATATATATTAATTGAAATTACATGTATTTTAATTGAATTTAAAAAGTAGTAAAATGTTTCAGAATTAATATATTTTTGTTTTCAGATTTAGTATTATCATATTTCATGTGTCAGAATTAATTAATTTTTGTTTCAGATTACTTTAATAATTTTATAATTAAAAATAATTCAGAATTAATAAATTTTTGTTTCAGGTTACGTTAATTTTCAATTTATGTAATTAATATTTTATATAAGGTTAGGCAAAATTAAACTCAATAAAATTAACATTATCAACAAATATTTATCACAATTTCCTTATTGTACTTGAAGCGACGTAGAAGCGGAATTACACTAGAAATTCATCATTAAAACAGTTTTTTTTATGGGTTAATTTAAAGTGTTTAAAGTTTTAGGTGGAGATAGAGATCATCCACTCTCTATCCCCCATCAAAAACTAGAGATATTCGCCAAAGAACCAGAGTGACATAGCCATTAAAATTTTCATATTGAAGTGGCAATGATCTCGCCTTATGGTTCGAAGAACTGATAACGGATGGGGAAGAAAGGTTTTTGAGAGGAAACACGAACCCAAAGACGCAACGTACCTAGGCCTACTACTAGATGGACCAATGACAGAGTCGCGGACAATAAGGAAATAAATAAATAAATCTAGTGGTTGCAGATGGCAGGATGTCGTACAGTGTAGAATTTTAAGGGCAAGGCCTATGTTCAGCAGTGGATGTCTTCTGGCCGATGATGATGAAGAACCTCTGTCAAGTCAGCAAGTATAACATAAAACTAATGACTGTACAAGAGGAGTGTTTCAATATTTCGTAATCACGAATATCATAATCCCTTAACATCAGAATTAATCAGAACTATTTTTAAATGTCCTTGACCACTAACAACGGTTACTCTTACGCATCAACTGAACTGATAAGCTGGGACTTAACTTTTACGTTATTATAAAGTTTCCGTTTTAGCTACAATAAACAATAATAATTATCTTTTTTAGGGTTCCGTACCTAAAGGGTGAAAACAGGACCCCATTAGTAAGCATACGCTTTCGGTCTGTCCGTCTGTCTGAGGTATGTCCTATCTTTTAACGGCTGTATACCTACAACGTGTAATAGTTAGGCAAATGGACTTTTTACAGAATATGTTAAAGTTACTGCGGATTAACTAAGAAATAATAATAAAGTCAAAAAGTTAAAGGGGTTCCCCATACAACAAACTTTTTTTTAAACGTGTTTTTGTATTTGTTTTAGTGCAGTGTTTTTCAACGTGTGGGTCGCGTCGCGACCCCCTGGGGGGTCGCGAAGCCCTTATAAGGGGGTCACTAAAGGTCGCGAAGCGTCAGTTAAAAAAAAGTTATATGTGTCTGTTACAGGTGCTTAATTATGTAACTGGCCGATAAGTAATTATAAAAATTCTAAAAATGTTGTACTTATTTGATATTATTAATATTAAAAAATACAGATCATAAACAGTGGAAGGTAGAAGGTCGTGAACTTTTTTTTTTCATACGAAGGGGGTCGCGACATTAAAAACGTTGAAAAACACTACTCTAGTGTAAAAACAGTAATACGTACAAGCGTAAAACTTGGCATGGTTATAGTACACGTTGTAAAGTTTAGAGTGTGTACTATAACCATGCTTGTTTGTTTTCTGAACTCAGTATAATTATTTTATTAAATAACTTGACCGTAACTGGAAGCTTTATATTGAGAGAGCATTACTATTTCCGTCGGTTTACCAGCGTTTGACGTCCTTTTTATCCTGTTGTAACCGGAATTCGGCAGGTGGCGCCACCGTAGCAGCTGCGTGCCATTTTGTTTTCTTGAAATACTGCGCCCTCTTTGGAATCATTGGCGTTTCAATTTTCGTCGAAGCAACATTGTAATATTGCGTATCATTGCAAGTGATACGCAATATTACAATAAAAAGTGGTGAAGTATTATCTAACTAATAATATAATGAGTATAAATTGAATTTTATGCTGTACCCACATAAACATTTATTTTGTGTACAATTGTAATATTTCTTTTTAACGGCTTTTGCCGTTTGATTCATATTTGAAATTTGTTAGTAGTGCCTAAGGTGTTATAACACATTTGTGGCCTACTAAAAGGCTATCAAGCCTTTTACCAGTGTTAATATCGTCGAATCGTTTTTAAATAAGTATATTTCCCATTTAACATGGCTTTCTTTCCAGTAAATAGTAAGAACGTCACGACCTCAAGACGTGCTGTTGCCAGCCAAACATGGATGGCGAAACTATTGGAAGAAATGGGTGAGTTCTGCAAACATTTTTACTCGAACCATTTCGATAATGCATGTGTAACAGTGTATCAATCATTTGAAAGACTACGCTTAAATCTCAGAAATGAAACCAGGATTATTAAGATATTTGAGGATTTATTATAATATCACAATAATGTCCTATTTGCTTTACAGCTCGATATCAAGTGTCAGTCTTAAATTCAACTGACAATTACCTATTGGTGACGAGTATCTGTCAAAGTCAATGTTACCGTTTGAAACGTCATTACTATTGTATCTGTCAACAGTCAACAGATGCTCGTCACCACAGCGTATAAATACTTTTACATTATGGTTCATATTAATATTAGATACAAATGATTATATACTAGTAATAGTCTTACAGCTCGGCCATCCTCAAAAAAAGTGCGTCCTCGCACTATTGACGTTATTAAGACTCAACATAGAAATAAAAATAAATCTCAATAAAACATTAATTATCGGAATTAAAAAAAACATAGAAAAGCCAAATGAGAAATAGAAATAATACCTAATTCATAATGTTGTAATTACGTATGAAAAATTAACATTATCTGGTAATAGTATAATCAGTAATAACTATAAATGTATTTTTCACAGTCTGCCACGATCTGCAATCATCTGTGCGATACCAATCATTGATACCATTCACATTCTGCACTGATTGCTCGTAACCCGCGCTCCTGATATCCCCACCATATTTTCTTGCACAGTCTGCCACGATCTGCAATCATCTGTGCGATACCAATCATTGATACCATTCACATTCTGCACTGATTGCTCGTAACCCGCGCTCCTGATATCCCCACCATATTTTCTTGCACAGTCTGTCACGATCTGCAATCATCTGTGCGATACCAATCATTGATACCGTTCACACTCTGCACTGATTGCTCGTAACCTGCGCTCCTGATATCCCCACCATATTTTTTTTTTTTTTTTTCGTCTTTCACAATCTTTGCTCTGCTCTCGGTAAGATCTCTAATCTAGTTCGCATTCTCAGTTTTTCATAGTCTGCTATAACCTACGATCATCTGTGCGGCATTGTTTACCCAATACCATTCGCTTTCTGCACTGATCACTCATAGCCTATGCTCGTAATCCGCACGCTGGCCACATCGCTCGCTGTCGACATGCTGACTACGTCGCCTGCTGTCATCACTTAGGTGACGCATCTGGCGGAGTGCTGGCATCTTCGCCAAACTCCACTGTCGTATCACACTGAAATGCATACATTTTCTCCGGCAGATTACATTCAAAATTAAACAGTCAAACAACTACTCCGTAATTAACTGATAACTTTCATATAATTCAATGCAATATTTGAGATTACTCAATTGGGCAAATATAATATTTTTTTATCATTAATTCGATGACTACTGACTCTCAGCCGTCGAGCGGGACACGGTGATTGCGTAAACTCGTCAAACATAGTTCATAGTAGTAGCACAGTCAGTCAAATTAGGGAGTAAAAACTGTTTTTCTGATGAATTCCTAGTGTAATTTCGCTTCTACTATTCAATCAATTACTAAAGTAGATACTCATAGAATAGAATGTACATATTCGAATCTTGGCACAAATAGCCAGTCTTCATTCAGCGTGCCTAATCGTGCACACAGTCATGGCCAAATTCATTATTGATCAAACATAACCCAATCGTGGAACACATGGCTAAATTCATCATAATATAACATACATTATAGGCATGATGACTAATAATGTTTTATTACCTCATAAAACAAAATCTGATTATCAATAGAGCCTATCAACGAAAACAAAATTTAAATTAGTTCAAAAATAAATAAGTTATAAGTATTTTAATTTCATGCCAACCAGCGAGCGCACTATAGCGAGCTATGACGTCAAGCCTCAGGCTCGGCATACAAATCGGCATCCCCTCTCTATCCCCACCTTAAACTTTAAACGCTCATATCTCAGAGATTTATCAGTCAATCATTTTTTTTTCCAGTATGTTTAATGTATTTAGTCATATTCATCACTAAGCCTGTTATATGTAATAAATTAAACATTAGGGCACATGCCTATTCAATCTTGGCACACATGGCCAATTCCATAATAGAACCTACATAGTCCAATCATGGCAAACATGGCCACTCAGTAATATTTATGCAATTAGCCTCGAAGATCTCAAAGTCACATAAAAAATCATTGTTAGAATACCCGCAGAAACGTAGATATGAACTTCAAACAATCGTCTTGATATCGTACTATCGTTAGAAAACTATATTTTGGAAACTATTAGAAACTCGGTTTTATTGTCATACTCTTCTTGCAAGGTATCGTTAAATATACGTCTTTAAAAATGAAGGTATGGTTTCATAGATCACTTTCTTATCAAGTGTATCTTTTGCGAAATATGGCCCGCCAAGTGGCATAAAGATAGTCTACTGCCTCTCTTTTGCATTTCTAAACTTTTATACATAGAAACTTAATTTACAACTAGCCATACTGATAGATCATATTAATACGGAACCCTAAAAACGATCATTCAACATTTTGTCTTTTACATTTTTATTACAACTTTTCTAGTTATAGCCATAATTCTGTATTACATCTCGTTCTAGCTCAATGGTCATTGAACTTTTCGCAATGATCCTGTCGTAAAATGATCTTTACCAAGTCTTTTTTTTTGTTTTTACCTAGTTTTTTTTTTCTTCACTCAACCATAAAAAGTACATGTAATGTCGGGATGATAATAATTATATGAAACACTCGTATATTATCATCCGTTATCATCGCCACACAGTGGCGAATACTTCATTTATTCACCAATCGAAATGAACTGGCTGGAATCCTACCATATGCATGTCTTGACACGCTCTTGGCCAGTTATTGTTTGATGTTGTAATGAACTACTCAACAAACTTGTTCATAGAACAAACATAAATTTGAATACTATTTATGCCATGTGTATCACTGCTTATAATAAACAACTGTCATCCCTAATAGAGCTTTCATACGGAATATGCCGGAATAAAATTTAAGACCCTGTTAATCGAAAAACGCTTTTATTGTTTAAAAGACTTTTTATGTTACCCTAAAATGCAAATTAAATTATTATTCAAATTCTATTTTTACTGACATCTCATATCATATCGTATACTATCGTATACTATCGTATACTATCGTATACTATCGTATACTATCGTATACTATCGTATAATATCGTATCCTTTCGTATCGTATCGTTTCGTAACGTATCGTATCTTATCGTGTCGTATCGTATCGTATCATATCTTATCGTGTCGTATCGTATCATACCATATAATATCGTATCCTATCCCATCGTATCGTATCCTATCGTATCGTATCATATCGTATCGTATCGTATCATATCGTATCGTATCGTATAGTACCGTACCGTACCATATCATATCATATCATATCACATCACACCATATCATACCATATCATATCATCTCATCACATTTCATTGCATTTAGATGAAATAATGTTCATAAAAATATTATAATACCTATCATATCGTATCGTATCCTATCGTATCGTATCGTATAGTATAATATCGTACCATACCATACCATATCATATCATATCACACCATATCATATCATCTCATATCATTTCATCTCATCTCATGCCATTGCATTTAGATGAAATAATGTTCATAAAAATATTATAATACCTATAGTATTTGGCTGGTAATCTTCATACATACCTACATAGCGCTAATAATTTTATTGTTTCGTTTAAGACAGTGTTTCGTAAATAATTTAATTGGTATAATTTTTTTTTACGTTCATTTGCCACCTCAATGGCACTCTCCGTGCCCTCATACTTTTAAGCACACTTGGCGTAGTACAGCGTACATAGGCACATAGCACAATGGATCGGTTTCTACATGTATCATACATAAATTTTGTTTCTTTCAAAAATTCAACGTATAGCCGAATATTAAATATATTTAATTTCTCAGAGTGAAAATAGCCCAAAGTGGCGATTACTTCATTTATCTAGCAATCGATGTAAACAGAGATAATAATATGATTTGCTTGCTGGCGATTTATTACTTCCAATAAATCTAAATATATATTTTTTTACAGTCCGAAACCGAATGAACTACCGGCCACTGTCAATAATGAATGCTATTGATGATATTGTATACATAACTATCGGTGTTATCAGATTAATTGAAACTACCGGTTCCAGAAAGACTATTGGTTTCATAAAAGCATCGGTTCCATAAAAACTTTTGGTGCTATCAAACCGTTGGCGCTACCAACTATTTAAGCTATAAAATTATTGGTGCTATCAAAACTATTATTATTATTACATTACTCAAAATGTTACAACTTCTGGTGTCGCTCATAGCAAAGTCAGGGTTATAGAAAATGTCAGAACTACTGGTAATCACGTTATAATTATGTGGTGCACACGCTTTGTGATCTGTTTCTAAGACACCACCTCCAAACTAGTATGTTTGTACCTACTTTACCCGAAAACTACTTAAAGATGAATGGTCATGATTCATACTACTGACAGGTAACTCAACTATAATACCGAATAGGCAACTAATAATATGAAGTTTGTTTTTGTAGAGGTTTGACAGCTATAACTATAGTATCTTACAATATCATTATAAGCACTTTAGATAAACTAACTGTGCCTATGCAATTTATGCAATACTGCAAGTGTGATAGAACACACAAGAGTTTACTAAATCCTCATCTACCTGAGCGACTTCTTTTAGCAATTAAATTTATTATATTCATGATTATTTTGGAGAATCTACACATTGTGAGCACTAACTTAAGATTCTGTTTCAAATGAAGAGATAATATTTCAAAATAGATTTTTGCACATTTACTTTCGCCTCATTTATTATTTTCCAATCTACAAAAAAAACTACCCTCAAACACATCATGAAAGTTATTTTCCATACTACCTACATATTTGACCTTTTTTTTTTTAAAAAACACTAATGAAATCATAAAGTTTTTTCGTTTACATATTTGAACGACGTATAACGCCATCTATTAACGTTCGACATGACTTTGTACCTCTTTTTTTAATAGCACGCGACGCGTGATCTTCACCAAGATTATGAGATGAGTTTTCACTTCTACATTTTCTAATCCAATCTTGAATTAGTGGCAATAATGTCAGTGATAAGTATATCACGTCTAGCATAATGAAAAACAGAAACAAACACACCTGACTATTAGGCTGTGAGTCTTCTTACTCACATCCGCGGCTGGCTCACGACAAGATCTCGCGCAGCTGCTACTGCGCTCACAGTTGGAACTCTCCATGAAGCTGCAACCCCGCTTACGGCGGCCAATTCCGTTGTGGCTGGCTACAGCTGGTCGATTCTCGTGCATGCGTCTGCGACTCAATCTTCTACTGCGATGACGAGAAAGTACACACCGCTCTCGCGAACGACTCGTCCTGCCGCTTGGCCTCGAAGTTTTCGGCGAAGTGACCATGGGTGATCAATACCTTTTCTCTCGTTTGATGTGCTCTTCGTCTGATTTCTACTCTCGCGATGCACGCGATCTTGATTGTGAGGTGACATCAAGGGTTCTACAACTGAGTGACTGCGGCCGAGGTGGCATCATGCAGCTTATACTTCTAGTTATACTTCTGTAGCGTGTACGATATTAATTCTCCATAACAAAGTCGGTGCACAAGAATATTCGTAGAAATTTCGTAAATTGTGGGCTTGCGCGTTCAATCCCACTTCTGAGATGAAAGACTACGCTTAAATCTCAGAAATGAAACCAGGATTATTAAGATATTTGAGGATTTATTATAATATCACAATAATGTCCTATTTGCTTTACAGCTCGATATCAAGTGTCAGTCTTAAATTCAACTGACAATTACCTATTGGTGACGAGTATCTGTCAAAGTCAATGTTACCGTTTGAAACGTCATTACTATTGTATCTGTCAACAGTCAACAGATGCTCGTCACCACAGCGTATAAATACTTTTACATTATGGTTCATATTAATATTAGATACAAATGATTATATACTAGTAATAGTCTTACACATTTAAGACTACGAGTCGTACAAATAACTCGAGTATGAAAAATGAAGAATTTATTTGATACATCTACTATAAGTTAATTTAAGCTTTATTTCAGAAAAGTTTAAGACCTTCTAAAAATAGTAAATACTTGTGTTCAGCGGCTAGGTGTAACTCTTAGTCTGACGTGAGATATAATATACTCCGTTTCACAGACTACAAACAAACGATAAGGGAAAAACATGACACCTTATCACCTAGCAAGTACGCTGAAAAATCGTATGCTACTGTGGCATTTTCGTATACATAAGTAAAACGTTTTTGTTATAAAGACATTCGTAACCGCTGTTGTCATGACAAACATTTTGTAAGATACGTATTATTACAATATAAACTATACTAACCAACGCATCTCGCGTGGTGCAAAGAGATGTTCGAGAGCCAACGGTTCTTTTACGTGCTAACCAGCTTCTTTTTTGTGAAATTCTTTACACAAGCAATGATATTTATAAGTATTTCAGTTTTTAATCGAAATGTGTAGTGTCTTTCCTTTTCAATACAAATACTTCAATTCGAAATTTAGCAATTTAATGCTAGTAACAATAATACCCTCGAGGGTTGAATGTCTTACTGCTAACTTACAAAGAAGCATGCACCTGGATACTTGCAATAAACTACCCTCACTGCGTGAAAGTCTTTTTACGAATTATCATCTCTTATTTAGTAATACAATCGTAACAACATGCACTCGCATGCTTGTAATAAACCACCCCACACGGTGTGAAAATTATTTTGCAACGTCAATCTTACGTTGAACCATGCAATCGCACCCTCACGGGGTGAATGTCATGTTGTAGACTGCAATCTTACATTGAATAAGGAAACCGATACACATGCACTCATGTAATGTTAACAAACCACCCTCGCGGGGTGACTATTGTGTTGTAAACTCAAATAATTTTGCAAACAATAATCTTATGTTGCACAAGGCAATCGCGCCCTGACGGGGTAAATGTCGTATTGCTCACTACCATCTTGCATGAAGCAAGCAATCGATACATTTGCATTTATGAGCTTATAGCAAACCATGAAACCACCCTCGCGGGGTGAATGTTACAGCATGACATTGAAATTGAACATGAACATGAAAATTATTTTGCAACGTCAATCTTACGTTGAACCATGCAATCGCACCCTCACGGGGTGAATGTCATGTTGTAGACTGCAACCTTACATTGAATTAGAAAATTGATACACATGCACTCGTGTAACTTTTGCTTTTCTATTCGAATAGCCATGATAACTTGCTTTATGCCCAAGATTAATAACGGTGTTATTTCTCGATACAGTTACTTAAATCAAAACTGGGGTACTAAGACTACCTGATTTAAGGGATTCTGGTTAAGTGATAAGAAATGTTGCGCACTCGCAAACCGTATCTCGGCGCTTTAAGGTTCAAGTTCACGTAATTTTGCGAACTGCGCTGTTTCAGGCCTAATTCAGGCCCAGATTAACTCTTAAAGTTAGTCGTCAGGCTCCTGTACTGGGATAACATTAACATTTATAGTAATGCCGTTTTTTAGTAACATATTCATATTTACTAGAACAAAAATTATTCACTAATTAATTATTAATAATTATTAATTCACTTATCGTAATCATACAATAAAGCAATTGCTTGAGGACCTCAAGTATATATATTTATTAACAAGGCTCACATTGGCGTTAGATTTTATGATTAAAACTTAACATTATAATAAAAAAAACCCTACTATAGGTGGCGCCACCAGGCGAAAACAAACAGGCTTTCAATATAAAGCTTCCAGTTACGGTCAAGTTATTTAATAGCAGCGTTTTACCTGAAATAAAACGCATATTAAAATACTAACCTAACTGGAAGCTTACACTTTAATTTCTGCCTGGTGGAAACTGAGCCAATGATTCCAAAGAGCGCGCAGTATTTCAAGAAAACAAAATGGTGCGCAGCTGCTACGGTGGCGCCACCTGCTGAATTCCGGTTACAACAGGATAAAAAGGACGTCAAACGCTGGTTAACCGACGGAAATAGTAATGCTCTCTCAATATAAAGCTTCCAGTTAGTAAGTATTTTAATATGCGTTTTATTTCAGGTAAAACGCTGCTATTATCTTCCTTAATATATTCTATTAATAGTCGCATTTAGTAGAGCAAAACCATGACGCTTACACACGGGCTAATAAACCATGTTGTTTCTACAAACTAAAATGATCAAAATTGCTAAAAGATTGCCTTATCGGGATATTGACCATGTCAAGTTTGGATGGAGCTCCCGATATTAAGTTAATAATAATAACTGTGTAATCTAAAACAGTGCTAAGTAAAAAAAAAAACATGCTTGCCTACAAAATTTTATGGAGATAAATTCTACGGATTGCTAGTTATCGTCGAATAAATATAACACACAAACATATAATAAGAATATATTTTAAGCACACAAACGACAACTTTGTTCCCATCAGAATCGCTTCTCTGAATAGGTAAAATATTCCGTGCTCGTGAATAAATTTTTAATCGACTTCCGAAAAGCAGGAGCGTCTCAATTATTAACCAACTACCAAAAAGGAGGAGGTTCTCAATTTGACTGTTTTTCTAACTGACTTCCAAAAAGGACGTGGTTCTCAATTCAACAGTTTTTTTTTAATGGTTGTTACCTCAGAATTATCGACTGGGTGAAGCGATTGTGATAATTCTTTTTTATTTGAAAGCTGATGCTTCACGTGTGGTCCCATTTCAATTTGGTCCAGTTCTGAATTTTTTATGAAGTCTGTTTTTTGTATTGATAATTATTAATAGTTAATTAAACAAACTTAACACACCGGCTTACCACAATGAACAACCCACGCAGTATACTCTATGGATAGATGTAAATCAAAAATTGTTCCCTGTTTCTGGGGCTTTCGCAAAAACGTTCAACACGTCCACATACAGAGTGATAAAGGAAGTCGTTGCCAATGACGTCATCACAGAACGATCAGCGCGACCACTATTAAATTATTTCTACTATTTTAGTAGATAATCCTAATATATAAAACAAACTTCAATGTAAGCGCTCGAACTAAATTATTCCTTTTGCCAAATCAACAGGAGCCTCTACAATATTATTCGTATTTTTAGAGCAGCTCAAACTACTGAGCTGTGTAGGTTAGTTAAAAAAAAATTGACAGAGACGATTTGTGTGTAAGTGTGTGTGTATGTTTGTTACTCACGCAGCAACGGCTAGACAGATTTTGTTGAAATTTGGAATGTAATTGTTTTTGTTTCCATTGTTGGGAAGCCAAAGAGTGTAGTAATAATAAAATCTGATTCCACCACCATGTAAACAACCGTGTGTCTATGCTAGGATATTATAATTAAACAGACAGGGTGACCGGCATCTTCAACATATTCGAGGGCCCTCAAGACACGTGCTTATTCTGCTGCTTACAAATTAAGACAGTGAAAAATTAGTAAGTGAGCCGTACCTACTTACAGTTTTTGCGTTAAGCGGTTTCGTTTCAGTTTAGAAAAAATAATGAAACACTGACACATTTGAACACGAATGATCACAGATCTACTGCCTATTTGTGTATATATCTGTGCGAATGATAATATTTTGTACTATGGCATATTATATTTCTTGTTTTTCTGATCTGAGTTCAGACTCAGATCAGTCCCTAGTGAGCGTTAGACACTCTGGTGTCTAACCCTCACTTAGGGACACCTGCCTAGAACATGTTGAAGAAACCCTGGCTCACACTGAGCTCACGCCTATTGGAAATGAGGTTGTCCAAGAAATAATTTTACTAAGCAACATCCACATCCGCCTCAGCACAACAAGAAAAACATCCTTGTTCCTTGTTGACTGATTAAAATTATTCCTGAGAAAAAACATAATAATTACGATGATCAATATACTAGTCTATTTTAGCGTGACGCTGCTAACGTAATAACGTCGCTCACGTAATCACTTGAAGTCGAATAAATTATCTCTTTCACAGTGTTCCTGTTATTAGATATTATGCGAGAGTGACTGAGATAATCCTGAGTGCACCTGGCTAATTATACTAGTAATGAGAAGCTGAAATTGAAATGAAAAAAAAATGGTTTGCTAACAATGTAATGTGACAGTGACAGCAACAAAGTATGGTTTTAATTGGACTATATGGCTTTAGCCTGCTCAGTTATTGATGGTGAAAAATGGGCTTGCTTGGCAGTCTGACCAGGATTTAGCAGGTTTGCGCAATTTTAGCAAAATTTGGCCTAGCAGGATGTATAGTTTTTGGTCAGCAAAATGAAATGAAAACTAAGTGATAATCTGGCAGGATTTAACGAGCGTGTTTAAAAATGCCCTAAAAGTGCACATAGAACAGTCAAGCCTGAAAATTTATATTAGAGCGTGCTATGTGTGCTTTAATTAACTCCACGACTTTATTTTCTCATTGCTCCAAATCACGTGCATTTTGCCTGTAGTTAAAGAACCGTGCGCACTTGCTTCTACTTCTACTTTCACTGCCGCAGAAGTGAGATGAATATAAACATACAGATATGTTTTTTGTACACCTATAACACTTTATTTCTGGTGAACCTAACTGTTTATTTTTTGACATGACACAGAGAAAATTCTCTCTTTCTCTCTCGTTAGTCGGACGGCGTTTCGTCAGCCAGAGAGAGTTTCGTCAGCCAAGTTGATGTGTCTGTTACGGCTCCTAAGTAGCTAATAAATGTGATGGATTTGCCTGACGAACTGCCGTCTACCCAACGGGAGAGAAAGATTTTTTTTCTTATTTATATTACACGGCAATTACACACGTAAGATTAGGCCGGTTACTCCGACTATAATGTACGACTGTAATTCCCGTATAATAAAATGTGTGAAAACCACGTCAGTTTCCATAATAAATTTTTTTTCTCTTTCCCTCCCATTCAGTTGGCGGTTCGACAGTCAAGTAGCAGTTACCAGTTTTATTGTCCTTCAGTTCAGCCAGACTAGCAGGATCATACTTTTGAATCTGGTCACACTGTTGCTTGGCGTTTGTTTTTGCTGTGTGGGATATTATTGTCAACGATTTAATTTATTTTATAAGTGTGATAAAATGTTCTAAAATACTATGAAAGTATACAAAATCTATTATTTCTCGATATATTACTTAGAACAGCCGAGTATTTGCGGCTTGTAGAACCTAACCTCTAAAGTGTATACCTAGAAAGTGGTAAAAATGTTTTCAATTTGTCGTCAAACCCACCCGGCGACGGGGATAGAGCATGCTGTTAGCTCTTGTTTTTTCAACAATGAAGATGTATGCCTGGTTACCGCAGGAGCCAACATTATCAAAGTATTCAGGCTGTTGCCTGAAGGGCACACGAAAGAAGTTAATGCCGGTAAGTTTATTTTCTCCTATCTGCGTAATCTGGTTTCTTCTTCTATGGAGCAGAGCACTGTAATTTTAACCATGTTGCACAAAAGTTATTTTTTTACTATTCTATCATACAAATATTATAAATGGAAAGTCTATAAGTTATTAACTCTCAACTCCATAACAGCTTTATGGATTTGAATGAAATTTCGTGTGGAGATAGCTTATACCCTGAATTATACACAGGCTACTTATATTATTCCGTAAAATAAATCGATTCTGAAGGATAGCAGGTGAAACTGCAGGGTGTATAAGTTGTAAAGCTGCAGAAGAAACAAATTAAAAAATACTGCCGGTTAGTTGGCTAATATTTTGGTAATCTACCTCAATCCTCGAGCCTTATCACCCTCTAACTTATATTCAGCTGGGCAGCCAATCCCGCCGAAGATGAAACTGGAATGCCTCGCGACCTACACACTATGGGGCAACGTGATGTCCATAGCATCGGTAAAATGTCCCAGTGCAGGACGAGATCTTTTACTAGTCTCGTTCAAAGAGGCTAAGCTGTCTGTACTACAGTATGACCCACATACAAATAATCTGCTCACACTGAGTATGCATTACTTCGAGGAGGATGATATGAAGGTATGGACATAAATTCAGTAGAATCTGGTTACAATACATTACAATACAATAACACTATTGACACCACAAAAAGAACATTACAAGAAGAATAAGTCTAGTTAATATCAACTTTGTGATATTTACAATATGAAGCACAATAGTAATCTTCATTTAGCCTGTGACCATAACTTTGGCATCGTGGTTAAAATGTTAAGAGGGAATTTAAATAGTTTCTAACATAAGTCTCTTAAGAGACACAAATCATCAGCCAGTAAACGTCCACTGCTGAACAAAGGCCTCCCCTTTTGAGAGGGGTGTTGTCATAATCCCCACGCATGGCGGGCGGCTTGGGAATTGCAGTACGTACACAGTGTTCTAATAGGACGCTGCTGCTCATTCTCAGGTGATTCTGGTCGCAGTTTTAGGACATACCCTTTTCCTTATGAGGCTCTAAGATGTCTAATTGTCAAGTGGGCAGCAGGCAGTTTTTCTCTTCGTGGATTACTGCTTGAGCAAGGGCTTTTGTTCATTCATGGACAGAGTTATGAGACAGCATGATAATGACCAATAAAATTGATTGACATGTACAAATTTGATTTCTTTTTAGTTTTGGCTCCAGATGTTAGTCTCTAATTAGCCAATGTCGAGTTACAGAATTTTAAGTAGTCAATATGATTTAAGTTTTAGTACATATTGTAAAACATTGTCAAAAATCTCCGTACACATTATAACATTAGTGTGATTGGTTTTAGGGTGGCTGGACAGTTCATCCGCACATCCCGTGGATACGAGTGGACCCCGAGGGCCGCTGTGCTGTCATGCTTCTTTATGGAAAGAAGCTGGCCGTGATACCATTCCGAAAAGATCTCACTTCTGAAGACGGCGATCCGTTAGATGCTAAGCCTTTTGCTGATAATAAGAAAAATGTAAGTACATACTTTTGTATCTTTATTTCATAGAGTTGCACTTCAAGAAGAAAAAACTTTAAAAACGTTATTAGGTCGTAGAGATTTGTGTGGTGTATATATGTATGGTGTATATATATCGCTCGCTAATCGTCGCAAAAAATTATGATGTCGCTCATGTCTTTAAAAACACAATAACTAAAGTCGCGTTGCGTGCGAATCCACTCCATTAATGTTTATTTTAAATTCAATAGTAGGCTTGCGTTTGACTGCCAAGTTGCCTGATGTTAAACGATGATGCGGTCTACTATGGATAGCGTTTACCTAGAAGAAACCGATCCACTCGTGATTTGAAGACAGATTGTAAATATTGGGGAACACCCATAATGAACACCAACGGTTCTGAGCAATTAACATTATCGGTCGTCTGCATACAATAGGCTCCATGGTAGAAATGCCTAAATGTTTTTTGTGAGATAAGCCATAACTAAATTAAATATCAAGGGACTCAGTATTGAACCTTGATGAACCCCGACTCTCACCTCGAAGCTGTTGGCGAAACCAGCTGGGCTTTACATCTCCGTTTTTATTTTATGGTACTTATCCCTTATGAGACTGAAGTAGCACTGAGTTGGTGTTGGTGTCGGCAAGTTTTGGGTCCTCATCGCTTGCCAAATGAACCATGAGGCACCCCATCAAACGTCTTTTTCAAATCAATGAATATGAAATGCAGATCTTAATTATTCGATGTTTTTCCTTTTTTAGTAAAAAAACCAACCCTATCTTTAGTTCCTAAAATATTGTTCTTATTCCAGCAACCAGCCCAACAAATGACGCGCGCTCCCACTCTAGCGTCCTACGTGATAGTTCTAAAGGATCTGGATGAAAAGATAGACAATATTCTGGACATACAGTTTCTGCATGGATACTATGAACCCACCTTGCTGTTATTGTACGAACCTGTGAGGACTTTTGCTGGGTAAGTTATACTTTTTAACCGACTTCCATAAAGAAGGAGGCAATTTGACCGTTTTTATTTTTGTTACCTCAGAACTTTCGACTGGGTGAACCGATTTTGATGATTCTTTTTTTATTTGAAAGCTGGTGTTTCCCATGTGGTCCCATTTCATTAATTAATGTCTTTAATTTACTTTATAAAAACGAAATAAAGGGCATTTTTTTCAATCCTCATCAAAGTTGCTTATCAGACTGCAGAGGAGTGTGAGACTACATTTCCTATTTTTTTTTTTTTAATGTATTATTTTTATCGAAATTCGAGTGTCTGAATTGTGACCTATTTTTCCTTAGACGTACGGCAGTTAGAAGCGACACTTGCGCCATGGCGGGTGTATCTCTAAACATGAGCGCGCGAGTGCACCCCGTCATCTGGCAGACAGCTGGCCTGCCCTTTGACTGCCTGCAAGCCGTACCTGTTCACAAACCACTCGGTAAGATATACTAAACCACATGGTAAAACATTAAAGTCGTAAGATACTATACTTAGCCACTTGGTAAAAACGCTAAGTCTTAAGATACTATACTAAGCCACTTGGTAAAGCACTAAGTCGTAAGATACTATACTAAGCCACTTGGTAAAAACACTAAGTCTTATACTATACTGAACCACTTGGTAAAACACTAAGTCGTAAGATACTATACTTAGCCACTTGGTAAAAACGCTAAGTCTTAAGATACTATACTAAGCCACTTGGTAAAGCACTAAGTCGTAAGATACTATACTAAGCCACTTGGTAAAAACACTAAGTCTTATACTATACTGAACCACTTGGTAAAACACTAAGTCGTAAGATACTATAGTTAGCCACTTGGTAAAAACGCTAAGTCCTAAGATACTATACTGAGCCACTTGGTCAAACACTAAGTCGTAAGATACTATACTGAAACACTTGGTAAAATACTCTGTAAAAGCAGGAACCGTTCGGTAAGATACTATACAGGAACCATAACATCAAAATTGGTTCAACTGTTTGGTAGCTACTATGCCGCAGATACACATGTTAAACTTATAACACCCCTCTTTTTGCGTCGGGGGTTAAAAAACTGGTGGATTACAGTCCTCCCTACCTTCGTACCTCATATTCTACTCGCATTAAAAATGTTCTACCTATAGTTTACCCTATGTAAAATAACATGGGGTTCTTCAAAAGACGAGTTAATAGAGTCTTAAAGGGTCGGAAACGTATTTGTGATGCCTCTGGTGTTACAAGTATCCATAGGCGACGGTCACTGCTTACCTTCACGTGGCCCGTCTGCTTGTTTGTCACTTATGGCATTAAAAAAAAACATACTACATATATTTAAAGCTGACTAGCTGCGTTCCGCGATTTTACCCGCGTGGTGATGAAAAATGGCAATGATGATGATGATGATGAAAAGTAGCCTATGTGTTATCCGCCATATATTTATTAATCATCCATATCTATATAAAATAAATAAATTTCTGGGACATTTTGCACACACGGTCATCTCACCCCAAACTAAGCAAAGCTTGTAATATGGCTGCCAGAGACTGATATACGTACATATATCTTTTTTATAAATATATACTTAAATAGATATTAACACCCAGACATAGAACAAACACGAATGTTCATCACATAAATGTTTGCCCTGGGTGGGAATCGAACCCACGCCCCCAAGCGCAGAAGATAGGTTCACTACCAACTGACCCACCGGGGCAGTCAATGATATATATGGATGGAACCATGGATGATTATTGTTTATTGCTTGTACATTTGTAGGTGGGTGCCTGATCATGGCTGTGAACTCCCTCATCTACCTCAATCAGTCGGTGCCTCCGTACGGCGTCTCATTAAACAGCATCGCGACACACACTACTAATTTCCCACTTAGTAAGTACCAATACTCGAATACTCTGCGGTTTTCCATGCATTTTCAGTTAATTTGATGTAAGACAAGCAAAATAGCAGTAGCAGGGCAACTTAGGCAAAAAAATCGCCCGAAAAACACAACTCGGATGGGCACAGCGTTCGGGAAGTTACGTCACATCTTCTCGTCAGAAATACAACAGTGCCCAAAAACAAGGGTCTTCAACCAATGTGTGTTGCCAGTGATGGCATATGGTACTGAGACGTGATCTTAACTGTTGGCCTTTTGGAAAAACTCACGAGTTACACAACGGGAAATGAAGAGAGCTATGCTCCAAGTGTCTTTGCTTTAGAATCCGGACCGTGGATATTCGCCAAAGAACCACAATCACCGACATAGCTATTAAAATTTGGAAGTTGAAGTGACAATGGGCAGGCCACATCAGTCAATGAACCAATAACTGATGGGGGAGAAAGTTTATTGAATGGAGACCACAAACCGGAAGATGCAGCGTAAGTTGGCCTCCCACTAGATGGACCGACGACATTGTGAGAGTCGCGGGCATCCAGTGGATGCAGATGGCAGGTTGTCGTTCAGTGTGGAGGCTGGCTGATGATGATGAATTAGGTTTTTTTTAGGTTTAAGTGGGGTTCTTCAAAAGGCGAGTTAATTAAGGGTCGGCAACGTAGTTGCCTTTGGTGTTACAAGTATCCATCCATTGGCGACGGAGAATGATTACCATCAGGCAGCCCGTCTGCTTGCTTGCCATGTAAGGCATAAAAAAAGTACTAAATAAGTTACTGGTGCCGGGCCAAGGAACGAACTGGGTGCAGTCAGATTGTAAAGCTCTCATGCTACCGGTTTGCCACCATTGCTCTAAATTAATAAGGGAAATCTATACATATAAAACTGTAATTGCGAGATATCAAAAAGACAAACACACAGGGTATCTTAAAATAACCAGCTGAACACGTTAAGACAGGTTTTAGAACTTTTGTCTGTTTGTTTGTTTGTCGACGCTCATCTTCTAAACCATTGGACGGATTTAAATGCGGCCTTCACGAATATGCTTAGTTATTTTATTTTATTTTTTTATTCAGAAATAGGCTTGCGTTTGACCGCCAACTGGCCTGATGTTAAGCGATGATGCGGTCTACGATGGAGCACGCTTGCCCAGAAGAAACAAATTCACTCGAGATTTGAAGACACCCAGATTGCAACCATCGGGGAACACCCATTCCGGCAGCGCATTCCACAGACTAGCAGTTCGTACAATAAAAGTGGAATCGAAGCGCTTCGTACGGGTTTTCGGAATATCAACCACAAAGCGGTGTCGATTTTTGTCGTGCCCGCTCTGGCAGTACGATAAAAAAAAGGGGAGGAGGGAATTAAATCATGCAGATCTGATGCACACTCTCCGAAGTGTATCCGATAAAAAACCGATAGACTAGCAACTTTAGCTATGACCAGATAGAAGTATATGCTATGTTATTTTGCGCAGGAGCCGGATTAAGGGAGGAAAAAGGGTTGTAAGTGTATATGAAAATATACGCGTACGAAGTTGTGCGCAAGAGCACTATTTATTGAATAAACATACTGAATTGAGCTGAAACTCATCTAATTGCTTCCTACAGGAATACAAGAAGGTGTATGCATAACATTGGACGGTGCTTGCGTAGCGCCGTTAGCAGAAGGAAGACTGGCGCTGTCCTTACGGGGCGGTCAACTTTACGTGCTGACACTTCTCGCTGACTCCGTCAGATCAGTTAGAAGCTTCCATCTAGACCGGGCAGCTGCATCTGTGCTGACTACTTGCGTGAGTTGAACAATATTTACCGCTGATGATGGCTGACGACAAACGATGGGGAAGGAAGGTTCTTGAATGGAGACCACGAACCGGAAGACGCAGCGTAGATAGGCCTCCCACTAGATGGACTGAAGACATTGTGAGAGTCGCGGACATCCAGTGGATGCAGATGGCAGGATGTCGTTCAGTGTGGAGGTTAAGGGCCGATTTCACCATCAAAGTAAACGCGATCAACGCAAAACTAAACTGGTATAAAGTGGCTTATTGAGTTCAAAACGTCAATTTGGGCCCTAAAATCGCCCCAAAATGGCCCCAAAATCGGCCCTAAAGGGGGAGTCTTATATTCAGCAGTGGGCGTCTTCTGGCTGATGATGATGATGCCTGGCTGATGTTGAGGCTATTAACTTTACATATTGACACTTCTCACTGATGGTCCTCGCGGATTCTATCAGATCACGATGAAAACTTCAAAATTACATCGCGATTTCGCCACTGCCTCTGTGTTGTCTTGCAGGAGTTCACACACACACACACAAGCACCCACTCCCACACACAGCTAGCACTCAACCCGAAAATTACGTCAGTTTCCATAATAAAATATTAAAAAACGAACCGTAATTATCGGTAGCAAGACCGTAACTATCGGTGTTCTTTCGTTTAGATATTTATAAATGTGTTTACTCTTTCCAGATGTGTGTAATAGAGGAGGATTTCCTATTCCTCGGGTCTCGTCTCGGCAACTCTCTATTACTGCGAGTGACGGAAAGAGAGAACAGAATGCTGTTCTCTGTTGACAAACCTTTAGAAGCAACCATAGACCTTACCGTTGACACGGGTGAGTAAAATTGAATAAAAAAATTTACTAAATTTACTCACAGCTCCCCCATAGATTTCCCTATGTTAAGATCCCAATAATATTATGGAAACTAACGTAGTTTTCACACATTTTTTAAAATTTAAGACCGCCATATGCGGTTGAAACGATAGTCGGAGTATCCGGCCTAATCTTACGTGAGTAATTCCCGTGTAATATAAATAAAATCCCAATAATAACTGTCAATATAAAAAACCGACTTCATAAAAATTATTGAACTAGACCAAATTGAAATGGGACCACACGGAGAGTGCCAGATTTCAAATAAAAAAAGAATCAACAAAATCGGTTCACCCAGTCGAAAGTTCTGAGGTAATAAGCATAAAGAAAATAAAAATAAACAGTCGATTTGAGAACTTCTTCCTTTTTGGAAGTTGGTTAAAAAACACTTGCATGGATTCACACAACTAAGCAAAGACACACAAAACGTCGAGACAAAGACTTGCTGTACAAAGCGCAAGTCCGACCTCACATGGAGTACTGCTCCCATCTTTGGAAGGGAGCACTCAAGTATCAGTTTTTTTTTAATCGCAAATATATCTGCGTTTGTCCACCAAACTCTCCTGTTGGTAAGCGACGATGTGGTCCAAGATGAAGCACGCAGACTTGGAAGATACCTATTCACTCTTGCCTTGAAAAGGCCCAGATTATATCTCTCAGGAAACAAGGAAGCCGGCAGGTTGTTCTAATCCTTGGCCGTACGGATTAGAAACGTAGAATCGAACCGTTTGGTACGTATCCAAGGAAAGTCCACAATGGATGGGTGATAGTGGGCCGCTTTCCTACTTGTCCTGTAGTCATCGCGAAAGTTTAAAAGTTACTTATGTATGTAATATCCACAGATCAATCTCAAAACAAAGACAAAGAGCAGCAAAAAGACTCTGACCCGGCTGCAAAAAAACGTCGCATGGACACCTTGAACGACTGCGTGGCGTCTAACGTTATAGAAATCAGTGATAGCGACGAATTGGAGGTGTATGGAAGCGATATAAGAACGTCTACACAGCTTACCAGTTATGTGTTCGAGGTATGTATCAAGCTTGACTGACTAGTATGTCAAACTGGACTGACAAGTCTGTCATTGGTCAATGTGACAATCTGTGCTTAACGTTAGCTTTGTATCAAGCTCGTCTGTCAAACTGAACTGACAATTTCGCCTGTCAAGTCAGAATACCAAAATGTTATAGAAATCAGTAGCAATGAATTGGAGGTGTATGGAAGCGATATAAGAACGTCTACACAGCTTACCAGTTATGTGTTCGAGGTATGTATCAAGCTTGACTGACTAGTATGTCAAACTGGACTGACAAGTCTGTCATTGATCAATGTGACAATCTGTGCTTGACGTTAGCTTTGTATCAACCTCGTCTGTCAAACTGAACTGACAATTTCGCCTGTCAAGTCAAAATACCAAAATGTTAAAGAAATCAGTAGCAATGAATTGGAGGTATGTATCAAGCTTGACTGACTAGTGTGTCAAACTGGACTGACAAGTCTGTCATTGGTCAATGTGACAATCTGTGTTTGACGTTAGCTTTGTATCAAGTTCGTCTCACAAGATTGTCAAGTCAGATTACCTAAATGTCATCCATAACAAACGTTTTTTTAAACGTACTTTTGTATTTGCTCCAGTTTTAAACCGGTAATACGTACAAGCGTCAAACTTGGCATGATTATATAGTACACACTCTAAAGTAAAACAACGAATAATAAATATTGGCCAAGTGCGAGTCGGTGACAAATGTCTGAAATTTCTGCTAACCACCGGCTCAAGCAACGTCGGGCGCGGACGTTACTTGGATGCCTGAGCAGGATGTCTTTTTGCATAACTTTTCTGTACTTTAACAATTTATATTGAGGTATAGAACCTTCAGTGCACGAGCCCGACTTGCACTTGGCCGGTTTTATTATATCAAATACCTACCAATGGTTGTTGCAGCAATTAACAAATTAAAAAAGACTTTTAATAGACTCATTAAAGGTGGGCAACGTATCTGTGATGCATCTGGTGTTACAGGTATCCATATGCGACGGTGATCGCTTACCATCAGGCGGCCCGTTGGCTTGTTTGCCACCTATGACATAAAAAAAATATATCATCATCATCAGCCAGAAGACTTCCACTGCTGAATATAGGCCTCCCCCTTTAACCTCCACACTGAACGACATCCTGCCATCTGCATCCACTGGATGCCCGCGACTCTCACAATGTCGTCGGTCCATCTAGTGGGAGGCCTACCTACGCCGCGTCTTCCGGTTCGCGGTCTCCACTCAAGAACCTTTCTTCCCCATCGGTTATTAGTTCTTCGAGCAATGTGGCCTGCCCATTGCCACTTCATCTTGCAGATTTTAATAGCTATGTCGGTGACTCTGGTTCTTTGGCGAATATCTAAGTTCCGAATTTTATCGCGCAAAGAAACTCCGAGCATGGCTCTTAAAAATATATGATAATGTTTAAATTCCCAGGTGTGCGACTCCCTGCTAAATATTTGCCCGATCGGTTCAGTGTCGATGGGTGAGCCGCAACTAGGGGGCGCCACTAACACAACTCCCGTGGTGGGAGCGCCGCGAGTGGAGCTCGTGGCGTGCTCGGGCCGAGGAAAGAATGGCGCCCTCACTGTACTACAGCGGAGCATTACACCGCAGCTGGTCACTGCGTTCGATCTACCTGGTGAGTACTTATAATGTCGGGGGCGCCACTAACACAACTCCAGTGGTGGGGGTGCTGCGAGTGGAGCTCGTGGCGTACTCGGGCCGAGGAAAGAATGCCGCCCTCACTGTCTTTCACGGAATCGAAATTGCATGTATTACTAATTTTGAAGTAATTTTTTTACTGATAATTATTCGCTCGATTATTAATAACCCAAAAATAGTACTCGTGTTGGTCGTCCGTTACATTGTGTTATTGTGGTACGCCAGCTACAGCCACAATACAATACTCTTTACTAAAAACCACAAAAACAAGGATAACATTATAAACTAAAGTAATTATCTAGGCTTTTAACAGGCGGCCTTATCTCTTCCAGGCAACCGTGCACGGGAAGGAATTATATTAACAAAAATAGCGGTCTTAACTAAAACTACGAAAGTAAATACCGATGCAAAAAAACAACAAACAATCAATACACAACTACTAATAAATACAACATATATATATATATATACATAATAAAACCATCATACTATATATATATATATATATATACATACAACCTACATATTTATAAAATCAATAAACTACATAAATGATAAATATCTGGGTCATTATTGCACACATGGTCATCTGACCCCAAACTAAGCAAAGCTTGTAATATGGCTGTCAGAGACTGATATACATACATATGTATTTTTTTATACATACTTAAATATATATTAACACCCAGACATAGAACAAACACCAATGTTCATCACACAAATGTTTGTCCTAGATGGGAATCGAACCCACGCCCCCAAGCACAGAAGTTAGGTTCACTACCAACTGAGCCACCGGGGCAGTCATTAACAATTAATTAACATACATATTTTTTAATTTTTTTTAGCCACTGCGGGATGTTGCAGGCTGTTTTTTTTTTTCTTTTCTAATGTAACTTTTTGCTGTTGGCCTTGCGGCCTCTACAGCTTGACCGGACTAGTTGGTGAACGCAGAGGGCGTTGGGCCAACATGATCATGATTTTTGGGCGACAAGAGCAAGGACACCTCGGAGGTACGAGCCTCAGCTTGGCCCGTCGCCGGGAGTGGGGATCAGACTTGCATCTGTTGCAGGTTGTTCGGACATGTGGACGGTGTACGGGGCGGAGGGAGGGGAGGCGCGGGACGCGGACGCCACGCACGCGTACTTGCTACTCACGCAGGATGACTCCACTATGGTGAGTTTATTTATCACTAGCTTGCGCCTGCGCATTGTCACCCATTCAGAACTTTAACATTTTTTATAGTATATTCATTCCAGAGTAAAAGTTGTTTACAATGATGAGTACAATGATATGTATCCGGTAACCTGGGTTACGCGGAAAGGGTGTACTCAGTCGAAAGGGGTCATTAGTACCTGTCACTAGTATTTAAGTATAATGTAAGTCAAATGTTGTTAATAATTTTAGGTCTGAGATTTTTTTTATTAAATGAGCAACCATAGGCATGGACGATTTTGTCCATGGTGTAAATGTATTATATTTTAAAAAAAACCTGTCAGTATGAACAACTTTCACTAAGGGACCAACTCTGAAACACATCGTCACTGACATATAGCTGCTCAGATTTGCAAGTTAAAGTGGCAATGGGCAGGCCACATCGCTCGAAGAACCGATAACCGATGGGGAAATTTGGAAAATGTATTGACAAATAATCTACTTCAGCTTCACACTCAACAAAATGTATGAAACAAATTTTTTTTCGCGATTTCAGAGTCGGCCCTACAGTAAAAGTTGTTCATAATGACGAGTGTTATGACCCCCTTTCGGCTTAGCACACCCTTTCCGCCTAGCCCTGTATTTAGTTCGATCATTTTTGAGAGCTGATCTGAAATCCAAAATATTTTATTTTACATGGAAAACAAAGAGCTGCTAATTAACACAGTAGATGCGATAAACAAACACAAAAACCAAAAATATGTTTTCACTAATACAAACAAAAATAATGTAAAAGCCCCGTTGCAACACCAACTTGGGCCTGAATAGACAAATATTATTCGAAAAACAAGCATGCGAATTATAAATTCGAAATATGTTTTATATTTGTCCTTATAATGCAAACTACCTCTTTGAAAAACATTCCCTCCTCTCAGATACTGCAAACGGGCCAGGAAATTAACGAAATAGACAGCAGTGGGTTCGCTTGTGGCGCCCCCACGGTGTTCGCGGGCAACCTGGGAAACAACCGGTTTATGGTGCAAGTTACTACCACCAACATACGGCTGCTCAGAAGTAAGTGACTACCTTATGCGTGAGGAAATAAAGTTCACGTTTAACTGCTAATAAAATACGGAAAGTTATAAACGTAAATTTTGGATTTACGTTATAAACGTTAATCCAAGATTTACGTGTATTAATCAGAGTCCGAGACGAGTATACAATGGCTCAAAAGTGGTGAATGTTAACATTGTGAGGAAACCGGTATGTCCAAGAACCTCGAAACTTCAAAGACATATTCACCAACATGCACTAGGCCAGCATGATGGATTGGGTCCATTCTTTCTCTCTGAGAGAAGGCCTGTGTCCCAGTAGAACATGATACAATGACGAAAAAGAGACACTCTTATGGTGAAAATACCACAATAAGAAAAAACATCTCTATTGACATTAGAGAGTAGACGAATGTTCCGAACGCATCTTTTCTTGTTCTATCTTACGGTTTGGAAATCGGTCATAATTTAAAACACTCAGTAAATAAACATTATTTCTGAACATTCTAACTTACACACATAAAAGTAAGTATATTTGCCTGCACAAAATACTTTTTTACATTGTAAGTACACATAATGTTAAGGTTTCATATGAGTAAAACAGAACGTCATAAGTGGCATATATTTAATCTGTGGTTTGGCTATTGTCACTGTCATAAACTGTCATTGACTTTGAATCAAAGACAAAGAAAACAATAGACATCTGGACACGGTCTTTTCACTCTTTCAAGAGAAGGATATTATATAGAAGAATACTCATAAATGAAAATGATAAAGCTATATTATTTCCATCCTGCACTACGTATCCGGTTGTTTGATGGCCAGTCCTGCAACTGGTGGCAGACACATTGGAAGACAAAGACATTTTGCTGAAAAGAACTGTGAAACCCTTAGATTTCTATCATTTGTGACTTTGTTGATATTTCCTAGAAGTGTATTTAGTGATGATAAATTGCTGTATAATCGGCTGTAAAACCGGAGGTGATATATATGGTTTTCTGTTTCACGTGGACACGTTATCCCATATTTTATAGATACCTATTCTCTGCTTTGAATGGTATCGCCATTTTCCCTTTGACACTGACAATGACAAGTGTTTGTGCCATGGCAACCCCAACACACAGTGAAACCTAGTGGCGTGTTATAAGACAAGTATTATTTATTTTTTATCATAATTTCCCCCAACAGCTGGCATATAATTAAAATCGATAGTGTTTATGCAATGGCATCCCCGACACATGGAAACGCAGTAGACTGTTATAGATATTATTTACAATTTCTGATTTTGCCCAACAGATGGCATACAACTACAATCGATACAATTAGAATGGGTGGCAGTGTACGCCAACACAGCCGATCCATATCTATGTGTCGTGTCCACTTGTGGGAAGGCACTCGTATTGGCTCTGAGAGAGTTTCGAGGGAAAGATGGCATGGTAAGTGTTTTAGTTCACTATTTTTACTGATAGATGGCGCGAATTCAAATATGTATTATATTAGTTTCTGATCCTTATATACCTCTGTTTCGTGTCCGACTGGGCAAACCATAGATTTAAGATGTCAAAGATAATCGATGATGATGATGATGAAAAGTATGTGTATGTGCCTATGTGTTAATCCAGGACATAAGCAATGTATATTCCAAATTTCATCCAAATCCATTCAGCCGTTTCTGCGTGATTGAGTAACAAATATCCATCCATCCAAACTTTCACATATATGATATTTGTGTGATTATATGTATCTATTTGTTATGTTTAAGTCGGGGCGGCTGGCGCCCACGAGACAGGCAGTCCCCCCGCGGCCCGCCCTACTCCGCGCCACCCCCTATAAAGACACCAGTGGACTGTTCGCCGCAGGGGATGAACCTGTGCAGGTAAACTTATACACAATGACATACATAATACAACACTAAAAATAGGTAGTATAGTAATTACAAATCCATTTGAACATGGTATTCAACCGCCAAGCTCCACGTGTTCCGGATTGAAGGGCAATGTTCCAGCGACATTACAGAGCACACAAAGATTTGACATCTTATATCTCGGGGTGACGAGCGCAGTGCATTGCCATCCAGGGTTTTGAACTGATGAAGTTCAACATTCTGAGTGGCGTTGAGCTGTTATGGGCAAGCGTGAAGAGCCATCAGGCGAGCGACTTCGATCGTATTATAAAAAATAAAATACATCAGTTATAATGCACAATATACCTCCATCTGTCAATAACAATAAAATTCCTAAAGTGTGGAATATGTTGTTTCATGTTGCCTAATAAAGAAATTGCAATTAAAACACTGTTTTAAACTGTCACGGTTGTTCACTACATTTATATGATTATTGACGGGATACCACGGCATGGCTTACCACGGTAAATATCCCGTCAATAATCAAATGTAAATTTCAGTTATTCTTGTATCAGGTTTCGTTAGAATAGAAATTTTTATTGGCCTTATAACATTGTTAGATAAACTGGGCAAGTGAAATTAACAAAAATAATTAAGGTATATCACATTTTAAAAAAACTAGAGAATGAGGCTGACCAAGTAAACAATTAAAATGTATCAAAATAATAATAAGAAGCTTAAATAAATCAATAAAAAATATATATTTATTCTGATTCGTACAGGTGAAAGGAGAGTTCACGGGAAAAATGAAAGGAAACGTGAAGGCAGAAGGATTCAAGCCAGGCACAGTGTATGAACTGAATGATGAAGATGAATTGCTGTATGGAGGGGACCAAACACCCGCCTCTATGGCCTCGGTAAGCCTCTAATATGCTGATGTGTTCCACATCAGTATTGGTAGCTCATCAACAATTTCAAATTCTTTCAATGGGCATTAAAAGTTTCACAAAATAAAATATGAACCCATTGACTCCGAACTACTGATGAATACTGTGTTTAGGGAGCCAATGGCCTCTCCCATTAGATCATCAGCCAGAAGACGTCCATTGCTGAACGACATCCTGCCAACTGCATCCACTGGATGCCCGCGACTCTCACAATGTCGTCGGTCCATTTAGTGGAAGGCGTACCTACGCTGCGTCTTCCGGTTCATGATCTTCATTCAAGAACCTTTCTTTCCCATCGGAAGATCCATTAGATATTACTAAATGCCAAAAACGCCGACGAAATTATTCAGCTGCGTGGCAAAAACCTACATATTATGCCAATGTATTTCAGCTACAGGGCTTTGAAAGTTTTGCACAATTTTATTTTACTGATCAGGTGATATTTTTTTGCGATTTGAGGTTTGTACAGTAACAGTTGTTCATGATGATGAGTACATTGATCTCCTTTCAGCTGAGTACAGTCCATGTGCGTAACCCTGAATTAATCTATTTGTTTTTTTCTCATTTAATTTGTTTTCTACAGATAATGTTAGCAGAACAATCCAAGAACCCGGGTGTTCCTCGGCGAATGTCTCGCTGGTGGAAGAAATACCTAATAGAGGCGAAACCAACGTACTGGTTATTTGTTCTACGGTGTAACGGGAATCTGGAAATATACTCACTGCCTGAGATGAAACTCACTATGCTTGTCAGAGACGCGTGCGCAGGACATAGGGTGAGTGAAACATTCAACAACTGAATTACACTTTATCATCATCAGCCAGAAGACGTCCACTGCTGAACATAGGCTATCCCTGAGAACTCCACACTAAATGACAGCCTGCCATTTGTATCCACTGGATGCCCGCGACTCTCACGTTGTTGTCGGTTCATCTAGTGGGAAGCCCTACGCTGTGTCTTCCGGTTCGTGGTTCTTCCGGTTCGTGGTCTCCAATCAAGAATCTAAACTACACGACTGAATTACATGTAATTATAGCCGGTATGTCCAAGAACCTCAAAGTTCAAAGACTTGACATTCACCAACATTCACTGGGCCAGCATGGTGGATTAGGGGACCCTAATCCACCATGCTCATGAGTATGGACATACTCTCTGATATCCCTGATCCCATGATAAGCTGATAACGGCGGTGGTGCCAAATTTTATCAAAATTACGACGACTTTTTTCTTCATTTGTATAAAAAGGACTGAGCTCCTTGGAGTCGTTAGGGTAAGGTTGTTTAAAACTGAACTATCTCTGATATACATTTGGTTCCCCAGGTACTAGCAGACAGTTTAGAATCAATGCCAGTGTTGCCAACGGAAGAAGATACTGATATGGACTCCAACAAAATGAGCCTTAACTCGGGTAATGTTCGCGAGATTTTGGTCGCCGGGCTCGGGCACAAGGGAGGACAGACTATACTGATGATGGCCACAGAACAGGAACTCATGCTCTACCAGGTAAGTGACGTATAGAAATTTGGTAGAAAGCGCAAGATTGTCTGAGCTGGAGAGGAAAATATGACGTTTGCGGGAGTTTCGTGGAAGCAGAAGTTTGACTGAAGAGGAAAAGATGATAGTTGTGGGAGTTTTATTTAAGCAGAAGTTTGATTGAACGGAAAGATTGGTTGCGGGAGTATCATTAAAGCAGAAGTTTGACTGAAGGGGAAGAGGTGATTGTTGCAGGAGTTTTAATTAAGCAGAAGTTTGAGTGAAAGGGAAGATAGGATGGTTGCGGGAGTTTTATTTAAGCAGAAGTTTGACTGAAGGGGAAAAACTAATGGTTGCAGGAGTTTCATTCAAGCAGAAGTTTGACTGAAGGGGAAAAGATGATGGTTGCGGGAGTTTTATTTAAATAGAAGTTTGATTGAAAGGGAAGAGATGATGGTTGTGGGAGTTTTAATTAAACAGAAGTTTGATTGAAAGGGAAGGGATGATGGTTGTGGGAGTTTTATTTAAACAAAAGTTTGATTGAAAGGGAAGAGATGATGGTTGCGGGAGTTTTATTTAAGCAGAAGTTTGATTGAACGGAAAGATTGGTTGCGGGAGTATCATTAAAGCAGAAGTTTGACTGAAGGGGAAGAGGTGATTGTTGCAGGAGTTTTAATTAAGCAGAAGTTTGAGTGAAAGGGAAGAGATGATGTTTGCGGGAGTTTTATGTAAACAGAAGTTTGATTGAAAGGGAAGAGATGATGGTTGTGGGAGTTTTATTTAAAGAGAAGTTTGATTGAAAGGGAAGGGATGATGGTTGTGGGAGTTTTATCTAAACAAAAGTTTGATTGAAATGGAAGAGATGATGGTTGCATGAGTTTTATTTAAGCAGAAGTTTGACTGAAGGGGAAAAGCTAATGGTTGCAGGAGTTTCATTCAAGCAGAAGTTTGACTGAAGGGGAAAAGATGATGGTTGCGGGAGTTTTATTTAAACAGAAGTTTGATTGAAAGGGAAGAGATGATGGTTGTGGGAGTTTTATTTAAACAGAAGTTTGATTGAAAGGGAAGGGATGATGGTTGTGCGAGTTTTATTTAAACAAAAGTTTGATTGAAAGGGAAGAAATTATGGTTGCGGGAGTTTTATTTAAGCAAAAGTTTGATTGAAAGGGAAAATATGATGGTTGTGAGAGTTTCATGGAAGGAAAAGTTTCCGCGGATCTCCTGTACAGCCGCTATGGACCTCAACAAGTCCATAGACCACGGCTTACAGACAACTATTATATGATTTGTCAATGTGTTCCAGGCGTACCGTTTTCCCCGCGGTAATCTGAAGGTCCGTTTCTCGCGGATGCAAGTGACGTTCCCGTTCGGGTTCAACGGCGTCATTCGAAGCATGAGCAGAAACTACGAGCTGGAAGCGGTCCGGCAGCTGCGGTACTTCGGTGAGGAACTTGCCTCGTCTAGCTCTTCTTGTCACTTGTTATGATTGTACAACCCTATTTATTATCGATGAGTAGGACAACCCTATCATCTGTCAAGTAAGGATTTGCGAGTTCGATTCGGCGTTAAATAAAAGCAGTTTCATCATCATCAGCCAGATGATGTCCACTGCTGAACATAGGCCTACCCCTTTAACCTCCATACTGAACGACATCCTGCGTTCTGCATCCACTGGATGCCCGCGACTCTCACGATGTCATCGGTTCATCTAGTGGGAGGCCTACCTACGCTGCGTCTTCCGGTTCGTGGTTTCCACTCGAGAACCTTTCTTCCCCACTGGTTTTCAGTTCTTCGAGCTATATGGCCTGCCCATTGCTATTTCAACTTGCAAATCTTAGCAGCTGTGTCGGTAGCGGTTGTTCGGCGAATATCCTCGTTCCAGATTCTCTTAATCCGGCCTTCTTGCAAATTGCTGATATTTTTTTCACGATTTCACGGTTGGTTCCATAGTAAAAAAAATATTTTAAAAGTATGAGTACAGCTTTTTCGGGCTAGCATAGTCCTTCCTAACCATATATTTCCTTTCCAGCAAACGTGGGAGGCTACAATGGCGTATTCGTATGCGGGGAAACCCCCTACTTCCTGTTTGTATCCGGCCGCGGGGAGTTACGCATGCACCCGCTGCGCACTGACCTCCCTCCCGCTTACGCGTTCGCGCCCTTCAACAATACCAACTGCGCGCATGGATTCCTCTACTTCAACGCTAAGGTAACTTAACTGTACTTTTCTCAAAAAGATATTCAATGTTAGAAAAATATCTGCTCAAAAAAAATTTGTAAGCATCCACACATAGGTTGTAAGGTATTATACTAACCTCTCATTTATATAAATAGGTATTTAAATGAATCCAAAAAAAACATGAAGAAAAGCTCAAATCAGTGTTATTTTCATATTTTTTTATATCGTGCGAAATGTCCTTATTTTTATTTTTATCGCGAATAAGTCCGCTTTTGACCACCAACTCGCCTGTTGGTAAGCGACGATGTGGTCGAAGATGAAGCACGCAGGCTTAGAAGATACCTATTCACTCTTGCCTTGAAAAGGCCCAGATTATATCTCTCGAGAAACAAGGAAACCGGCAGATTGTTCTAATCCTTGGCAGTACGGACTAGAAACGTAGTATCAAAAGTTTGTTACTGTAAACACAAGGTAACAATCAAACACTGCTTTAGATAACCACAATTATATTATCCAACTTTAATACACATTAGCCGTAACCTTAACAAAACAATCCAATTCTACATCCATCCAACACCCCGTCTGGAGTCCCAAAATGCCCGCCCTTGACAAATGACAAGTGACACCGCACACCCGCTAGGGTGACCAGTACAAAACATACCGAGTCGCCGTTTTTGTTACATTTTATAAAACCTTACACTCGTCCGTCCTGACAACGTGCATGCCCTCATGCACGCACCTGGTGGAACCTTACACTCGGCAAGAGGGGCATTTTACAATACAAATTTTAAAATAGTCTATGTTATCTAAATACACAAATCAACATATTTCACGATAATCCAAGAAAGACATTGTAATTAAACATTGTTATTAATATAAAGAGAATAGTATTTCTTTTTAAATTATTATTAAATTTACTTAAGTAGGTATATGCCTAAAAAAATTGGGTGTAACAATCAAATTTTAACAATATAACCATAATTTATATCTATCAGTTTATCCAGCCATCTTATTTAGCCAAATTATCCGTTTATCAAACCAAACCTTGTAACCAATAATATCAGTTTATCCAAGTAACCCATTTAACCAGTAGTATCAGATTATCCAACCAACTCATTTAATCAATAATTTCCGTTTATCCAACCAACCAATTTAACCAATAATATCAGTTTATCCAACCAACCAATTTAACCAATAATATCAGTTTATCAAACCAACCAATTTAACCAATAATATCAGTTTATCAAACCAACCAATTTAACCAATAATATCAGTTTATCCAACCAATAATACCAGTTTATCCAACCAACCAATTTAACCAATAATATCAGTTTATCAAACCAACCAATTTAACCAATAATATCAGTTTATCAAACCAACCAATTTAACCAATAATATCAGTTTATCCAACCAATAATATCAGTTTATCCAACCAACCAGTTTAACCAATAATATCCGTTTATCCAACTGTCTCAGATCAAGTCACGAACTGCCATGTTTGCGCTTGACCTGAAACAACACAAAACAATCAAATAGCAAAATAGTAAATACTTGTGTACCTACTTTGTCAGCTTCAATCTCCACTTAATTGAGAACAAAATAAACAAACGGTAAATATCTCGTAAATATTCATATAACTTTAGTGAACAACCGTGATAGTTTAAAACAGTGTTTAGCAAAATAAACGTTAGCGTTACTACATCAGTGATTTGGAACAGATAAAAATTTATTATCCCGACATAATATCCTCACTGTTCGCATCATTTCCAACATCAGTAGTCATTTCATCGACTTTAAACCCGAATACCGAAACGCTAGTTAAATTATCATTCAAAATTTAGCATGCTATTATAAGTGCCGGTAAAACGGTATTCACAAACAGATATTCTGTCATTCTTCTAACATTGACATCAATCAGCGTATATACAAATATCATGCCATCTTTATTTTTTTGCCAGATGACGTTATTACACTGGTTAACAAGAAACAAAGGTGTATTTCTCATATTTCTATATTGATTCCATAGATAATCATAAAAACAAGCGAATAACGCATAATGTGACTTCTCCATATGTCTTCCTAAACAAAACAAACAACCCAATAACAGTCAAACTCATTGCATGAATGCACGGTCGTATTCTGTCAAAGGCAACAGTCATCTTTCTTTTTTTTTTTTTTTTTTTTTTTTGCCGTCAAATCCTGTTATCGGTGTCGATCGTTGCCTAAGACCTTCACCACTCTGAACGGTTTCTCATTATGTAGGCATGAGCTTAGTGCTTTTACCAATTCCCCTTTTTTTTTTTAAAGACCTTAGTGATTTTAAACAGGTCACCGTTATTATACCGTCTTCCCTTATCATAATACCGTTTTGCGTCTTTTGAACTTGTCAATTCTGCGTTTAACTTCACCGCGAATAAATGGCAGTGAGGAGACATCATGTGTTTCCTTAATTATCTCGTTCAATTATCTCGTTCAAAGGCGGGTTATATTCACTTAGCATTCCCATCCCAAATATGACCTCTGCCGGAGACCGACCTATCGTCTTTTGAACTATATGATAAAGTTCAGTACGATATACTTTTAGTTAAACTATATGGTATAAGAATACGCAGCATAGAACATCAATGGTTCAGCTCTTATTAAAAAAATCGCGAACAGCATGTGGAAATTGTTTTTTTTTTTTTACTCTAACACTGAAATGATAGATATAGCTAAATCAATCCTGATGCCAATTAATCATTCATTCCCCAAGGAAGCGTCGCTGGCTGTATCCTTTTATTTGTTTTATTATCACCTAAAATAATCAATGGATCCTGTGTATTTTTTCAGATGATATATCTATCTTGACATCGTGTAATAATGATTATAGTCTGAATGAAAAACCCACTGACATGTTAAGTAATATAATTCACTGGATGACTGATCACAACCTTGAAATAACTTCTCAAAACAGCAATCATGCAGTTTAGACCCCTTCAAAAAGATTCTCTTGACATTAAATTTTCATATAATAATAATAATAAATTAGAATGTGTTGACGCAGCTAACTTACTACGCACTTAGGGAACTACGCTGAGCTACGTAAACTTGGACACAGCTACGCAAACGCATTTTCGTGGCTCAGCTATGGCATCACACTCTGAGGCAATAGTGTAGATGCTACAAATATCTTTGTTGTCCAGAAGAAATGCACTCGTATCCTCCCCAATATTAGACTCTCAGACATCAGTGTACCAAATTTTCATAGACCATATTTTATTATTCAATATAAAATATTTACTGTCGCCTATATAATGTATATATATTTGAAAATTGTAAATTTGTTAAAAAGTATCCCCATTTGTTTTTTGAAAATTCGCTGATAACCGAAACTATCTAATAAGGTGTAACCGGAACTATAAATATAAATTAATCTTACCAACCTCTAAATTAGCAATGCATCGCCCGGCCCTAATCCATTGTCTATCAAAATATGTAATGAACTACCAGTACAGATAAAAGAAATAGAAACAATAGTCAAATATTTGTCAAAGCTCTAAAAGACATATTGTTAGCAAAATTTTACTATAGCCTAAACGAGTAATTAAAAGACAAATCAAATTATTATCAATCAATTTCCAATAATGGAATAAATTGATCTGCTCCAATATCTCTATCTCTAATCGGTATTTGTGGTGTGAAGACCTCCTTACTGTTGCTTAATAGGAACCTTAGTAGCTGATCAGGTTCCTCATAACATAAAGTCAAAACCCTTGATCTCATAGCCCTATCGCTGATGCCATGAATGATGCAGTCAACTGCCCGTCTACCCGTTATTTCACACTTATTTAGTAACGCTAACATCTCATGATAGTAAATTTTCATTTGTTCTCCAGTCCAATTTTCTTTCCGTTTTAACATAATATCTTTTAAGAGTTTGACCATAGTTTTGTATGTAGAGAAATTGCGTTTGTCAACTTTATCTGTCACAACTTTATTATCTGAACAATATTGAATAAAGGCTCTCGTACCACCTCGGCTTAGCTAGTCCTGAGAGTTTTTGCATTGCAAAATGCACTAACGTATTTTTTTTTTTTTTTTTTAAACCGTAAACCTTCACACATTTGTTATTCGCGCTTGTTCTTTTCCGATAGATTAAACTCGGGAATATAATTTTCTGATTCAGTTATCTATCGGCAGTGATGGCAAAACTTCTTTAATAGAGCGTATTATTTGTATAATGTCTTTAGAGGTAAAAGTAGGGCTACATGACCTTTTTGTACGGTGACCGCCAATAGAGCCTCGACCCCTCCTGTCGCGGCTACTAGACTGCTGGCTGCGACTGCACCGCTCGCGGCGCCTTGCGTCATCACGCACCCAGCTGCGGCTGCGTCACTCCCTGCGCGTTCCAGAACCAGGCAGCCTGCTGCGGCTGCGTCACTCCCTGCGCGTTCCAGCACCAAGCAGCCTGCTGCGGCTGCGTCACGCCCTGCGCGTTCCAGCACCAAGCAGCCTGCTGCGGCTGCGTTACTCCCTGCGCGTTCCAGCACCAAGCAGCCTGCTGCAGCTGCGTCACGCCCTGCGCGTTCCAGCACCAGCAGCCTGCTGCGGCTGCGTTACTCCCTGCGCGTTCCAGCACCAAGCAGCCTGCTGCGGCTGCGTTACGCCCTGCGCGTTCCAGCACCAGGCAGCCTGCTGCGGCTGCGTTACTCCCTGCGCGTTCCAGCGCCAGGCAGCCTGTTGCAGCTGCATCACTCGCTGCGCGTTCCAGCACCAGGCAGCCTGCTGCGGCTGCTTCTCTCCCTCGCGTTCCAGCACCAGGCACCCTGCTGCGGCTGCATCACTAGATGCGCGTTCCAGCACCAGGCAGCCTGCTGCAGCTGGATCACTCGCTGCGCGTTCTAGCACCAGGCAGCCTGCTGCGGCTGCATCACTCACTGCGCGTTCCAGCACCAGGCAGTCTGTTGCGGCTGCTTCGCTCCCTCGCGTTCCAGCACCAGGCAGCCTGCTGCGGCTGCATCACTCGATGCGCGTTCCAGCGCCAGGCAGCCTGCTGCAGCTGCATCACTCGCTGCGCGTTCTAGCACCCGGCAGCCTGCTGCGGCTGCATCACTCGCTGCGCGTTCCACTGCACCAGGCAGCTTCGCGACGCTCGCGTCGCGGCCAAACCTCAGGCAGCTTGTTGCGGCTGCGACTTTAGCTCGTACTGGCCAGGCTTTTCCTAGACATCGAACTCCCACGTGGTGGTGTTTCTGGGCTTCCCCATTTCTGTCATCCATTTCGTGAAACTCGCAACAAAATAAAAACAAACTTTAATGACATTATCACAACTAACCAGTTATTATATAACCTAAAGAAAATAGTTTGATGCATAATGTTATAAAATCCGAAAACAGACAAATTTATTGTAAGGATTTTGGAAGTGAAACCTTTTTAGGCGCGTTGAGCACTTTTTGAGTGAACAAAAATCAGGGAACTCGCGTCATCCTAACGCAACACTTAATACACAACGCTGTACCGTGTATTTTAAAACAGCGCCATCTCTCGTTGAATAGGTGAATTACTACTTAAGTTTTCACTTCTGACGTGCCTTCCTATGACTGATGTGTTTTTTTTTCGTTTGTTTCTTAAGCCCCACACCACATCTACCCTTTTTTGTGTACGATCTTTTGTCCTTGGAAACTCATACAAACTACCTAGGTACTGGTATGAGTATCTACCTACTTGGTTTTCATCAAATAATACGATGTTTTACTTGGCCAGTGGTACTGTCGTGCCACTATTTATGTTTTAGCACAGAAATCCACTACAATACAAGTAGATGAGTTGTTACTATAAAATACAGAAGTTTATAATTAACAGAGTAGGTAATAATTCGATGGCCAACTTAGCCAGTAGTACTGTATTGCCCCCAGATATTTTAGGCACAGTAATCGACCACAATAATAGTTGATAGGTAAGTTGTTATTATAGAATACACAAGATCCGAATCAAGATCTGATTCTTTATTTACATTACCTCCAACAAGCAATTACGGCTCAAGTATTACATCCATCTATTTGTTTTGTCTATCTAATGCCATAGCGTGAAATTAACGTGGTTAAATACCTTTCCTAGAAAATCCGAATATAACCAAATAGTGGAACGTATATAATCGAACGTAATAGGTCAGGCATGTAGGTAGGAACACAAAAGTAACAACAGCAGTCGGTATAAATTAACAAGTGGACGTGTACTTACGAAATTTTATCGTTGTTATCCCGCTTCGTGAAATGTAAACACAAGGTAACAATCAAACACTGCTTTAGATAACCACAATTATATTATCCAACTTTAATACACATTAGCCGTAACCTTAACAAAACAATCCAATTCTACATCCATCCAACACCCCGTCTGGAGTCCCAAAATGCCCGCCCTTGACAAATGACAAGTGACACCGCACACCCGCTAGGGTGACCAGTACAAAACATACCGAGTCGCCGTTTTTGTTACATTTTATAAAACCTTACATTACGTATCCAAGAAAAGTCCACAAGTGATGGTAGTGGGCCGTTTTCCTACTTGTCCTGTAGTAGAAAGGTAGGTGTTACGGTCTTTGCGGTTTCCTAGATAAAATATTCATTTACACTAGGGATTCATCAAAAAAAAAAAAAAACAGTTTTGAAGCATTTCTTAGTTTTGGGGTCAGGGGACCATGTGCGCAATAATGTCCCAGATATTTATTTTATTTATTTAATAGCAGCGTCAACAAGGATAAAACCTTGGACTTGAAATAGTAATTGAATTCCAGTCGGAGCTCCGTATTTGCGCGTTGCCGAGCCACTTGTCGTACGACGCGTCATGGGCGGTCCGCAAGGTGCCCATCCGCATGACGCCCCACTTCGTGACCTACCACGTGGAGTCCAAGACCTACTGCCTGGTGGCGTCCACCTCGCAGCCCTCCACCTCGCACTACAAGTTCAACGGAGAGGACAAGGAGAAGGTCAACGAGAACAAAGGAGACCGGTCAGTCGAAACTCATAAGTTTAATATCAAAACTATCGGTATGCAAGAGGTTTTAACTTGTAACATACTCATATTTTTCATCAAGAGATTTTACCTTGTATCATATATATATTTTTCATCAAGAGATTTTACCTTGTATCATATTCATATTTTTCATCAAGAGATTTTACCTTGTATCATATTCATATTTGTCATCAAGATATTCTTTTACATGCATTAATAGGCTTGCATTTGACCGCCAACTCGCCTGATGTTAAGCGATGATGCGGTCTACGGTGGAGCACGCTTGCCTAGAAGAAGCCGATTTACCTTGTATCATATTTTTCATCAAGATATTTTACCTTGTATCATACATATTCATATTTTTCATTAAGATATTTTTACCTTGTATAATATTTTTCATCAAGATATTTTACCTTGTATCATACATATTCATATTTTTCATTAAAAGATTTTACCTTGTATCATATTTTTCATCAAAAGATTTTACCTTGTATCATATTTTTCATCAAGAGATTTTACTTTGTATCATATTCATATTTTTCATCAAGAGATTTTACCTTGTATCATATTCATATTTTAGTTTATTGTGTATATATGGGTTGTGGGGTAGTAGATTATTCAGAAGCGCCTAGCATCAGACCAGACCTATTTGGCCGGAATCACGCCTGCCACAAGCCGAGACCACGTAGGCCACGTACGGTGGCCAAGTAGAAGAGGAGAAATCGAAAACCCTACCTATCCTTGTTATTTTTATTCTTAATTTTTAGGGTTCCGTACTCAAAGGGTAAAACGGGACCCTATATTACTATATTACTAAGACTCGGCTGTCTGTCCGTCTGTCATTAGGCATGTATCTCATGAACCGTGATAGGTAGTTTTTTTTTTGGGTTTTGGTCTGGATACATAGGCCTTTGGACCATATCTTTATTTTGAATCACGGCACTTTATATTTTTGTCACAGTGTTTTTGATATATTTAAAAAGTAGTTTGTACGGATCGAAGTCTTGCAATAATTGTTCAAGCGACGGTGGCGGTTGAAATTTTCACAGATGATGTATTTCTGTTGCCGCTATAACAACAAATACTAAAAAACAGAATAAAATAAATAAGGGTGCTCCCATACAATAAACGTGATGTTTTTGCTCGATATTGATAACGGCAACAGGTAGACGCTTGAAATATTCACAGAATATTAAATGATATATACACTTTAAAAATAAATAATTATATTAAAATAAAACAAATATAAATAAATAAATATCTGGGACATTATTGCACACATGGTCATCTGACCCCAAACTAAGCAAAGCTTGTAATATGGCTGCCAGAGACTGATATACATACATATATATTTTTAAATACATACTTAGATAGATATTAACACCCAGACATAGAACAAACACAAATGTTCATCACACAAATGTTTGTCCTAGATGGGAATCGAACCCACGCCCCCAAGCACAGAAGTTAGGTTCACTACCAACTGAGCCACCGGGGCAGTCGGGTATTACCGGGTATGTCCTAAAACTGCGACCAGAACCACCGGAGGATGGGCAGCAGCGTCCTAATAGTACACGGTGAACGTACTGCGATCCCCAAGCCGCCTGCCAAGCGTGGGGATTATGGCAACACCCCTCTATATGAGGGAGGCCTTGTCCAACAGTGGACGTTAATTGGCTAATGATGTGATGTGAAAACAAATATTTAAGGGAGCTCCCATACAATAAACGTGATTTTAGTCATTTGTGGTGGTGCGGAACCCCTAGTACGCGAGCCCGACTCGCATTTGGCCGGTTTTTATATCTATAGGATTGTGTTTGACTCCTGCCGAATGTTTACTACAGTGCGGTCTGAAATATCTATTAACTCCAGATTTAAAGACTATAATGTTGTTTCCAGGTTCCCGTACCCTCATCAGGACCAATTCTCCGTGATGCTGTTCAGCCCCGTCTCCTGGGAGATCATACCCAACACTAAAATAGATCTGGAAGAATGGGAGCACGTCACTTGCCTTAAAAACGTTGCGCTGTCTTATGAGGGGACTACGTGAGTATCTGGCATCGATTTTGTTGCCCACTCTCTTAATTAAACTAACCTGACAGGACTTAAATTAAACTAACTTGACAGGTCTTAAATTATACTAACCTGACCGAACTTTAACCTGACAGAACTTTAAACTAACCTGACAGGACTTACATAAAACATACAGAAACAGACCGAACATGTTTTTTACAACTACATTCGCAAAAACAGTTATGTTTGCATCCCTCTCGATTACACAAAAATCATATATTCGTATCTCTTTTTGTCGTAACGTTGCAACATAATAGAAAAATATGAGCATGTGTTACTGTGTTCCAAGTCGCCACTTTGCTAAGCATGAATATATTGACAGAAAGCTGACAGCGAAAACCACGGCTTGCAAAAATTACCTAAAATAAAAGTTATTTTTACAAGTTGTTCCTAATGATGAGCTAACGGACCTCTTTCGGCTTAGGACACCCTTTCCGCGTAACCCAGTTTATAGTTTACTGTATCTGCACAGGATTCAAGTTACCAAATGTTTATAGTTACTGCGTTCACATACAGTTGCGTTTTATTATTTAATTTTATGTTTTTTATTAGGTATTTCATTTTATGACGAGGTTTATTCGCGATATGGGCTGTTAATACCATATTAATTCCTTGGTATTGAATGCAAGGGCTACCTTCTTGAGCATAATGAGAGTCAGCTAAAACTAAACACAAAATGTAAAAACATGCATAAAAATTTGTCTAAATGCCACTATAGTTATAGGTGAAGATAGCATGCAAACTAACAAACTAACCTTACAGGACTTAAGTTTTAATAACCTGACGGAAATTATTTGCGTCTTTTGTAATTTTAGTCTGCGAGAGGATGGCAAAATTTTAGAGCTGTCAAGTTTAGTTCAGAACATGGTCCAATAGAATAGGCAGATACTAAACAGATTTGTTAAAAAGAACAAGCTTAGTGAAAATTATAATTTAATATGTATACTGAAGAAATTATTGAAATTCGGCTAATAATTGTGGCATCTCCGAGTAGCTATAATATGGGGTTCTTCAAAAAGGCTGTTAATAGAGTATTTAAGGGTCGGCAACGAATGTGTGCAACATCGCTCGAAGAACCGACAACCGATGGGGAAGAAAGGTTTTTGAGTGGAGACCACGAACCGGAGAACACAGCTTCCAATAGATGACCTACGACATCGTGAGAGTCGCGGGCATCTAGTGGATGCAGATGGCAGGATGTCGTTCAGTGTGGAGGTTAAAGGGGGAGGCCTATGTTCAGTAAAGGACGTCTTCTGGCTGATGATGAACATATCTGTCATGCCATTGGTGTTGCAGGTATCCAAAGGCGACGGTGATCGCTTACCATCAGGCGGCCGGTTAACTTGTTTGCTACCTATGGCATTAAAAAAAAGTTGTAAGATAGAAGCGTTTGAAGTTTTTGTTTAATAATCGCGAAAACTTAACAAATATTTTATTTATATTACACGGGAATTACTCACGTAAGATTAGCACACAGCCGCGCGCACGCATTCACCTTGATAAATACCCCCGTATGCGGTTGAAACTATAGTCGGAGTATCCGGCCTAATCTTACGTGAGTAATTCCCGTGTAACATAAATAAAATATGTGAAAACCACGTCAGTTTCCATAATAAATTTAACAAATTATGATGTATAATGGTTTGTTACAGATCTGGCCTGCGAGGGTACATCGCGATTGGAACAAATTACAACTACAGTGAAGACATCACGTCCAGAGGGAGGGTTCGTTTGGACACCTGCTTTATCATATAGGCATCTCCGGGCTGGCAAAGCACCGCCAAAACCGCTAGTGTTGCATTTGCGGTGATTTTTGCTTACCATCAGGCGGACCGCATTCTTGTTGCCGCTCCTAAAAAAGTCCGCGATCATCTGCCAGCGCTATATCTTTCGCACATTATCGATATTTTTATATTTTTTTAAAGTTTTTTTTTTATTCATTGGTGGAGGAGGTAGTTTTTTTTTAAACTGGTGTTTTTCGGTCATTTCTGACAAAAAATAACTATCTATTATAACTACTATCATATATACGAATAACTATCATACCTACAAAAATCTATCATACCAACAAAAAACTATCATACGTACAAATAACTATCACACCTACAAATAACTATCATACCTACAAACAACTATCATACCTACAAATAACTATCATACCTACAAATAACTATCATACCTACAAACAACTATCATACCTACAAATAACTATCATACCCACAAATAATTATCATACAAATAACTATCATACCTACATACAACTATCATACCTACAAACAACTATCATACCTACAAATAACTATCATACCTACAAACAACTATCATACCTACAAATAACTATCATACCTACAAATAACTATCATACCTACAAATAACTATCATACCTACAAATAACTATCATACCTACAAACAACTATCATACCTACAAATAACTATCATACCTACAAATAACTATCATACCCACAAATAATTATCATACAAATAACTATCATACCTACATACAACTATCATACCTACAAATAACTATCATACCTACAAACAACTATCATACCTACAAATAACTATCATACCTACAAATAACTATCATACCTACAAATAACTATCATACCTACAAATAACTATCATACCTACAAACAACTATCATACCTACAAATAACTATCATACCTACAAATAACTATCATACCCACAAATAATTATCATACAAATAACTATCATACCTACATACAACTATCATACCTACAAATAACTATCATACCTACAAACAACTATCATACCTACAAATAACTATCATACCTACAAATAACTATCATACCCACAAATAATTATCATACAAATAACTATCATACCTACAAACAACTATCATACCTACAAATAACTATCATACCTACAAACAACTATCATACCTACAAATAACTATCATACCCACAAATAATTATCATACAAATAACTATCATACCTACATACAACTATCATACCTAAAAATAATTATCATACCCACAAATAATTATTATACCTACAAATAACTATCATACCTACAAATAACTATCATACCTACAAATAACTATCATACCTACAAATAACTATCATACCTACAAATAACTATCATACCTACAAATAACTATCATACCTACAAATAACTATCATACCTACAAATAACTATCATACCTATAGTTAAACAATCACGCAATTCTCTACCGCATTCACAGTACCGCAAACATTCCAACATTATCACCTCCCAGTGGACCACCTACCCTGGATGATGTTGATGTTTCATTCGTTCTCTTATCAGATAATAATCTACGACATAATAGACGTGGTGCCGGAGCCGGGCCAGCCGCTTACGAAGAACAGGTTCAAGGAACTGTACGCGAAGGAACAGAAAGGGCCCATCACTGCGCTCACGCAGGTGTTGGGCTACCTCATCTCCGCTGTAGGACAGAAGGTGAGCTCAACACATTCGGACGAACTTTATTTAAAAGTCCCTATTTATCCGACAATGGGGCCATTCAAGTAAAATTAGACCCCTTTAGTACACCTCTCCCGCGCCGTCATCATCAGCCAGAAGACGTCCACTGCTGTACATAGGTTTTCCCCTTAGACCTCCACACTGAACTGCCTGCCATCTGCATCCACTGGATGCTCGCGACTCTCACGATGTCGTAGATCATAAAAGTGAAGAACGTAAGTTGACCAGCTTGTTTTTAACCGACTCCCAAAAAGCAGGAGGTTCTTACCTCAGAACTTTCGATTGGGAGAACCGATTTTGATGATTCCTTTTTATTTGAAAGCTGGTGCTTCCCGTGTGGTCTCATTTAAATTTAATCCAGTTCTGTCATTTTTATGAAGTCAGTTTTTTTTTTATATTGGTAATAGGAATGTGGCCTTATGTTAAATTTATTACAAATAACAGACTTAGCGATGAATATAACTAAATATATTACACATACTGAAAAAATGAATTGAATTGGCTGATTATTCTATGAGATAAATGAGCGTTTAAAGTTTTAGGTGGGGATAGAGAGGGGATGCTCCATCTCTTTCGCGCATAGCGTGTGTTAGTATAGCATTTGTATGCCGCGCCTGAGGCTTGACGTCATAGCTCAGTATAGTGCGCTCTCTGTCTAGCATGAAATTAAACTACTTATAACTTATTTATTTTTGAACTAATTTAAATTTTGATTTCGCTGATAGGCTGTATTGATGATCAGCTTTTTTATGAGGTAATAAAAAATATAAGTCATCATGCCTATTATTCTGAAATCTGTTAAAAGAATAAATAGAACATGTTTGTGTAACATTTCAGATCTACATCTGGCAGCTGAAGGACAACGACCTGGTGGGCATAGCGTTCATAGACACCGGTATATACGTGCACCGACTGCTGGCAGTGAAGAACCTGATCGTGGTCTGCGACGTGTACAAGTCTGTCTCACTGCTGCGGTACCAGCCCACGCACCGGACCCTCTCCCTGGTGTCAAGGGACCTCAGGAATGCACAGGTCACTCCTACTTGTTACTTGTGTAACGGACATTATCCGCAACTATAAACTGATTCATAATGAACTAGCTGCGTCCCGCGGTTTCACCCGCGTGCTGATGAAAATCGGTGATTATGATGATGATGAAAAGTAGCCTATGTGTCAATCCAGGACATAAGCAATGTATAATCCAAATTTCATCCAAATCCATCCAGCCGTTTCTGACGTGATTGAGTAACAAACATCCATCCATCCAAACTTTCACATTATTAGTGTGATGACGATTATAACCACTTGACACCTCGTCCTTTACCCCCCCGTGATGAAAAGGTACTGAATTTGGAGCAGGATCTTTCTCGAGTGGGCCAATCCTAGGCACGATTAATTCGCGCCTAGGATTGGCCTGCTGAAGGATGAATGACTTTTGTTTTCTCCAATCACAAGCGTCATACGATACGATGCGATAAAAGGCACAAAGAGACCGATCTGATCTGATCTGAGACCGAGAGATCTCTGCCCATTTAAATAATGTCCATTTCCTTGCAAGAACATTCTCAGCAACGAAGCCCTAGTTCAGACTAAGCTTAGTCTTGAGCATCGCCGGAAAGTTGCTAGTCTATCGGTTTTTTTTCGGATACTTTGGAGAGTGTGCATCAGATCTGCATGATTTAATTCCCTCCTGCCCTTTTTTCTATCGGACTGTTAGAGCGGGCACGAAAAATCGACACCGCTTTATGGTTGACATTCCGAAAACCCGTACGAAGCGCTTTGATTCCACTTTTATTGTGCGAACTGCTAGTTTGTGGAATGCGCTGCCTGAATGGGTGTTCCACGATAGATACAATCTGGGTGTCTTCAAGTCACGAGTGAATCGGTTTCTTCTAGGCAAGCGTGATCCACCGTAGGCCGCATCGTCGCTTAACATCAGGCAAGTTGGCGGCCAAGCGCAAGCCTATTTTGCAATAAAAATAAATAAAAAAGAAACATTGTAAGTTTACTGTATGGATGTTACAGATTTACGATATAGAATTCATGGTGGACAATACGAGCCTGGGGTTCCTAGTGAGCGAGGCGGAAGGAAACTTCGCTCTCTTCATGTACCAACCACAAGCCAGGGAGAGTTACGGAGGTCAGTTCACTTCTTCTACTCAAACAATCTTAGTGACTGTCAGACAAAACAGACGTCATTATATAATACTAGCTGCGCCCCGCTATTTCACCCGCGTGGTGATGAAAATCGATGATGATAATGAAAAGTAGCCTGTGTTAATGCACAGCATAAGATATGTATATTCCAAATTTCATCCAAATCCATCCAGGCGTTTCTGCGTGATTGAGTAACAAACATCCATCCATCCATCCAAACTTTCACATATATGATATTAGTGTGGTATTTTTGCGGTTTTGCGGTATTTTTATGCAATCTCTCTAGATTTGTACTAACTAGGCCAAACATGATACAAAGTGTAAATTAGGGCACATATTTCCTCTCTGAGAGAAAGCCTGTATTCCAGCAGTCGTCATCATCAGCCAGAAGACGTCCACTGCTGAACATAGACCTCCCCCCTTTAACCTCCACACTGAACGACATCCTGCCATCTGTATCCACTGGATGCCCGCGACTCTCACAATGTTGTCGGCCCATCTAGTGAGAGGCCTACCTACGCTGCGTCTTCCGGTTCGCGGTCTCCACGTTTCTTCCCCATCGGTTATCGGTTCTTCGAGCGATGTGGTCTGCCCATTGCCACTTCAACTTGCAAATTTTAATGGCTATGTCGGTGACTCTGGTTCTTTGGCGAATATCCACGTTTCGGATTTTATCGCGTAAAGAAACTCCGAGCATAGCTCTCTCCATTGTCCGTTGTGTGACTCTGAGTTCCTCCAAAAAACCAACAGTTAAGGACCACGTCTCAGCAATGGGAACACGATATGCTGATGAATTAATGATGATAATAAATAATGTAGATGGATATAGACCATAGATGATGTGAATATGAGCCGGGGCGGATCCGAGATTTCATTCTGGGGCTTATTTCGCGAAATGAACCTGTTGTAAAACAATATTTCTGTTTCCTGATATACCTATGAGTATGCTGTGTAAAAGTGCACCTGAATCGAATCAAAAAGTTGAGTCGACTGCATGGAATTCCTAGGTGTTTTGGGGGGAGTCATGGCCCTCATGCCCCCAGTATCCGCCAATGAATATGTGTGTGACGTGCAGGTCAGCGGCTGATCAAGAAGTGCGACTTCCACCTGGGGCAGCAGGTGAACGCCATGTTCCGCATCACGGCGCGGCACCTCCCCGACTCCAACCACAGGCGGCACGTCACTATGTACAGTGAGTTACCTCATATATTCCTCATGTTCTCATGTTTTTGTAGTGGTAGGGCTCTTTTGCAGGGGTCCGCCTGGGGAATTACCACACTTTTGCCAGTTATTCAACCGCCAAGCAGTAGTGTGCAAACACTACTGTGTTCCGGATTGAAGGGCAATGTTTTCAGCGAAACTACAGGTCACACAGAGATTTGACATTTTATATCTCGGGGTGACGAGCGCAGTGCATTGCCATCTAGGGTTTTGAACTGTTACCGTCTTACTACAAAAGATTTAAGAACACTTTAGACATGTGTTGAACAGATGTTTCACAAATGTCGTACCACAAATCCACGTCTAGCACTCGTCTAAGGTTAGACATGCCTTAGCCATTGTTTAAATTTAAACAGCCCCCAACCCTTGTTTTAAGACGTGTCTATCTCAGTTTTGTCCGTTTTAATCATTTTGCTTGTGAATTTATCTATTAAAACAATGGATTTTATTGATCCTATGGATTTTATCGATGATAACGACTTGTAGGACTTAGAATTTATGGACAATTCCTCCCGCGATCTCTGTGCTTCTTGTCCATTTCGAATTTATTTAGCTTTGATGTCATTACAAATCACAAAAACTATAAAATAACTTCAAATTAATATTTTTATCGCGTTAGCAATGTTATCTTACAAGCAAAGAAACAGAATAACCAAGGACGTTTTAAGTGTTTTATGGGTCCTTTGTTCAAGAGAATAACAGAACTCTCAACGTCATATAAATTTGTCAAACTTTCTACACCAATAACGTTCCGGTCATCCTATAGTTTTACCATAATGCCACAGGACGTACATGCCATGCCATGCCATAGACGTACACGTTTTTGCTCGATGCTCGGCCGATTTAAATGGAAATTGTCCAAAATAAGCCCCAAATAATGATAATTTGGTCCTCAAACGAAGGTCAGACATGAACCTATTCATAATAAAAATAAATTAGACACCAAAATGGATTGATTTCCCATAATCGGTTCTGCATAAAATGAAACGTTTCTAATTGTTGCCATATTCAAAAAAGTATGCATCAAGTTAGGCTGTGTTTAAGGAAACACATGTTAAACATGGTTTTGTGGTAGAAGAAATAAAACATCTGTTAAAACGGTATTTAACTTTTAGACGCTGTCTAGCTAAACAGGTGTCTAGGCGTTGTTTTAAATATTTTTTGTGGTAAGACGGTTAAAGTTCAAAATTCTGAGTGGCGTTGAGCTGTTATGGGCAAGCATGACGAGCCATCAGGCGAGCGACTTCGCTCGTTTCGTCACTCAGTATCATTACAAAAAATGTTAAAGGGGGGCTGCCCCCTTGCCCGTACAGGACACCCTTGGTTTGAATGTAACCGTGATATTACAGCGACACTGGACGGCGGCCTGGGCTACATGCTGCCGCTGTCTGAGAAGATGTACCGCCGGCTGCTGATGCTGCAGAACGTGATGAACAACTACTGCTGCCACGTCGCGGGACTCAACCCCAGGGCGCACCGGTACATACATACATTCTGTTCATATCATACTAATAATAAATAACAAAGTCAAATAATTTATTGCACATTATGTTATGCTAAGTTTATAGGTAACACTTATATTAACACAATCACCCAATTAGGTTATGGCAATTTATGTATGGAGCGGCCCGATCTGTTTATAATGTTTTGTCGTTTAAATAATTTTCTACTTTTATACTGAATAATAACACTTTTCAATTAATAAGTTTTTCAAATTCTTTGCAAAATTTCGTTCGTTTTCGTCACTCTTTAAGTCGTCGGGTAATTGACTAAATATTTTTATAGCCATTGCGGACCACTACTTTGCATTTCTAGTCTCGAATTTAGAATTTGTTTATGCTTAAACCTGAGCGGATGTTTACGTGGTAATTACCAACTTTTTGAAATCTGGGTATTTTTTTACAAAATTGCAAATATCAAAGATGTAAAAAACACATAACGTATTGGGTGTTGTTTCAGGACGTACAAAAGCTCGAAGCGTCAGATCGGCAGCAGTGCGGCGCGCGGCGTGCTGGACGGAGACTTGGTGTCTCTCTACACCTGCATGCCGCTCGCGGAGAAACAAGATGTGAGTACACGACAGGGGCGTAGTGCCCTATCGGTCCAGTAGGCCCCGGCCCAACGATGGCACAGAATACATAAAGTATAAGTACAGAAGGTTCACTCCGCAAAAGCATTTAAATAAGTAGCGACTCTTACTACCACACAATAAAGTCCAATTCAGGACGTGCGAGCGCTAACTACCAACAGCTATATTAACCTAGAAATTGCCTCTTTCGCATGACTCTTATCGGCACAGCAAGTCCGTCCAGTCGACTACTTCTAGCTTCATACCTAAAGTGCGGAGTGCGCCAGGACTGACGGCGGCTAAACTTGCCGAGTTTTTCGACGTGAATAGGCATGACTAATATTTTTTTACTACCTCATAAAGCTGCTTATCAATAGAGCCTATCAATGAAAACAAAATTTAAATTAGTTCAAAAATAAATAAGTTATAAGTATTTTAATTTCATACCAGACAGAGCTATGACGTACGCTCACAAATGCGGCATACAAATGCTATACTAACACATGGTTTGCGAGAAAGGGAAGCGCATCCCCTCTCTATCCCCACCTAAAATTTTAAACCATCATATCTCAGATATTAATCAGCCGATTCATTTTTCGATGTATGTGTAATGTATTTAGTTTTCATCGCTAAGCCTGTTATCCCTACCATATTATAAATGTGTAGATCAAATACCTTCACACATGACTTCTAACTAAGTAGAAGCAATACCAGATATCGGTTTAACTTGCAAAAAAAAACCCGTTTGCGTGATTCAGGTAAAGTGTCGTATTTACCTATAATAGACGCACTTTTCATATTTGTGAAACTACGATCCATTTACACTCATTATTTTAGGAATTATTGAATACCTTATTACGTTTTTAATAATATTATTCGTTAAGCAAATTTGTAAGTAATTTGTAAAAAAAATTGTAAGTTTAAGCAAATTTACAATTTTTTCGCAAAACATCGTTTTAGTACGCAATCTATTTTCAAACTATGGAACTACAAATCTGACGGCTGTCAGTTTGTTTGTTTGTCCGCGCACATCTTTTAAACTACTAGAAGGATTTCAAAGTAGTTTCCATGAATATGCTTATAAAATACCTGATTGAAACATAGGCTATATTAATTTATGATAATAAATAGTAAAAAAAATTTTTTTTATAATTATTTATAACGCCATCTAGCTTATTTTATAGTAATGTTGTCGTAATGACAGACTTCTACTCGCAGACATGGTAGGTAGGAAGACTGAAGCGGCTGTTGCCATATAATCTATATGTAAACAAAAATATAGATAGTCACCAAAGAACCAGAGTCACCGACATAGCTATTAAAATCTGCAAGTTGAAGTGGCAATGGGCAGGCCACATCGCTCGAAGAACTGTTAACCGATGGGGAAGTAGGTAAGGTTCTTGAGTGGAGACCGCGAACCGGAAGACGCAGCGTAGGTAGGCCTCCCACTAGATGGACCGACGACATTGTGAGAGTCGCGGGTATCCAGTGGATGCAGATGGCAGGATGTCGTTCAGTGTGGAGGTTAAAGGGGGAGGCCTATGTTCAGCAGTGGACGTCTTCTGGCTGATGATGATGATGAAATAAAAACGAATAGCCGAAATGTATGTACCCGCATAACTTCCGATAGACTGCACCAAATAGTTTTTTTTGTGTTTGTTATTTTCAGGACAGCCAACTGCTTTTGAAGAGGTTTTACAGTTTATTATGGCGTAATTTAAAGTACGTTTATTTTTGTATTGACTTCTGACGTGCTAATTATACCAAGTCGACGGAGATTAAAATGAATACATTTTTTTGCCAGGATCAAACTTAAGACCAATAACAGACACGCAAAGTAGGTGAACTCGCGGCATCTAATCTGATTAGCAGCTATTTTGGATGTTATGGTGGTGAACGAAAGCGGTTTAGTTGTTGGAAGGGTAGGGGCGCAGTAGGCGGACAAAAATTATTTAGACATCATTGATTGGCAGTCTTTACGCGGAGTAATGTTAAATAACAGCGATTAATTATAGATACCGCTCCATGCTTCCTACTTACTATTTACTAATAATTCAATAATAACGTTTGTCATGCATGACATTTCGCTTGACTTATACCAATTTTTTTTCCTTATTGGCTCCATGGCTCCACACTTTCAACGTATTTAACCAGTGAAAGTATGTAATATATTATTTGCTTGAAATATATTTGAAACTATGGACATGTCGGGATACCTGTATCGAGTCAGATTAAAACTAGACTAAAATCATACTATGACGATAGTATGACAATCCGCATTCAAATGGAGAGCAATAAATCTACAATCATGTCATATGTGTAGGTATTATCTATAAAATATTCAGTATAAATAATCCGATGGATTTGTGCCTATTTAAAGTTCCGTTCGTGTTCGTTAGTGTAACATTTATATTTGGCTATGTCAGTCTAATCGTCCACCCACTAATTACTTTGCGCTACGCGTACGAAGTCGCGGGCATCAGCTAGTTTGTAATAAATTAAATATTAGGATTTAGGACACATGCCTATTCGATGAACGTCTAATGCGGTTTTCTGACAGCTCTAGGGACATAGTTCTGCAACTATTGATGGTGCGCTGACTCCTGTTTTTAGGGTTCCGTACCCAAAGGGTAAAACGGGACCGTATTACTGAATCTACGCTGTCTGTCAGTCTGTCCTACCTTTAAACGGCTGCATCTTTGTAATTTGTAATGTAACGGCGGATTGGCTAAGAAATAATCATAAGTTTAAAATTAAAACAAAAGGGGGGACACAACAAACGTATTTTTTTTGTACGTTGGTACCTATTATTGTAATGTAAAAATGGTAATACTTGCATGCGTCAAATTTGTTAATAGAACGCACCATGAAAATAATATCAGTGCGAGTCGGTAACAAATTTCTATAGATTACCAAGTAACTAGAGCTCATGATTATTTCACCAAATACAGATTGCACGTTACTAATTTGCAAGTCAGGTTTTTAAATTGATAATTATTGTATTTTGTGTGCGGTACGGAACCCTCAATGAGCGAGCCTGACTCGCACTTGGCCGGTTTTATTTTTGTGACAATTATGTTTAACCCTGTATATTTTGTTTCAGATTGCAAAGAAAATCGGCACCAAAGTAGAAGAGGTTTTGGCTGATCTCTACGAAATTGACAGACTGACTGCGCACTTCTAATGTAGAACCAACTCATATTGTAAATAGTAGCAATAAAATACTGACTTAATAATACTAGTTTCATTTCCTAGTACCTATTTTAATCACTGGATGCAGATGACAGGATGTCGTTCAGTGTGGAGGTTAAAGAGAAAGGGGGAGGCATTATGTTCAGCAGTGGAAGTCTTCTGGCTGATGACTTTAGTCACTATCAGCGTTCCCACTGCTGGGAAACAAAAGTTCTATTGTGCAAGCTAAGTGAACGCGCAAGTGAAGTGATTTGAGTATTTGTGTGAGTGAGCTAAGTGAATCTGAATTTTTCTTACCTATTTCTGTAGATAATAAGGGTAAGGGACTACAGTCAAGGGTAATCACTAGACATTTATCTGCAGAATAGGCATGAAAAAATCACATTCGCTTAGCTTGCAGAATAGACCGGCAGGCAGGCAGGCAGGAAGGATTCTGTAAATTACCAGGTAAAACAGCGAGAGGCAGCTCGTGTAAAATTAATACAACAAAGAGTACTTAATAATTATATTTATTTAGAACTTCCTGAAGGATTTCTTGGAGCCCTTGCCCTTGGAAACCTTCAATACGTTGAATCTGACTGTCTTGGATAGTGGCCGGCATTCTCCGATTGTCACGATGTCTCCTAGTTCCACGTCCCTGGAAAATATATTATATTGAATAAGGAATCGTATACTTTATTGCAAAATTAGATTTTGGGGGGAATCGATCAGAATTGGGTTAGAAAACACGTCTTTCGTCAATTTGTATTCGGAAGACCGTCGTGTGAGTATCATCATTTAGAGCTTAGCATAAATGCCATTCAGCGTGGTAATGCCGCCAGTACGCTGCAGCTGTGGCCTTAGTACGAGCACTAGTGAAAAAGTTTTCATTACGTAACTGATAGGAAAATGTATGAAAAATTGAAGTTTCCTTTCACATCTGATAGAGGCGCTGTTCAATTTTTCATACACTTTGCTATCGTAATGATAACTTTTTCGCAAAATACTTTTTATTTCGTGTTTTATTGTAGGTAGAAGAGTCGGTTCCTAAGGTCAGCCCTAAAATTGTTGTTTTTGTATCGGGGGAAAATATTATGATACTTTTGTATGTAAGCTAGCTCTGGGGAGCCATTAATGTGTGGCTAGGCAGAAGTTAACTCTGACTGTACTCTCGGCAAGACAGACCAGACTTTGCGGATTAGCCGGGTCGCCACCCGGTACCGGGCCATCAAAATGAAATACCGAGTCTCAATATTCCCGCCTTGTTTTAAAAACAATACCTGCTATCGTTCGATACATCGTAAAATTTATTGACTAAATAGGCGATACCAAAATATGTAGTACTAGCTGCGCCTCGCGGTTTCTGATGATGAAAATCGGCGATGATGACAATTATGAAAAGTAGCCTATGTGTTAATCCAGGACATAAGCAATGTATATTACAAATTTCATCCAAATCCATCCAGCCGTTTCTGCGTTATCGAGTAACAAACATCCATCCATCCAAACTTTCACATATAATTATGATGTTAGTGTGATTAATATAACATTTTTACTATTAATAAATGTGTATTATTTTACCTACTGGAACCAGCTTGGGTTTAAAAGTATTAAGTGGGTCACGAAGGGGCAGTGTGATAATTACTGGGCCATGGCAGAACAATGTTTGGGAAACACTGAACTAGACTATACAGCCAGGGTCAAAGTATCCAACAAACTTTGTAGAAAAACACGCAAATCTCACCTGAAGCAAGGCGACAGATGCACAGACATATTCCTATGCCTCTTCTCGAATCTGTTATACTTGGGCAGGTAGTGCAGGTAGTCTCGACGGATCACAATAGTCCGCTGCATCTTCATCTTCTGGACCACACCGGTGAGGATGCGCCCTCGGATGGACACGTTGCCGGTGAACGGGCACTTCTTGTCGATGTAAGTCCCTTCAATGGCCTGGAATGTTCAGACATTATGGTAAGAGAAGAGAGATATCTGGGTCCCTTCAAATCACGAGTGAATCGGTTCATTCTAGGCAAGCGTGCTCCATCGTGGACAGCATCATCGCTTAACATCAGGCGAGCTGGCGGTGAATCGCAAGCCTATTTGTAATAAAAATAAATAAAAAATAGTTGTTCAAAATAATTATCAATATAAAAAACTGACTTCATAAAAGTCAGAACTGGACCAAATTGAAATGGGACCACACGGAAGCACCAGCTTACTAATAAAAAAAACAGTCCAATTGATAACCTCCTCCTTTTTGGAAAATATGTAGGAGGCAGGGAATGTCATAGTATGGACACAATACTTTTATCTCATAAAACCGCAGGAAGTAGCTAGTGTTAAATATTGTGACTGCAATCAGAATTTGGGTTAGAATACACGTCTTCTTCATTTAGTGATTCAGAAGACCGTCGTGTGGATTTCATCATGTTACAGTCACATTTTAAGAATTTTATTAATGTTTTGTGATTATGGATCATGAAGGTTCTGTGATGTATTAGATGTGAGCACACTTCCTTCACCATGCCAATTTGCTTAAAATGTAGGGTTACTTAACAATGATACTGATGAAGAAATATTTTATGCTCATTCATTCAGTCTATGAAAAAGTAAGTTTGGTTATTGTTTTTTTTTTTACAAATATACTAGATTTTAAAAATCACTAGTCCAATTTTGATGAAGCTTAGTGTGTAAATTGACTGCCCCGGTGGCGCAGTTGATAGTGAACCTACCTTCTGAGCTTGGGGGCGTGGATTCAATTCCCCCCTAGGACAAACATTTGTGTTTTTTATGCCTGGGTGTTAATGTCTATATAAGTATGTATTTAAAAATATATATGTACGTATATCAGTCTCTGGCAGCCATATTACAAGCTTTGCTTAGTTTGGAGTCAGATGACTGTGTGCAAAATGCCCCAAATATTTATTTAATTTAAATTGGCAACATGAATGCTTGTAACAACTTACTTTATTGATAAGTTTTTTTATACATGGTTAGACATTTATTTGCAAGAAGAATAGTTTGCCCCCATTTAATCAAACTATTGCTTGCCAATTCGAAATTATTAATTCAAGATTTTATAGCAGGCTTTGTTTGGTTAATTATAATTATATTATTAAGAATAAAATCTTGATGAAAATTATCTGCATCTGTTTTTACCCACAATGGAATAGAAAAGGTATATATAATTATGTGTTTGGGTTAGAGGTTGTGTTAATGTGTATGTATGGTACCATTTTTGTCCAAAATGGTTGTGCATGCATCTTTTTTGTTGAAAAGGCAGGTTCCTTAGCTGCTGGAGTTATTAATGATAATGTACATATTAGTAGATTATTTACAGGGTATTTGTCTATACATTAAATTAAACATACATGGTTATGCATTAACCCTGTACTCAGCCGAAAGGAGATCATTGTACTAACCATCATGAACAACTGTCAATATCGGACCAACCCTAAAATAGCAAAAAAAAACAGCTGTTCCATACGTTTTGTCAAATGTCAATGACCGTTTTCTATGGAACGGCGGATATTTTTTCGCGATTCCAGGGTTGGGCCCACAGTTACAGTTGTTCATAATGATGAATATATACAGGGTATATGCGTAACCCTGTATAAATATCTATAAAATGGACCATAATTACAAACTTACCATAACCTTAGTTTAGTAACATTTATTGTATTACATGCCTTATCTTACATACCTTGTAGCATAAGCTGATGAACTTTGAAGATTTCACTGAGGAAACCTCTTTCGTAAAAGAACTGATCAAATACTAACTATAAAAAAAATTATTGGAAAAACTGTTATTCAGGATAAACAAGTATTTTTTTTAATAAAAATAAGTACTAAAATGGGGAGAATAGAAACGACAGACGAGGTGAATAGAGAACAAACTTGGATAGTTTCTTAATTCAACAATTTCCAGACCTACCAAATAGAAAATGTACAAAATTCTTGTTACCTAATTTAACAATTTGATTTATTTTGAATTAAATAGTTCTGGAAATTAATTAATTAAAAATTTTTAAAAGTTATTCAGTCAGTCTTTTCTATTTCCCGGTTTTACCTGATAGATATCAGTTGACAAGTTCTTTTATCGAAATAAATAATTTAATGAGACTCCATCACCACCTATGAAGTGCATTAGAACAAAGTTTTCAAAAGATCTTTCCAAAAGTTCAATAAAATCATTGTACGTATTATTAGAAAACTGCACTTTTATTCTATTGATCAGACATAGTAATAGAAATTCTGTTCTAATGCCAAGCCAATAAGTTCCTCTCTCCCGCGGAGTCCTGGCATGCATGTTGAAGTGAAGCCTTTGAGAGAACTTGAACAAGCAATGGACTATGTGAACTAGAATCAATGAAAAAGTTTTTATACATAGAAAAGTTATATGGGTTTGAGGACTCTAAACTGTCTGCCGATACTTCCTTCTAATGGTCTACACTGCATTTGAGTAATTTTCTGCTTAAACAGGGTTACACACATTAGTGGTATAAGGCCGAAAGGAGGTTAATGTACTCATCATTTTCATAAACATTTTTACCATGAAATCATCCTAGAAATCACAATAAATACATCAGCTGTTCAATAATAAATTTCATAAAATGTGAGTGATATTTTAATAAGGAACGGCTGATATATGTTTCGCGTTTTCAGGTTTGATCTCATAGTACGATGTTCATAATGACATGCTTTTGGCTTAGTGTGATCTTTCCATGTAACCCTGTAGAATTGACACATGTACGCTGTAGAAGAAAATAAAGTGTCTCATGATTTGAACTATAAAAACTCTCCATAAATCTTAATAGTTCACATAGTCCGTATAATGAGAACATAGCACCACCACCGCTGCTGCAGCCCATCACCGCCCGGTACAAGTATAACAATAAAACCGACCTCTCTGGGCGTCTTGAAACCTAGACCGACATTCTTATGATGCCGCATGTCCTTCCGCTTCATGACTCCCTTCTTGTTAAGGAAGACAGTCGCCTGTTTCTGAAACGCTTTCTCTGTCTACGGAAAAAAAACACAAACGTTAGCAGGTCACACCATGCGTTACCTCTCTCGGAGTCTTGAAGCCGAGGCCCACATCTTTGTGGTACCTCAGTGGCTTACGACTACGCTTCACGCCGATTCCTTTCTTACGGTTCAGGAATACGGTCGGTTGCTTTTGGAATGAACGTTCCGTCTGCAATTTTAATATGTATTAGTTTCTAGCTACGATTTGTTGCAACTACGTTTTTCTACTGAAGCTTGAAATGAAAGTACAGTGATACCCATAATATAAGATTCCTAATGCCACCGATTGTGACAAAAGCATCACCAGTGATGATCACCCAGCTTTAATACACACAAGAAATCGCAAGTTTGTATTTTGAACACATTTTTATTAGCTTGGTATGTATCTATGTAACGGACTCTTTGAACGTGATTTTCGCCCCTTTCAAAACGACGGATTGATTTGATACTTTGCACACTTATCAAGGACCGATGACAATGCAATAATTTGTATAGTTTGTCCCATTATCCTTACCAGGATCTTCAGGATTAGCAATTTTAAAGTGTTTTTCGTTTTTTAAACTGCAAGAATTATTTTGATTACAATTATTATTGAGGACAGATTATAATTTGCTAAAATTAGGTTTAGATAGATTTTAAAAGTCTATCCTAGCCAAAGTCAGAAGTTCGAAAGTCAGTCATTTCTCATGATATTTTCATACACAATATCTTACAAGCAATTGAAAAATCAAGCCCCTGATCTTTTTATGTCATCGGTCCACCTCATCGACAGTCGGCCCAGGTTCTCCCCACCTGGTCTTGACCAACCTGAGGTTGCTGTGCGATTATTTTCCTTACAGGAATCAAAATGGAAAGACATCATTTTTTTTGGTGAATATCACTAATAATGTAAAGATAATGTCTGAGACAAAAGTAATTTGCGATTTCTGAAATTTCCAGTATTCTAACCTAATGTTGGTTGTTTCCATAGATATCAGATCCTAATATGGGAATAGGATCAAATAACATTACATTTTTAGGGAATTGCCCTCAATAGAGTTCTGACTGGTCTCCAGTCCGCCATTGATCTATATTATATTTTATGCTGGAATGTTGTTGAAAGACGTCTAATTTTTACAGAACATGGATATTTTTTTTTGCGATTTTAGGGATGGTCACAATATAAGTTAATCATAATGATGGCATTATGAAGACTTTTTGACTTATTACATTTTTTTTTTTTTTTTACTGAAATATAGGTATCATGTGCCAATAATAACTTTTTATCAGGAAGTTAACAAATTTCAATCATCTGCGTGTGAGCAGAGCATAACCAAACAAAATTGTAAAATGATTCTGCATATGAACATAGGTTCATACTGCGCACGCATTTGGCTACTGTTTGCGACTGTCTGAAATAGGCATTCCCTTTACTGTGTTAACGAAAACTGATGATGGTACTTATCGTTTGGGTAATACTGTAAGTGGGGCATAGAACAAAAGACAGTTAAACTTTTCAGTGATGGGTAGGAAGAGTTGTCAGACAAATATGTAGGGTCCTAATATTGACTGCAATCAGATTTTGGGTTAAAAAACACAGTCTTCATCACTTGGGTGTTCAGAAGACCGTCGTGTGGGTATCATCATTTCACAGTCAAAATTATCAGATTGTAACAGGCATCTGTTTGAGGCTCTATATAAAAATCTTGAGGTGGTAAACATAACCTCAATATTTTAAATAGTCAAAATCAGGAAATCGTCACGTTTACGACAAAAAAAATTGATAATTCGCTAGTAATAGTTACTTACGGAATCCCTGCATGGTAATTTTGGCTTTTCCGAAGCTCAAAAACTAACCTATTTGTGGGGGTCATTTTCACCCAATGCAAACGCGTTTAAACAGTAAAAATCTACCAAGACGCAGAACTAGATCTACGAGTAGCGAGGCAGGTTTATTTAAAACGGTTTTATTTAATTTCATGGGTAATTTTCATAGTAATAGCCGACCCTCCACGTGCACGAGCTTTATAAACACATTTTCACTGTTTACACACAGAATTTTCACGGAAAATTAATGCATCACAATAGAGTATCCATGTAATAGTACTTTTGAATTAGATTCTAGGATATATACTGAGTTTTTCCATTATTTTTACAATAAAATCGGTACGCACCTGGTCCGCCATCTTGCTTGATAACGAAAAGAATTCTACAATGTTGCCAAGTTTCAAATATCCACAGTCTTCCAAATGGGAGGTTTTCCAAAATGCAACAAATAAAGGTTCGAGTCGTAACAGACACGTCAACTTGACTGACGAACTGCCGTCTGACCAACGAGAAAGAATTTCTTCCGTTTGTCAGACGGTGGTTCGTCAGCCAAGTTAGCTACTTAAAATGCGATAGATTGAATTGACGACACATGAAAAATATGCAGATTTTGCATAACCCCACACGAAGAAAGGTCAATAAAAAAAACTTGCTTGTTATCATAGACAGACACTGTCTGTCTAACTATCTGTATGTCTCAAGTCTGTCTGACACTGTCTGTCATGTTTGTTTTCGTGTTATTTATATTATGTGGTTATTGTTTGCTAACAAACAAAGTACTAAACTTGTTTTCCCACAACACAACACAAATTAATAGGTACATAAATGTGCCTTGCCTAGCCGAATAACTTTTATTGTCATTATGATGATGATGATGAACTTTTATTGTATAAAATGGTACAAGAAACTACTACTACTATTACTTTTTGGAAGTTTATTTATGATAAGTCACAGTGATAAATGAAGCGGTAGATGCATTCGCGTAAAATTTACAGTGTTCCCTATTCAAAATCGGCAAAATGTACGTGCTAAATAATTTACTAAATTCTACTATACTTGCATTATTTTTAAAACTTGTCACAATTTTATGTCAAGTTTGAGCTGCCACTGGGTTTTTTTTTTTTATTCTTGGCGCCAACGAGAAAAAAACATGTCGTCTCACTGTAGTATTTTCTTAAACTTGTGTATTTTCGAGTGTAATGCATAACAATGCTGGATTATTATTAAGTGTTCGTGGATGTACTGGGCTAGCATGCGCACCACGACAAAATTTTGTTGACTCCAAAAATAAATACATGAAAGCGTTATACCCCACTTATATGCACACTTATAGTAAGAATGTGTCAGTGTATGCAATACGTGTTTACCTCGCTCTCTTCAGTTTTTGGCAGACCTTTTTCGGTAACAGGTCGAGTTTAAAGGTAGATCCAAACTATATAGTTATAATCAAAGGGCGTTTAGGAAACCGTAGGTACATTGTCGCGTTCTCGCTCGACAAAGTGACTACAAGATTTTGTCGTGTTGCGCATGTTAGCCATGCTGGTGGAGTGTCGTAAGTGAATATTAGGGTGGTAAAACCTTCAATAAAAAAAAAAGATATTGCATTGCCACGCCAACAATGGTAAAGGTCAGAAGTATGTACTTATAATGGAACCCCTATGCAATCCATTAATTTATTGAGTATTTTATGACTGTAAAACACGTAAGATGAGGTGGTATGGCCTTCTATAGCTTTAGCGTGCCCAGTCAAAGGCAAAAAATAAATAAAAAACCAAATCAATGTCAATAACTCAATATTGTCAATTGTTTTGTCAAATCGAAAACGAAAAATTGGTGGAATGAAGTTGATAATTCGATAAAAAATATAAAAATATATTCGAAGCTTATTTTCTACGTTTTTGCTGAATTAAAATTAGTTTTCGTTTTATTTTTGGGTTGAGATATTAATTTTGCAAATTTATCTCAAGGGATGAAAGTTTGTGTGTGTTTTATTTGATTGCAACTGATGGGGATGAGATCAGCACGGTAACATTGTGATGGATAAACGTTGAGTGATTTTCTGTGATTTGTGATGGAGGAGGTCAGGCAGCTGGTGCAGGAGGAAGGTCGGGAGGCACGGAATCTCGTAGCCTTCCATGTAGCAGTTGATACTCCAAGTAAATATAAGCTATCATACAAAACCGTTGTTTGTTTGTTTTTGTGTCGTGGGCGGTAGTTTATCATAATCGATTTGTAACAGAAATGTTGCGAATCTTTTGTCTTTACAGTAGGTACTTTACTTAGTTAAGGGTGACCAACTTTATGAAAAGTCAATGCGGGACATTCATGCGATTATGATACATCTACCTAGGGTGTGTCGGTATAACAAACTAAAATAAATTGTAATAGTAAAAAAATTGCCTTGAAATTTCTTACTTTTTCATGGCAAGTCATGTTTATATACCAGCCCTAGTTCCTGGCCACCCTGCAATTCCCGGCCAAGGTGGCAGACTTGGTAACAGCTGGGAAAGGATTGCAAAGAATCCCCGTGCTAAATGGTATTTATTCCCTGATTTTTCATCCTAAGAGGCGAAATATTTTCTTCAAATTTAATTGGAACTACCCTAAAAGTATAGCTTCGTTAATAAAAGAAGAATCAATAAAATGATTCACAATCGGCGAAGATAAACACAAAAACAAATGAGCATAAATCCATAAAAATATGCGTTTAAAAACAAACTGGACAGATGGAAAAATTTGTGTGATTGTGTGATATAGGCTTATGTTGCTCGCCTATAATCAATAAATAAATATAATAGAAATTTTATTAAACCCCCAATATAAGAGCTGGACAATCTTCAAATGGTTGAATATTTTCTTGAATCATAGATAAAAACACTCTCAATCTAGATACTTATTTAAAGTTCGCTTTAAATAATAGTGTACATTAGTTGTAGATCACATTAACGCCCAAAGTTGGTCTAAGTTTCATGTGTTGCTGGCGAAACTCACCGCTAGGTGCTTTGCGATACAAGTAGGGAATGCAATCCCATTGTAAACAGATTATTGTCTCTCTGTCTTGTCGTCCGTCCAGCCGCTGGTTGGCACGGCAGCGGTGCGGGATTGATACAGTATGCCGCGTCAACCAAGAAGCATTCATTGAAATATAAGTGCTTGGTAAGCTTTTGGTACCTTGTATACTGAGCGTATCGATACCGTACTGCTGCTGCATCGACAAGTCAGGAAAGGGGTTAAGTCATACATCTGGACAGCACCGAGCACCGGCCAAAGTTTAGACTAATGGTAACACTATGTGTAAACGACTTAAATCAAACAAGCCCATAAGAAACAGTTGATTTAATTACAGTCAAACCTGGGTAAGTGAGAACTGGATAAGTGAGAAAACTCTATAAGAGAGAGTAATAGCCAGGTCCCGTCATTTTAAGCTCCCAAAACCTCTATTAGCGAGAAACAGAAACCTTTGTAAGAGAGAGTCGTTTTTCGCTCATGAACCTCCGCAAGTGAGACTGCTACTTTCCTATACCTCTATAAGCGACAGTCGAGCTTTATTTATTTATATTATTTAGGAGGAACAAATGACAAAACAAATTACAAATTTAACATCGGCTATTTTATGACTCATTCTTAACTTTCGTGGAACTTCCTACCATTGTTTTTGTATTGTTTTCTCATCAATATTGTACCTATTATATTTCCTGGAACTAAATAATGTTGTTATTTTATCCCATTCTTTTCCAATGGACACGTGTGCCTTTGTACTGTCCTGTTTGTCGGACTTACTCAGTTTATCGTTAATCAATTGCGAAATAAAGTTCTGTTCTGCATCATGTCAAAACGGAAAATTAAAGTACTGTCATTAAGTAATAAACTTAAAATAGTGAATGCGTTTGAATCTAGAAAATCGCGAAATGAAATTCAGAGGGAGTTTAATTTACCAGAATCCACCTCTTATAAAATTATAAAATCAAAAGACTATAAAGTCTGTGTCATAATATATGTTGTGCATATAATGCACATACATTTATCACATTACATATTTACTAAATTCATACTTGCTGTGACTTGTTATTGCTGCATACCCCTATAAGAGAGAAACACTACCCATGTACCTGCATTAGTGAGAAACCTCTATAAGCGAGAATGAGATTGTACTCCCTTGAACTCTCACTTATCCAGGTTTGACTGTATATTGTAAACCGTTGTAACTTACAGAGTCTGTCTACTTCAAAAAGCAAAGTAGAGGATTGAGCTGAGAGCACTTAAATTGAACAGTTTAAGTCATATGTTTTTTTTTTTTTAATCACTTACCATTACAGATAAAGTAAAGCGATGCTATAACAACAATAATATTATTTTACTATTCTAATTAAATATCAAAAAAACATATTTTACATTTAGGTTTTTTTTTGCATCAACAATACTGCCCTCCTAAGCCCAAGAGCGGTAACTAAAAAAAAAAAAAAAAAGAGATTTCTGTTTTTTCGCGCAACTGATAGCTTACAAAATTTCGCACCAGATGGAGTAAGCAAAATAACCATATCTACATTGGAACATTGAAATAAAACACTAAAAAAGATTTTTTTCTTTTAAAACTCGTGTTTAAAAACTATTAATTCTAAATGAAATTACGGTATCTCATAAAAAACACACAAACAATAATGTTGGGTTTTTAAACATATATTTAAGAAATATATTAGTCCTAACATAGGCAAGTTTCTTGAGTGGAGACCGCGAACCGGAAGACGCAGCGTAGGTAGGCCTCCCACTAGAAGGACCGACGACATTGTGAGAGTCGCGGGCATCCAGTGGATGCAGATGGCAGAATGTCGTTCAGTGTGGAGGTTAAAGGGGGAGGCCTATGTTCAGCAGTGGACGTCTTCTGGCTGATGATGATGATGATGAAGTGTGAATCAGACTCGCGCATGAAGGGTTCCATACCATACATATTTAAAAATGGCAAAAAACCTTTCTGTCTCTTAAATATTTATTTTATTCTGTTTTAAGTATTTGTTGTTATAGCAGCAACAGTAATACATCATCTGTAAAAATTTAAATTGTCTATCACGGGTTATGAGATACAGACAGACAGTGCAGTCTTAGCAATAGGGTCCTGTTTTACCCTTTGGGTATGGAACCCTAAAAAGGAGGACGGTTCTATGTTCCACTGTTTAAAAAAAATATATATGTTCACTTATTTTTTGCACTAAGTACTTTTTGTGGTGGCATGGAACCCTCCTTGGGCGAGCCCGATTAGCACTTGGCCGGTTTATTCCGTGTTTTTCATGTAGTTTTTTTTTTAAAAATAATATTGATAAATAGTTTAGAACATCACTAATCCTGTAACTAAAAGATAAAGAACGAAACGAGATTCTCCATTCCAACCTATGACATGTGAATAATTCAAAATTACAAGGGTGTTATGTCAAAAACTACAATGTTGGACGGGGCTTAATGACTAGATTGTGATTCATAACATATTCTGTATGTCAAGGATTATCTTCAAGTCCTTCAACCTGTCAGTTAGCGACGAGTAACATATGTTGTTACCCACTGTTTGATTGTCTACAAGGTTGTTTGATTGTCTACAAGGTTGTTTGATTGTCTACAAGGTTGTCTGATTATCACTCTTGCTATTATTAAACATGTAGAAGCTTTGAAATAATTATTACTCCATGTGTCATATTTTTCGAGAGTGTGACAGAATTCAGAGCTCCGCCAGACCTGGCGCACTTCGCACTTCAGGTATGAAGATACAAGTAGTCGTCTTGTCGGACTTGCCGTGCCCGCTGCTGCGCGACAGACAGAGATAACGTGACAAGAGTTACGTGATAGACAGAGAGGCAACTTGTAGGTTAATATAGCTGTAGGTAGTTCACTTGAATTGCACTTTATTGTGTTGTAGCAAGAGTCGCTACTTATTTAAATGATTTTGCGGAGTGAATCTTCTGAACTTCTAGTTATATGTATTCTGTAGTTCTGCGCGCTTTTGTTTCCGTCCGCCACTAATGTAGAACCCATCCTATCGACTGTTTTTCAGACCGCGTGGCCCGCAAGCCGCCTCGAGGTGCTCCGCCACCGCGCCGGCTGGCGCCGCGCTCGGCCACGCGCCTCCGCTCGGCCTCCGCGGGCCGCGACAAGCGCTCCGAACTTCGCGCGCGCTACTGGGCGCTCCTGTTTGGAGACTTGCAGAGATCTGTGAGTAGATACACGATCCAATAAACCAAGGTCTTCCATTTCTGGAGTGACACATGCCTGCGTCACTGTCCAGTTACTTCACGTACTGCCCAAGAATGGAACTCCCTGCCGTCTTCCTTGTTTCCTAAGAACTATAGGCGTCTCCAAGACTCAAGTGAATAGATTTCTTCTAGATCAACGTGTTCCATCCTCGGCCACACCGTCGCTTACCATCAGGCGAGTTGGTGGCCAAACGTAAAAAAACAACAATCTAATTGAGAACCTCTTTCTTTTTGGAAATCGGTTAAAAAAACTAAAACGTAGGCTTGTGTACCTTACACATACGTAATTAAGATATATTTTTCTTCGGAATGTCATACTTGGCGGAGTATATCATTAGTAGATCCAGCTTACTCGGCAAACTGCGTCTTCGCTCGTCCTGTTCGACCATCGACAAGCATCCCAAGCTCCGCACACGCTACTGAGTGCTGCTGTTTAGATACAGAGACCTGAGGTTAGACCTTAAGGTGATACGTTTCATGTTTGGCGGGAAATTCAAATTTTAAACAGTTTTTTTGTCCTTGTAGCTAGGCCAGGTAAGTATTGTGAAATGACACAGTGTTTGCGAAAATTGTTGGTTGTTCCTTAAATTATCATGTACAGTTATTAATCAGTTACTCACCTACATTTGTCAATAAACTATTTAAAACAGTAAAAATTTGTTTATTGACAAATGTATGTAATAATGTGCATTGGAGATAAATAGCTTTACGTGAGTTTGTAAAGAATAATAATCAATTTTCGCAAACATCATGATCGCTTACAATAATTACCCGGCCTAGCTACGAGAACAAAAAAACTGTTTCAAATTTGAATTTCCCGCCATACGTGAAACGTTCCACCTTATGGCGGCTCCACATTAGTGCCGTGAAGCTCCGAGAAGAAGCGTGAACGTGAATGTGGAGGGTTTTCGCAGGGTTCACGCGCGTTCACGCCTGTTCCCCGATCAGAGTCGGTATTTTGTCCCGCGACAAAGGGTTCGCGCCCCGTTCGCGCGGCGTTCACGCGTACACATCCACATTCACGGCCCCGCGCCAGTTTACTTCCTGTTTACTCCGGTCTATAAAGGCGTACGGACGTCATCTACCATCTTCTTTTTTTCCAACGCTTTTTAATAACTCTCTTGTTTGGACGTCTAAATAGTAATATGTTGCCACAGCAAACAAAGTTATTGCAGCAGCAGATTCTACGTCCATTTCGCGGCTGGTTTCACGAACGACTGTGAACATCCCGTGAATGTGGAGGGCACGACTTGTGCACATTAGTGCGTGAATTCACGGCACTAATGTGGAGCCGCCATTAAGGTTGACTTCCGTGCATCGCTTTTCGCGGCCGATTGCAGCTGCGCGTGTCTAACGCCGGCCGGCTTGTGACAAAACTATTATTTTGTTGTTTTTAATGCGTAATGTCTATGTACCTTTTGTTTCTGTCATAAATAAATATTTTTCTTAATTTCTTTTTAAATAAACCTTGAGACTTTTCCTCAATTAAAAAAAAAACTACTATGGTCGTAATAATGGCTGCAACCATAGATAACGGGTTTTCTACTCATTATGTCACACCTGTATATATTATGTATATATTTTAATATATGACTATAATATAAAGTTATAACATAGACGAAACTTCGTCTATGGTTATGGGCATTTCTTTTTACTGTGCAATCCGATTTTGATGATTATTTCAACTGTATTTCTTTCATCTTAGTCCTGTGATCCCGCGTTTATATTCAATAAACGAAATATGTATATTTCACCGTAAGCTACAGTAGAGACCTTGTGTCCAATTGTGAACATCAACAATTTATCGCCAAGCGCCCTATAAACGTTTCAAGTCTTTCAAGTCCGTCCTTCGCCTATATTTAGTTCAAGACGATCGAAGCCTTCAATATCGACATATTGCAAGGTGCAATCGACAGTTCTGCGCCGCGTTACAAGCAAAACGGTTCTCTGCTCACATCAAAACCTTGCTTTGTTTTTGTTACGATTGCTACTTCTATTTCACTAGTTTTTCCTTCCTTCTTGCATCTCCTGTATCTTCACAACCCCTGGACCGATTTTGTTCATATTCGAACTTGGAAATTGTATTTGAGATAATTGAAAATTGTATTAAGATAAATCTTTATTAAAAGACCACACAAACAAGGAAAGTTATTGTAGTTGTAGGACTCTTCTGCAGAATCCGCCTGGGGAACAACCCACCACACCACCAGCCAGTTATTCAACCGCCAAGCAGTAGTGTGCAATGATGCAATCACGGCTCTGTTCCGGATTGAAGGGCAATATTTCCAGAGAAATTACAGGGCACACAGAGATTTGACATCTTATATCTCGGGGTGACGAGTACAGTGCATTGCCATCCAGGGTTTTGAACTGTTGAAGTTCAAAATTCTGAGTGGCGTTGAGCTGTTATGGGCAAGCGTGAAAAGCCATCAGGCGAGCGACTTCGCTCGTCTTTCCACCCAGTATCATAAAAAAAAAACATACTTTACAATGAAAATATTAATATAAAACTACTTGCTTACAAAATTTCGTATAGATCGGCCGGTACGCAAAAACTGAGACCTCACTTCATCATCGTATAATATCATCATATATTAATATTTTCATTGTAATATATGTTTTCCTTGTTTGTGTGGTCTTTTAATAAAGAGTTATCTTATTTTATTATCATCCACATCCTTCTTTTTCCCACTGCTGGGTATGGCCCCATTTCCTGCAAGGCTAACATGCGCACCTAGACAAAATCTTGTCGCCACTTCGTCGAACGAGAACGTGACAAGGCGCCTACGGTTTCGTATACGCCTGCCTCGCTTTGGCACAATAAAAAGAGTCGACAAAATTTGGCTCATATTTATTGCTCATATTTCAATGTTCGTCGATTTACGAGTTTGCTAAAGTGTGAATAGTACTTAAGTATGCAAAATGAGAACCATAACAAATACATACAAATGTTATAATTATTTTTCTTACAGGTCGGTGAGATCTACAACACAGTTGAATCTCACGAAAACCAAAACGAGTGCCAAGAAGTGATCTTAGTTCTAGAAAACTATACGCGGGATTTCAAAGCTTTAAGCGAATGGTTTAGACTGAAATGGGAGTATGATAACACGCCCCCACCCCAAAGACCGCAAAGCCTTGCCTGGGAAATAAGAAAGACTGACTTCGTAAGACCTGAGTCGCGATGTACGCACTCGGTCAAAAGCTCTCCGTCTGTGTCAGGCAAAAACAGTCCTTGCCTTTCTGGACATAACTCTCCAAGTGGCAAAAACAGCCCCAACTTAACAGGGAAACCTAGCCCCGGCAGCGGAAAAATAAGTCCAAGGATCTCGGGGCATTGTACCAGTCCTAAAGCCAGCATTGAATTTTTCAGCAACAAAATTGCGTCGAAGACTGCGACTAAACCCGAGCCTAAAGTTGTTAAGGAGTCACGACTTTCTGATATTAAAGAGAAAGATACTGTTGTCATTGAAGATGATAAAAATATGGAGAAAGGATATGATCTAAAAGAGAAAGACGACGAGGAATCTGCAAAGACTGTAGTTGAAATTGAAAAATCTCAGGAAGTTTCCAATGCAATTATGCCGAAAAATACAGAGAACGTAGAACATTTCAAACAAATAACCGAACCTGAGAAGTCCAAACACAGTCCAAATTTTATTGTGAAAAATGAGAAAAATAGGAAAGAACCACCTAAGCCGATAGTTGAAATCGGAAAAGCCAAGGAAATTCCAAATGCAACTCCAATACCAGTCATAGTGAAGACGACTAAACGTGGTAGATCCACTAAAGGAGACAACAAAGCTTCTCCGGATACTGAACTTTATAGCCAAGGCAAAGCCACTACTGCTAAATTAGAAGCAATGGAAAATGAATTTCTCTCCAAGAATTTGACTGAAAATGCAGCTAAAAACGAAAATTTACTGAACCAAGACTTTGAAAAACATGAAAGTGCAAGTTCAAGGAATCCTCCAGCGTCTTTGACTAAAGAAACAGCGGCAGCCGAATCTAGTGATAAAAATATAGTGATTCCAGAATCACCGGCTAAAACTGATAAATTTTGTAATACGTCTACCGAAAGCTCCATTTCTATTTCCGACGACCCCAAACCTGGTGAAGTAATACTCAATGCTGATAATAAAGCTAAGTCAATCACGGCAAAGAAAAAAGACGCTGTAATTTCGACGCCAAAAAAAGATCCTGCTTCAAAAACAGTCAAAGAAGTACTCACAAAAGACGCTAAAATCTCTGAGGCAAGAGAAAAAAAAGAGTCCAACATAAAAGCACCGAAAGAAACAAATCTTGAATCATTGAAAAAAGATGATTCTAGCAAAGAAAAACACAACGAACAGAAACTTAACCAGGCAGAAGATAGCGAAGCTCAGATCAAGAGAATTAAAGATGCCGAAAGCATTGTAAATCAAGTAGAGATAAAAGAATCTGTACCTGATGGTGAGAAATCAGAAAACAAGTCGCCAGAACCGAGTAATGACTCTAACGACATCAAAGAGGATAAAGATTCAAAAAAAGTTGAACCGAAACCGGTAGAGGCAAGACCTCCCGCTAGGCCTGCGTACTCGCAAGCCGCGGCTAAACCTAAACTGGTCACGGTTAAAGATGAAATCAAGACCCCCACTAAATCTTTATACAGAAGTAAAACTGTCATAGATATTCGATCAAATTCCGCTCCGAATCGCCAACTACGACAATTTCCTAATAGAAGCCAAAAAAGCAAATGTAGCTATCCTTTCAATCTAACTACTGGAAGGACTAGCCTTTTTGATGCACCCGGTGCTCCCAAAGTCATAGTGACAAAAAAACCGACCAATCGATCACAACTGGCAGCAGGAGATGTGAGAAACCAAATCAAACCTGATCTAAAAACACGTCCTCCTCGACCAAACTCTTTAAAATTAAACGAACAAGGAGACACACGAGAAAAAACTAGCTCTGCATTTGAAAACATTAAAGACTGCGATGAGTATAGCAGTACTGATACAATCGTTACACAGATTGATTTGTCTAGGATCGAATCAAGTGATAGTCTTAAGACGATAGTTCCAGAATACGACGTTGCTAATTCTATAGAAGTCTTGAATGTTGAAAATAAAACTGATAATGAAGGCTGGCTGACGGTTAAATCTCGTCGATTGAGTCGAGAATCAAAAAAATCAAAGTCTCACTGGGCTAATAGATTCCACCAACCGTCTGCTACCACAAGCCTTCCGACCCTCAACATGATCGAGTCACCCAAATCAGAATCGAATCCCATCGCCATTGACTCGAAACTGGATCGAGCAAAATCCGAGCAACCTCAACACAAGCCAGAAAAGGCCGTCAAAGTAACTGCTAAAAAAGAACCCAAAGCCACTTCCATTAAAGACAATTCTATGATCCGTCAGAAATCAGACGTTACAGGATTGAGAACTCGAACATCGCGCAATAAGGCTTTGAAGAAAGACAAAAATAGAGATAAGAAAGACTCGGAACTGACTAAGAACAGACTTCATTCGTCTTTAGAAAGTCTGACTACCGGTTTAGCTCGTTCTCAAGAAAGCACGGAAGAGGACGCCTTCAATTTCGACAAATGGAAGGCGGAATTCAGGACTACCTTCAAATATCTTGAAGAGGACGATCAAATGACAAACCATAACGAGATATTAAAGACCGCTGATCCATCAGAGATGTCAGAGATAGCAGAAATGACGTCACAGATAGAAGAAAATGAGAGGAAGATCAGTTTAGCGTTGGATTTCCAGTCGGAAGCTGATCAGAGAAAGCTGTGCCAAGAGGAAGATCTCTTAAACAGGCAGATAATGGAACTGCAGCTGGAAGATAATGATGTGGACACCGAAACTGATGATACTGAGGTAAGGCTTAAATTTTGTGCAGCTCAGGGAATGTTATTCAGTAAGGTCCAGTTTGTTCTTTAAGAATACAATTGTTAGGTTCCATAGGAACTGGGCCCCGATTCTACTAAACCAATTGTTTTTAAATTGTTAATGAATTGCCTCAAAAATTGCCCTTTTGACACTTTTGATAAAGATAAAGTGTCAAAAGAAGAGAAAAAATGAGAAAAAAATTGGTTTAGTAGAATTGGGGCCCTGGTCATTCACACTTGACAAAATGTATGGAACAGCTGATTTCAGAATTGCTCCGTTCATAAAGACCCCATTCTGCTTAGTACACCCTGTCAGTGTAACCTTGTATAATTTAGAATTTAGGTAAAACGATGAGCACAAATGTATTTCTGATGTTACATAAATCATCATAAGTAATCATCTTTTGGATAGGAATATGTATAATGTGGAATGAGCTACCTTCCGCGGTGTTTCCAAGAAGCTATAACATGGGGTTCTTCAAAAGGCGAGTTAATAGAGTCTTAAAGGGTCGGCAACGTATTTGTGAATTTTCTGGTGTTGCAAGTTGTAGTGGTAGGACTCTTTTGCAGGGGTCCGCCTGGGGAAGTACCACCTTTGCCAGTTATTCAACCGCCAAGCAGTAGTGTGCAAACACTACTGTGTTCCGGATTGAAGGGCAATGTTTCCAGCGAAATTACGTGGCACACAGAGGTTTGACATCTTATATCTCGTTACCGAGCGCAGTGCATTGCCATCCAGGGTTTTAAACTGTTGAAGTTCAATATTCTGAGTGGCGTTGAGCTGTTATGAGCAAGCGTGAAGAGCCATCAGGCGAGCGACCTCGCTCGTCTCGTCACCCAGTATCATAAAAAAAACTGTAGGTGATGGTGACTGCTTACCATCAGGCGGCCCGTCTGTTTGTTTGCCACCTATGACATAAAAAAAAAGGGCCAATGATATAAGAAATGTAGTTATTTCTACACCTTGTCAATCCTCTCGTTCGTTTCACAGACGGATGCAGAAATTCTCTGTGAAGAGGTATCGTTAGTTCCATGCCAGGTGTCGAACCTGAACTGCCGCGACATCACCTCGTGTCTGGAGCAACACTACGAGTCCGCGCTCCAGAGCATGTCCTGGTCCGAGAGGGTGGATGCTCTGGGCGCTTTAAAAGAGCTTGTGTCTCGGGATCCAGGTAACAATTTTAATTTTTAACAGACTTCCAAAAAGGAGGTTCGCAATTGGACTGCTTTTTTTTAATCCATGGGGGAGGCCTATGTCCAGCAGTGGACGTCCTATGGCTGAAATGATGATGATGAATCTGTGTTGACATCACATTAAATGTGTTTTTTTTAAGTTCCAACCACAGTTTGCTTTGCTCAAAAATATGTTAGATGATGAATAGCTTTGTTCTCACTTTTTAACCGACTTCCAAAAAGGAGGAGGTTATCAATTTGACTGTATTTTATTTTTATTTTTGTTGCCTCAAAACTTTCGACTGGGTGAACCGATTTTGATGATTCTTTTTTTATTTGAAAGCTGGTGCTTCCTGTTTGGTCCAATTTTAATTTGGTCCAGTTCTGAAGTTCATTTTTATGAAGTCTGTTTTTTATATTGATAATTATTGAATCTATTCATATAAAATTAACTTATTTTCAAATATATGGTAAAATGATTATTACCGGGATAACATATTTACTATGATTAGGTTGTGATTAGAGCTCCCAATACATCGGCGCAGTTACATGCAAAATTCAAATGATTAATTCAAGGTCGGGCGCAGAAACTTCACTCGAAACTATCGCAAGGGATCAAAAGGCGCGGGAGTTTGCAAGATATACTGAGGAGACTGCAAGCGAAGCAAGCGAGAGCGGAAACACAGAGGATGCTGCTCCATACAGAGCGAGCGAAGAAGATACACCAACTTCTGGGCAGGGTCGAAGAAGTTAAGGTAAATAAATAACGCTTCAGAAATCTACAGGGCATAAGGGAAACGCACCCGAAGTCAAAACGCCACTTATATGCTATCAGAACACAACGCATCGGATACATTTCGGAGAGTGTGCATCGGATCTGCATGATCTAATTCCCTCCTCCCCATTTTTCTATCGAACTGCCAGAGCGGGCATGAAAAATCGACACCGCTTTATGGTTGATATTCCGAAGACCCGTACGAAGCGCTTTGATCCCACTTTTATTGTGCGTACTGCTAGTCTGTGGAATGCGCTACCTGGGTCCCGATTCTACTAAACCAATTGTTTTTCAATTGTTAATGAATTGCCTCATTTTTTTTTACTTTTACACTTTATCTATACAAAAAGTGTAAAAAAATTACATTTTGAGGCAATTCATTAACAATTCAAAAACAATTGGGTTTAGTAGAATCGAGTCCCTGAATGGGTGTTCCCCGATAGTCACAATCTGGGTGTCTTCATATCACGAGTGAATCGGTTTCTTCTAAACAAGCGTGCTCCATCGTAGACCGCATCATCGCTTAACATCAGGCGAGTTGGCGGTCAAACGCAAGCCAATTCCTAAAAAAAACCAATTGTATACCAAAAATGGCAAATGTTGTTTGTCTGTATCTTCTTTTTGAGGTTTAAAAGAACATTCTCTTGTACTATTGAGTTCATTCTGACATTCGACATAACTTAACGATATTTCGTAAAACAGTTGACATTGGTTACAGATGGCCAAGAATCAATTAATAGATGAGAAGAGAAACAGAATGGAGAGGCGTCTGCAGAAAGCTGCGGAGAATAGAGACCAGCATATAAAGGTAACACCATAAGCTACATTGCTATGCACACACACACCGACCTCGTCGGCGGAGCGAAGACTCCCAAGATCTGTCAGAAGATCGGTTAGATTCTCTCCAGATAATCAACCAGCTATAGAGAGGGCTACGCTCAGGATTTCTCTACGAGATCGAATCAAAAATGAGGAGATCCGTAGACAAACGAAAGTTTCCGACATAGCACACCGGATTAGCAAGTTGAAGTGGCAGTGGGCAGGGCACATAGCACGCAGAACAGATGGCCGATGGGGCTTAAAGGTTCTCGAATGGAGACCGCGGACCGGTAAGCGTATGACGTCCCCACACAATATGGACAGACGACCTAAAAGAGACCGCTGCGAAACGCTGAACGCAGGACACTTCCAACTGGCCCTTTTAGAGTTCGATGGGGGAGGCCTATACCCAGCAGTGGACGTCCTATGGCTGAAATGATTATGATGATGTTGAATAGAGTTATTAGCTGTTAATAGAGTCTTAAGGTCGGCAACATATCTGTGATGCTCCTGGTGTTGCAGGTATACATAGGCGACAGTGATCGTTTACCATCAGGCGGTCCGTCTGTTTATTTGCCACCTATGGCATAAAACTTTATTTATTTATTAAGTGTGAGTAACCTTCAAGCTACGGCAGCCTATCACCTGAAACTTGACACTAGGGCTGGCTAGCCACCATTTATTCGTCTCTTGTATTCCAGGATATAGTGCGCAAGGCTCACGATGAAGAGGAGAAACTGCGAGAGATAGCGTTCATCAAACAACTGGAGGCAGAGAATAGAAGACACGAGTTCCTCGACCAGTGCCGCTCCTTAACCACCAGGCTGCGGGAGATGCGGAGGGAGAGACTCGATAAACTGGTAAACATTTAAAGAGAAAGGAAAAAGAGTGATATACTATTTGATTATTATTATTTTGTATGTTTTTTTTCTTATTGGTGATTATAATATTATGTACACTCTTAGTACCTTAGTAATCTAGGTTATTGTGAGTACTACCACAGTAGACATAAAGGTAGTACATTGGTACAAGGTGGTACCTTTCTACTATACTTGCAAGTATAACATATCACAAAAATTACCTGTAATTGATGTTACCAATAAAATGATTATGATTATTTATGTTCGTAATTTCAAGTTCACAATGAGTATAATAACAGCCTCTCGGCTTAGTATATTAGTACTGTCTAACCCTGTATTTGTTCTTTTCAGGAGCAGAAAGCGGCTCGTGAGGCAGCCGTGGGAGCGAGACGGCAAGCTTTAGAAGCAGCTCGAAAACTACATGTAGAAACCTTATTGGAGAAAAGGAAGGAAAGAGACGCAAGACGGGAGGAGCTGATGGAACTGAAGCGCCAAGAGCGGGACGACGCTGCCAGAGAGAAGGTACGGAGGAAATAGAAGGGAATAGTGCATTTAATTACTAGCTCGTCTAAAGTTATTCCAGGGGCTTTACGCCCAACTCTAAACGCGGGCCCGAATAGATGCAGTTTGCAAAAGCACGTGACCGCAAACGGTAGCTCGCCACGTTAAGGTTGGCGTTCGCGTGATTTTGCAAACTGTACCTATTCGGGTCCGCGTTTAGAGTTGGGCGTAAGGCCCCAGGACTTGCGATATTCGTTTTGTCACTGTCACTCATCATTCGGATCGACATGCGACGTTGTGACGTTGGGTCTCTGTGTCTCTTATCGCATTTACAACGGGGAAGATTTTAGGGTTGGTCCCTTAGTAAAAGTTGTTTGTTCTGATGAGTACATACATACCCTTCAGTATTACCACACCTGTTTGTTACACGTTGAATGTAGATATATATATAGAATAAAATTTGACCCTTATTCCTCAGGCGGAAGGCGTAAAGTCCCGTTTATCAGCGCTCGCGGCGGCCGCTGAGTTAGAAGCGGACGCGCTGCGCTCGCGCATCAGAGACAAGCAAGACGCGAGCCAACAACGACTCGAGTCGCACCTACAAGCTATCAGGGAGAAGGCTACGGGACCCAGGCAGCCGGTGAGTACGGGAAATTGATTCTTATATCATTGGGCACAAGGTATAAGATCTACTTCAAAGAATTTCTTCGATTTATAGGAAGCTATAGGAGTCTTGGCTATGGACCAATGTATCGGGCATCGGACTATTTCTTGGATGGTATGGGGTTACGCAGAAAGGGTGTGATAATCCGAAAGGGGTCCATTATACTAATTATAAACAAATTTTCTAATGGGACCAACCCTGAAATCGCAAAAAACGGCTGTTTCAAATTTGAATGAATTTTGTTGTAAATGCCCGTTTTCTATAGAACAGTTGATATTTTTTTCACGTTTTCAGGGTTGGTCCCGTAGTAAAAGTTGTTCATGAGTTTAATGACCTGCTTTCGGCTTAGTACAGTCTATATGCGTAACCTAGTATAAATAAAATCTAAGATAATCATGTCAATTTCCATAATAATTTTGTTTTCGTCGATAGTCAGATACACAGACTAGGTATAGCTACTACGTAGCCCAGACTTGTAGTTACGATTATTATTTTCAACGGAAACAATTCAGTCAAATACCTGAGGGGCGGGGTGAGGGGTTACTAAATGCTAATTGGCCCATTCAACGTCAGTTCAAAATGTAAACAGAGCATAGTGATGGCGTACCTACGGTATTGGTCGGAAATGACGTGAGGTTCATTGGAATCAGTGGGCGTGTTTTTTATATCAGTAGTGGTCAACTGATGAAGTGTCTGAACATGTTCACCCTGCATTAAATGTCTAGTTATAGAAAGTCTTTGGTCAGATTTTTATAGTGGCAACTAAATGTACTCAAGTTACCAATATACAACAAAATAGAACAATAAATAGTGTTAATAGTAACTATGTGTCAACAAATAGAATATATAAGGTAATAAATATAAATAAATAAATATAAATATCTGGGATATTATTGCACACATGGTCATCTGACCCCATACTAAGCAAAGCTTGTAATATGTCTGCCAGAGACCGATATACATACATATATATTTTTTAATACATACTTAGATAAAACAAAAAACACTTTAATAAAACAGTTCTTCTTAGCAGACGGCCCACAGCCGTAGAATGTCGATCTTATGTTATTATCTGTATTATATTTTTAACTATTGCTTACCTTATTACTTTTTATCTATACTTTTTCCATATTCTATACTACCACAACGTCTCTTAGTGTTTGTACATATTTAACTTGTGAGAACCTGTAATCGGCTTTCTATAGTTTTTTTCATTGTATATCTTAGTGTAAAAAAGCTGTTGGTTTACGTATAAATAAATAAAGACAATGTATTATAGTAATCCTAATCTATATATATAAAAACCAATTGCTGTTCGTTAGTCTCGTTAAAACTCGAGAACGGCTGGGCCGATTTAGCTGATTTTGGTTTTGAAATTTTTGTCGTAGTCCAGGGAAGGTTTAAACGGCTCGACCGATTTTGATGAAATTTTGTGTTCCTGAAACGGGTCATAGTAGCGAGGCCGAAGACCGAGCTTACACCCGTGTGAAGCCGGGGCGCGTCGCTAGTGAGTGATAATTTTATATATTGTATATTCAGTAAAGGGTTGAATGAGTTGCCAATTATTAACAGACAACATCCGAGAGCCAAGACCAGAACAGTACAGCCAATGAGGAGGACGAAGAAGTATGCAGACTGGAACAGGAGAGGAAAGAACGAGAGAAACAGAAGGTTCTTAGGAAAAAAGCGAGGAAACTGAAACAGAAGATCATAGCTTTGTAAGTATTCACTAAAAACTTAATAAACACATAACAAATACGGGAAATAACTCTTTCATATTCAAATAAGATTTTGACTAAACAATAAGAATTACACCATCAAACCTATATTCAAATTCTTCATCGTCGTCATCATCAGTCAGAAGTCGTCCACTGCTGAACATAGGCCTCTCCCTTTAACCTCCACACTGAACGACATCTTCGACTCTCACGATGTCGTCGGTCCATCTAGTGGGAGGCCTACCTACGCTGCGTCTTCCGGTTCGTGGTCTCCACTCAAGAACCTTTCTTCCCCATCGGTTATCAGTTCTTCAAACGATGTGGCCTGCTCATTGCCACTTCAACTTGCACATTTTAATAGCTATGTCGGTGACTCAAATTAAATAAAAGCAATAATAAATAATTATCCATATAAAAAACCGACTTCATTAAAATGTCAGAACTGGACCAAATGGAAATGGGACCACACGGGAAGCACTAGCTTTCAAATAAAAAAAGAATCATCACAATCGGTTCACCCAGTCGAAAGTTCTGAGGTAGCAAACATAAAAAAAAAAAACAGTCGAATTGAAAACCTCCTTTTTGGAAGTCGGTAAAAAGTTGGTATACTTTTTTAACTCTGTTCTGGTTTCCTTATATGCCTTACTAGCGACCCGCCCCGGGTTCGCACCTTCAGTGAAAAATTGTCTAACTGATAGTGAAAACCGTATCAAAATCCGTTGCGTAGTTTTAAAGATCTAAGCATATATAGGGACAGACAGAGGGAAGCGACTTTGTTTTATACTATGTAGTGATTCACGAGTTTATAAATAAGAAATTTATAGACTGTAAATTAATTTAGTGTCCATTTAATATTTGTTCAAGCAAATGTTGCAGAAAAATCGGAAAAAGTTAATAAATAAATATTGCTGACGTAATCACCATCTAGATCCCGCCCCTCCACCCCCCCATAATCGAAAATAAGTAAAGCCTCTATTGGTGCTTACATATTACTTACTTTATTATTATTAAATAATAGGTTTGCGTTTGACCGCCAACTCGCCTCATGTTAAGCGATGATGCGGTCTACGATGGCGCACGCTTGCCTAGAAGATACCGATTCACTCTTGATTTGAAGACCCCCAGATTGTAACTATCGGGGAACACCCATTCAGGCAGCGCATTCCACAGACTAGCAGTTCGCGCAATAAAAGTTGAATCAAACGCTTCTTACGAGCTTTTGGAATGTCAACAATAAAGCGGTGCGATTTTTCGTGCCCGCTCTGGCAGTTCGATAAAAAAAGGGCAGGAGGGAATTGAATCGTGCAAAATCATACTTGAATGCCCCTAAACAGAAAAGTATGATACATTTAAAACTATGAAAGCTTGAATTTAAAATAATTATTTCAGGAGCAAAGAAGAGTATCCAGTCAACAATCCCATCGTCCACTCGTTCATAAGCCCAGTGCTGGGCAAGATGCAACGTATCGTTAACCAGCTGGCCCACCTCGTACGACCTCTGCTGCTCGACTGTAAGCCAGCCACCAACCAGCTCAACGGACACCAGCCGAAACAAATCGATTCCACGCCCAAACCGGAATTCAAATACGACTTCGAGGACAAAATGGGAAAGAAAAAGAAAAAAAAGAAGTCAGAAAACAGTCAAACACAAAAAAACAAAGGAAACGAACCAAAGAGAGATTATAATAAAAATATAGACGATGTTCAGAATAACGATTACAAAAATAACGCACAACAAATTAATGATATTAAAACACTAAATCATATTGAACCGAACGGGACGTCAAATGGAAATAACATACAAATTACCATACAAGACTCACAAATGATTAAAAATGATCCACAAAACGCACAGATAGTAAAAAATCTAAGAAATGATGCGCAGAGACTCAGCAAGTCCAACTCTATATGCAGTTCAGTGAGCGACATGAGCAAAGCCAGTACCAGATATGAACAACCAATTCTTTCTTTAGACGTCCCACTGGTGGAGAAATTAGTGGGAGAATTGTATAGAATAATCAACGCGAAAGATGCCAATGAAAATGTAAGTTTTTATCAAGCTATTTAAGGTGGAACGTTTCACGTTTGGCGGGAAATTCAAATTTCAAACAGTTCTTTTGTTCTTGTATCTAGGCCGAGTATATATTGTAAACGATCATGATGTTTGCGAAAATTGATTATTATTCTTTACAAACTCACGTGAAGCTATTTATCTCTGATGCACATTATTACATACATTTGTCAATAAACACATTTTTGCTGTTTCAAACGGTTTATTGCCAAATGTAAGTAATATGGTGAGTAACTGATTAATAACTGTACATGATAATGTAAAGAACAACCAACAATTTTCGCGAACACTATGTCATTTCACAATAATTACCCGGCCTAGGTACAAGGACAAAAAAAAACTTTGAAATTTGAATTTCCCGCCGAAGTTAAACGTTTCACCTTAAGGTGAAACGTTTAACTTCGGCGGGAAATGCACTTAATAAAATGTCAGAACTAGACCAAATTGAAATGGGACCACACGGGGAGCACCACCTTTTTTCAATAAAAAAAGAATCATCAAAATCGGTTCACCCAGTCGAAAGTTCAGAGGTAACAAACATAAAAAAAATACAGTTGACCTGAAAACCTCCTATTTTTTGGAAGTCTGTTAAAAACCTACTTTCTCGCACTTATTGACAAATATGACGATATAATCACTTAATTTAAAGTGGGGGTGATAGGCCTGATCTTTTCCAGCGAGCCAATCCTAGGCACGAATTGAATGTTTCTCCAAGCGCCATACGATACAAATACCCCCCCCCCCCCCTGGACTGACGTGCACAAGCAAATTATGGCTCATACGCGATGTTTTTTTTTTGTTGTAATATCTTTGGACAAATAAAACGTCCGTTTTCGAATAGATGTGATGAAAATGAATGTGTGCATCATTCCAGTTGAGACACAAGGCGAAGTTGGCCGACATGAAGCTGTACAGCAAGCTGCACGCCGTGAGGACGCTGGGCCAGCTGCTGTCCTTGCTGGCCGAGCGGGACGACTTGCTCAACCAACTCTCCTACAAGTCAGTACTTCACATATTGTACATGGTTACCACGGAAAGTGCCAAAACCCCAAACTGAGATAATATAACCGCCCTCATAAGCCCAAGAGCGGTATCTAAACCTAGGTGTATTTCGAGAAAATCGAGTTTTTGTGAAAATTGATTTTTCACTACCTTAATCTACACTAATATTATAAAGAGGAAAGATTTGTACCTATTTTTGTATGTTTGTATGTTTGTAATGAATAGGCTCCGAAACTACTGAACCGATTTGAAAAATTCTTTCACTGTTGGGAAGCTACACTATCCCCGGGTGACATAGGCTATATTATATTTTGTAGCGAGGCCGAAGGCCGAGCTTACACTCGTGCGAAGCCGGGGCGGACGGCTAGTAATATATAATTTAATTTATTTCCAGTTATGTGCCTATGTTAGGACCAATATATTTCTTAAATATTATGTTTAAAAACCCAATATTATTGTTTTTGTTTTTTTATGAGATACCGTCATTTAATTTAGAATTAATAGTTTTTAAACATGAGTTTTAAAAGAAAAAAAAATTTTTTTTGTGTTTTATTTCAATGTTCCAATGTATAGATACGATTATTTTGCTTAGTACATCTGATGCGAAATTTTTTAAGCTATCAGATGCGCGAAAAAACAGAAATCTCATTATTATTTTTTGAGTTTCCGCTTATGGGTTTATGAGGGCAGTATAGGCTAGATGGCCGTTTTATTTTTAATTGTTCTATTAAAATGTAGCCCATAAATATAGCTGATTATTGAAAACAAAATGATTACCTGATCTAAAATAAGCGACTTATAAGCATTTTAATATCATGCTAGAAAGAGGGCGCGAAACAGCAAATTATGACGTCACGTCTCTGTACGCCATATAAATTCTATTCTGACTAGTATGGCGCACAGAAGCGTGACGTAATTTTTTGTTTTGTGGGAAAGGGACACAGTTTTCTCTACCAAAAACTTAAAACGCTTATATTATATCAGAACATTAATAAACGATTTAAATAATTTTTTACCGACTTCCAAAAAGGAGGAGGTTATCAATTCAATAGTTTTTTTTAAATGTTGGTTACCTCAGATTTTTTGACTGGTGGAACCGATTTCGATGATTCTTTATTTATTTTAAAGCTGGTGCTTCCCATTTGGTCCAGTACTGATGAAGTCGGTTTTTTATATTGATAATAATTATTATTCAATAAACACATTTAGTTAAATTGTTCATCAAAGCTATTTGTTATAAACATCAGTCATCTACTATATTGTAGTGGCTCGTCACCGTCTTCCGGTTGATGAAGCTGTGAACATATTTTCATTACTCATACTCGGGAAGTAGGTCTGAAGTTGCCTGAGGAGCGGGTTGAAAGTAATACATTTCATCACTTTCAACTGACAGTGACAGTTGACAACTGACAGACACTAAAACTAAAAAAATAAACTAGTTCTATTTTCACATTTGTATTGAACCAACAACTTTTTTTTTCTCAGAGGATTATGGTCTTGCACTTCTCGTGTATTTGCCACATATTTTCTTTAGTCAGTTCATGTTTTTATTTTTAGTTTCTTTGTATTCATAATGAAAAGTGTTTACCTCGGGGTTGAAGACTTATTTAGTCCCTCGAACTATTAGCGTCTCGGGACTAAATATGTTACTTTCACCCCTAGGATAACAATGTACTATTGTGCAGGTGTGTGGCGATGTGTGTGGGTGCAGTGACCAGGCTGGTGGTGTCGTGCTCGGTCGCGGGACTCTACTTCTTCAACTCGCCGGCTGCGGTGCACTGCATCACCCTGCTCTACGTGAAACTGGTCAGTTCCTTCTCACTATATATTTTTTATGCCATAGGTTGCAAACAAGCAGACGGGCTGCCTGATGGTAAGCAGTCACCGTCACCTATGTAACCTTGTAACACCAGAGGCATCACAAATACGTTGCCGACCCTATGAGCTCTATTAACTAAAAAAAAAAACTCTCCTTTTGAAGATCCCCATGTTGTAGCTTCTCGGAAACACCGCATTCTCCTACCTTCTACATTCGAACGAAAGTTACCGACATAGCCCACCGGTTAAGCAAGTTGAAGTGGCAGTGGGCAGGGCACATAGCACGAAGAACAGATGGCCGATGGTCTGAAAGGTTCTCTAATGGAGACCACGGACCGGTAAGCGCAGCATAGGACGTCCACCCACAAGATGGACAGACGACCTAAAAGAGACCGCAGGAAAACGCTGATAACAGGCTGCTTCCAACCGGCCCTTTTGGAGATCGATGGGCGAGGCATTATGTCCAGCAGTGGACGTCCTATGGCTGAAATGATGATGATACATTCTTCATCGACATCTCAAAAAGCAACGCTTGTACAAAACTGGCGGTAATACAGAACTTTGTCAGATATACTGATCACAGATTAAATATGGTTGAAGTTGATATAGTGCGTTTCACCAAATGTTTCGAGTTCTTTAGTCGTAATGTTGGCTCCCTTGCACTTTCCATACACATTACAGGGTAGCCAACATTACGGTGAGAGAAATCTTTGGTGAAACGCACTATACCCTAATGGTTTACGACTTCCGCATAGGAGAATAGAAGCAAGAAGGGAGGAGGCATTACTTGAAAATTGGCTCACCAATTTTAGTACGTTTGTATTGTATGATTGGCAATTTGCCAATAATACAAATTAACTGCTTTTTTGGCGCCAAGAAACAGTGGTTCGAAACATTTATCCACCAACCATTTCTAATAACTATTTAGCCTATAAAATAATTATCAATATAAAAAACAGAGTTCATTAAAATCTCAGCACTGGACATAATTGAAATGTGACCAAACGGGAAGCACCAGCATTCAAATAAAAAAAAGAATCATCAAAATCGATTCACCCAGTCGAAAGTACTAAGGTAACAAACATTAAAAAAAAAACCAGTTGAATTAATAATCTCCTCCTTTTTGGAAATCGGTTAAAATAAGCTATTCAATTTACAGTAACGACATCTAGCGAAAGACTATTGCATCAGTTTGCAAAATCTTTGTTAGGTATGCTCTTTTCGTAGTTTCGTTATAGTTTTGCTAGATGGCGTTACTAGGATCTTTTTTTGTTACAAATTTTAACCTTAACGTTAAGTTAGGTTAATTTAATTTATATTTTTCAATGTCATTTAAATTGTGATGTTATACCTACTTAATATATATAATAACCGGCCAAGGGCGAGTCTGACTCGCGCACAAAGGGTTACGTACCATGAAAACGGCAACAAAAAAATCACGTTTGTTGTATGGGAGAGCCCCCCTTAAATATTAATTGTATTACAATTCAATTATTTATTTTTAAAGTGAATAATATAACTCAATATTCTGTGAATCTTTCAAACGTCTACCTGTTGCCGTTATCAATATCGAGCAAAAACGAACAAAAAACCACATTTGTTGTATGGGAGCCCCCTAAATATGTATTTTATTCTGTTTTTTAGTATTTGTTGTTATAGCGGCAACAGAAATACATAATCTGTGAAAATTTCAACTGTCTAACCATCACGGTTCATGAGATACAGCCTGGTGACGGACAGACAATGTCTGTCCGTCTGTCAGAGTCTTAGTAATAGGGTCTCATTTACCCTGTGGGTACGGAACCCTTGGGTACGTTGGCTCAGCAAAATTACGCTACAGTTACGCAAAATTGATTTTTACTGCCCATAAACAAATTTACCCTTCCCGTAGGTAAAAGTTTTACCCAAAGTTTCTCCATTCGATAGAAAGGGGTGGACAACATTTTTTCCGGTAGTTTGTTTTTACCGTTTTATTCAATCGGATACCTACCAACGTATCTGTAAAAATTGGTCAAATGATAGAAGTAAACATTTCTATGTAAAGCTGTTTGTTTTGTTAAAGAAATACGATGGTGGGTCCCTCATTCAACTCTAGATAAACTGGCCGCACTAACCTTTGGGTATTTTAATAAGAGTGGACCAATCTTGTAATGTATGCCAAATTAGGTTTTCGGTAGAAGGGTACGGGAGAAGTTTGTTGTCTGTTTCTCGTATGTTGCGATTTTTTAACCGATTTCCAAAAAGGAGGAGGTTGTCAATTTGACTGTATTTTTTTAATATTTTTTTTATGTTTGTTACCTCAGAAGTTTTGACTGGGTGAACCGATTTTGATGATTATTTTTTTATTGAATTATTGCATCGTCATCGGCCCTTGATAAGTGTGCAAAATTTCAATTTAATTCGACGTTTTGAAGTAGTTGAAAATCAAGTTCAAAGATTCCATTACATACATACATACCTACATAAATACCAAGCTAATAAAAGCGTGTTGAAAACGCCTTTTTTCTCAATATAGTATGTATTATGTGGTATAATGTAGATAGAAATGTGTAGTTCACTCGGCAGAGGCTCTACACATCAAATATGAAATATAATATGCAAACAAACAAAGTGTAGCGGTGACATATAGAGTTACAGCACCGACCCGCGCACTCGACAAATGTACCCCCAGGGTTGCCATCACCGACGGTTCATAAGGAACTCGCTGAGACAATGCGTATGACAGCTGCAATAAAATCAGTTACATACTGCAAATAATTGTGACAACTTTTGGGGTTCTTTAAGGGTCGGCAACGTATCAGTGACTCCCATGGTGTTGCAGGTATCCGTAGGCGATGTAGCATGTATATATAAACTACTTAGCGTATATAAAATTAAGTTAGATTGCTCATAGACCTTTTTAGGTCTAAATACAATCCAAATGCTCAAGCTAAATGCACCATCAGTTGGCAGCGTTGCCTAACAAAATCTACGTTACAAATCATTAGCTAATTTGCAAGTATTGAAACAATGTTAAATGTTTGAAACAGTGTTAAAGTATTGAAACGATGTTAAAGCTTTTAAACAATGTTAAAGTTTTGAAACAATGTAAAAGTATTAAAACAATGTTAAATGATTGAAATAATGCTAAAGTATCGATATAATGTTTTTTTTAAACGTACAACGAAAGGTACCTATTTTTACCTAAATATAATAATGCACGATAAGTCCCAATTAACATTTAAAACGTATTGAAACAAAGTTAAAGTCAATACCATAACATTTTTTCATATATTTTTTTTTACTTTTCAGTTGTTTCTATAAACAATGTTTGAGTTTGAAACAATGTTAAAGTATTGAAACAATGTTAAAATATTGAAACAATGTTAAAGTATTGAATCGATGTCAAAGTATTGAATCGATGTCAAAGTATTGAATCGATGTCAAAGTATTGAATCGATGTCAAAGTATTGAATCGATGTCAAAGTATTGAATCGATGTTAAAGTATTGAATCGAAGTCAAAGTATTGAATCGATGTCAAAGTATTGAATCGATGTCAAAGTATTGAATCGATGTCAAAGTATTGAATCGATGTCAAAGTATTGAATCGATGTCAAAGTATTGAATCGATGTCAAAGTATTGAATCGATGTCAAAGTATTGAATCGATGTCAAAGTATTGAAACAATGTTGAAGTATTGAAACAATGTTAAAATATTGAAACAACCCACACTATAGTGTTGTGACAACCCTGTGAGCCACGACCGGTAGCTGTGAGTGGGTGGCCGCCCTAAAAGCGACGTTAATGCATCTACGCGCGTTCACACGATCCAGTGCACTCGCCCTAGTCACTCGAACTGAGTCGAGTGCGCTGGATCTATAAAGTCGCTTAGTCACCAACTGATCACACGGATCTGATCACACTTGTAGTGTCTGACTGAAACGTGAAATAAATACATTTATTTTTTTGCTGATCATCACCCGAAGAGCAGCTCAACATGATATAATTATTATTAAAAAAAAAGATTTCATAAAAATGTTAGAACTGGACCAAATTGACGTCAAATGACTGATGGCGGACGCCTTAAAGATTGTTTATTTTAATTAATAATTTTATTATTTTTGCTCACTATTAATGCATGCTGGACCCGGGTATGTCCTAAAACTGCGAGCAGAACCACCGGAGGATGGGCAGCAGCGTCCTTATAGTACACGGTGAACGTACTGCGATCCCCAAGCCGCCTGCCAAGCGTTGGGATTATGGCAACACCCTCTCTATGAGGGAGGCCTTTGTCCAACAGTGGACGTTAATTGGCTGATGATGTGATGTGTGTGAATGCATGCTATCTTCACCTATAACTATAGTGGCATTTAGACAAATTTTTATGCATGTTTTTACATTTTGAGTTTAGTTTTAGCTGACTCTCATTATGCTCAAGAAGGTAGCCCTTGCATTCAATACCAAGGAATTAATATGGTATTAACAGCCCATATCGCGAATAAACCTCGTCATAAAATGAAATACCTAATAAGAAACATAAAATGAAATAATAAAACGCAACTGTATGTGAACGCAGTAACTATAAACATTTGGTAACTTGAATCCTGTGCAGATACAGTAAACTATTAACTGGGTTACGCGGAAAGGACACCCAAGCCGAAAGAGGTCCGTTAGCTCATCATTAGGAACAACTTTTAATATGGGACCAACCCTGAAATCGCGAGTAAAAATCAGCTGCTAACATACTTTCGAGTCTGAATGACCTATGGACCAGCTGATATATTTTTCACGTTATCAGGGTTGGTCTCATAGTATACGTTGTTCATAAGGATGGGTATGATAGACTCCTTTCGTTTTAGTATACCCTTTTCGCGTAACCCGTGGTAACAATACGGCAGTATTGTTTTGACCGCGATTTTTGATGTTGATTCGTCCCGGGTTTTAGCTCGTTATTTTCCAGTTTTTTTTTATGATACTGAGTGTCTAGACGAGCGAAGTTGCTCGCCTGATTGCTCTTCACGCTTGCCCATAACAGCTCAACGCCACTCATAATTTTGAACTTCAACAGTTCAAAACCCTGGATGGCAATGCACTGCGCTCGTCACCCCGAGATATAAGATGTCAAATCTCAGTGTGTCCTGTAATTTCGCTGGAAACATTGCCCTTCAATCCGGAACACAGTAGTGTTGGAAACTACTGCTTGGCGGTTGAATAACTGGCAAAAGTGTAGTACTTCCCCAGGCGGACCTTAGCAAAAGAGTCCAACCACTACAAAATTATGTACATACTACGTACGAAGTACCCCGCAGTTTCACCCCCTATCCTACAGGAACCGTTAATTTTCTCCTGAGCCCTCTCTCTGCCTCTGCCTCCACATCAAATTTCATTCAAATATGTTAACCTGTGTAGTTCAGGGCGGACAGACATACACACATTCACATAAATTAACACATTTATATTTATTAATATAACAAGTATAAGTTTGTTTATTTGTTTGAAGTAAATTTTAAGCTAAAATACAAAGGTTTAATAATATGAAGTACAAAAAAAGAACTTTGAAGCAACTTTTAAAATTGCATAAGATACCGCGTTAACACTACCCGCCGTCGCCTAATGCTCACCTACCATCCTTTTTTTCTGAACAAAGGGGTATGCTGAAAACCAGCCCTGCGTGACCCTTCGGGACCTCCCCGCACGGCGCAGAGCATACCCCTATTGCCAAATATTATTTGCCTTATGTGTTAATTGTTTTTGGCAATAAAATAAATCTTATTCTTATACTATACAAAATTTAAAATACCCTGACTATAGAGCTGACGAAGTTCAAACGGCTAGGCTTGAAACCTAGTGGGAGGCCTAACGCTACGTCTTTCGGTTTGTGGTCTCTAATCAAGAACCTTTCTTCTCGGTTATCATCCGTTGTCGGTTCTTCGAGCGATGTGGCCTGCACTTTAACTTGCAAATCTAAGCAGCTACTCCTATATCTTGAATCGGTAGACCGGCATGCTGCTCGACTTATAGGCGATGAGAAGGTAGTGGCTGAGAAACTTCTCAGTCTAGAACACCGCCGTAAAGTAGCGAGTCTGTCAATTTTCTATAGTATTCATTTCGGAGAACGTACATCGGAGCTACACGAACTTATCCTACCATCCCATTTCTACTACAGGACAAGTAGGAAATTGGCACATTACCACCCATACATTGTAGACTTTCCTTGGCCAAACGTTACGTACCAAACGTTTCGATTCTACCTTCCTAATCCATAAGGCCAAGAATTGGAACAACCTGCCGGCTTCCTTGTTTCCTGAGAGATACTCGTATAATCTGGGCCTTTGTAAGGCCAGAGTGAATAGGTATCTTCTAAGTCTGTCTTCTTCATCTTCGACCACACCGTCGCTTACTAATAGGCGAATTGGTGGTCAAAGGCGGATTTAATCGCGATAAAAAAAAAAGTCCATAATATAGTTTGATTATAAAATACTTACTACCAAAAATCGTCGCAATCATAACGCCTAAAATACCAAATTTAGTACGTAGAATGTCGCATCAGTATCTCAGAGCACATCCGTAGCCTGTAGGTGAACCAAAGACCGCATAAAATTACCATATTTTTTTTTATAATGAGCCAAGAATTTGTCTCAACGGGTCGGTTAAGTCCTAATTAGAGACTTTATTTCTTTTTACAACTAACAATAAAATAAAACGAAAAATAAAGGGTTTCGATTCGAATTTTTCGGAGGTTTTATTATGCGGTAGCGAAATCCGTATTATTTTTATGGAGCGTACAGAGATAGTTAATTTGTGAACAACTGGCTCAGGAAATGGAATTCGCGGTATTGAGCTTGTGAATGGAATTTTGAGGTTATAGTTTTTGACTCTGCAATGTTGAATGGAATATACAGGGCTATGCATATAAACTGTGGCCTTAGTACGAGCACTTGCGAAAAAGTTATCGTTACGTAAACGATAGCAAATGTATGAAAAATTCAGTTTCCGTTCACGTCCGATAGAGGCGCTGTTAAAAAAAAAAAAAACGATAACTTTTTCGCAAATTCTCGTACTAAGGCCACTGGACTAAGCCTAATAGAAAACGGTCATCAACACTCGACAAAATGTATGGAACCTGAAAGACACAAGGACCCATTTAAAATTGAAGAAACTGTTTCACCTCTAAGTGTGATAAATTAGGGATTGAAGTACACTGCAGTCGATTTTTTATAATAGTAGATTATGCACTAAGGGAATAAAGCAGTGTCTTACGTCGCGTGCGGCGTATTGAACCCTGAGCGTAACGAGGGACTCTAGAGTTATATAGAGTCCTGAGTAAAGTGAGGGGTTCAAGCTGCCCAAGACGAAGACAGGCTTTATTCCAGAGGAGCATACTCTACTTGTCACACCTTCTGCGAGACAATAAAAAGCCAGGTTTCACTGAAAATCACAGCACCAAACACTGTCTTTTGTTTCACATTCTTTTAAACACACCTTTTTTTTGATTTCTGCTATGGTGGCCAGTTCGATTTTCGAACAAACCTCTTTACAATGCACTATGGTCATTTTTTCACGACTTTCCACACGAATTTGTCGTTCCAAATTCAAATAACTTTATTCCCTAGCGAGTTTCATACAACTTTATATCCCTTAAGATATAATGCTTTACTTTACGTTGAGGTTGCTTGATATGTAATTGGACATTGTCCAGCAGGTGGTGTGAAAATTTAATTACACATTCAAGTATATTACTGTGACGCAAATATCGCGTTTCAGATCTTTGTTTACATGTCAAAAATGAATGCATCTGATAACCCTACAATGTAGATTCACCGTAATAAACAAGCTGATTTACGAGATAGCTGAGTTCACCGCGACCGTTCTTTTAACCGCGGCCAAGATGGCGTTGGAGATAAGACCCGTTTCAACCGCCGCCGAACGTGTCCGATCCAATAAATGGTATTGTAATTGCGAATAATTTACCGAATGGGATATAATAAAATTGTGGGACGAATGGTTGTGATTCTGAGCGAACGTTTTTAAGGTTCCGTACCCAAAAAGTAAAACGGGACCCTATCGGCTCCGCTGTCCGTTTGTCCGTCTGTCACCAGGCTGTATCTCATGAACCGTGATAGTTAGACAGTTGAAATTTTCACAGATGATGTATTTCTGTTGCCGCTATAACAACAACAACTAAAAAACAGAATAAAATAAATATTTAAGGGGGCTCCCATACAACAAACGAGATTTTTTTTGCTTGATTTTGCTCGATATTGATAACGGCAACAGGTAGACGCTTGAAATATTCACAGAATATTTAGTTATATATTCACTTCAAAAATAAATAATTAAATTAAAATAAAATATTTAAGGGGGTCTCCCATACAACAAACGTGATTTTTTTGCCGTTTTTATAGATAATGGTGCGGAACCCTGCGTGCGCTGTCCGAATCGCAATTGGCAATTTTTTATAAATCCGTGTGTTTTCTGGCGCTTGTTTATTGTTATTAATTTTAGCACATTTTGGTCCCAAAAAAATCCTGTGCTTTTATTTAATGGTCTTGCAGGTGTTTAGGGAAAGTTGAATTGTATCATTATCATCATGATCAGCCATAAGACGTCCACTGCTGAACATAGGCCTCCCCCTTTAACCTCCACAAATTGTATCATGCCTACTCGGAAATAGGTACATTCTTTCTTCGAAAAGAAATAAACCAGTACAAAAAACGGAGTGGGTGATAGTATCGCTTCATTCAACATTTAAGAGCGTAGTTCTTGTCGGTGGAGTAACTTCCAGGCTTGACGACTTCTTCTGCCAGCGTTTTCACCTCCCTGTACGACATGACATTTGCCTTATCTTTTATTTGTTCTAAGAATACTCTTCTTGTACTTCCCGGTCCTCTCTTTCCTTCTACCTTTCCCTCTATGATGGTTTTCATTAATTTACTGTGGCCTAACATCTTCCCTCTTCTATATAGTCTCTATTCTTGCTAGTAGACTTCTTTTCTCATCGACAATATCTAATACTGTTTCATTTCTGTCCAGCTTATTCTTTCCATACCACATTTCAAATGCTTCCAGCTGTTACCCATATTTCATAGTCATCGTCCACGTCTCACTTCAGTACAGCGCAATGCTTCATAAGTATCACTACAGTACTGTTATTTTTTGCGTACGTCTCTTAGACTGCCCCGTTGGTCCAGTTGGTACGCGGAGTACGGCCACGCAGTTAGCAGTGGTAAAAGCCTGACGAATGATGTTATTAAGGCTGGCATGGTGAGGAATCCTACCTGCACTCCTTACGCAGGAAAGCCCGTGGTGACCGAGCTTGTCGACAGCAACACTACACTGGCAGCGGTGTGCAGCACAGCAAACATAAATTTCTTTTTTACTTTAACAAGTACTGAAAGGTACGGTAGGGGTCTACCGGTCTTATTCAAAACGTTGCAGAGAAAACAAAAATGAAGCAAGTTTCGGCATAAATATTTTTTTTACCTTGAGTCCTTTCATGATGACGCGAAAACATTTCCGTGCATTCCTCTTATGAGCTGTTTTTGTGGCGTTTAGTGTAAAAATATAGCTGTGATTATTTAGTAAAAACTTACTAATAAAATAAAATAAAACTCGCATTTGTAAGCTACATTTGTTAAGGGCATTACTTTTCCATTTGTGCGAATGTGTACCTACCATATTCTGATAAATAAATAATTTGAATTTGACCTCAGAAGAATGACTTTATTGCACACTTACAAATTAAGTACAAATGAAGAAATGGAGGACTTAATGCTAAAAAATTTCTACCAGTCATCCACCAGGTTGGAACAAATGGCATTGTGCTGGAAAAATACTTATAAATTTAAAAAACAAAAACCTGGTCATCCAACGAAAATAAACTAAAAATAAATAAATATAAATATCTGGGGCATTTGGTCATCTGACCCCAAACTAAGCAAAGTTATATGGCTGCCAGAGACTGATAAACATACATATATATTTTTAAATATATACTTAAACTAGCCGTCCGCCCCGGCTTCGCACGAGTGTAAGCTCGGCCTTCGGCCTCGCTACAAAATATAATATAGCCTATGTCACCCGGGGATAGTGTAGCTTCCCAACAGTGAAAGAATTTTTCAAATCGGTTCAGTAGTTTCGGAGCCTATTCATTACAAACATACAAAAATAGGTACAAATCTTTCCTCTTTATAATATTAGTGTAGATGTAGATAGATATTAACACCCAGACATAGAACAAACACAAATGTTCAAATAAAAATAAAAATTATACAAATTAAACCTATACTAACACACAATTATATAAATACATGTTTTACTACATAATTATTACACAAACTTATATTATCCCAATATCAATACATAACTATATAAGTATATGATTTTACTACATATTATTACACAAATTATAATATTAATATTATACATATAAAAATTATAAATACATATAAGAGAGTGATTATAAATAAGCGGGATAAAAACTGTGGAAAGACAATCTGTCCACGGCCCGTGCTAGGCCTGCTGGGCGAACATGTTTAGACACTTCATCAGTTGACCACTACTGATATAAAAAACACGCCCACTGATTCCACTGAACCTCACGTCATTTCCGACCAATACCGTAGGTACGCCATCACTATGCTTTGTTTACATTTTGAACTGACGTTGAATGGGCCAATTAGCATTTAGTAACCCCTCGCCCCGCCCCTCAGGTATTTGACTGAATTGTTTCCATTGAAAATAATCGTAACTACAAATCTGGGCTACGTAGTAGTTATACCTAGTCTGTGGTCTCAGCAGTGGGAACATTATAGGCTGATAATGATGATGATTAATAAATGTACAGCTACTAAGTAGAGCAAGTGACTCGCCTCATACAAACGCGGTACGTGTAATGGCATCGCCCTATAACGTAGTTAGAGTGTTATACATCTAGGTACAGGAGCGCTCCTAGTATTATTTATTATTCTTTTGATACATTATTATAATTACTTTTCCACACAATACAGAGGTACTGTCATAAATGTCTCTTGGTGCACTTAATAACTACACACTTTTAATAATTTTTTTGTAAGATATAATACGAATGCATTTATAAGATGTAATAATGACGCGTTAAGAATTTAATAATAATAGCACATTGTTATCCTAGGGGTGAAATTAACCTATTTAGTCCTGAGACGGGGTTTGGCGCTAATAGTTTGAGGGACTAAATAAGTCTTTAACCCCGAGGTAAACAGTGTGCTTTTCATTACGAATACAAGGAAACTAAAAATAATAACATGAACTGACACACTGGCAAATGCACTAGAAGTGCGGGACTATAATCCTCTGAGGAGAAAAAAAGTTGGAACATGTTTCAATACAAATGTGAAAATACAACGATATTTTTTAATAATTTGAGTGTCTGTCAGTTGTCAACTCATTGTCAGTTGAAAATGATTCTCCCTAGGGCTGTAATGAATTACTTTCAACCCGCTCCTCAGGCAACTTTAGACCTACTTTCCGAGTATGAGTAATGAAAATAAATAGACAGCCCTTATACATAGAGGATTACTGAAAAAAATAAAAATGAAAAACATACGTATTACCTACAGTTACACAACTCTGACAAACTGCCTAACAATGTCAGAAATTTGTCAATAAGACAATGTCAGATAAAGTTATATGATTATTTACGGGATATTTACCGTGGTAATCAGATATTTCGGCACAGTTACATGCACCATGTTCACGGGAAGCGGGAAGATCTTCCCGTGAACATGGTGCATGTAACTGCGCCGAAATATCGGGAGCTCCTTCCACAACCTTACCACGGTAAATATCCCGTAAATCATCATATAACTTTAAAATAACCAGCTAAACACGTTAAGACAGTTTTTCAGTTCAGTGTCAGTTTTTAAGACAGTTAATTTTTGTTTGTTTGTCCGCGCACATTTAAACCACTGGACGGATTTAAATGTGGTTTTAACGAATATACTTAGCTATGACCAGATTAAAGTATAGGGTATGTTCTTTTGCGCAAGGGCCGGATTAAGGGAGGAAAAAAGAGAGTTAAAAATTTATATGAAAATCTACGCGTACGAAATCGCGGACAACATCACTAGTAATAAATAAAATACATACTACTTACACTCATGATACTATATATGTACCTAAATATACATAATTAATACAATGATGCTGTCATTGACAAATTTCTGCAGACAATTTTCAAAAAGCGGAAATACATCAGAGATTCGTCAAAGAAAAAGTTTTAAATGTTGTGATAACCACCATGTTTTGTCTACAGGGAAAGGACCTATCAGATCCAAAGGAGATGGACCTAGCGAAGCAATTATCAGATCTCGTCTCGGTGACTCTCGACGCGGGCCTCTGCGAGTCTCGCCTGAGATCAAGCGAGCGCGGAGAGGGTGCCATTGTGACTGCCATCCGGGCGAGGGCTCACAGCTTGATCAGGTTAGTACTAGATTATAAGAAAAACCAGCTTACGTTGACCGTCGCAATAAAAAAGTGCGTATAGGCTGAAAAGCAGGAATCCGTGGAATTTAAAAAATAAAAATGAGACATTTTGTTCACACGGTCATCTGACCCCAAACTAAGCAAAGCTTGTACTATGGCTGACAGAGACTGATATAAAAAACATTCATTTTCATTCAACATTTAAGAGCGCTTAACTCTTTATTATAAACCACAAAATCAATGATAACATTATAAATTACAGTAATTATCTAGCCTTATCGCTTAAAGCGATCTTTTCCAGGCAACCGTGCACGGAAAGGAATTAGATTAACAAAAATAGTGGCCTTAACTAAAAATACAAAAGTAAATACCGATGCAAAAAACAACAAACAATCAATAGATTACAAATAAATACAACATATATATATATACATACAATCTACATATATATAAAATCAATAAACTACATAAATATTAATTAACATACTGTTACCAAATATACATACACATAATAGCTCTTGTCTTCTGTACGTCTGTCATGACATTTGCCTTCTCTTTATTTGGTCTAAGAATACTCTTCTTGGAAGATATTTGGCCACCTTGTACAACATACATAAAAACATAAATATTTTAAAATACATACTTAAATAGATGTCAACACCCAGATATAGAATGCATCACATGAATGTTTCTCTAGGTGGGAGTCGAACCCACGCCTCCAAGCGCAGAAAGCAGGTTCACTACCAACTGGGCCACAGCGGCAAGCAAACTACTAAGCTGGAATTGTATTTCTAATTGTACGCGTCCTGAACCGATCCTGCACAACACGTAGTGACTCCTCACTCGTGTGGGACTTGTCGGAGAAGTCGGAAGGGTGGTACAGGTTCTGGGCATGCTTCTTCCGTCCATACAGAGGTAGTTTCAACTCTGCTGATATCAGCAAAAAAAATTGACCCCATCTGTGGCTCCCAAATCGACTGTTTTTTCATTGGATGAATAGGCATACATTCCATAACGAGGGCATGACTATGACTTGACCGTGACCTACTTTGCTTGACTCTGTCTGTGACTATGGCTTGGTTGACGATACCTAAAACTTCAAAATATTTCTGTGTTTGACACTGGCTAATGAACAAGACGTGTAACGCCAAAATCCTCTTAAAAGGAAAGATTTTAAACAAGCAATTCCGTGGTTTTCTGTTTCTTTAAAAAAATTAACCGACTTCCAAAAGGAGAAGGTTCTCAATTCGACAGTTTTTTTACGTTTGTTACCTCAGAACTTTCGACTGGGTGAACCGATTTCGATGATTCTTTTTTTATTTGATAGCTGGTGCTTCCCGTGTGGTTCCATTTCAATTTGGTCCAGTTCTGACATTTTTATGAAGTCGGTTTTTTATATTGATAATTATATGTATACCCTGGACTTACACACGTATTCATAGACACACGTATTCATAGACGTAAATAAAGGTACCTCGAATCCACACATCATCAAATGGTGTTTTGGCATATAAATAAAACCATTTGAGGAGTTATTATGAGTTATTTCTCGACTGTACATAAAGGCCAAGATATTATACACCATACAGCTCTACTAAAGCGACATGAAAGCGCGCATCGCCGCGCTTTATTTAGTTAGGCGCGAGCATAACTTAATTTGCCTAATGGATTTGCTACTCCTCGCCCCTGCGTTGTGAAAATTGGAGTAAAAATATGCCACTGGGGTATTTTTAGAGAGGTTTTCTGGAGGTCAATACTTGTAGAATGTCTGTAAAAATAACCTAAACCACTCGTGGGTATCTATCCTACCTATATTACAGAATACATAATATAGTAAAAGTACAGAAGATTCAGTCCGCAAGAGCATTTAAATAAGTAGTGACTCTTACTCTTCTTCTTCTGCCTAGCGTGTGTCCCGGCACGGGCCGGGGTCCGCTTTTCTACTATGGTTCTTTCACTTCGCACGGTCGTTAGCATCATCCTTGGTGAGTTTATTGGCTCTCATGTCATCTTTTACGACGTCAATCCATCGTCGCTTTGGTCGGCCACTAGTGACTCTTACTACCACACAATAAAGTCCAATTCAGGACGTGCGAGCGCTAACTACCTACTGCTATATTAACCTACAAGTTGCCTCTCTGTCTATCGCGTAATTCTTGTCGTGTTATCTCTGTCTATCGCGCGGCAGCGGGCACGGCAAGTCCGACAAGTCGGCTACTTGTGGCTTCATACCTAAAGTGTGGAGTGCGCCAGGCCTGCCTATATCACAGAATACATATAATATAGATAGATACCTACTCGTAGATAGATAAATTGAAACTCTTTATTGTGTACACAGTAAAAATTACAAACTGATAGAAAACACTCATGAGAACACTCAAACACTCTTGACAGACAGGCACAAATGAAAATACTACAATCCTTTAAATGTAGCTTCATTGAAATGATAGTTCACGACATTTCAGGGCATGTCTTTGTAATAACGTCTGGCGGATTGCATTTACTTTTAACACAAAGATCACTGGTTTTCTGCGTTTAAAAATACTATGAACTACAAGTGCTGTACATTTATATAGTAAAAGTATATTTGAACTTTAAAACGGAACTGCATTTAGTGTGGATTATCACAATACAATAACCATATTTTTCCATTCTGTCATAACAAGGTTACGTCAACTTGACTGAAATAGGGACGTGGTAAATCGATAAACGTAAAATCGATCGTTTTATTTTGCTGTGTGAATTAAATAGTATTTTTTGTTTGTTTTTCAGATTTTCCTCTCCTTACTATCGAAATACAAAACACGTACAGATAACGTACTACTTTTTAGTGAACCTAGATTTCTTTTATACAAAGATTATTAATATGTACAAGGATGATTTTAACTTCGTCCTTGATATGTATAAGTACTATAGTCTATTAAATGTAAGTTGATTGAAATGAAGTATGTCAAAATATTCGATTAGTGCTGGGACAATTCGGACCAAATTGAGAATAATGTGTCTTTATTTATCGACTGGAAGTGTCTTGCACGAATAATATTTTTAAACCAATCTATATTTCTGTTGTAGTACTATTATGATGAGACTTTAGGATAATGAAATAAAACAGAAAAAGCAAGTATTTTTTTTTTGTAATATAAATAAATCTATTGTTTAATCTAATGGTGTACATTCCAAATCAGTGTCATCATCATCATCAGCGTTAGAGTCACTTGAGAAATCCTGCAGATTAATAATAAATGCTATTCAATCAATAGTCAGTCTAGTATGCTATTCTAGTAGTCAGTCTTTGGATAAAGATGCTTCGTTCCGTAAAATTTATTAAGACAGTTGCTAGTAATTCTATATTATTATACTATATACAAAGAAAATCTAGGTTTACAAAAAAATTGTACATTATCTATACGAGTTTTGTATTTCGATAGTACGCAGAGAAAATTCTAAAATATCATTAAAAAAAATACTATTTAATTCACACAGCAAAATAAAACGATCGATTTTACGTTTATCGATTTACCACGTCCCTAAATTTTTTGTCAAGTTGACGTAACCTTGTTTTGACAGAATGGAAAAATATGGCTATTGTATTGTGATAATCCACACTAAAGGCAGTTCCGTTTTAAAGTTCAAATATACTTTTACTATATAAATGTACAGCACTTGTAGTTCATAATAGTTTAAGACGCAGAAAACCAGTGATCTTTGTGTTACAAGTAAATGCAATTCGCCAGACGTTATTACAAAGACATGCCCTTTTTTTTTTTTTTTTGTTTTTTGTTTTCGAGGGGGAAATCTTCCAAAGATACCCGGCTGCATTGGGTGCAGCCAGGTTATGTGGGATTGGACCCACTAAAACCCCCCCGGTGACCAGCCTTAGTGCTTGACAAGAGGGCTCCGGGATCTCCAGAGGAACGCACCGGAGCCCTCAGCACTGCGCTATGGCTCCTCCCGAGACAACACGCTAACTGCGTGTTGTCTCAGTCCCGACAACGTTGGTCACACAACGTAGAGTACGTTGTGTGACCACGCACTGGGCACGTAGAGTACGTTGTGTGACCACGCCCCGGGCACGCTTAAGTGGATGGTCAGAGCCCCAACTTTGACCATCCCGAACCCATAGGTCCCCTTTTAGTAGGCTCTTACTACAGGCAGGGGGTACCGGTGCCGTATTCTATTGCCCCGGCACCAGGGCTAACAAAGACATGCCCTGAAATGTCGTCAGCTGTCGTTTCAATCAAGCTACATTTAAAGGACTATAGCAACTGTCTTTGTAAGTTTTACGGAACGAAACATCTTTATCCAAGGACCGACTACTAGAATAGCCTACTAGACTGACTATTGATTGAATAGTGTTACGGGGTATCGGGATTGGAAGAAAAAACAGCTTACCTATACGACGATTTATTTTGAAGCGCTTTCTTCACTGCACTCAATAAATCGTGACTAATTATTTCGCACAATCTTATTAAAATGTTGTTATTTTTCACTCTGTTTATCAACACAATCGCCCTGACATCCACCGTCAATCTCCCCAAGATGACATGGTGACGGCTTACCAAAGAGATCGAACGCTACCTGTGCTCTATAGAGGTCCGTCCGCATCGAAACCGTCGCAATATCATTTATTATTAATCTACAGGATTGCTCAAATAACTATGACGCTGATGATGATAATGACACTGATTAAGGATATACACCATTAGATTAAACGATAGATTTATTTATATTACAAAAAAAATACTTGCTCGTGAAAATATTATTCGTGCAAAACACTTCCAGTCGATAAACACACATTATTCTCGATTTGGTCCGAATTGTCCCAGCACTATTCCAGGATTTTGACAAACTTCATTTCAATCAAGCTACATTTAATAGACTATATATAGTTTTTTTTATTTATTTATTCTATATGCAACTCAAGTATAACAAAAGTCACGGATACCAGGGTCCGTGACTTTTGTTGTACTTAACTACAATTTTGCTAAAATAAACGAATTTACTTTAGCGAGAAAAAAAAACTAGATGATGGGATGCAAATGTTCGGATTAACATATCCCTAACTTTTGAGATCGTTGGTTTCGTTCGATCTCATTTCCTCCGTTCTACTCTTTCTAAATTTTTTTAATGCCATAGGTGGCAAACAAGCGGAAGTGCCGCCTTATGGTAGGCAGTCACCGTCGCCTATGGATACTTGTAACACCAGAGGCATCATAAATACGTAGCCGACCCTTTAAGACTCTATTAACTCGCCTTTTGAAGAACCCCATGTTGTAGCTTCTCGGAAACCCCGCGGAAGGTAGTACATTCCACATTTTGCAGGTGTGAGGCAAGAAAGATCGTGTGAATCGCACAGTATGCGATTTCCACTGGTCTATGATATGTGGATGTGATTTCAAACGGTGGTGGCTAGTGCGATGATAAAACCGCGACGCCGGCATTAGATCGAATAGTTCTTCAGAACACTCCCCATTGTAAATGCGATAAAAGATACAGATTTTATAGAATTTGTCAACACCCTACTAAACAGGTCATATTTCACCCGTACAAACACCCGACGGATCTGCCATGCTTTATTAATTAAAATATACGTAAACAATCGACCCCGCGAACGTCATGGCTGGTTAGTATTGTTTAGCAATTTTACGCGTCTGTCGTTTTCATTTTAGGCAGGTCTGAGAGGGCGGTGATTGTCCTCAGTCTCTTTCGACACCACTTTGTGATAAGTAGGGGAGGGTGACCTGAACTGGTAAATCAGTACGAATATGTCCTGACATTTCAATTTGCGCTTCATTTTTATTATTCTCTCGAGACACTCCGTCGCCGTATGCGCATAGTCCTTGAAACTAATTCTAATCCTGTGGAGGTGACAAGGTGTAGGTATTGTAAGTTTTCCCTGGCAGCCAAAAAATAATAGAGCTTTGGGTCGCTGGTATAACTGTTCCACCCTATTTCGCCAATTGTTGTGGTATTGGGGACTTGATGTGAAATTTATTGAAGAAGTCATCATCAGCCAGAAGACGTCCACTGCTGGACAAGCATGGGCCTTCCCCTTAGAACACCACGTCTCAACGACAGCCTGCCATCTGCAACCACTGGATGCCCGCGACCCTCATGATTTCGTCGGTCCATCTAGTGAGAGGCCTACCTACGCTGCTTCCGGTTCGTGGTCTGCACTCAAGAAGCTTTCTTCCCAATCGGTTCATCGAGCGATGTGGTCTGCCCAAGGCCATTTCAACTTGCAAATTTTAGTAGCTATGTCGGTGACTCTGGAATTGGTTCACTAAACTGTTCGTAACGTCTTCAAATTCGTTATCTAAATACATATTCGACCTTCTAGAAGACATTCTAATTGTAATTTTTGTAATTGTTGTTCTATTTGTAGCCTTGTAGTGCTGTAGCACCTGCTCCACAGTCATGTTTTCTTGTAGACAGCATTGGCACAGAGGACTATCTTTAGCTCCAGTTTTCAGTTAGTTTTACTGGTACGTATATCCGCAACCTTGAAGCTGTAATCATTTGCCTCCCGTGCCGTAGTTTTCCTCCAAAAATAATGCAAGAGTTAAGTCATTACATCAGCACATAGATAAACCAATACTACAACTTAATCAGTGATATATGTCACCCTACAGTCATGGTAGACGGGGGCGCCACATGGTCTCCATTACAAGTGATTATCGATTTAATCCCTGCCAATACGATTAGCCCACGAAAGGGTGGCTCACTCGATTGGCAAGATCGTTACTTTTGTTTATCAAGGAATATAGTATGTAATGTTGCATGTTACATTAAAAAATAGAGGAATTCAGAAACAAATAGTTTTATGGAGGCGTATGAAGCAGCTATTATCATGCAAGATAAATTAACTAGTGAGCTTTTGTTGATAACAGTAAAAAAGGTTGAAATTGTTAATAATAAGCTGCACGTTGGAACTGTGGGACGTGTCGAATAAAATAAAAACCATTTTTATTCTACTACAGAAATTACCAATTGATAATCTAAACTTAACCTAACAGCACTTGAAATAATGCTTTACTTTGCTCATTAACTATTGCCTTATTAATATTAGAAGTTGCCTCTTCGACATAGGCGTCCCCTAGCCTTCTCCATTCCTTTCTATCCCTTGCTTTCGTCATCCAGTCAGGTCCTCCTCTATTCGCGAAAATGTCTCTCCACCTTTTCCTTTGTCCTCCACGTTTCCGTTTTCCTTCACGTGAAATCCATTCAATGACACTCTTTGTCCACCGTGCGTTTTCATGTCTGCAGATATGTTCTGCAGTTGAAGTTCGATGCCTTTTAGTGTTTTACCTGACTGCCCCAGAAAGAGGGAAATGTTCACACTCTCCGAAATGTATCCGATAACAAACCGATAAACTAGCAATGTCGCGGCGATGCTCAAGACTTACAATCTGCAAGTTGAAGTGGCAATGGGCAGGCCACATTGCTCGAAAAACTGATAACCGATGGGGAAGAAAGGTTCTTGAGTGGAGACCGCGAACTGGAAGACGCAGCGTAGGTAGGCCTTCCACTAGATGGACCGACGACATTGTGAGAGTCGCGGGCATCCAGTGGATACAGATGGCAGGATGTCGTTCAGTGTGGAGGTTAAAGGGGGAGGCCTATGTTCAGCAGTGGACGTCTTCTGACTGATGATGATGATGATGCTCAAGACTGAGAAGTCGTTAAAGTCCTGTTTACATCTAGGATTATAAGCTACATTTTGGCTACGTTTTCAGTTATTATTATCATCATCAGCAAACATGGCACTTACCATCAGGCGATCGATTTGCTCGTCTAGTGACTCAATTGTATGAATTGATTCCATCGAGTATTTATGAAATAGTTTGAACTCTTCCGATGTACTTTTCTGCTCCTCAGTGTTTCCAAAAAGAGCACTCAAAAAGCTCCCTTATGTTAGAGATGTAATCGTCATTCTGTACCATATTAAATACTCTTTTCTCCCTTCGAGTACATACTGGATAAAGTAATTATATACTCGATACTCGGAGTGTTTGATTGGATTGCGCATTTGAGATTTTTCAAAGGGGTTCAGTTTTATTCTTGGTTTCATTTGTAGGACTATATCGAGTTGAATCGATTTTGTTAACCACCGCATTTTAGTCTTTGTTTAAATTCAAAGGACAAAGTTATCAACCTTTCTTTTTTTTTGTTTGATTGAGAGCGGCGTTTTTTTTTCGGAATTCTTCCTCAAAAGTCTCGTAGACAAATCTCTGTTGTAATTCTTTTTAACATTGTATCAAGTACAATAAGGAATGAAGGGTAAATTTATTTATTTAAGTTTCACTTCACTAGAACTTTGTTAATGGTATTAATTAACATAACCTGAAACAAAATTTATTACCTGAAATAAAAAAAGCGTTAAACCTGAAACTAATTATGATAAAAATTGTGAAAATAATTATACGTAAAATTAGTGAAACATGATACAGTGAATATATTTTTTTAGAGTTTAAAAAAATTTCCATCACTGCAACATTACTAAAATTTCACCCAATTAAATTTTGAAACCTTACAACCCCCTTAAACTAGGGTTATATATAGGTGATAATGATTCTACTCCTAAAATTCTGATACTGCCCCTTCATTATTTTTTGTAGTATTTGGTACACAAACCGAGTTTCATCTGCGTATATAGCATGTTTTTTTCCTAACAAACTTTAGCCTATTTTATCCCATTGCAGGTGGAGTTTCGTAAAAATCTATTCGCATTGTTAACCTAGATTATTACAGGAGTACTGGGATTAAATTTCATGTCTTTATCGTTAGAGGTTTGGTCTCTGCGTTTGTTTCTAGAAAGTATTTCTAGTAATTGTTATAGAAGAAGATAAATAATATGGGAACACAAATAGATATACTCAGTAGCACCGTATGTACAAAGAAAACACGCCAAACCCATGATCTGTCAATACAGGATAGTAAAGTCCAGATGCACGTAAACATCGGCGGAATAAAAAACAAATATTGACATTGAATATTAAGGCAAATAATCAGAAGGACCCCTGGTTTTTTAATAAATTAAAAATGTCCTCGTCAAATTATAGAGATGGGGTGTGGTTATGGTACCAGCGGGAGTCGAGAATCAGAAAGTATTTATTGTGTAAACAGTGGCGTGAATTCTGTTGTACCGTTCTCTAAACTAATTTGACAGGACTAAAATTATCGGCGTCTCTTTTCATTTCAATACGTCAGAAAGGGTGGCAACAATATCTGAGATGTCAAATTTAGTTTAGTTTAGAGAGTGGTACACCAGAATCTACGTCAGTATACGTGGATGGTAAATTAATTAAGTATTGAATACTTAGTGCGGGAAAAACGTTTAGGTTTTGTGTATTGTGCTGGAACTATTCTTGTAGGTGCGTAAACTAGTTTAAACTTGTTTTTAGTTCTATGTAATTTCTCGTTTGAACAAAAAACAGTCTTGATTTAGCTAAACAGAAGACTGAAGACTTATCTTCAGTCCTGTTTAATTTTGGTCCGATATCTACTCATCGGCGAGAAGTTGACAAAGCACATTAGCTCAAACAGGACAGTTGTTTGAATTGTTGTGTTATTAATAATAGTAAAAGAGCAACCAATGTGTTTTGCTTCGACCGATGTTATTAAAAGGCTAACGTTAATGATATAATCTAAGAAATAAGTAAAGATACATTTTTATACTGGTAAAGATACTGTGGTAATATTGCACTGATGACATAAAAGAGTGCATACAGAAATTAACGATCAATCAATAGATCATGATAATGATAGTAAAATAACATTAGTTTTGTTTTGAACATTGCTTACGTATCGAGGCATTTTATTAGACTTGCAATCGGTACCTCTCATGTGTTAAGTCGCTGTTCGCTGTAAGCATCACCCGACCATAACTCCACAGGGCGTTGACTTTCATTCTCATTATAGTGGCAGCGATATTCGACTGTCTCATCATCATCAGCCAGAAGACGTCCACTGCTGAACATAGGCCTCCCCCTTTAACCTCCACACTGAACGACATCCTGCCATCTGCATCCACTGGATGGCCGCGACTCTCACAATGTCGTCGGTCCATCTAGTGGGAGACCTACCTACGCTGCGTCTTCCGGTTCGCGGACTCCACTCAAGAACCTTTCTTCCCCATCGGTTATCAGTTCTTCGAGCGATGAGGCCTGCCCATTGCCACTTCAACTTGTAGATTTTAATAGCCATGTCGGTGACTCTGGTTTTTTGGCAAATATCTACCTTCCGAATTTTATCGCGCAAAGAAACTCTGATGAATTCGACTGTCTCACACACTCTCAAATCTAATCGCTATCTCTCGATGTTCGCTTCCACCACCGCCCGACCCTTACGACTCTATAGGGCGCCGGCTTTCATTCTCGTATTATGGACCGCGACTTTTTAATTTTCGTATCGGTGGGCGGAGCGAGCATGCTGTCTAATTATAAGGCTGGCTTTAAACGTCAAGCGAACGCGGGACAGGGGACAATGTTTGAATTGATTTGAATTGATTGGAGTCACTTGACTCCATCCAGACAATCAATCTACAAATTGAAATTTTAGTCACATAGAAATTACCACATACAAAATTATTTCATCATCATCGTTAAAACCAATTTTTTATAGCAATCATCATCATCATTTCAGCCATAGGACGTCTACTGCTGGACATAGGCCTCCCCCATCGTTTTTCTAAAGGGCTGATTGGAAGCGGCCTGCATCCAGCATTTTCCTGCGGTCTCTTTTAGGTAGTCTGTCTATCTTGTGGGTGGACGTCCTACGCTTCGCTTACCGGTCCCTGGTCTCCCATCGGTCATCTGTTCTGCGTGCTATGTGCCATGCCCACTGCCACTTCAACTTGCTAATCCGGTGGGCTGTCGGTAACTTTCGTTCGACTACGGATCTCCTCATTTCTGATTCGGTCTCGTAGAGAAACCCCGATCATAGCCTGCTCCATAGCTCGTTGTGCGACTTAAAGTTTGAAGTTTTATATATAGCAATACTGTGTATAGGATTCTTTCTTGCCATGACATCTGCTTCGATCTTGTGGTCAGACTAGGGTCCTTGTCTGACCCGTGATGGAGTAAAATGCCCGTGACTTTGTACGCGTAGAGTTCTTTCTTCCGGCCCTGCCAATAGATATCATGCGGGATCAACCATGAAATAGCGAAAAAAATCAGCTAGTCCATACATTTTGTCGAGTGTACGAGTATAAAATTTGACGTAAAAATATCGTTTCTTAAACTGGCGACACTGCTGACAGAACAGCAGAGCAAGTATCTATCTACCACCTACCTTTTTACAGGATTTTATCAGTCTACTTTTACATTTCCTCGTAGCAACGATAAAAAGGTTTTTGTCTATGACTATTAAATATGACATTTGGAATCTCACTAGTGGTGTTGAAGTTGCTTTGCCAGCCCGGAGAGGTACCTAGTTGTAGACACCCTTTTTGAAACGCTTCATGTTGAACATCGGCGGGAAGACCTCTGGGGGAAAGATATTCCACACCTTGCAGGTCTGCGGAATAATAGCAATAACAGACGGGCCAGCATGGCTGACGTCAACCACCTCAACCAACGAGAGAAAAAGAGAGGGAAATAATGTTCTCACTCTTTCTCTCCCGTTGATCAGACGGCGCGGCGGTTCGTCAGCCAAGTTCGATGCGTCTTTTACGGCTATTAAGGAGTGGAAAAAATACATGTATTTTTATGGAATATACACTGCTGATAAGTTTGTATAGCTTTACATTCGACATCAAAACACTACACGTCCGTATTGTCTCATCATCTGTCACATTTTTTTACAAACAAACCCCTACGATATATATCGAGTGCCCCGCATATCCCCAAGAGCCCCCTCAAAGGGGAGACAGGGTGAAGTGGGGTCGCAACGGCAATGACGCGCGCGCCATTTAATGACAGGTGACGTTTATGCGCATTGTCCGCTCAGTCTTAAACATTTGTTCGCTGTGTAGACAAATCTTGTGTTATGTTATGATTAACGACGAGCCAAAAAGTAACATAGTCCGAGAACTCTGAGGCACTTCGGCCATTTTACCATAGTTTATAACCGACTTCCAAAAAAGAAGAGGTTCTCAATTCGACTGTTTTATTTTTATGTTTGTTACCTCAGAACTTTCGACTGGGTGAACCGATTTGGATGATTCTTTTTTTATTTGGAAGCTGGTGCTTCCCGTGTTGTCCCATTTGGATTTGGTCTAGTTCATACATTTTTATGAAATAGGTTTTTTTATATTGATAATTATTGTTTATCTTGTTCAAATGAGGTTGCTGTCGCTACCAATGAGGTTGCTTCAAGGAGGTTGTATTGTTTTCATCTTTCACTGGGCTGGATACTCCGACTATAGTTTCAACCGCATACGGCGGTCTTTATCAAGGTGAATGCGCCCGCGTGGCTGCGTGTCGCTTTGCAAAGCGAGACGCAGTGAAACTATAGTCGGAGTATCCGGCCTAATCTTACGTGAGTAATTCCCGTGTAAGTCAATGTCATGTTCTTAAAATATTTAATGAAAAATTCTCGGAGTTTATAAAACTAATAAAAACACGCTTTAAAATCACCAATCCTGAAGATAGTAAGGATAATGGGACAAACTATAAAAAAATGCATTGCCATCCTTGATAAGTGTGCAAATTTTAATTTGATTCGACGTTTCGTAGTACATAGTTCGAAATCAAGTTCAAAGCTTCCTCTATGTACATACTTACATATATTCATACATACATGCCAAGCTAATAAAAGCGTGTTAAGTAATATATAAAGTACTCATACCTACATAGAAACACCGAATCGTCCCAGTAGAATCATCAAAACTACCAATTATGGTCGCAATTAAATATTTTCATGAAGACTTTATAGGGTGCAATTATCTAAATTCTATTAGGGATATAAATCTCTCCTTTCCTTCCCACAATCAAAATTATAACCGCAAAAGTTTAACCATTATTGAATTACCGAAACGGTTACAATTACCCGCAATTTCTTGACACGTGTCAAATGTCAAAATTAAAGTAAAACTGTAATCCAAATTCATCCTTAGTTCAAAAAACTTAAGAGTTATACTTGAGCTGTGTTTTCCAAAATGTAAGCCACGTGCTGGACTACGAAATACTCTTCGACTAGCATAGATAAAAACTACTGCAATTTAGATTTTATTGAATTGAAAATAAAGTCCATTAAAATCGAAATGGTAAAAATAGTGCGAAGTATAGTCCCTTGCAATTTTCGCTAGGGATTTGAATAGATATTATAGAGTTAATGTTTCGGACGAAGCCGCGCATGCCGTGACGTCACATGTATGTATTGCAATCTATTTTTAACCGACTTCAAAAAAGGGGGAGGACTGTGTTTTTTGTGTGTGCTCCTCGATCTTTATCTTCGTCAATAGCCTATCAGACAGGTGTATTTTTTAATAACAGGTTAATTGAAAAATATAATTAAATGTTATACGTAAATATATTTCAATATACTCATTAAGTTGCCAGAACTGAAGTAACAGCAAAAAATCTTGTTTTTCAAACAATTTTTTTTTTAAATTGTGAATAAATACAATTATATATAACGTTTATAAAACGCCGGATGCAGGCCGCTTCCAACCGGTGCTTTTGGAAATCGATGGGAGAGGCTTATGTCCAGTAGTGGACGTCCTAGCAGAATGATGATGAAACACAATAAAAAAAATCACGACTGGCAGGATTCGAACCGGCGCCATCCGGGTTTACGTCCCAAGCGCCCTAACTGCTAAGCGGTCTATTCATTGGTGACGCCATCTTTAATTCTTGCTACCTGCAAGTACCTACTCAGCACCTTTAAAACCGAAAGAAATTCTTTTTTTTTTGTGTCAGTTCAATTAAAAATATTATCTGAAACAATAATTGCAGATAAATAATTCTGTAATTTAATTTAGCAGTTGCATAAAACGCTAAATTAAATTATTCCAGTTTTATGTGAAGGGTAAAACATTCCACTTGGCATCGACAAAACATTTAATGTGTGCTCAGTGACCATATGCGAGACGCGGTGTGCTGTGAAATCGAATGAAAACATACTCGATTAAAAATATGACGTCGTTTATTGCATTTATTAGCGCGGGTCCATTTGAGCCGCACCTCCCCTAAGTGACTTGGCTGACTGATTTTTATGAGTCTTCGAACACATTAGTTTATTAAAGGAAAAAAAAATACTTCATAAAAAGGTTAGTAAATTTATTATGAATCAACGATTTTTGCAAATTTTGTTAGCAATATAACAATACTATCGCTTTCTATGAGAATGTTTAATGAAACGATTAAATGAAGGAAAAGAGTAGATGGACTGAGGGAATGGAGTGTTGCTGTAGTGTAAGAATTGCCAGTTCTAAAAGCTATAAGTTACATAAGCTGTATACTTTTTTAGAGTCTAAAAATGATCCGTTAAGAAGGAGATATAGCTTTTAACATTTGCAAGTTGAAGTGGCAATGGGCAGGCCACATCGCTCGAAGAACCAATAACCGATGGGGAAGAAAGGTTATTGAGTGGAGAGCACGTACCGGAAGACGCAGAGTAGGTAGGCCTCCCACTAGATGGACCGATGACATCGTGAGAATCGCGGGCATCCAGTAAATGAAGATGGCAGGATGTCGTTCAGTGTGGAGGTTAATCAGCAGTGGACGTCTTCTGGCTGATGATGATGATGAGGAAGGAGATAGCCCCCAAAGTGATGAAAAATCACCGGATCTCGGCTTTAAGTTTGGTTCTCAAAAAGTCTTCGGAAGTAATCGTGCAGTTTGCAGTCTTCGAGACTTTGACTTACTTGAGCACGGCGCTTCGATCAAAAATTACAAAAATGCCACAATGACGCGCTAATCGCGGCAATACTCAATCTGGCTGAACTCAATACGCAGCCAGATTGGATCCACAGTTACGCGATAGTTGCACAAGCCGTAACACACCGTAAGAGCCGTAACAGACACGTCAACATGGCTGACGAACCACGGTCTGATCAACGGGAGAGAAAGAGAAAATTATCTCTTTCTCTCGGGGTAGAAGTTCCCACTTGCGATTCAGACATAATCGCCGTCTCGCTTACTCAACGATGACGGTTCACGAGTTTTGACGATGTTGTGCAAATCGAACAGATATTAGAGAACAACATTTTCGTTGCTCCATACAGCTGATTCTGGCGTAAAAAACTCTCATGTGCTTTGATCAGTAATCCGTGCCATCGGCTTTTTACTCTGTTTTGATTGGCCAGCGCAATGCGCGTCGCATATGGCAATTTGTAGCGCTCCATCGAATGTTCTCTCGATGAGAAGTAATCAGGTGGAAGTATTGATGTATTTAGCAATATGTTTGTTTTGGTGACTGTTCTCTTAGACAATATATCACGTTTAGTATGTTATTCTGTCCAGTATGTCGTGTTGGTGATTGGGTGGAAGTTAGTACTACGTTAGAATAGTACGTACGTACTAGATAGATAGAAACTCTTTATTGTGTAAAACAGAAATAAAAATTACAAACAGATAGAAAACACTTACGAGCTAGTGCCACAAGTGGCGGCCTTATCGCTAAAAGCGATCTCTTCCAGGCAGCCATTTGAAAGAATTTACGTAACAGGATCGACGGGGGATGCTAATACACTTTTAGTGATACCGTTAAATGAATACTACCAAATTTTGTACCTATATTATAATATAGATAATATTATATATAAAATATATATAAATATGTATATACATATATTATAAATGCGATAGATACATACTATACTCTAAGTCTTTGGAGAACCTATGAACTATGTTTTGCCCACAGACTTTTACCAGGACAGACACTGCGAGTTCACCTACCTGTGGTCTGTCAGCTAAAGATGCATCGGTATCTATCTCATTCTCATTTTCAACATATTTCAAGATAATAAATAACTGTGATGAATAATAATAAAACCGATTGGGCATTTATCTTTAGAATAACATTGAAAATAGTATCAATCAATTTTCGTGTTGACCTATTTTTTAAGATAGCGGAAGAAAGAAAACTATTATTTTTTCAGTTTTTTTTCTCCACCTCATGTGCAATATCAACATGATTAGGGTTGCCATCCGTCCGGGTTTCCCCGGATTTGTCCTAGTTTAGAGCGCATCCGGAGAGCGTCCGGGCGGGGCTTCATTTGTAGTCCGGGTTTAAAAATTATTTTATTTTATTTAATTAGGTTATTATAAAAAAGGTGCCTGCACGCTGCGATTTTTACACTAACTATATTTAAAAAAAAACCTCTTGACATGCCCGGGTTCTTGGCTCTAAAAACCGGAGTTTTCACGCGTCTTATCCTGGTTGCCAAATTTTAGAGATGGCAACCCTAAACATGAAGCAATGTTATTCTAAATATAATGCCCATTAGGTTTTTTAATATTCTCACACAGTGATTTATTATCTTGAAATATGTTGAACACGTGCATAAGAAACAGCTGTGGCCGGTGAGCGCAACCTTAACTTGGATCAATGCTCAAACTAGGACGCCGCAAAACTTAGTTCGATCTCCGGTGTCTTTGCAGTAGCATGTCAGACCTCAGACGTCAATACAAAAGATGCGAAACAGCGCCATAGTAAACTAAAAAAACTTTTCGAAAGCAGTTGACAGTGCAAATGAATTTAAATTATCACTATATTGCTCTCGTGGCGTCATAGTAGGCAGGCTGTGATTATACTTACAAAATGACTTAATGCGGTGTCTATCCTGCTCAACATCTGTGGTTTCTCCATTTATTTATTTGTTTTAGAATTTGAGTTGTGTTTAAATTCGCAATACAAGTTAGAAAACTGTTAGAATCTAAGCATCAAGGCTATTCATACAAGTTTCGGCCTTTGCTACTAAAAGTTGCCACTGTTCTTCTATTATATATTGCGCAAGCGCATGTTACGCATTCTAATTTGCAACCAACATTTCATCAGCTCATAAAAATAAAAGAAGCGAATTCATAATTTTTGAAATTGACTAATATTTACATAATTTTTGAGGTTTGCGTAATGGTAATATTGAATACTGACCGACTCGACATACGTTGTCCTGTTCAATTTTTTTTTTGAGTTATGGTTCAAACAAAAAAATCATAGAAATAATTATCTTTTTTTTTATTGAGATAGGTAATACACGGTCAAACCAATTACATAACATAAACATCTCACAAATTATCACTATACATAAAAGTTTCATAATAAAATAAAAATACATTATTTACTGGTGAGGACATATAGTACTGAGACGTGGTCCTTAACTGTTGGCCTTTTAGAAAAACTCACGAGTCACACAACGAGCAATGGAGAAGGCTATGCTTGGAGTTTCTTTGCGCTATAAAATCCGGAACGTAGATATTCGCCAAAGAACCAGAGTCACCGACTTTGCTATTAAAATTTGCAAGTTGAAGTGGCATGGGCAGGCCACATCGCTCGAAGAACCGATGACCGATGGGGAAGAAAGGTTCTTGAGTGGAGACCACGAACCGGAAGACGCAGCGTAGGTGTCGCAATGTCGTCGGTCCATCTAGTGGGAGGCCTCACTAGATGGACCGACGACATTGTGAGAGTCGCGGGCATCCAGTGGATGCAGAATGGCAGGATGTCGTTCAGTGTGGAGGTTAAAGGGGGAGGCCTATGTTCAGCAGTGGACGTCTTCTGGCTGATGATGATAATGAATTCCCCGCGGCACTACCTTTTTTTTAAATCATTCAGTGATAGGCTTGCGCTTGACCGCCAACTCGCCTGATGTTAAGAGAAGATGCGGTCTACGATGGAGCACGCTTGTTTAGAAGAAACCGATTCACTCGTGATTGAAGACACCCAGATTGTAACTATCGGGGAACACCCATTCAGGCAGTGCATTCCACAGACTACCAGTTCTAAAACACTGTTTTAAACTATCACGGTTGTTCACTAAAGTTATATGATTATTTACGGGATATTTACCGTGGTAAGGTTGTTCAGTTTTCCCGTGAACATGGTGCATGTAACTGCGCCGAAATATCGGGTGCTCCTTCCACAACCTTACCACGGTAAATATCCCGTAAATAATCATATAACTTTAGCAGTTCTAAGTTGTAACTTACATTATTTCAAGAATGTGAGGGCAGTTCCAAAAATATTCCCACAGCAACCCTCCGATCACCTACAATAATAATTAAATAATAACTTGGTATAATACCGCCGATGGTCGCGTGCCACAAATGCGGTTTCCTTGTATGCACCAGGGAGCGGGTTCGATTACCGTGCTGTTATATGTCCCAAGTGACATCACGAACGATATATTTGTACCACTGCTGTTTAGATGGGGTTCACATATAAAGGAAATAGCTGAATATAATTTTCGTAATATTCCTAGAATACAAACTGAAAAGTATGCACGTAATAATAAATAAAAAAATATATATATAGAAGACCAAAAAAAAAAGTGTGTATGTGTCAGCTACGACGCACGATTGGAGTTTACTCGGCAGCAGAAGAATGAGATGGAATACATGTGTTGCGCGCAGGCGCGCAATACATGTATTCCATCTCATTCTTTTACACGTTCAATCCTACAGATATATATGTTTGTCTCTTTCTACGTAACGCCTCAACTTTTCGTGTTACACTTGATTTTACTCCTCATAAAATTTCCGTACCGGGCCTTATAACTCAAATCGTTTCTTAAGGAGTAAACTCCAAAAAAATTTTTTGACATCCTAAATCTATGGAAAAGCCTTTAATTTCTTCCAGAAAATGCTAGTTTACAAAGTTTATTAGTTTTAATAGTATCGCAAATATATAATAGTTTAATGTTTAATAGTTTCAGAGTTTTGGATACGTTAGTAGTTTGTAATGTAGTAAAATTATTCTGTAAGAACCCCTCTAGAGGTAAAGGCCTCCTCCAAATTGAGCCAGTTTTCTCTGGATTGCGCTATTTGTATCCAGTTTGGACCCGCTATGCGTTTAATTTCACCATCCCATCTGTTGCAAGGTCTTCCTTTCTTTCTTTTGCCCACTGGCCCCCTCCATTCTGTCACTCTTTTTTCCAGTGGGCAAAAGAAAGATGCACCTAATAATACTACCATCTATACATATAATAAAAACGTAGAGATAAAAAATCTGTAATTGCGAAATATATAAATTATGCTAGATATTAGACTTGGCTGGCACCGACTTCAAAAAGATGAGTGGGTAGCTTATAATAATTATATTAATTTATTTTTCGCTTTTGAGTGCCTATTTGTGGTTTTGAAGTCGGTTTATTTTTATTGTTAATAATAATTTATTTATAATTATCGTTTCTGAATTGACCAATGTGCCAAAAAAGTAAAGAAATCCCAAAACCAAAATATTACCCGAAGCTCCCCGAAACATCTGACATCGACCCTCGAGCCCCAGTTAACTATATCACAGTGGCATGACAGACAGACGTCACAGGGGACATAGCACGACCCGATGGTACATCGAAACCACATTTCTGGCACGCGACAGGAATCACTTCGATATTTGGAATACTTGATGGGAATAAGCTTTGCTAGAGATAACTAGAATCTTCGAAGTGATTCGAAAAGACTATAAAGGAGAGGCATTTCAACATCAAATATCATTCCTCCACCCATCCTAAAAAAAATGCTTGTTCAATTATATATATGTAGCTATAAAAAAAAATATGGATTCACTAATATTTAAGTTTAATTTAAGACGTTTTTACGTTTACGAGAAAAATATTTTTAAATGTGCAAACAAAGGCATGGACAATTTTGTCCATAGTGTAAATGTATTATATAAAAAAAAAAAGATCACCGTCGGGAACACTGACAATGTTAAAGACCATCTTACCGATCACGGCCACACTGCTCTCCGTAAAAGACTGAAGTCTTCAGAAACTAAACATAAGGCTATGAAATGGCCTTTCACTAAAAATCTTCCTGCCGAGTTCTAACATGAAGTGTTTCAAGAAGGGTGTCTACATCTACCTCTCCGAGCTGGTAAAGCACCCTCAACACCGCTAGTGTTGCAGGTATCCATATAGGCAGCGATTTCTGCTTACCATCAGGCGGACCGCATTGTCTTTTTCGTACCAGGCTTGCGTTTGACCGCCAACTCGCCTGATGTTAAGCTATTATGCTGTCTACGATGGAGCACGCTTACCAGAAGAAACCGAGTGTTATTACACTCGGTTGATGATGTTTTTACAAAAAAAAAAAGTTTATTATCCAAATACATCCATCGGGCTGGTTGCCTGCCCACGGAACGCTTATTCGCTATTGGTAACCACTCTGTCAGGGCTCTACTCCACCTGCCATCACCACGCCTAGCCACGTGTCCTGCCCAGCGCCACTTGAGTCGCACGACACAGCTACCGAAATCCGTGACTTTTGTCCTTCGTCGGATTTCGGTATTTCGGACTCGGTTTCTCAATTATATTTTAGCGATGCGCAATTGTGTTCAATGGCTTTAAACAGGGGCTAGCGACAAACCCCATTACAAATTATTGATTCAAATAATCTACCCACTGATCCTAATCATTACTAAATAAATTAAACTACCCTCAATCTGCGAATTTTATTGTACCATCGCCACGCCTCCTCGCCACGACGTCTCTATCTCGACTGGTCTCCAGCTGCGAACGGCGGGTGGTCCTGGGGGCATGCTGAGATGTTGTGCCCACCGAGTTACCTACTGCTATAATAAAGAGACGGATCATGGTCAATTTGTTTTAAATAATAAAAATAATAGGCCGTTTTATGAATACGAAATCAGTTGTTTTTCAATAGCGAATAATTCCGAGTTTGACCATGAATTCGTCTGTTGGTAAGCGACGATGTGGTCGAAGATGAAGTACGCAGACGGCATTATTAGACTATATTATTATTACTTATATACACTTTATTCACTCTTGCCTTATAAATGTCCAGATTATATCTCTCAGATAGATTCCACAAATAGTTTTTTTTTGTGTCCGCAGTTACATGAGTGTAATTATATTTCCGAGGCCCGAAACCTATCTTCCTAGTTGAACTCCACGTGCGTTCAGAGTGTCAAATGCACTTCCCCATGAATAATAAACACTTTGTTCCCCAAACAACAGCGCAGCTGATTAAACTTCGCATCTTAATTCTGTCATTCTTCAAATCACAATCAGGAATGAGTTTCGTTTCACCCCTGATTTGTTGCGAACAAGTGGGACTCCTCTCACGGTTCACGGGATTGCAGTCCAACCGCTAACATTGGTTGGGATCGAAAAGCGATAGTGTACAAAACAAGTGGATCACTTTAAACTTAATTAAATTAACTTCAATAATAATAAAAAAAAAAAAACATGTTTCAGAACAAAAAAAAAATCAGCTTAGGTAAATTTTCTCTTTTATGTAATTAATATTTTATTTCAGGTTACGAAAAAATAAACTTATTTAAATTAACTTCATTTAAAAACATCTACCGAGTAAAATTTATCTCAAATTCTTTATTAAATAATAATTATAAATAAATATCTGGGACATTATTGCACACCATGGTCATCTGACCCCAAACTAAGCAAAGCTTGTTATATGGCTGCCAGAGACTGATATACATACATATATATTTTTAAATACATACTTAAATAGATATTAACACCCAGACATAGAACAAACACAAATGTTCATCACACAAATGTTTGTCCTAGATGGGAATCGAACCCACGCCCCCAAGCGCAGAAAGTAGGATCACTACCAACTGAGCCACCGGGGCAGTCAGTACTTGAAACGACGTAGAAGCGGAGTTACACTAGAGATTCGTCAGAAAAACAGTTTCGAAGTGGATCACATTAAAAACAGACTTCAAAAATATATGAAAAACGTAATAAGAGCCTATAAAATTTGAGGGTTGCCCCTGATTTCCCTGGGATCTCACCATCATCACACATCTCACATTCATCCTATGACGTCTCATCCTATCATCCTGACATATCCGTCAATTGATCTTGACGGGTAGGTGACACTTAGATGATGAGTTTGCAAAGCTACATTTTGTTTCAAAACACCTAGAAATTCAAAAACTGCTCAGAGCCATCAAACTTTCTCAATATAACAGCTTAGTTACTCCCTAAACAGTCGGCGGCACTGCACCCCGTGTGAGAACCACCTGGGGGTTCGCACGGCACTTATCGGATGTAGGAGTCCCCAACAAGATCAGGGGCTCGGAGCTGGGGCGGTCTCCAAGCTTCTTACAACGTGGGCTGGTGATAAATTACAATATGCTTTAATAACTGACGAACCTGACTTTACCTTTTGCCATGTCAAACTAAGTGTTATCGTTATATGGCTCAGAATAAGGACTAGTAGCATAGAAGTGGTGCTAATTTAGCATAAACGAAGTAAACATGTTACATTCTTTACTTATATGCCAAAATTGTTGGTACCAGAACGAAACGGAACGCTGTTCTGTTGTGCAACTGAATTACTCACAAGAGTTATGGCTGTGGACCATTGTGGTCAAGCTGCGTCTGCGTTGTTTTTATTTATATTTAAATTCAGATTGAATGATTGCTTCTTGAATTTCTAAAATATATTTAGATAAGATCTTCGGCCTCCGCTCGCGACCACGGCCGGCTCGCGAACATGGTCGAAACTTTTAACGTTTTTACCTATCCACACTAATATTATAATAGTCTTTTTTTTTGCTAGACTACAAATTTCAATTAATTAAGGACATATTGTGATGAAAGAAATTTATTTGTCCTCGATCATTCTAAAATAAACAAAATATAATTAAATTAGAAACAAATGCAATACTACTCACTAAGTAACAAATAACAAAAATACAATATTTAAAACAAAACAAGTTGGGTAGGGCTTCACCCGCGCCGGTGTGGCTTACCACAGCGCATGCGCCGCTGGAAGACCAGCCACGCTGCCGTGGAGACCGTGCAGAGGAAGTCCGTGCAGAGAGGGGACCGCGTGCACGACGGGGACTGCTTGCACGGCGTGCAGTTCCGGGGCAGCTTCTTTCTTATCACCTTCCTTGTGCTTATGGGGATGTTCTTCGGTCTTCTTAGAGTAGGATACCACAGCGGGAGCGGCCGCGAGCACAGGCACGGGCAGGTAGCCCAGGCCTCCATGGCCAAGACCGCTGACTCCGAGGCCTCCGTATCCGAGGCCTCCGTATCCGAGACCGTGTCCGAGTCCGAGGCCGCCGTATCCAAGACCGTGTCCGAGTCCGAGGCCGCCGTATCCGAGACCGTGTCCGAGTCCGAGGCCGCCGTATCCGAGACCGCCGTAAAGGCCGCTAGTTCCGAGGCCGCCGTAGCCCAGTCCTAGGCCGTAGGGGCTGACGAGGCCGGCGGCGGGCACGAGGCCACGCTTGTCACGGGCTTCAGGTGCGGCCAGTGCGGCGGCGAAGAGAACACAGCACACGAAAGCTTTCATTTTGTTGTTTGGATATTAAAGATAGATAAGTGCCGTTGACTAGATGCGCCGGGTGGCTCTGATACTTTTTCCAAAAAACTTGTAGCATTTATAGTGTTAGATCTGAAACCAAGGTCGAGATTTGCAAAATAGGCGTGGTTACAACATTTAGCTCTCAATCTCTTTAATATATTCATGATATCGTCAGAGAATCGGAATTGTGCAATCTCACACAAATGTCACATAATCTAAATAAATTATTCATATTATTTTTTTATTTCTGGTGTACACAATAAAGAGTTTCTATCAAATTAAATTATATATTTATAAGAACATGGTAGGTACACCATACACATACATATAAATACAGGGTCGTAAGAATGGAAACATCTCACGTCCTTGCCAGGTACGGTGTACAAATGTTAGGTTTTTTTTTAAATATTTATATTTTTTTGTTAGTAAGTTTTTGTTAAAGTTAAAAAAGGTAAAAAATTATGTCTATGTTAGAATATTGTCAAAATCATATTTTAGTTGTGTTTTATTTTATGCCTTAATTAGTAAAAGAAACATGTTAATTACTACCTATAATTAGTACTTATTATCTATCTATCTAATGTGCGTACTGCTGGGATGTGGAATGAGCTGCCTGAATGGGTGTTCCCCGATAGTTACAATCTGAGTGTCTTCAAATCTCGAGTGAATCGGTTTCTTCTAGGCAAGCGTGCTCCATCGTAGACTGCATCATCGCTTAACATCAGGCGAGTTGGCGGTCAAACGCAAGCCTATTAATGCATTAAAAAAATATTTTTACGTCACTCGAACCTACCACGCAATAGAGGGCGCTTCAACAATAATAATATACGTCTTATTTGACAAATGGAGATTCCTTCTCATCCCAGTCGCAAACAATTTGTTTGTAACGCACGCTAAAATAAAAGTATTATAAGTAATTCGATCTCCGCAACTCGATATGCCGTTTTTTGGCCGAATAATCGAATCGGACGGAGCGAAGCAATCCAATACACAATCATACCATTATCGCTCCACCATCGCTAAGTAGTTGCGACAGCCCTAACTACCGACGATCCAGAACAAAAACGCACCACTCGCATCCTTTTTCAAAGAACTTAAGCCATTCTTCCACTAGTGATGTGACTTTGTAAAGGAGCGTAAGCACTTACACCGTTATTTCGCAAGTAGTGACATAAGGGTGTGGGATAGAGATGGGTGTATGTAGTAGTTGTGTGCTGCGTAAGAGAGGGCTGATGTGCTCAAATGTAGTGGCGTTTCAGCGACAGATTGGCGCGCACATGTCGCGTTACGATGTTCTTTTTGCAAAGTTTTAGGGTAGAGATGAGAAAGTATGGTGTCGATAGAATTTAAAATGTCGATACTCGATAGAAACAAAAAATAAACTATAGGATTTAAGATTGGTTTTAACAATATAATGTATAATATCCATAAGTAATACATAAAATGAAAAAAAAAAACTTACACTCAAAGGAACAAATTAGCCATAGTTTTTCCCAATAGTTACAATCTATATAGGTGTCTTCAAATCACGATTGAATCCGTTTCTTCTACGCAAACGTGCTCCATTGTAGACCGCATCATTGCTTAATATCATGCGAGTTAGCGGTTGAGTCAAAGGCAAGCTTATTAATAAAAAAAAAAAAGTTTTCACATCTTCATGATATCGATAAATTAACATGTATAATATTCATATTTATTCATAAAATGTTATTTTACATGTCAAATTATTAATCAAATTAAAATAATACAAATCAAATAAAACGAAATAATACAAAATTAACTAAATTGAGTAATAAAAATTATGTCACATTATAATAGGTGACACATGAAATTGTAAGAGTTAAGTCATGTCTTCCAGCGTCCTAAAACTCTGAAATTAAGTCTGACCGTAACGGTACGGCTGAAACTCGTAACGGTAAAGTTTTAAAGAATTTATCATGTAATTTAACTAGGTTCTTCGTTGACGGATAAATTGATTAAAAAAAGGTCCCTTATGTTGCATGCAACACAAGGCAAATTTTTACTCGGACCTAAATATGAATTCTTAGAACTTCTGCACTGTAAGACCTATTATGTACCTGTTATGTAACTAGCAAATCTAATCTAAATTCGATTTCGATTCGATATTTAATTCCATTTTTAACCGACTTCAAAAAAGGAGGAGGTTCTAGGTTTTTTTTATGATACTGGGAGACGAGACGAGCGAAGTCGCTCGCCAGATGGCTCTTCACGCTTGTCCATAACAGCTCAACGCCACTCCGAATTTTGAACTTCAACAGTTCAAAACCCTGGATGGCAATGCACTTGCCTCGTCACCCCGATATATAAGATGTCAAATCTCTGTGTGCCCTGTAATTTCGCTGGAAACATTGCCCTTCAATCCGGAACACAGTAGTGTCTGCACACCAAATGTTGTTCTGTCATATAAATTGATACTTTACGACCTATTTTCATACCTACTAGATGTAATATAAAAAAAACATAAAAATCGGTCGAACCGTTTCGAAGGAGTGCGAGACCACAAACACCGCAACACAACCAGCGAAACAGCGTGACACGAGATTTATATATATATATATATATATATATATATATGTATATCTTTTGAATTTCGAATTCATGTCATATTATATCAAAGCACTTAAAACATCGACAAAATTATTATTCTCGTCATCCCTTCTCCATTTCGGTAGGAGTATCGCACGAAAGGGGAGCCGCGGGCGACGTAGCACTTGTTTGTGCGATTTAATTTCATTTATCAACGCATTACTTACTCGGAGGGAATTACTTATCGGGATTACCCCGACCCACCCCCGCTATGTAAATATACGCGTTTTGAGTTCCGTGACTGCCAATGTTTTTATTTATTTTTTACAATCGTGTGAAGAGAGCAACATGCTCGCCTAATGGTAAGGTCCACGTTAGTCTGTGCTACCCAACTTTAAACACGATTTTATTATCTTCACCTATAACTATGTTGACAAATCTTGGTCAAATCTGCGATTTGAAACCCCTTCATGGCTCTTATCTAACCCTTGTATTTCACTGGGCATAGTCTTGAAATCACCCAGATTTTACATTTGAAAAACTTGGGAAAATTGCAGCCAAAATGCATGTGCAGCTTTTTTATTGGTTACCAGGCTTGCGCTTGACCGCCATCTCGCCTGATGTTAAGTGATGATGCGGTCTACGATGGAGCACGCTCGCTTAGAAGAAACAGATTTATTGCTATGTTATAGTCGTAAGTTATAACGGCAGCAGCAGCGACAGATGTTACTTTTTTTTTCGAAAAGTAATGTGATATTTATACAGTGTAGAGGGCAAGACTTTGTTCCTCGATTGATGGATGTGGATGAAGCAAGTATTATTTATCACAATTTTAATGCTGAGTCATCATTTCCGCCATAGGACGTCCACTGCTGGACATAGGCCTCCCCATCGATTTCCAAAAGGGCCGATTGGAAGCGGCCTGCATCCAGCGTTTTCCTGCGGTCTCTTTTTGGTCGTCTGACCATCTTGTGGGTGGACGTTCTACTCTTACCGGTCCGTGGTCTCCATTCGAGAACCTTTCGGCCCCATCGGCTATTTGTTCTGCGTGCTATGTGCTCTGCCCACTGCCACTTCAACTTGCTAATCCTGGTGGGCTATGTCGGTGACTTTCGTTCGTCTACGGATCTCCTCATTTTTGATTCGATCTCGTAGAGACACCCTGAGCATAGCCCTCTCCATAGCTCGTTGTGCGACATTGAGCTTGCTAATGTGGCCCATAGTGAGAGACCACGTTTCAGTTCCGCTGAGTACTTACTAGTTATTTTCAGTGTACTATCTACATGGGGATGTTTTCGGCGCGTGACGTTTTAAAATGTGAACGTGTTACTTTGTTTTTTATGGATATGGGTGAAAGCTTAAAAGGTACAGGAATAACCCGCTTTCAAATTTAGATTTGAGTCTTTAAATATGGAACGTATATATATATATATAGTTTCACGATATTGAGTGTACTAACATTCCTAACCCTCCCATAACCAGCGATAAGCAAATGTATGGCATAACTGAGACCTCGCGTCTCAAATGATGGATGTAGGTGACGCTAGTATGAATTATCACATTTATATATATACATGTATAAAGTTAAATGATTATTTACGGGATATTTACCGTGGTAAGGTTGTGGAAGGAGCTCCCGATATTTCGGCGCAGTTACATGCACCATGTTCACGGGAAGACGGGACGGGATGTCTTCCCGTGAACATGGTGCATGTAACTGCGCCGAAATATCGGGAGCTCCTTCCACAACCTTACCACGGTAAATATCCCGTAAATAATCATTTAACTTTAGTGAACAACCATGATAGTTTAAAACAGTGTTTATACATGTATATTTTAAATATCTGGGGTATTTTTGCACATACGGTCATCTGACCCCAAACGAAGCAAAGCTCGTAATATAGCTGCCAGAGACATATACGTATATATATGTCCATATGTGGTACATATTTTTAAATACATACTTAAGTATATATTAGCACCCAGACATAGAACAAATACAAATGTTCATCACATAAATGTTTGGTGGTAAAATAGGTGGGAATGAGAGCTATGAAGCGGGCTATGCTCGTGGTTTCTCTACGAGATCGAATCAGAAATGAGGAGATCCGTAGACGAACTAAAGTTACCGACATAGCACACCGGATTAGCAAGTTGAAGTGACAGTGGGCAGCACATAGCATGCAGAACAGATGGCCGATGGGGCCGAAAGGTTCTCGAATGGAGACCACGGACCGGTAAGCGCAGCATAGGACGTCCACCGACACCGGCCCTTTTGGAAATCGATGGGGGAGGCCTATGTCCAGCAGTGGACGTCCTATGGCTGAGATGATGATGATGATGATGGGTGGGAATCGAACCCACGCCCCTAAGCCTAGAAGATAGGTTCACTACCAACTTAGCCACCGGGCAGTCAATTCACATGCTGTAGTTATTTTCAATGTACAAAAATGTGTGAAAATTTCCGTTAGCATAAAGTTGACAAATCAATTTTAACCTTTTTTTTTCAATTTTATGTTTTTTTTATTTTAATTACCTAACGTTTTAAATAAGGTCGTCAATGTTTAATGTGAAATTAAAACTTCTCGAAGTACTTGTTCGATATTTAAAGATTAATAATAGTTTAGGACATAAATTTTAAAACGTCTTATTTCTGTCCCCTTTAAGCTTTCACCCATATCAATAAACAACTAAGTAACGCGTTCGCCTTTTAAAATTTCCCTAAAAAACATATCTCTTACATTCCACACCCTGTATACTATCTGTGGTTGGCGCCAATGATTCATGGCGTGCGTCCGCCAATCACGGCGGGTTCTATATTCAAACACGCTAATGGAAGGTGAGCTTACGAGAGGCGCCTGCGCATTCATTCTGTTTTGTGTTGCCATGGTGCGGAGAATAGTATATTCATAGAAAGGAAAAAGTTAATATTTTACAACAAAGAGTTTTTGAAATCGTAATATTTACACCTTAATAATGTTTTGAATAATCTAAATATGCCAAAACTTCTAAAATAATTTTCAACACTATATTCCGAGTTTTTTTTAAGTGAAAACTTCTTTAGGCTCACTTTTGTGTTTGAGCACTTTTGGGTGAACAAAAAATCATGGAATTCGCGTCATCATCACGCTGTACCGTGTATTTTAAAACAGCGCCGTCTCTTGTAGAATAGGTGAATTACTACTTAAGTTTTCACTTCTGAGGTGCAGTCCTATGACTGACTTTTTTTGCATGTAACTAACTCTGAAAACTGCAGTAGCCTAGTCCATTTTGTCAGAACTATATGATGCCTTAGGGACTTAAAATAGATAGACACACAATCAGTAAAAAAAGTTGACTGTCGCGGGACGCCGTGCAGAGGTGAAACATGAAGGCATAAGAGGGCGTAATAAAGTTTGCCGTCACGGCATACAACTCTATTTTACTGCCTGCTGCTGTTTCACATCCACAACCTTATAACTTCCCTCCAGCTTCAGTGCCTTAAAATATCAGATCTAATCTATCTAAATCCAATACAAAATTTCTATACATACAAGTACGTACGTAGGTACAGTTTTCACTTACCACTAAAAATAACTTCAATCGTGCGGGGAGACTTTACGACGACCACTGGCAACCCGAAAAGAAAGCACTCCGCCGCCCAAAGAAAAATTTATGGCTCGTTTAAAATGTTTTCGTTCTTAATTTCAGTTAGATTAACTGCGCGAGCGCATTTCGGCGCCTTTTACATCCTAATATACGCATGACCATTAACGACTTGACTTAAAACGTCCATTTAACCAAGACCTACTGGAATACTGTAGCAGTAAACTTTTGTATGGAAGGAGAAGGGTTTTTGTATATTGGACGTGATATAAAAACGTCCATTATAAGAAGACCTTGCGTATTTCATGCGACATCTTTTTGAGTTTGAAATTTGTTTAGGCAGAGAAGACGTAGTAGGTCTTGAATGATTGGTTCCGTGTTGAAAAGTTTGTCCGAGTTAAGTGTGTGAGGCATGTTAATACGTTGAATTTATTTTAATTGCGTGGAAGGAAACGACGGAAGAATGTTTTTGAACTGTGAACTTCAATTTGGGTGTTTCAGTGTATTTTTGTATGACATTTTGAGTGGTTGCTAAATTGAGCTGTTGTTGAATCGTTGTAATTTATGATAATGAATTTTGATATAAGTATCATAATTATTAATAAAAAAAAACGATTTGAAAATTTACTCAATTTCGTTTATTAGTAAACAAAATTTTTAGTTATTTTGATTTAAAAATCTAACTATTGATTAATTTTTAAGGAAATTTGTATGGGAACTCTGGAAGTATATCCTTTCAAATGAATATAAAAACCGAATCGGTTTATAAATGACGGAGATCTGAGGTATCGTTCGCGCAAAACTTTATGAGCCCTCTGAAGTTAGGCGCGAGGCCTCCCCGACGCCCTGTAAAGTCCCTCGGATACCTATAATATGCGTACTGCGCAGCCACTGGGCCTAACTTCAGAGGGCTCATAAAGTTTTGCGCGAACGATAAGAAACATAAAAAAAAAACTTTTCTTGCGCCCTTAAATTTTCACACAAACTGAAGTCTGAATAGAGTTCTTAAATTTTGCAGTGAATTTGCCCTCTCAATCACGACCTCGAGACAGACACATGGAGAAATCATTTTAGTCACTAAACTATTTGAAAGTATGTCTGTCCTTTCCTATGTAAAGAAGTTTAGAGATTTTACAAGCAAGATATACTTTTTAGAATTTTCCACAATTATAATGATGATATGTTTTCATATTTATCGGGAATTATCGCGCACTATTAAATATAGGTAAAAATAGATACCTTTCGCTCGACGTTTCGACCATGTTACAATGGCCGTGGTCACGAGCTGACTGAAAACTGCGGGTGAGTCCGGCAAGAAGAGCGGATATTTTGTTCTCCTACCCTCACTTGATCTTGAAAAATTGCAGGGTTGTCAAATAAATATGAAAACATGTGTTCGAATCGCGAAAGTTTAAAAATTACTATAATGATGATTTATGTGACGCAGTGCCCGACAACACGCTTAGCGTGGTTTGAGGAAAGTATATTAATAGAACTAAATATGGTTGCAAATGTTTGTAACAGGTGTTTTGTACATAAAAGTATGTAGCTCACAATAAAGGCGTGACGACATTATAGCAAAAATATAGTCAGTATGGACGCTTCGGTAACCGCGACTTGCGGCGATCGCAGCTATCATTTCGGCTTCCTTGTTTTCTGAGATATATAATTGTGTATGTATATGTCGCAGATGGATTGCTTAATTAGCTGTTTTACAAAACAACAAGGTTATGTAAAACAGCTGAATGACGTTTAATGGCACTGGATGCCCGCGACTCTCACAATTTCGTCGGTCCATCTAGTGGGAGGCCTACCTACGCTGCGTCTCCCAGTTCGTGGTCTCCACTCTAGAACCTTTCTTCCCCATCGAACACAACAATACAAACGTAATTTGTATTTCATAATACAATTAAATGACAATAAATTGATATAAACTACTAATAAACAATTTCAAATTAGTTATAAATATGTTAAAAATTAAAATGTCAAATAAATTACGTAATATAAATGTCAATTAGATTAATTATCGTAAATTAAGTTAATAAAAATTATGTCTAAAAATGGTCTACTGTGAGCTGATGTATATCCCTAGTCCGTCTTGTGTTACGTATAATAATTGAGACATCAAATTTATTACATTTTAATGCACGCAAATTAAATTCAAATGTAGTTTGAACAGATTTGCGTCGACCCTTTCTATAGCTCAATGGGTTTACTTGGGCGTGAGTAGATAATATTGTACAGCGAAGGGTTCACTTCATTTGCATTTTTAAAATCTGTCGTTTTTTTTGTATTATGTTAAAAATACGTAAGATTAAATTCAAATTTGTGGACGGTTCTATGTTCCACTGTTTTTTTATGCATGTTCACCGATTTCCAACTATTGACCTATTTCAAATATTTTTCTTTTGTTCGGCAGGGACTTCCAATTTAGTCCCATTGTCACTAAGTCAGGATCTGATGATGGGATCCCAGGGAAATCGAGGGCAACCCTCAAACTTTACAGGCACTTATAAAGTTTTTCATATATTTTTATTGTTATTTATTTGGATAGACTAGCTGCGCCCCGCGGTTTCACCCGCGTATTCATGAAAATCGGTGATGATGATGAAAATTAGCCTTTGTGTCAATCCAGGAAATAAGCATTGTATGTTCCAAATTTCATCGAAATCTATCCAGCCGTTTCTGTGTGATTGAGTAACAAACATCCATCCATCCATACATCCATCCAAACTTTCACATATTATGATATTAGTGTGATGGGATTTTATGATATTATTGCAGCCGTTGCAGTTAAAATAACTTGGACTAAATGAAGGTAATTATAAAAAATTATATGTCCCAGCAACCTTTATATCTGACAAGAACAACTCAAGTGACCTTTTGAAGGTCCGACGTTGACGCCACGAATATTTAAGATTATGCTATCTAACCCTTTTCCTTGGCTATGACATTATCGAAAAATTTACATAAACCAACACATTAATACACCTCCCTTCTACTCTATCACTGTAGAAACAAGACCGATAATTGAAAAGACCAACTCGTAATAAAAAATTCGTTACGCCTCGCTGACCAATCGGGGAACGCTAATACGAATTCCAATTTCGAATTCTTGGCGTTCCGCTGACGCCATCTTTTTTTTCATATTTTTTTCTGGCGCTGGCAGGACAGTTTAGTTTTTTATAGTTGTAATTAATTGTACCAATCGAATTTTTATGTTGAAGAAGTATTTGAATACGTCTATTATGTGGTTTCACTTTTAAATTGCCCGCCTTCCGGAAACATTAGGGATTATTTATCTGTATCGAGTGTGAGCGTTGCAGTCGTATTGTTAATCTTCTATTCTTGTTACTTTATTAACCTACTTCAAAAAAGAAGAAGATTCTCAATTCGACTGTTTTTTTTTATGTTTGTTACCTCAGAGCTTTCGACTGGGTGAACCGATTTTGATGATTCTTTTTTAAGGTTCCGTACCCAAAGGGTAAAACGGGACCTTATTACTAAGGCTCCGCTGTCTGTCTGTCACCAGGCTGTATCTCATGAACCGTGAAAATTAGAGTCTACCTGTGAATATTTCAACTGTCTAACTGTTAGACAGTTGAAATTTTCACAGAAGATGTATTTCTGTTGTCGCTATAACAACAAATACTAAAAAAATATAATAAAATAAATATTTAAGGGGGATCCCATACAACAAACGTAATTTTTTTGCCCGTTTTCGCTCGATATTGATAACGGCAACAGGTAGATGCTTGAAATATTCACAGAATATTGAGTTATATATTCACTTTAAAAATTAAAATTAAAAGAAAATAATATGTAAGGGCTCCTAAAAAAAAACGCGTTTTTTGCCGTTTTTATAGATAATGGTACTGAACCCTTCGTGCGTGAGTCCGACTCGCACTTGGCCGGTTATTTATTTGAATGCTGGTGCTTCCCGTGTGGTCCCATTTCATTTTGGTCCAACTCTGTCATTTTTATGAAGTCGTTTTTTTATATTGATAATTATTTCAAGGATTGTTATTTTGTGTTACTTGCTAGGTCTTTGACCACAGTTCATTTGATGAAAAGTGACGGTTTGGTGAAGATGATAAACTTGCCTAACCAATTGAGTGGTCTTACGCCCAACTCTAAACGCGAGCCCGTATTGGTAACGCGCAGAGATACGGTTTGCAGTCGCGTGATTTTGCAAACTGCACCTATACAGGCCCGCGTTTAGAGTTGGGAGTAAGGCCCCTGGATTGAGAATTGACTCTCAAGTGAGGGTGCTTGAACACTATCTCGATGGACTAAGTATTCGTTTTTTTCCAAACCTTTTTCTTTGCATAAATGTGTTTTTTTAATGATACTGAGTGACGAGACGAGCGAAGTCGCTCGCCTGATGGCTCTTCACGTTTGCCCATAACAGGTCAACGCCACTCAGAATTTTGAACTTCAACAGTTCAAAACCCTGGATGGCAATGCACTGCGCTCGTCACCCCGAGATATAAGATGTCAAATCTCTGTGTGTCCTGTAATTTCGCTGGAAACATTGCCATTCAATCCGGAACACAGTAGTGTTTGCACACTACTGCTTGGCGGTTGAATAACTGGCAAAGGTGTGGTACTTCCCCAGGCGGACCCCTGCAAAAGAGTCCTACCCACTACAAAAACCAATGTGTAAAACGTGTTCCGATATGTTTGGTTTTTTTTTATTAAAAATTGATAAAAAAATATATTTAAAATTGATTTATTTTGTATGTACTTACTTAATATTCTCGTCTACCAATAATTGATTAAATCTACGACAGCTTAAATCCTCTTGTTCAAACTGTACCAACCCTCTCGAGATGCGCTTCTCAACCTTTTGACCCCACGACCCTTCTGTTAATATATGTATATATATAAAGTAATTCTTTGAGTAATCCCCACTCATGTCTTAAAATACATCTAAAGTACTGTTTAAAAAAAAAAAAAAAAAATGTTTTAAAATATATTTATTCAACTAAGTAAAACAGTAACATTTTTCCCTGACGCCATCTTGAATTCCATCATGTCGTTTAGAAAATTTTCTACCGAATAAAAGCACTTTTCAATTAATAAGTTTTTCAAATTATTTGCAAAATTTCGTTCGTTTTCGTCACCCTTTAAGTCGGGTAATTTATTAATTATTTTTAAAGCCATTGCATGAGGACCACTACTATGCATTTCTAGTCTCGATTTTGGGATTGCTAATTTATGCTTAAACCTGAGCGGATGTTTACGTGGTGTTTATGAAACTTAAAAAAAAACGAAGCATTTTTTTACAAAATTCCAAATACCAAAAATTTAAATCCAGCAGTAGACTAGTATAGGCTGATGGCGATGAGTTTTTAAACTATGAACTTAAAGTAAATTATTTTAGACAGCTGTAGTCTAATTTAAATCACTGTCTTCATGACATTAACCCTGAAATACTTCCTTAATTCCACCGATCACAACAATCAGACAAATGGCGTTCAGCCATCGACATTCCTACCAAATAGCCCATTGTGGTACACTATATCTAAGTGCAAACAAACGCTAAAAAATCGTTTTAACAAGTGATTATGTGGTGTTGATTGCCTATCAGGATACGTGCCAAATGCATTTCATCTCGTTTCAAATGAATTTATTGGTAAAGTGGACAAGCTATAAAATATGTTGTATGTTTATTTACGTATAATAATATATTTAAAAGCTAAATACCACTCATCAAAATATCTCGAAAGCTACACTGCGGATTACGCGATCTTTTTTGCCTCACACCTGCAATTTGTAGGATGGGCTTCGGGAACCCTGCGGCATTTTCGAGTAACTATAACATGGGGTTCTTCAAAAGGGCTGTCAATAGAGTTTTCAAAGGTGGGCAGCGTATCTGTGATGCCCTAGATATTACAGGTATAGGCGATGGTGATCGCTTACCATCAGGCGGCTCGTTAGCTTTTTTGCCAACTATGACATTAAAAAAAGTTGTTCATAACCAATAATACGTTTTTTTTTTCGAGCGCCTGATAATTTGGAAATATTTGTTCGTTTGTATTTGAAGTCGATTTCTATATAGATAAATAAAAATAAACTTTATTAATATAAAAAGTACTTTTTAAAACAAGCTTTTTCGTATTCTGCCCAGCAAACCCTTTCATTTAATACCCATAATATAATGGTGAATAAGAATAATAATCCGTCATGTTGAGGCGTCCGCCATATTGAATTTATCATCTAGAACCAAAGTCCTTGGGAAGATAAATCCATCGAATCCAAACTCGACGGGGTTGCGTCGTTCCGTTTAGGAGTTCATATGGCCACCTCCTGTCTCCATCACCAGACCTAGTCCCATATGGTATTAACATTGCATTGTCACCGAACTTTGGTATACTTGTGCCAAATTTCAGCTCAATCGGTTGAGGATAACTGGTTTAAAATTAAGTTGCAAGATTACTCCTACATATTCCTACCGCGAATCGTACATACTAACAGGGCAACTTAAATCAAAGCTTGTAATAAAGGAACTTGTTCGTAAAAAGTTTCCCACTAAAAGTTTCGTATTAAAAGTTTGAGCACCTGTGTGCCTCGTACCTCGGTAGTCTGAACAAATATTTACACGAGATATAATTGGATACCCGGTGAAGATGCTGATGCCGCTGCGATTTTTTAATTTGCTGATATTTTTCCAATTATTTTCTCGGTTGAGATAATTGAATGCGTCGTAAAAAATCTGGGGTGGTATTATTATTATATTAGCCTGTATCGTCTCACTGCAGGGCAAAGGTCTCCAAGGGTCTTTTTTTTGGCAGTTCGGTCCAGTCTTTCAAATAGAAGTCCAGTTCATATCTCTATCTCCGTCTGGGCCGTCCGCGAGGTCGTTTGCCATCCTGAGGAAGCCACTGTATTGTGGTTTTGGCCCAACGATCCTCCGATATTCGATTGACATGTATAAATGAGGTGGTATAAATAAAAAATAAATAAAAAACTATAAAATCTGTTAATTTTCAAACGGCTTAACATATTGTCTTGAATTATAGCTTAGAACACTCGAACAAGTCACCTTTCGGACAAAAAAAACTAAATAAAAATTGGTTCAGCCGTTTGGGAGCTACTATGCCCAGACAGACACTCAGATACACATGTTAAACTTAAATACACTTAAACACTCTGCTTACGTCGGAGGTTTTTTATAAATTGCAAAATAGGCTCGCGCTTGGCCGCCAACTCGCCTGATGTTAAGCGATGATGCGGCCTATGGTGGATCACGCTTGCCTAGAAGAAACCGATTCACTCTTGACTTGAAGACACCCAGATTGTAACTATCGGGTAGGTTAAAAAAAGGGTGTTGTGTCTAGCGGATATGTGTGTATGCTTGTATGTTCCCACTTACAGTATCATCGCCTAAACCGATTTTGATAAAGTGTCGATAGATTCTCCTCTAAGTTCAGGTACGGGGTTACTAATTATGTGACGTCATCGTAAAAACAAGATGGCGTCATGGAAAGAGAGGATGAAAAAATAAATTTGACTGCATCCTCTCGTGATTTATCATCGAGTAGATCTTTTAAAATAAAAGTAAGGTTTGGTACATCATTTTTATGTTCAGGTGGACCGTTTGCAAAATATGGTCCGTTAATAATACAGATATCGGGTATTTAATTTTGTTACAGAAAGAAACTTGTTTGATTTCTTCTTTATGCTTGTTTATTCCTGAAATCTGCATTAGCTTGTAATAATCCACCTTCAAAACTCGAATGTTTACCAAACTTCCAAATGTACACGTTACTTCATCAAACGTTTGTTTGTTTCTACAAAAAGCTAATCATTCTTGTTCGCTGCAGCAGCAAAGAGAAACAGCCCGAAGGTCCAGAGGTAGAGTTCACGCCAAAATGTATGACCGCTCTTATTTGTCCCCGCCTCTACTGTGCGAAAACTGATTTTTGCTATTGCAGAAACCGCGATGAATTCAGTGAATAGTCACACATGCAAGTCCAGAAGGTCAGCGTATCTTCTGATCATTCGTGTGTGCTGAACGGCTATGGTTCGTTAAGATAACTAAATTACTTGAAAATATTTGAATACTATATTAAAATTCCACATAAACAAGGAAAACATACATTACAATAAAAATATTATCTAGGTTTTTTAATAGGCGGCCTTAAACTAAAACGATTCTAAAGTAAATACTTTAGCCAATAACAAATGATCAAACACAAATGACTATAATAAATAAAATACATCATCATCAGCCAGAAGACGTCCACTGCTGAACATAGGCCTCCCCTTTTAACCTCCAGACTGAACGACATCCTGCCATCTGCATCCACTGGATGTCCGCGACTCTCACAATGTCGTCGGTCCATCTAGTGGAAGGCCTACCTACGCTGCGTCTTCCGTTTCGCGGTCTCAACTCAAGAACCTTTCTTCCCCATCGGTTATCAGTTATTCGAGTGATGTGACCTGCCCATTGCCACTTCATCTTGCAGATTTTAATAGCTATGTCGGTGACTCTAGTTCTTTGGCGATAAAATATATTTATACTACTTATACTCATGAATCATAATTCGTTCACTATCAGATGTTGTCAGCTTCAGTAATATAAAAAAAGATTGATGAAATCTTTCTTTTTATTGGTTGCATCTCAAAACAACAAGGCGAAAAGGCAAATCAAAACATTGGTTTTTTATTCAGCTATGTGCAATTGATTGCAACTATCTGCTATCACCGTATAGTAAATAGAGTATACGTGCAGATAGACATGAATATTAACTTGAGTTGAACATGGAATATTCACAATTTTTACTGAACTAAACAACGAATAGAGCTTAACATGCGAGCCAAGTGTTTTGTTGGCCATTCTTGCTATAAAAGCTTGTTCAAAATCTAATCAACTGAATTATGAAAAAGTGAGAGTTGACTTCTTGGCGAAGTATTCGAAGCAAATATTTGTTCATTTATAATATTACTCTCCGAAGTTTTATTTTGTTCAGTAATAGACTTGCGTTTGACCGCCAACTCGCCTGATGTTAAGCGCGATGCGGTCTACGATGGAGCACGCTTGCCTAGAAGAAACCAATTCACTCGATTGAAGACACTCAGATTATAACCATCGGGGAACACCCATTCCGGCAGAGCATTCCACAGACTACCAGTTTGCACAATAAAAGTGGTACCAAAGCACTTCGTACGGGTTATGGAATTGAATATGTCGTGCGTGCATTTGCTTAAATTTGCATTCGCGATAACGCTCATTACGCGTGAGTTCTCAGGTCTATACTTTAGTAACCATAGGTTCTGAACGGTCATTAAGATTGGCGTAAATTTTACCTTGTTACTTGACGGTACTCTGGACAAAGTCAACACACACTGTTTGTGTTCCATCCCGGATTTGCGTGGAGCCACTTAACGGGTTGGGGATGGAACCCTGGGCTTAATGAATAAAGCTAATATTGTTAGTGTGTCTAGTTTAAATTGAGAGGACGCTGAAAAGTCCAGTCATGTTGGGCAATTGGATTTTTGAAATTAATCTCTCGTGTCTCTCTGTCTTCGAATGGCGTAAGCGGCCTCCTCTACGGTCAGCCTTTAATTTTAGCCCGCCTTCGAAATGGTTAGCATTGCGAAGTTAATATAGGCGAATCGCATTTAATGCCTTCTTATAAGTTGTCTTATCTTTACCGCTCATCAATGGAAAAGTGATTATTCTAGGATTTGCAATAAACTGACGTCTCTTTGTTCTAGTTACCTCTGCATGTTGGGGTGCATAACGCGTGCGGAACACTCCGGGGAGGCTCGAGAGAGAGTCCAGGCCCTGGTCACACTCTGCGCCGACATGTGCCAGCCGCACGAGTGCGACGCGGTAAGCATCTTCATCCATCAGCGACGTACAGCCTGCACTTGTGTACTGCTGGACGTGTTTACTAACTAAGGTGACGCATCAATCCAAATAGAGTCCCCGATCTTCGATACTAGTTGGAGACGCCACTTCTTCCTGTCCTGTGCAGTCTACTGTTACGGGCCTGAAGCTCGTACAGTGGCGTCAGAAACGCCCAACCGTCCGACAACCAATCGGCAGCTCGATCCTCTTTCCATCTTATCTAACTGGATAAACCAAAGGATAGCTTCACCCTGAGAATTCGAATGTGAGCTGTTATACCACCTTGATGATGTAACTGACAATATATTTATTTGACCAGGGTCCAGAGCGCGGGTCGGCGCTGCAGTCTCTCCGCTCCGCTCTAGGCACTAGTATAATGGGCGCCCGCGCCGAGTTCTGCATGCTGTTCGAGGCGGGTGCGGCGCTGTCGCGTGCGCAGGACTTTGTGCGCGCCGCGCGCACCACGCATCTCCTGCGGCAGATAGCCGAGCTGGATCATCAGCTTGTGCAGGTCAGTCGTTGAAACAGCTGGAATTACAGAGCCATTATAGTACAAGATTTGATGGTTTCGATAACTCTTTTCGTTTACGTATTATTTCATACATTGCTGGACTCAAAGCTATTCGAAAATCTATTCAGTATTTGAGTGAAGCAACCTATACTGCCGTTTAATACCGATTTTAGTTCCTTCGCGTTGCTACTGGATTAGCTTCATTAAAATGTATGGAACAATTACGAAAACGAATAAAGTTTTCGAAAACTCAAAACATGTACTAAAGGTACAGATCTGCAGTTGCACCACTGGCCGACAGCCGGCATTGGAGCATCTGTACCAGCGGCCCCGAACCTGGGTTGGCTCGGGTAGAAACAGGCAGAAGGGTTTTTTTTTTATAACATTTTAATAAAAAATCCGGAAGGAAAACGGTCTCAGAAAATTTTACTGCGTTAATCTTGATATGGTAGCAACAAGTGTGTGTGGTAACTTCCTTGTTTCCTCAGAGATACAATCTTAAATCTTTTCAAGGTCATAGTGAATAAGTATCTTCGAAGTCTACGTGTTCCATCTTTGAGCACAACGTCGCGTACCAACAGGCGGGTTGGTGGCCAGACGTGTACATACTCGTATGCGCGTAAAAAAGTTTGTGTCGCAAAATTTCTATGCAAATTTTGTACCTGAAATAACAAATTCGGAAATGTAAGATAGATCATTAATAGCCGTAACAGACGTATGGAACTTGGCTGACGAATAGCCGTCTGACCAACGGGAGAGAAAGAGAAAAATTTCTTTTTCGTCCTGTTGGTCAGACGACGGTTCGTGGTGGACCTCAGCCATGTTCGATACGTCTATAACGGTTATAAGTGCCCAAATGCAAAGGGGCCTTACTTAAAAACGTTACTCGAGTTGAACTATGTTTTAAAATGCTCTCTCAACTTCTCGCTGACGGCAATCGTCACATGCGAAAACAAGACGGAGCATATTTAAGCGTATGTCAACTTGAGTAACGTTTTTAAGTAAGGCCCTAGTTCTTAAGAGTTTACGAGTGTCGAACATTTCGATGGATATATTCTATCTTCCTTACCTAAAAGAAAATGTAAAAATCTCCCCACATCGCATTCATGTCGCGTCCTCAGCACCGCGTTATTTGCTGAACGTCCTTAATTAGCCGGAGCATCGTTACCGCAGTATTTGTTCTGCAAACACGCGATGAATGCACGCCAGCTCGGGGATTCGAGCCCAGCAACGAGGTTGAGGACCCAGCATAGCAATAGCGGCCGAGCTGTGCATGTGCGCTTTACGATCTGACGGCACCCGGTTCGATCCTCGACCCTGCACGAGGATAGTATAAGATAGATGATTGGTACCTACAATATTTTATTTCGTTGAGTGTGCATCGGATCTGCATGATCTAATTCCCTCCTGCCCATTTTTCTATCAGACTGCCAGAGCGGGCACGAAAAATCGATACAGCTTTATGGTTGATATTCCGAAAACTATACGAAGCGCTTTGATTCCACTTTTATTATGCGAACTGCTAGTCTGTGGAATGCGCTGCCTGAATAGGTGTTCCTCGGTAGTTACAATCTGGGTGTCTTCAAATTACGAGTGAATCGGTTTCTGCTAGGAAAGGATGCTCTATCGTAGACCGCGTCATCGCTTAACATCTTGCAAAAAATCACATGCCCAATGCAGGCCAGATTTTATGTACCTTTATTCTATATTTATTTATTAAATTTAATTAAAACGGTTACACCAATTAAATAAATAAAATAAAATAAAAAATAAATTTTTATATTAAAAGGTACATAAAATCTGGCCTGCAACAGACTTGTGATTTTTTATTATTATTTCAAAAAAGATGTGCACAAGCGAAGCAAATCAAACAAAAAAAAATGTACAAAAAAAAATAGGTAAGTTATCTGGTTATACGCATTTTAATTTCATTCTAGACAGAAAGAGCACTATAGCTAGATAATGGCGTCAAGCCTCACGCGCATCATACAAATGCTATACAGAGCATCCCCTCTCAATATCTACCAAAAAAATTAAACACATATTTTAGATCTCGGAAATTTATCAGCCAATTGAAATTATATTTTCAGTACGTGTAACGTAAATTTAAATATATCCTTCGCTACGCCTGTTATGTATTTGTAACAAACGTACACCAGTCAACTAACATATAGGTCGTGACCGTAAGTACCAATTTTCGTCGAAGTATGTTTTTAAATTATGGACACATTCAATACCATGTTTGATAAAAATACGTTTCTTGACAAACCCTTTTTTTTTGTTGTGATTGTATGAGCAAGTGCAGTGCAGTGTAAGAGACGGCACAATAGAGTGGTCCCCCGACACGTTGAATATACCAGACCCCGCAACTACCCTCCACTAATGGATTAGGTTCCCAATACGGAGGGCTTTTGCCCGTGTGTATGTTTGTTTCGAAATCAATAGGAATCACTAATATTTCTTATAGGCGATGAGAAGGTAGTGGCTAAGAAACTTCTCAGTCTAGAACACCGGCGTAAAGTACCGAGCCTGTCAATTTTCTATAGGATTCATTTCGAAGAATGTGCATCGGAGCTACACGACCTTATCCTACCGTCCCCTTTCTACTACAGGACAAGTAGGAAAACGGCCCATTACCACCCATACATTGTGGACTTTTCTTGGATACGTACCAAACGTTTCGATTCTACGTTTCTAATCCGTACGGCCAAGGATTGGAACAACCTACCGGCTTCCTTGTTTCCTGAGAGATATAATCTGGGCCTTTTCAAGGCAAGAGTTAAAGGTATCTTCTAAGTCTGCGTGCTTCATCTTCGACCACATCGTCGCTTACCAACAGGCGATTTGGTGTTTAAAGGCGGAGTATTCGCGATAAAAAAATTAACTTTGTCTTATTGCCGTGCTCACTGAGCAGAATATCTCAACCCGTCTCATCAGACCCTCGTCACCAAGTGAAAGTAAGGGATTTGTTACTAGTATCCATAGAAGAGTTCTACTATCAGTTTCCTGGTTTCATTATCAGCTCAGTTCGATGGTCATTTGTTGTAGCAAATTAATCGTGTTGTCATCCGGCTTACATTCAACGAACAGCTGTTTATGTGAACACTTGTCCAAAGTTGTATGCTACTAGACGTGTTAGTGAAATGCACATTTGTGAAAGAATGATTCGTCAAAGAAACAGGTTTTACCAAAAAATTGCTATCGTAGAGTTAAAAAAAATTGGCCAAACTGGGTTTTTAAGTAACTTGACGTGTTTGCAATGTCTATCCTGATATGTCTGTACTTGTCACCGACCACCCTTGTAATGGTAACGCAAACAGTCCACCCCCGCAAATATGAGCCCACAGATAATATAATAATTGGTGGCTGCGTGTGTGTACAGTGACGAAATTATAACGGTGCGTGGTGTACTCTGCTTAATTTAATCAGCGGAGTGAGCCGCGGATCGGTTGTCGTTAGCGCACTTTTAGATGCTGGGGGTTGGTTTACTCGTGAATTTCGGTTATTACAGTAGGTATAATCATCGCTTAACATCAGGCGAGTTGGCGGCCAAGCGCAAGCCTATTTAACTATTAAAAAAAAAGTTATCCAACCGCTGACTATACTCTATTCTAGAGACACAGACAAAAACAGCCATAAATATGTTAGCATCGCTAGAAAAAGATGTATCATTAGTATCGCTCTCCGTACATTTATGCATCGCTTCCCTGTCGTTTTGGCTTCGTCGATATGATGGTGTGAACGACCATCGAGCGTTGCAACGAATGCTACGTTACAAGTAAAAGTTTAGATTCATCTCATCTTCAGCCAGAAGATGTCCACTGCTGAACATACAAAGTTTAGATTACATGAGCATTATTATATTGCATTACCTATAGCATAACAAACAATTTACTTTGAACTTTTTGGGAAGTGCAAAAAAAGTCTAACCTTCTTAAAGAATATGTTTATGAAAGTTCATTTAAGTAATGTTCGCGAGAATGATCGACACAATGATTGCTTAGTGACAAATTTTAAAGAATGAGCACTGAGATGAAGATCGGCGAACATTTTCACGCAATGGGAGGCATAGGAGCATACAAACGCCGACGATCCCCCTGGTCTGCCTCGAAAGAGGTGGCCTAACGATCTTTGTGCCTGTTACCCGAATTGGTCAAACTTAGCGGAGGATAGAGATGCGTAGAAGAAAATGGGGACGGCCTTAGCCCAGCAGTGGGACGTGAAAGGCTGAGCAAAGAAAAATATTTTACATTTTAGAGAGTGTGCATCAGATTTGCATGATTTAATTCCCTCCTGCCCTTTTTTCTATCAGACTGCCAGAGCGGGCACGAAAAATCGACACCGCTTTACGGTTGACATTCCGAAAACCCGTACGAAGCGTTTTGATTCCACTTTTATTGTGCGAACTGCTAGTTTGTGGAATGCACTGCCTGAATGGGTGTTCCCCGATAGTTACAATCTGGGTGTCTTCAAGTCAAGAGTGAATCGGTTTCTTCTAGGCAAGCGTGATCCACCGTAGGCCGCATCATCGCTTAACATCAGGCGAGTTGGCGGCCAAGCGCAAGCCTATTCTACAATAAAAAAATATAATAAAAAAAGTATTGAAGAGATAGTCTATTGAAATGGTACAGCATCAAAAGCTACAAAGGCTGAAAGTTTAATTCCGTCTCTGAAAACTGAAAACACTGATTTGCGAGTAAATTGAATCTCAGTCAGCGAAGGAGCCGAGAGGTCAATCAATTTGGAATCGCAACTGGATGGAGCCAATCTATCCCAGAAATAGAGATGTTCGGTTAGATATCGATATCGAGACTAGCAGACCCAGCACGTTGGTCACGACAAATCAATGTGGTTCGCTCTTTTCATCCTGCGAGAACAAGATTGACGTACATACCTGTATTTTAGATGTATCACTTTTAGGCACTGGAAAGTGGACATACATTTTTCGCCAGCTCGTGCTGGGCTTGCTGGAGGCTGCCATGGTGTCTAGAGCATTATTTTTTAGTAGTTTTTTACTCATTCCTATGTGACAATCAATTTAAGATTGAAGCAGACAAATTTTTTGAAATACGCGAGTGACATTCGATAAATACCCCACGAAGCATGGACTCTTAACAAGACACCAACAGTTCGAATATTCGCCCCTTTTCAGCAACCTCTAGCGACAAAGACGTAATGTTCACCATCCAACGCAAAGTCCTTGAAAACGTCAAAAGCATCGACTCGTCCCATCACTGGGCCCAGTGTTTGCGGAGCTCGGTAAACATATTACCGACGGCGCAGCTAGTATTTGCGGTACCAGCCGCTTGCTGTGGGGCCAGTAACTGTTTGCTGATGTCGGTAACTGTATTGACTGCGCGGCGTGCTCTTGGATACGTTACGTTCAGATAGGATATCAAGTTTCTTTCTTTAATCATCATCATCATTTCAGCCATAGGACGCCCACTGCTGGACATAGGCCTCCCCCATCGATTTCCAAAAGGGCCGGTTGGAAGCGGCCTGCATCCAGCGTTTTCCTGCGGTCTTTTTTAGGTCGTCTGTCCATCTTGTGGGTGGACGTCCTACGCTGCCCGTACCGGTCCGTGCTCTCCATCGAGAACCTTTCGTTTCATTTGTACGCCGTACCTGGCAAGGACATGAGATACGTTTCCATTCTTACGACCCTGTATGCTACTTTATATGTATGTGTATTGTGTACCTACCATGTTCTGACAAATAAATAATTTGATTTGATGGCCCATCGGCCATCTGTTCTGCGTGCTATGTGCCCTGCCCACTGCCACTTCAACTTTTTTTATTAAAAACGTTTAAATTTCGACAACATTATTTTGGTGGATCACATATCGCAAATGGTAAACCTGATCAAAAATTCAGTACCAAACCCACTAAAATTTTAAAAGATCGTATGATTTTTTAAGTGTTTGCGATTACACTAGTGTCTCGACAGAAGTTGTCCAAATTTCATTTTATTTTTTATTTATTTATTTAATTTAATTTAAAATATTCAAAGATTTATAATTTATTCATCACGTCTGGTCGATGCAACTCGTGACCAGAATGCTGGCCTCTACTTTGCTCAAAGAGTGAGCATTGCCATACAACGTGGTAATGGGGCCAGCATTTTGGGGAGGATTCCCACTGGTAGCGGTTTAATAGATTAGTTTAGTAGTTAGGTATTAATATGTAGTTTTTTATTTTTATCTGAATGATTTGAGTTATTGTAATTAAAAATTAAATAAAACGGTTACACCAATCACATCAATTAAATCATGAGAATTACATTAATTTGTTTGACCGATGGACGTAGTCATCCTAGTTATTGAAAAACAATTGTTTAAACAGAAAAACTTATTAGTTAATATTATTTTGTATATAATTTCATCTGCTGACGTTGGATACGGTTTAAATTAATTTAAATATTTAATAATATGTAATTGATTCGGTTAATCAAGATTTGTCGTTGTTTAAGAATGTAGGTGTAGTAATAGTAATACTGAAGGGTATGTATGTATGTACTTATCGTTATGAAAAACTTTTATTATGGGACCAAATCAGATATCGCGAAAAAAACCCACCTTTAGTAAACACGTTGTATAACAATATATTGTGATATGTACCTACTGTGGCGCTTACCATCAGACGTCAGACAACTTGTTCGTGTCGTCTCGACTACCAGTTAGGAGTAAGAAAAAAGAAAAAACAATTACACAGAGAATGTTATCCTAACGGTTAACGGTCATAATAAGGCCACGTGCCAAACCTAAAACAAATATTTAAAAAAAAACACAAGCCCACATTCACTCACCGTATCATGTTATACCCCTGTGTATCATCACAGAATAAAACAGAGAGATAACTACAAATATTCAACGAAAGGCATAATACTCCGAAAAGCGCCCTACGTAAAGAGATCGGCAAAAATCTTGACATTTTTGTAGACAATTCATAAATTTGGTGGCGCTTTTTGAATATCTTGAAAAATTACCTTAACTGAGCTATTATATTTTCAGGCATTTTTGGGGGACCGATTGGTTTTGCGATCGATCATGCTTTTGTCTGGGATGATCTGAAAAAATAAATAGAAGTGTTATATGTGTGTGTGTGTGTGTGTGTGTTATATATATATATATATATATAGTTTCCCCTTTAGCTCTTACACACTTAATTTGGTCGTCCGTTTGATCATCTCGTTTGCAGTAAAGTTGTGTGCCGCTCAATATTGAAGTGTGCGTATGTAGAACTAGTATAATTATTAATTGTATTGTGCCATAAGTCCCAATAAATATTAAAACATAATATAATTATGTCAGTGTGTGCAATTCGTGTTTACCTCGACCCCTTCAGTTTATGGGCAGACTTTTTTCGAGACTAGCTCGAGTTTAAGGCAAATCCAAGTTATATATATATCAGTGTTTTTCAAACTGTGGGTCGCGACCCCCTGAGGGGTCGCCATACCTCTATAAGGGGGTCGCGAAGCCTCGGTAAAAGAAAAAAAAACAAAGTAAAAAAAATATTACTAAGTAAAAATAATTAATGAGTAATTATGAAAATAATAAAAGGTTGTATGTATAAACTGTGGAAGGTATGGGGTCCTGATTTTTTATGTCATACTAAGGGGGTCGCGTTGTGAAAAAGTTTGAAAACCCTGATATATATGATCAACGCTGGGGTATGCATTTACATGCGCATGCACCAATATTTCTCCTACGTCGCTTGCGTCGCTTTTGCTCGAGTTTACTGATCACTGTAAAATAGAACAATTTTTGTAGTGAAAATGAACAGCATGATGGTTATAATTTCTAATGCTCGCATAATTAGTTACGAACCTGAAGTATAACTTTCACAAATCTATGATCCGGCTAATTTTACTAAAGGGCTTGTTCCCATTCCCACCGTCGACCACAAATTGTTAGTCAAAGAGGCCCTAGCCTGTAAGTGACATGTTTCTTTATTTATGTCAGCTCAAAGCACCAGTACAAAAATAAGTTTCTCTATTACTGGAAGGCTATCATTGGAGTTTTTTGAGTTAACATGGCTAACTGACCTGGGGGTCTAGACAAGAACCACTTTCTGTTAGAGTTAACGCCTGCGGAATGATAAAATTGTATGAAAATGACATTAGCTTGAGAGATGTCACGTGACTGCTGATGTCATTTTCATACAATTTTATATTTCCGCAGGCTTTAACGCTAACAGAAAGTGGTTCTTGTCTACCCCCTAGTCGGAAACGTTGAGATTCGTAAACATAGAAAAACAATTTCGCTTATTTGTAATAGTTTTAAAGTGATTAATCTGCCGTATTATATTCTGTACATCTCCATCGTATCCCCGACGTATCTGATGCGAATTCCCCGGTGGGTAGAAACTTTGACGTCTGCATACTCCCGTTTTCCTATACTCGAGGGATGGGAGGTCCTCGGTAGAGCTCAAAACAGTTACATAGATCTCGCTATCATTATCTTCTATCTAACGTGATTATTAACTAGAATTTTGAAAACGTGCGGCTGGTGAATTCCGCCGGCGAAAAAATTAAATTAAAAAAAAAAAAAAAACTCCACTCCACTCTAACCAGTTGACACCCGTAGACCGCATCATTGCTTAACAGCAGGCGAATTGGCGGTCAAACGCAAGCTTATTATTAAATTGCCCCTGGTATTCATAGGCGACGGATGATCGCTCACCATCAGGCGGCCCGTCTGCTTGTTTGCCACCTATGGCATAAAAAAAAAAACTAATTCTCATTGCTCATTGTTCGGTAAGTTCCACAGAGCTATGCAACTGACTGCTTGCTACATAAGAGTGATGGGGCTCACGTTTGATGGCGCTCCGTAATAGATAATAAACACGATTACTAGTTTATTAGCCGCGGTCGCAGATGTGTTCAGACTTGGAGGGGAGCCGGCTTACTGATTGTTTTGTGAGCGACGGGACTCGTTAGATTGGTGCTTGTTAACGCAAAACCGTAAGAAATGTAAAAGTAGATAAAGTGATTTTTAACCTACTTCCAAAACGGAGGAGGTTCTCAATTCCTGTAATGTAATAGGTCGGGGAAAAAGTCTTTTCGTATTTTGTATGTATAAGGTTGTAGTAAAAATCTCATCCGTTGTACTGTTTGTATCTGGCTGGTTTTGATACCATTAAAAATATGACATTTTAAAAAAGGAATACAAAAAGTAAAAAGCAATTTCCCGCCATTTTTCAATTGTTTTTTTGTTTGATAAAATAAGTGTATCTAACGAAGAAATTCGATATATTGTGAAATTTTATTACAAAAAAGGGAAAACTGCGACACAAGCCGCGAAAAAAATTTGTGACGTTTATGGACCTAATGCAGTGTCATCAAGAGTAGCACAATGTTGGTTCAAGCGTTTTCAGTCCGGGAATTTTGATGTCAAAGATGCAGCTCGCTCTGGTCGCCCTGTTACGGATAAAGTAGATGCCATTTCTGAAAAAGTGGACCAAGATCGGCATATTAATAGTTACGACGTAGCTGAAGAACTGGGGATTGACCACAAAACAGTTTTGACCCATTTGAAAAAAACTGGGTATACAAAAAAACTCGATATTTGGGTGCCACACAAGCTCACTGAAAGAAACCAAATGAATCGTGTACTCATTGGCGACTTTCTATTGAAACGTAACGAAACCGAACCGTTTTTGAAAAGATTGATCACTGGTGATGAAAAATGGATCACCTACGACAAGAATGTGCGCAAACGATCATGGTCAAAGGGCAGTGAAGCACCACAGACTGTAGCGAAACCCGGATTAACACGTAATAAGGTGATTCTGTGTGTATGGTGGGATTGGCAGGGCATCGTTCATTATGAGCTTTTACCGCCGGGCAAAACCATCGATTCGGATCTCTACTGCCAACAGCAGATGAGACTCAAACAAGAAATTGAGAAAAAACGGCCGGAATTGATCAACAGAAAGAGTGTGGTCTTTCATCATGATAACGCCAGACCGCACACATCTTTGGCCACTCAGCAAAAATTTAGAGAGCTTGGTTGGGAAGTGTTAATGCATCCACCATATAGCCCTGACCTTGCACCCTCAGATTTCCACCTGTTTCGATCTCTTCAGAATTCTTTGGGTAGTGTTAGATTAACATCAAGAGAGGACTGTCAAAACTACTTGTTGCATTTTTTTGATCAGAAGTCCCAAAAATTCTACAGCAACGGGATCATGTCACTACCTACAAGATGGCAACAAGTTATCGAACAAAATGGCACATATATATTATAATTAAATGTAATTAAACTTGAAAAAAATATGTCTTGAATTTGTTTAAAAAATACGAAGAAACTTTTTCCCCGACCTTATATTTTTTTATGTTTGTCACCTCAGAACTTTCGACTGGGTGAACCGATTTATATGATTTTTTTTATTTGAAAGATGGTGCTTCCCTTGTGGTCCCTTTTCAATTTAGTCCAGTTCTGACATTTTTCTGAAGTCGTTTTGTTATATTGATAATTATTAAGTGACGAAAAAAGACAGTTCTATGTTCCACTGTATATATACCTATATTTTGTTCCACTGTATATATACTCGTACCTATATACTGTTGACCGATTTCAAAATTTTGATGATGGGATCCCAGGGAAATCGAGGGCAACGCTCAAATTGTATAGGCACTTATTACGCTTTTCATATATTTTAGAAGTCCGTTTTTAATGTGATCCACTTGTAAAATTTTAAGTCTTTTTTCATACTTGTGGAATTTACTTTTTTTTCGGGAGCTCCTACAACCTTACCACGGTAAGTATCCCGTAAATAATCATATATCACTGTAGTGAACAACTGTGACAGTTTAAAACAGCGTTTTACTATTAAAATATTATAGATCTCCAATAGAGACCGAAATGTTGCTCTGAAGTTCCAATTCTATTTCTTGCATTCTCTTCTAAATCTCAAAGAACTTGGTGATCCTCGGTTTTAACATTCCTAGTGAGGTCCAGATTCGGAGTCGCTTAGAGGCGAAAGCGAAACTCGCTTCCAAGAAGCGATACTTCATGGGTCAGCGACATCTTTATAAATTACAAGTGCGGCCGTCGGCAGGAATCGAACCCACACCATCGTTAGGTTCACGATAGTTTTTTGTGGTGGTAGGACTCTTTTGCAGAGTCCGCCTGGAGAAGTATCACACCTTTGCCAGTTATTAAACCGCCAAGCAGTAGTGTGCAAACACTACTGTGTTCCGGATAGAAGGGCAATGCTTCCAGCGAAATTACAGGGCTCACAGAGATTTGACATCTTATATCTCGGGGTGACGAGCGCAGTGCATTGCCATCCAGGGTTTTGAACTGTTGAAGTTCAAAATTCTGAGTGGCGTTGAGCTGTTATGGGCAAGCGTGAAGAGCGACTTTGCTTATTTCGTCACTCAGTATCATAAAAAAAGTTGTCCCAACCCCTGTACACTTCGCTTATCCACTCTAAGCCTCGTACCAGTCGTACACTACAAACTTGACAACAGAATTAGATGTAGGTAACACATTAGAATGCTTACCGACAGCTCCTTAGTTATACAAAAGCTCAGCTGACGGCCGTGGCCGGTGCTTCCGTTAATAAATCACATTTGACCCCGACATCGCGTGTCCGCAACGTCTAACTCACTTCGCCCGAGATTTTACCGAGTCGGGTGCTACTGTGAAAATGTATTCTACTGCTGTATCGCTGGGAATATTTTCGTTTTGATAATACTGGATTCCTCAGTTTTCTTTGAAGTCTTCTTTCGAGATGATGTTTCGTTATTTACCGACTTCCAAAAAAGGAGGAGGTGTCTCAATACGACAGTTGTTGTTTATGATGATGATTTGATGACGATGAACATGTATTGGGTCAGCATGGTTATTAGGGAAATCCTCTATCTCTCTCTCAAGTTAAGGATCATAACGATGCTCAGCAATGAGCCTTACCACTTCACACTGTGCAGCGTGCCCTACAACCTGGACATTAGATGACCTGAATGAAGCCACGGAGAGTCCCATGGGGATAGAATAGTTTTGGTCCAAAAGTTTAGTAAAAAAATAATAATAATTAAAAAACCGACTTCATAAAAATGTTGAAACTGAAGCAAATTGAAATGCGACCACAAGGGAAGCACCAGCTTTCAAATAAAAAAAGAATCATCAAAATCTGTTCACCCAGTTGACAGTTCTGAACTAACAAACAAAAAAAAAACAGTCGAATTGAGAACCTCCTTCTTTTTGGAAGTCGGTTATAAAATGCAAGTTCATTCAGGGGCCTGTTTCATGGAAACAGCGCTACCTTCCACTTGTGTCGTGTTTAAGCGAGCGATACAAGCTCACCTCCAGTTCACAGTAGCACCTCTGGTCAGTAACGCAATCACATCCTCGTTCCGTGCTCCCACATACTAACGCGACGCACGGATTCACTCGAGATTTGTGTCCGGTCATCCCCTATTAACTACCCTACCTAAGTTGAGGGTTTTGTTGCTTTTACGGTACTCTTATTGATGGTGACTGAGGTTTCGTGGAGAATAGTCAGGGAATTGGTGAAGGAATTAGGAGCAAAGGTCTTAAAGGTTTCTGGTAAAACTGGCTATACATGGATTTAGTATCGGGCTTGCATCAGGGTTTTTGATTTTGAAAAAATGCTTATAGTTATTAATACGTTATTAAGTCGATCTAATTTCTTATTAAGTACTACAGCAGAGCAAGTAAGTACTTCCTCTGCTGGCGCATGGCGTAGCGATTCCGACTTAATAGCATTCCTATTTCAATTATATACTAAACTTTCCCTTGGTCTCTCTTTCTCTCTCTCTCTCTCTCTTTCTCTCATTATTGCAGTGACAGAAGTCAAGTAAGAAGGAAATACGAATCTTCTTAGAGATGGTGATAGGAGACGGTGAAGGGAAGGAGCGGAAATGTTTTGAGCACTTCGAGCATTTCCCGGAGGTGTTGCTTTAGGTCCATCATAGATCAGGCCGGTGATTCTACTGAGATTTAATACTTTTTTCCCACTTGATTATTCCACTTTTGATTTCCAACTTTTTGGTTTACGTGGTCGTGCATGTGGTCGAAGATGGACGCAAAAAAGCAGAAGAATATACTTAGATTATATCTCTCAGGAAACATGGAAGTCAGCAGGTTGTTCCCTTGGTTGGTCTCTCTTGTGGTATCGTGTACCTAACGTGGTTGATGTCTACAGGACGCGTTCGGTGAAGGTGGCTGGCCGTTGGAATTCCGAGCGGCGGTCGCCAGGCTCCTGTCACAACATGCGCCCAACGACAAAGAAGCACCCAATTCCGGCATATTAAGTAAGCTTTGTTTCATATTAACCTTTACACAAAACATGGTGGTTCACGGGAAGACGTGGTGCATGTAACTGTGCTGAAATATCGGGAGCTTCATTCACATCCTTACCACGGTAAATATCCCGTCAATAATCATAAAGTGTATTGTTTTTGTGTAGATTTGTGCAACCAGCGGCTGGACCAGAACATCTCGCAGCAGATGGTGCTGGATCTCATCGTGCTGGTCGGCTACGTGGTCGTCAATAATCCTCAGCTGCATGTGAGTTTCTTACCTATGCAGTTTATTACCGACTTCCAAAAAGGAATAGGTACTCAATTCGACAGTTTTTTTTTTTAGTTTGTTACCTCAGAACTTTCGACTTGGTGAACCGATTTTGATGATTCTTTTTTTATTTGAAAGTTGGTGTTTCCTGTTTAATCCCATTTTAATTTGGTTCAGTTCTGAATTTTCTTATGAACTCGGTTTTTTATATTGACAATTATCTATATTTAAATGAATATTGTGTGAATTGTTTGTATCTAAAGTTCACTGGTTTTTATCATCAATTTACAAAGACAGCGCGACTCGTGAGCCTATACTCCGCCCAAGTTTTTTTGAGCTCTGACAGCTACAACAATAGCATTGTGAAAAGCTAAAGAAAACTTTTTCTTGTGTTTATATGCAAAACATCTTAAACTAATTGTTATATAGACTGAATATGTACATGATTCTGAATAAGCTAATGTCAAGTTTTACCTCATTTTACGTCACAACCTTTGGTTCAAAAAAGGTGATCGGAAATTCTGATTTTATGTCACACTTTCTGTCATACACTCTTCCTCATTTAAACCTCCTCTCCAAATTTAGGATTTCTAACATTTAAATATGGTTACACTATTATACGCGTAAAAATTATTTACTCTAGCTTTGGAGTCAGGCGCGGATCCAGCCCTCAAACAAGGTTGTGGTCACAGCCACCCGAAAATCGGGCAAGTGCGAGTCAGCGTATGAACCTTGCTCGTGCATGATCGATATAGTGCATTCCTACAAAGGAAATGTTTATAAAAAATTATATGACGGCCTGACCAAGATTTTGTACAGTGTATCGTAGTTTCACGCGGGTAAAGCTGTCTGACGTCACAACTTACGTAGGCATGCCCATCGTACCCACAACGGTGTGGATCCGCGCCTGTTTGGAGTGACTTAGTTAAGTTATACTGTCTTCGTTTTGTATGGTCTGTTATAAAGATGTATAATTAGTTGTCTTTAAAAAAAGATCGAATAGTAAGTTTATTGCCGTCGACCGTTTCTTCCCATGCGGGTAGCACCTGCGTTTAACACGTGTCCCACTATTCTAACATTTCTAACATGAGTTCTGTAATTAGGCGAACTTAACGTATCTTTCAATTTGTTTTTTCTGTGGTTATTTTACAAGGGTGCTTGTCAGACTAGATGATAACTGAACAAATTTATTAGTATAAACTATTGATGTATATTTAAGGAGCGGCCCAATGAAACTCTTTCAATGGTACTGATGTCGGTAATGGGGCTCAAACTTATCAGCGCGTCAGTGTAAACCGAGTTGCACGTCAACTTCTTTGCGAGCGGTCGTCGTACTTGATACCGATGTGATTAATATTAGAGATTTCGACTGGATTTAGAGATAGGAAAAAAAAACAAGTACACATCTGGGACGTTAATGTTTTGATGGACATATCATGATATTTACATCTATGACATAAATCAAATGGTACTTTACTTATATGTAGGTGTATAAATTTAAAACGAGACGTTTCCGTACACTGAACGGAGCAGGGATTTGCGTTTAGGGTAAGTAAGAAGTTGTGTGTGTACGTGTGTATGTTTGTCCATTACCAATTTTCTCCAAAAGGGGCAGGGACCGATTTAAATGAGTTTATTTACAAAAAAAAAATATGTGCTAATTCTTAGCTATATTTGATCAAAACCAATCTGTCCAGCTATTCAAATTAACTGGCCATGTGTGAGTCGGGCTCGCTCACTGAGGGTTCCGTACCATATGCCCAGGTGGTCACCCATCCAAGTACCGACTGCACCCTACGTTGCTTTACTTGGTAATGAACAGTAATTTGACACCGACTTACACTTTGCCTTTACTTCCGTCTCTTTGGTTAAACTATGAAACTAAATTTACAAAAACACACCTGAAGAAAGACGATCCGTTGTTGTAATATATAATACAGACATCGATGTTATTTGTATATTATCCACGCCAGGTGCGTAAGAAAAAACTAAAGCAGTCGTGTGTTCTGACCAAATGAATAGCTTACTATCTAAAGTACCATAAAACATCGCCACTCGGCGACTCTTGCATAACTTTCTTTTCTCACCTATTAACATATTCTTGAAGCCCAACCTTCCCACGGGCACAGGTGTGCATCCGCGTACTTTGTCCACTTAACTTCCGCAAGGCGGTGTTCTCGGGCCCTTGTTGTACATAATGTTTGTTTGCCCACGGTCGGTGACCATTAACATGAATGTGTAACTACGGTGACTGTTTTAATAATTGATTTGACGACTTTTTAAGGTGTAGGGACGCATTTGGAAGGGATGGCTTAAGTAGATTGTGATGTTGGGGGCTGATGTTGGACAGACGATGTTTCGGGTGGATATAATTAAATTATTAGACGGTACAGGTGGGGACACTGTTGTATAAATGTTTCTATGTGTGTAATGGTAGGCATTGCTGAATCTTAATTCGTTTAGGGTGGGTTGCACAATCTTACTCTAGCTTTAACAAACATCGACATTGCAGTTAAAGTACCGGTTGGGCAAGAAGCGCACATGCTAATTTGCTCGAACTAGAAGATAGAGGAAGTCTTCAATAGCTACCAGTAGCATATGCAGACTGTTTGTAGAGTGTTTTAAAATATAATTATGATTAAGTCATATTAAGTTTGTGTAATAAGTCTGAGTATGATAGTATGGCGTATTAGCTGTACCAAAAGCGTGAAGGACTCAAATACTAACAGTGTTTCGTTTCATTTTGTGCAGGACACCATCTGCGAGAATTGGGGCGTGATCAAGACTCTCTGCACACTGCCTGCCAACTGGCTCGTCTCCGAGTTCCACAGCCCCTCGCTCCTCCCCACCCTGGTGGTGCTCGCTGACCGCCCTCAGACCGCCAGGGTCATATACTCGGAGCTCAGCGTGAAGGTGAGTCCATCAGACCTCGTTGACAACTAGGTCCAAGTATCAATTGTCTTGGCGCATGAGATGATAATGAGATGGGCATAGGGAAGAAAGGTTTTTGAGTGTAGACCACGACGCGGAAGGCGCAGCGTAGGAACACTGCAGTGTTCGTATGACATTTGACACATACTATTTTCACTGGAAGAATTTCATGAGCATGTGGCATGTAACTGCACCGAAACATCGGGAGTTCCATCCGCAACCTCATCACGGTAAATATCCCGTTAATAAGCATATAACATTAAAAACTACTAATGTTAAACTTCGCACCACCTGATGTTACTTCAAAAGTTGACTAACAAAGAAATACAACCTTTTAACTCGACAGTAATGTCTCGTTAGCAAAGTTTATGTAATAAAACGCCGAGAGTCAGCTGCGGCCGAGGAACTCCCTTGAGGGATGTCGTCAAATATTCCGCGAGCGAAATTGGGATGATTTTGTGCATTTGGCCAGAACTGTGTACAGGTAGCTAGGAACTTGCAAACCAAGGAAGGCAAGTCTATATTACTTGACAAACATTTATGAATAGCTCAATCCCGCGGTTATCATCATCATCATCATCCAGAAGACCTCCACAATGAACGACAACCTGCCATCTGCATCCACTGACTCCGACTCACAATATCGTCGGTTCAATTAACTCCTATCGGTTTAGTACGGTTATATAAATGAACCATCAAAGTCGGATGTTCCCATAAAGTTAAAATCACCTCTTTATCTGAAGTTACAGGGAAATTATAGGGCACACAGATTTGACATCTTAAATCTCGGGGTGACGAGCGCAGTGCATTGCCAGGGTTTGTCCAGGGTTTTGAACTGTTGAAGTTCAAAATTCTGAGTGGCGTTGAGCTGTTATAGGCAACCGTGAAGAGCCATCAGGCGAGCGACTTCGCTCGTCTCGTCACACAGTATCATAAAAAAAATGGGCTATAAATTAACAAAAAATTCTTTTTATTTATCAGATGCTGAACAACTATATTAACAGCCCCGAAGGGCAGAAAATGAAAATGATTCAAATACTCAAGGCTGCTCGAGAGAAGTCTAATAAAAAAGACAAACAAGGTAAGAAAGAGAAACAACACAACTCAGCTGGAGATAACCATAACGGAGATAATGATATAACTAATACAGGATCTACTGACAGTGATGACAATTTAAAAGTCCTCACCAATGGTGTTAAAAATGAAGAAGCTAGTGTTTCTGATCCTGACAGCATAGAAGATGAAGTTTAATTTGAATTGAATTATAATGTGCTCGTAAGAAGTTGATTTGTCAATTTCGAAGATGATAAGACTCTAGTTGAAAATTAATTTAATCTCAGGCAAGACTTATATGGTAATGTTATTTGTCTCTGTCACTTTCATTGAAGCGAACATAGGAGTGACAGAGACAGAAACGTCGATCGCTTTAAAATTAGGTCATGTTAGAGATGTGGTGGTCTCCATTATTCCACGATGACTGAAGGACTTGTGGAGTCAAGTTGTTGGTGCAATCGATATAGCATGATTCACTTCTAATTCATATTTTGTTTTAATATAATGTTTATTTTATTTTTTATAAAAATTTAATATACTCATTGTCTATTTTTTAGTTTGTTGTGAGAAAATGCTTTTAAAAAGCTCAGCCAATTTAATACTCCGCCACTACGCAAAATAAACAGCACCTTGAAAACGATAACCCAAAAAACCTGCCACACAGTCTGCAAAATGCATTAAATTCTGGAAAATGTGACACAGTCTGCAAAATTCGACACAGTCTGCGAAATGCGACACAGTCTGCGAAATGCAATACAGTTTACAAAATGAGACATAGTTTGCAAAATGCGACACAGTCTGCAAAATTCGACACAGTCTGCGAAATGCGACACAGTCTGCAAAATGCGACACAGTCTGCGAAATGCGACACAGTCTGCAAAATACGATACAGTCTGCAAAATGCCACACTTAGGTAACTAGTGTTTTATCGCCACTTGAGACAAGGTTACTGGGACAATGCTTGATTTCTAATGATCTTTGAAACAATAGATTAAACATTATGGCTCACTTGCGCAGCTTCACCTAGCCCTGGGCTAACTTGGTCCCGCGCTAACTTCGTAAATCTCGGGATTTGTCTTTCAATGACACAAAAACTAGGGTCTACATTTGAATTTTTAGTTATATTATTGTCTTCAATTTCGTACATCATCCGGTTGGAACATGGCGAACGTAATCTTATTATTATCTTACCACGTTGTCACAATTATTAAAATTGTAACAGCTCATGTTCCGTAAAATAAATAATTTGAAATTGAATTAGTTCAGATTAACAACTTCTTTTTGTAGTGGTAAGGCTCTTTTGCAGAGTCCGCCTGGGGAAGTACCACATCTTTGCAAGTTATTCAACCGCCAAGCAGTAGTGTGCAAACACTGCTGTGTTCCGAATTGAAGGGCAATGTTTCCAGCGAAATTACAGGGCACACAGAGATTTGACATCTTATATCTCAGGGTGACGAGCGCAGTGCATTTCCATCCAGGGTTTTGAATTGTTGAAGTTCAAAATTCTGAGTGGCGTTGAGCTGTTATGGGCAAGCGTGAAGAGTCATCAGGCGAGCGACTTCGCTCATCTCGTCACTCTGTATCATTAAAAAAACATACTAACTAGATACTTTGTTTGTTTTTGAGCAGTGGGCCTAACAATAAAACTGTACAATATTTTTTTACAGATTTTCAAACAAACTTTCTTTACAAAAACCAACCATATTGCATTAAAACTCGCGTGAGCATTCAAAAACATCGATCGACCGGCCAATTAACTGAATATCAGTGAAAACGTTAAGACTAATTTCTCAAATGAGCCATTGTGACTAATGGCGTGCTTCATAATCATGATAGATGAGCACAGAATTTTGTTGCCGTTTTGTGTGTGACGGTGTTAAATCTATAGTTTAAATATCTTTGTTGAATTTATTCGAATAGATGTGGGAGCATCTAATAAACGTGAAGACAGGTTAATACAGGGTTACGCATATAGACTGTACTAAGCCAAAAGGAGGTCACTCATCATTATGAACAACTTTTACTATGGGACCAACCCTGAAATCGCGAGAAATATATCAGTTGTGCTATAGAAAACAGTCATTGATACTCGACAAAATATATGGTAAACCACTGATATATTTTTTCGCGATTTCAGGGTTGGTCCGGTTGTAGAAGTTGTTCATAATTATTGAATACAGTGACCTCCTTTCGGCTAAGTATAGTCTACATGCATAAACCTGAATACCTCTAAGAATCTGTTTTCTACGTCTTAAAGGACTGTATTAAAAAACAATATCTTTATTAGATTCATTACAGATCAGTTTTATTCCTGGTCTGTCGTTTCATTGAACATGATTGTCGAGGCGGTTAGTTCATCAATCAAATTTACAATTTATCTAAATTAGAATAAATATATTCTCTATTTTCATCAAAATTTACACAGGATGTTGTCCAAGTCGGGTTCGACCCGCGAAGGCTACGTGACTGGTAGTGATTCTATTTTAATTAATATTTGTGTTATTTATTTCCATATAATTTAATTAATCTCGGAAATATCTTGTTTTTTATTATTGTTATATAATATGAAAACTTACAAGGTAACTCTAATTCAAAGCAAACAACTGAAAGAAAATTGATAGGAGCAAATTCGTTCGAGCTAGGCGCTATAAATAAAATAGTAGTAGTAATAATAAAAGTAATATTTTATATTCAACAGGGCCTCTTGGTGTTGGCTTCGGCTCCACCAATGCCCACCAAATGTCCGGGCTAGACCCGAGAATTGTTTAAAATAAAGTAATATAAAAAAAAAATATCTTTCAAATTTTGTATGAAGTTATAATTCTGTTATATATATATGTTTGAATGTTTACTGTGACATAATTATGCCCCTCGCGTGTCGGACACGAGTTTTACAACATGCTGTATAGTGTTAATTATTTACTGTCATCAACTGACTGTTAGTATCAAGTAAATGTAGTAGAAGTACAGGATTTTATACTCTGTGCAATAAGCGCATATAACTAAATAAATAACAATATTTTTGAAAATATAGTCAAACCAGTAAATATAATGTTTACAAGAAGACAATTTTTATAATGAAATGGGCTAGCGTTTGATTACGACTCACTTATGGATTGTGATGATGCGATCTTAGGTGGAGTACCCACTATGCCACGAATGCCTATGCCATTTTCTCTTGTCTTGAAGAGAGTCTTTGGTTGTAATTTATAGGGTACACCAAGGTACAGCTAAGGAATGCATTCCTGAAATACGTGGAACTTTTTGGAATGTCTGCCTTGATGACCTATGGCGGAAATTGAATGATTTAATCAGCTCAAATAGCTTATATTTCGGTACAATAGCCACATATTAGTTATCTATTTATACCGACTTCAAAAAAAGGAGGATGATCCCAATTCGACTGTATGTTTTTTTTGTATAATTGTTACGCGATTACTCCGCCAATTATGAATTGATTTTGATGATTCTTTTATTGTTTGTTAGGTCATACTTCAGTGGTGGTCTCATATAAATTTTACCGAAATTGATTCATCACTTTTTGATAAAAAAAAAAAAAAAACACAGATAACTTTTTGATTTGTGGTCCCCTTCAGCAAAAGTTTTGACGAGGACTTTCAATCTCTGTTTTACTGTCGTTTTTCTCCTTTTTTGTTTAAGTTTGTACCGAATTGAAGTTTTTTTTTTAAATTAACTTTATTACTGACTACATCCAATTTTGTAATCTAAATAAATTCCCGCTGGTTTCTTGTGACTTTCAACTGGTTTGACTATTGGTCTATTTGTAGGTAGAGATAACACTAAACTTTTATAATATAAAAAATATGAATTAATGGAATCTTCTTGTACTGTATGTATCTGCATGTTTTGTCAATGTTAGTTATATTATACCAAGGACGTAGTTGTGAAACTGTACACTATTTTCATTGTGGAAATCTATTGTATATTTTTTCTATGGTAGAAATATTACACTAGCATTAATAGTAAGGTAACATTTTTCTGGATTAGGCATTGATATTTGGAAATCTTGCAATATCACGTATAATAATTAGTTTATATTTGTAGGCCAATTATTGTTGCTTAGTTTTAAAAGTTGCCGTTATTTAAATATTCCAGTAAGAACAGCATATTTTGTTTTTTTTTATTTACAACTTATTATTTATCAGCCATTATCGTAGGGCTACATTCAAGACGCCCGCGCCGGGAATTTGTGGTGTCGTTGTTTTTTGCACGGAACGATCCGGTTGCTTTAATAACCTTAAAATATAGTATTTTGAATGCTCTTACAAATCATTACTTAAAACGTGTAAATAATGAATGATTATTGCATTACATAGCTTAATTTTTGCGATACCATGCATATTTTGGAAATTATCGTCAACACTAGTTTCAAAAATTTCCATAAAAAAATGACATATAAACGTCAGTGTTTTTTATCCATTGATTTTGACAGTTGTTAAGTTGCAACCGAGGTGTAAACTTTAATGCTCGGAACGGCCCAGGTTGTGTCACGGTTGTTTTTCACACGATGTTATGAACGAAGTTGGACTCTGGCACAGAATACATAAAGTACGAGTACAGAAGGTTCACTCCGCAAAAGCATTTAAATAAATAGCGACTCTTACCACCACACAATAAAGTTAAATTCAGGACGTGCGAGTGCTAACTACCTACAGCTATATTAACCTTCAAGTTGCCTCTCTGTCTGTCGCGTAACTCTTGTTGCGTTATGTCTGTCGCGCAGCAGCGGGCACAGCAAGTCCGACAAGACGACTACTTGTAGCTTCATACCTAAAGTGCGAAGTGCGCCAGGCATGACTCTGGGCGTGCCCCGACGCGCTTCCTGAACGCAACCCAGCAGTACCGTCTTCTTCTTCTTATTATATTCTTTGATTCACACATAGGTTCTTAATCCGTCCTTACTTTTTGTAGTTAGCTGCTAATTGTACTTTCAAATTGTCTCCTTCATCAAACAAAAATCTCCTTTTAGAACTACGAATCAGGTAATGAGGAAATGTAACTCGAGTAAAAACTCTGTAAAAAATTTACCCACGTGGTTGACGGCAACATATAGCTTGTCTCTTTCTTGTCACGGGTCGTCTGTCTTTGTCTCTTATTGACATGTGCTCAGCATACAGTGCGACCATCTTAACAAGAATCTAATGGGACCACCCGATGTACTTTCTTAGCAAAACAATACCTACGTAGAAAATAATTTGGCCATCAGATAGGTTGGTGGATAAGTCTGATAGGCCGGTACCTAGAACTTGCTTGGGGTCATTTTTTGACTGAGTTATAAGTCCATTATATACAGGGTTATTGATAATTAGCAGCTTTTATACATCATACCCGACATCATGGGGAGATAGCCCACCAGATTAGCAAGTTGAATTGGCAGTGGGCAGGGCACATAGCACGCAGAACAGATGGCCGATGGAGCCGAAAGGTACTCGAGTGGAGACCGCGGACCGGTAAGCGCAGCGTAGGACGTCCACAAGATGGACAGACGACCTAAAAGAAACGCTGGATGCAAGTCGCTTCCAACCGGCTCTTTTGGAGATCGATGGGGGAGGCCTATGTCCAGCAGTGGACGTCCTATGGCTGAAATGATGATGATGATGATACATCATACTAAGAATCGGCTTTTAAACTTAGCCCGCGTCCTTGGCGCGTTCCTTTTTATTTGAGATTGCGTAGAGTTATTTGACTGAGAGCCTTAATTCAAATATTATTGTTATTATATTTATTTATTCATTCAACATTTAAGAGCGTAGCTCTTGTCGGTGGAGTAATTTCCAGGCTTGATGGTCTTCCAGGCTTTTTTTATATGACAGAAGAAAAAAATGCGAATTATTGATAGTTATGAAACTAAAGTTGTTAGTTATGATGTATCAATATCCCTGTATAACTTGTTCGTAGTTCCAGAGTACATTATTTTTGTAAACTTTTACAACCGTAGTTATAGAGCCGAGATTTCCAAATACCAATTATTTTATAATTACAATAAATGATAAATTAGTAATTTTCTTAGTTGTAACTTCAGTGTTGCTTATTACATTCAATCAATTCACGTTTAAACTAACATTAGATATTAATATGTCTTCGATGTTACACAATATAACCAACCATGTGTCTGTAAATAGGTACATATCTCCTCGTTCACTGTATGGTCGATGGAATTTGTGTTATTAATTTGTTTTCCCATTATTAATGCCATTGATTTAAATTACAAGTTCGGAAGTACTACAATGATTCTGAAAGTAAATATTAGGAATAAAAGGAGTGCTAGATGTGTGCCTTGCGGGACACTCTCTTGTATTTGGTCGGGGGACAATATTTTAACGTATTTTAAGATGGCAGAACGTTAAAAGAACTGTGATAGATAAGACGAGATGTAGGAAATTAAAATAATAGAAACTTTTAACAAAATTTAACTTAAGTTACTAACGTGACTGTATCGAAAGCCTTCGCCGATCCCAGATCCCAGTTCGGTAGCTTGTAATATAACTTCGTTTAATTTAGTTGTGATAATTTGGACTTTGCTAAAACTGTGATTTATATATTTTTTTAAATTAAATTTATGATTCTGCTTAAACGTAATATATTTTTAGGGTTTTTTTTACTTAGTATTAATTTCGCAGTATTTGTTTAATCTATTGTATTGAATCTGTGATTTGTTTAATCAGCGTTTATAACTTGCATGTAACTTTCATTGTGCATTTTTGTGTAAGTGGCGAATAAAATTTGTGTAACAATTTACTGTTGTTTTAATCTTTATACAATTTGTATCTTAGTTTGGTATTTTACAATGAACATGTGTTATTTTACTAAACGTTTAAAAACTAGAGTACAGCTAGCAGGGCAGAGCCCAAGCTACCATGTCGAGCTTTTGCAGCTGTCCTAAAAAGAAGGTGGTCATTCTCGACAGAGTCGAATTAACGAAACAAAACCAAATAAAGTTAATAATTTCATTAATAAATAGAAAAAACGAAAATTATTCCTTCCTCGTCTCTGGTTACGAATTGCTGTTAAGAAGGCGGCTGGTTTCGTACACAGGATATATATAAGTCTTCCCTTTCATACATACATTCCCTTGCATACTTTTCCGTGACTTACCCTCAAACTATCAGCTTTTGATCGTAAAATTACAATAAAACATTCTTACGACAGCAAACTTAACAAAGTGATAACTATACACCCCGTACGAAGCCGTTTGATTCCACTCTTATTGTGCGAACTGCTAGTCTGTGGAATGCGCTGCCTGAATAGTTAAAATCTGGTGTCTTCAAATCGGTTTCTTCTAGCCAAGCGTGCTCCATCATAGACCGCGTCATCGTTTAACATCAGGTGAGGTGGCGGTCAAACGTAAGCCTATTTATTATTTAGTAAATAAATAATACCCGGGACCCGGGTATGTCCTAAAACTGCGACCAGAACCACCGGAGGATGGGCAGCAGCGTCCTAATAGTACACGGTGAACGTACTGCGATCCCCAAGCCGCCTGCCAAGCGTGGGGATTATGGCAACACCCCTCTCTATGAGGGAGGCCTTGTCCAACAGTGGACGTTAATTGGCTGATGATGTGTATGTGTGAAATAAATAATAGTTTATTTTCACTGGGCTCACACATAGCTCGTTTTTTTGGACAATTTTTATGTTTACGAAATAATAGAGATGTCAAATTGTGAAAATGACGTACGCGAGCTCCAAGTCGGCGGCTGGTGAGAGGCAGCGCAAAAACTGGCCTTTCTTTGGTTCGCTGCGTCAGTAGAGAACATAGGTAATAATTGTGAAAATTACTGGACAATTTTAGAACGCAAGCATACTTGACAGTCACAATGCCACCCCGGCGTTAAAAAACCGACGGAACCCTCAATCGGAAGATCATCGGAAGCGATTTTCCATGCCGACGCGCATAAGCCGTCGTTTTCCTGCAATTTTAACTTCAACTAGCAAAACCCCCCGAGTTTACTCCCGATATTACATTATTTCACCCTCTATGCGTATCTCAAGTAACTTTATCTGTTTGTTAACTAGTAGCGACAAAACGGCTGAACCGACCATGATGAAGTTTGATCGACATACAGTATACTTACATTATGAAAGTGGACAAGGTATGTTTGGAAAGAAAGAAAGAAAATCACTTTATTCGACATTAAATAAAACACCTTATATTTAAACAACACAAATTATTGTCGAATGGGTCCATCTCGGCATTATAAGAAAGTCCAAGACTATCAGCGCCGGTTTTCAGACGGACTCTTGAATTTACAGACCCTTGATTTTTGGACGGTATGGACAGTTCATGTTATTAGTTACATAACTTAACTATTGTTTCAAAAGACCAATGAAATGTAGAATCAATTTTTTTTCTTTCATCCCCATTTTACATGTTTTCGTCAGAAGTATTACATGCTGACAAACTGATGTTAGCTGCATATTAACAATGAAATGTTTAATGATTGTTCAAACGGTCCTGTGCAGTCGTGTGTACGAAATCCTGTGGTTTGGAAAAGGGCTTTTCCAGATGACTGAGCAAGAAAAGAAAACTCAGAATAAAACTAGAGAAAAATTCGTCTGCGACTTTGCTGTTAAGAAGTCCGTAAGAAAGTAGGTGCAGTAAAAACTATGTTTCTTTTTACGATTCGACAAGTGAATACGTAAGTTAAAAAAATACGATCTTTTAAAAACAAGTATTGAAACTTTGTAAAACCTGTCCGCTTAGTACTTACTGTTGTTTCGTATAGGTAATCCTGTATACATACAAGTCGCCTTAGTACGAGCACTTACGAAAAAGTTATCGTTACGTAAACGATAGCAAAATGTATGAAAAATTGAACGACGTCTCTATCGGACGTGAATGGAAACGGAATTTTTCATACATTTTTCTATCGTTTACGTAACGCAACTTTTTAGCAAGTGCTCGTACTAAGGTCACAGCTAACATGTGTTTGTCGTTTATTTTATTTCATCCGTGGTCGTCCCATTGCAGGGCAAAGGCCCCCCTTTTTTTTCTTCCACTCCTATCTGTTCTGTGCTATGTACTTTTACGTGGGAGTCAAGCTCGTCCCGCCATCTTTTTCTGGGCCTTCCAAGGGGTCGTATGGCATGCGGCAAACATTCTGTAGTGATTCTAGCTCACAGTTCATCCTACATTCTACCAGTGGCGGATTTACCAGCAGGCTGAGTAGGCTGGAGCCTAGGGCGGCAGATTTTAGGGGCGCAAATTTGGGGCCACAGTTATTTTTTATCTTACTGAAATTAAAAGATTCATACTCGTATTTATATATCAAAATGTTATTAGGTTCACTAAAAATTCAACATTTAATAATTATGTTTCAATACTTAGATAATTCTTTCTAATCTTTATTATGTAAGTAGTCTAGACTATTATACCTAACCAAAACTATTTCTTATACAAACTGAATCAATGGGTTGTAAAAATAATATAGGAACTGACACATCGATTCCCTATAGTTTACAATCATAGGTATCTATTAATTACGGCAAAAAGTTAATATAATTAGGACGATAGTGCTCAAAATCATAAAGTAACGATTTCTTGCACAAAAATATGTAACTAATGTGATTGTGAACTAGGGTATCGAATTGTAGAGGTCGGTAGGGGCGGCAAAATTTGAATAGCCTACTGGCGGCAAATGTGTAAATCCGCCACTGCATTCTACTTCAGTTTTTCTCCTTTATCGATTATCCATTATCGAAAATATTGAAGGTAATTTCCTTCTAATTCGGATTCAACCATACAAAATATACCTATACCGTGATATCAATATTGGTCTCTGGCTGCACTAACCGTGTGTCGGTAACTCCGTGAGACGTCAATTTAACAGGAATGGGGAATAGAAGAGCTATGGAGCAGCCGGACCAACACTATTTTTCAGATTAGAGTTTATAACAAATGTTAATATTTATGAGAATTTTTAACCGACTTCAAAAAAAGAAGACGGTTCTATGTTCCATTATATATTTTATTATGTATGTTTACCGATTTCTCCATCAACTGTTGATCGATTTAAATATTTTTTTCGTTATATTCTGTGTCTGATGATGGTAAGATGGTAGGATCTGATGATGGGATCCCAGGGAAATCGAGGGCAACCCACAAATTTTATAGGCACTTATTATTATTTTCATATACTTTTGAAGTCGGTTTTTAACGTGATCCACTTGTCTCTTCGGAAGTCTCCACAGCTCTCTGTTCGCTCGCGGCAAACGTTGGCGGCGTGATGCGGCCTTGTGTAACGACGACCAGCCATGCAATAATGAACTAAGTAATCTTTTTTTTTAAACTATATTATAGCCCCGTTGGTCCAGTTGGTAGTAAAACTGCCTTCTGCGCTTGTGGGCGTGGGTTCGATTCCCACCTAGGACCAACATTCATATGATGAACATAATGTTCATATAATATGAATGTTCATGTGTTGTTGTTTGTATCATATGACGTTCCTATTTAAGTATTACCTAATCAAAAATATGTATGTCTATCAGTCTGTGGTAGCCATATTACAAGCTTTTTTTAGTTTGGGGTGAGATGATCGTGTGTGCAAAAATGTCCCGAATATTTATTTATTTATCTTCTTTTTTTTCTTTTATTATAAAAGGTGTGTATGGACTCCAGACATTTATATAAAATTTCGCCAAAGCGATAATTTCTGACACAATAGCGAAGAAATATGTCTTCCTAAACTCATTGTTCTGACAAGAATTTTCCAAGATAAAAAGGATTTTAACCCGCGACGCAAATAGAGGGGTGTTATAAGTTTAACGTGTCTGTCTGTGTCTGTCTGTGGCATCGCAGTTCTTAAACGGCAGTAGGTTCCTATTTCGAATTAGTTTTTTTTTTTGTTTGATTTGACTTGATATCGAGAGTGTTCTTAGCTATGATTCAAGAAAATCAGTTTAGCCGTTTTAAGATGATTAGCTCTTTTTTAGTTTATTTTAGGAGGTTAAAAAAAAAATTATAATTGCGGACCCGGCAGACGTTGTCCTGCTCGCCTTAAACCATCCAGAAACCTAAAATTTCATCCAAATCGGTCCAGCCGTTTAAAGAGGAGTTAGGTAACAAACACGTACGAAGAATTGTATATGTAATAAGCTACCAGTTGCTTTGAGAAACTTAACGATTCTTGAATTTAAAAGAAAAATTAAGCCCTTTTTCATTCGAAATGCGTTTTACAAGCTTAATGATTTCATGAAAATTAATTTTAAGAAATGCACATTATAGTAACATGTCAAAAATTATATTCTAAGATCTTTATCTAAATGACATGTATTGTTTTGAACTAATTTACTAAAGAAATATTAATTAACTTTTATCAGACAAATTTTTAATACTTTACATATATTTCAACTAATTTTATATATATTTTTCTAACGATATGACATATTTTAAATAATTTTTAATCAATTTTATTTTGACGCTAAAATTTGTACCAATATTGTAATGTGAACTTTTTAACTTATGTGTAACTGTGCATAGTTAGTTTTAAGATTTAATTTTCTATAACAAATGTATTTGACCTACCTAATATAACGAACCATTGTTATAAGGTGATGTTATTTATTATAAGGTGGTGTTATAAGGTGAATAAAAATCTGAATCTGAATCTATATAATATATCGATAATAATGGCATGATTTTTACCTAATGTTTTTTTTGTCTGTCCTCTTTGTATACACCAAGTTTTTTTTCTTCTAATAGGCTTGCGTTTGACCGCCAACTCACAATATATACACAATTATATTGGCATCAATTCTGTTATGCCATTCACTGACTAAATCAAGATTTCGTCGGAAAGGTTAAAAAACAGACAGAGGGACCGACTTACTTTTGCTTTATATTAGTATGATTTTTATTAGTTTTCAGAATGATTCAGTGTGGCACACCGCGGTCCAGGGCAGCGCGCTAAAAGCTTTCAGAGCATCGACGTACGCGCAGTGTTATATCTATTTATGTTATTGTTTTACTTTTATTTTTTTACTGGCAAGTGCTTTCATTATGGCAACACCCTTTTCTAAGAGGGAGGCCTTTTCAGTGGATGTTTACTGGCTGATGATGTAATGTGACGTTTGTGAAATGTGAAGTGCTTTTATTAAGTAATCAAAATACAAGCTAACACTAACACTACAAAAAGAGACTGCCCATAGACCGTTGAAGGTCTAAAGACAATCCAAATGCTGAAGCCCACTATCAGTTGACAGCATACCCAGCATGCTGGCGGCATTACCATGCTGAATCGCAGTACTTATGTGTTGAACCAGAAACACGCCAGCATTTTTGTCACGCGTCGCATTAACCAGGCGCTCTGAAAGATTTTTGGAGAGCTCCCGATCCCCAAGGGCGCAATGTTTCGATCTCAAATAGCACAAATATGTAGCCATTGCCGAGGTTACATATTTGAGCCGTTCTGCTACTCTGCCGAATTGGGCGCCGCTAAATGGATAAATAGACCTCCCACTAGATGGACCGACGACAACGTGAGAGTCGCGGGCATCCAGTGGATGCAGATGGCAGGCTGTCGTTCAGTATGGAGGTCTAAGGGGGAGGCTTATGTTCAGCAGTAGACGTCTTCTGGATGATGATGTTGAAATAGATAAATTACTAGTACAGACCAGTATAAAGGCCAGTGCTATTAAGTAGTTTGCCCGCACTGAGAACTAGGTACTACTTTCCTACGAGCACATAATATATTCGTTTACTTTTATGCACCATCGCACGTGCTTCCATAACTTTTTTCTAGATAAGTCTTATCTAATACGAAAGAACGTTTTGTCCACACGTTATCCAAACAAATAGATATAAAATTAACGACGCGTGCACATGTATTGTACTTAATACGGGGAATAGAGATGTGGGGAGTGGATTTGTAGATATTATCGGTGGATTTGGTGTAAAATGGAGACACGGTAGAGATTATATGTAGTTGGTATTGATATTTAATTGATCAATGTTGATTATTTTTTACCGACTTCAAAAAAAGGCAGAAGTTCTATGTTCCACTGTATTTTTTTTTTATGTACGAGTATGTTCACCGATTTCTCGGCCAATTATGAATTGATTTTGATGATTCTTTTTTTGTTTGGTAGGCCATATAAATTTCATTAAAATCTGTTTATTTTCTCTGGTTTTTAAATCAAAATAACTGAAAATAAGTACCTAAGTCATCGAAATAATCGAAATTGCGTAATTACTCATTTTGTAGTCGGTTTTTAAATTGATAAATAAATATCTGGGACATTATTGCACACACAGTCATCTGACCCCAAACTAAGCAAAGCTAATATGGCTATTATTGAACACGGTTTTATTAGCTTGGTATGTATCTATGAATGATGTATGTAACGGAATCTTTAAACTTGATTTTCAACTACTTCAATACGTCGAATTAAATTGAAACTTTGCACACTTATCAAGGACCGATGACGATGCAATAATTTAAATAGTTTGTCCCATTACCACCAGGATCTTCAGGATTTGGGATTTTAAAGCGTGTTTTTTCGTATTTTAAATTGCGAGAATTATTATTTATATTATACTGGATTACGTGGAAAAGTGTATTTAGCCAAAAAGTGGTGCATAGTACCCACCATTATGGACAACTTTCACTATGGGAGCTACTTTGAAATCGTGAAAAAATAACAGCTGTTCCATAGAAAACTATCATTCATACTCGTCAAAATGGAAATGTATGTAAATGTGCGGAACAGCTGTTTTTTTGCAATTTCAGGCTTGGTCCCTTTGTAAAAAAAAAACAAAATTATTAGTATAATGGACCCCCTTCGGCCCAGTACATCCTTTCCGCGTAACCCTGTACATTTGCGGTCCCATTTAAGCATTAAAGGAGGATATTTCTAGTCTTCGGATTAGTGACTGTTTACAACCGAGCGCTACCGTGTTTCGGGTGGCATATTAAACAATTTATATATCTATAAACAATTTATTGAATTAAAAACATCTTTAGGCGCGTTGAGCCCTTTTTGCGTGAACAAAAATCATGGAACTCGCGGCATCGTCATGCTGTCACAGAATAGACAGCACTGTGTATTTTAAAACAGCGCCATCTCTTGTAGAATAGGTGAATTACAACTTAAGTTTTCACTTCTGACGTGCAGTCCTATGACTGATGTGTTTTTGAAGAGACAACCAAGACATTGTTGGTTTCTCAATCTAAATGCGAACTTTAGGAAAATAATATTTTACTACAGTTACATGATTATTTACGGGATATTTACCGTGGTAAGGTTGTGGAAGGAAGGTGTGGAAGGTTCATTCTTCCCGTGAACATGGTGCATGTAACTGCGCTGAAATATCGGGAGCTCCTTCCACAACCTTACCACGGTAAATATCCCGTAAATAATCATATAACTGTAGTGAACAACCGTGATAGTTTAAAACAAAACTTCCTAACAAAAACCATTTTTACTTAGGTATAACCATACACAGCACATTCAACCTTCCCCAATGATTAGCCATACATTAAAAGATGAAAGATTACCGCACCTACAATGATTTTATTACTGTGTCATCTAATTACTGTAGATATTTATCACTGACACATATGCCGTGTCAAGATTTTGAGGGTAGATAAGCAACCAGTGTAGAATAACCCTCGCGTCACAGCTACGTGTATGATAGCAGAGGTCTTGTGTTTATGGTACTTTCTGGCCACCTTTATATGAGCCCGTATTTTGAAGGATTCCGATGTGAAGCAGGGTTTGAATTGAACGGTTTTATAATAAAAGTAATCATGCTCCGGCGCATATGCGGAAATCTGGATAGCAAAAGTTCGTAAAATCGTAAGTAGGTAACCTACCCAAAAGGATAAATAATTTAGTATGCACAACTTATAAAACAGAAATTTAACGGGAACTTAATTTTTTTACTAAACATTAAAACTTAATATAACCAAGTATATAAAACCTTTATATAAAAGACCATTAGTAGAGGGAAAGGTCCCCAAAATGCTGGTGCCACGTTGAATGGCAATGCTCAATTTCTGTCCAAAATAGAAGCCAGCATTCTGAACACCTGACGCCTCCACCAATCGCCTGGCATCTGTATACGAGTACCTACGTATATTAATATCAGCAAAGACGAGATAATTAGATAAGATTGCTTAAAGCTATTGAGCGTTGATGGCCAGGCGGCAGCATGTGCGCTTTACAATACGGCACCCGGTTCAATCCTCGGCATTGTACCAATGACTTATTTAGACACTGTTTTAAACTATCACGGTTGTTCACTAAAGTTATATGATTATTTACGGGATATTTACCGTGGTAAGGTTGTCGAAGGAGCTCCCGATATTTCGGTGCCGTTACATGCACCATGTTCACGGGAAGACTTACCACGGTAAATATCCCGTAAATAATCATATAACTTATTTAGTACTTATATAAATTATGTGCAGTTTCGCAGTGCCTTAACTAGCCTTTTATGCGCCCGGTGCGAGCTTCTATAACTGCGCCCTTGAAAACAAAACTTGGTCCTGGCGTGGTCATTTCTGCGTCCCTCTAGAGTCTGCGCCCTGTGCCTGGGCACCGCTGGCACAGCCCTATTTAGTTTCGATGCCATTGCTCAAAAACAGTGAAGAAAAACATCATGAGGAAACCGGTATGTCCAAGAACCAAACCTCGAAAGTTCACCTTTGAAACCCCCAAAACTTAGCTAAGCCCGGGAATTTAGCAAGTGTTACAATCGTGGTACAAACCTCAAAAGTTCAAAAACATAAAACGTTTGTGACTCGTCGTGAAACCAAAGGATTCCAAATTCGATGGGTTTTCTGTTAGCCATTGAACATTTCCACTATTCCAGCACTACTCCATAGATCGGTTCAATGGTACCAAATTATTTTATTTGCGTCAGAATTTATTCCCTTTCTCATTCTCAACAAGCATACGGGCCGCCTAATGGTAAGCAATCACCGTCTTCTGGTTCTGGTCTTCTTTCTTCTGGATATTAATTTATTTTCCAAAACACTTGTAGGAAAAATATGGGCTGTTACAAAATGATACTTATGTCCAAATATGTTTTTCTGAGAAGCATGCAAATATGGAAGTCACAAACTAAGCTAAAATAAAATTACGTGTACTTTACGTAATCTGGATACCAATACAGTAGGTACATACGTAAGTTTCAAATTGATTTCACATAATAATTTTTATATTCTTCATACAAAAGTACTAGTTAAAACTTTCGGTAATTTACGCATGCGATTTTGATAGTCAGCAATAAGAATAGGTTTTTCCATAAATTCTATTATCACGGAAGCAATAATTAGGCTAATCTACACTAATATTATAAAGAGGAAAGATTTGTACCTATTTTTGTATGTTTGTATGTTTGTAATGAATAGGCTCCGAAACTACTGAACCGATTTGAAAAATTCTTTCACTGTTGGGAAGCTACACTATCCCCGGGTGACATAGGCTATATTATATTTTGTAGCGAGGCCGAAGGCCGAGCTTACACTCGTGCGAAGCCGGGGCGGACGGCTAGTATCTAATAATGGAAAAGTTTGTGTTTATGTTTCCCGCAGTCTGCAATTTATTTTGATTTCAAAACCAAACTACTGAACCGATTTTGATCTAATTTCTATGGGACTAATCTAGATAGTAGGTATATCCTTAAAAAAAGAATTGGAAGGGTTCTGAGGTAAAAATCATTTAAAAAAACTAATTGAGAACTCCTTCCTTTTTTGAAGTCGGTTAAAAATGCGGTGATGTCCGGCATCGGTAACTCCAGTCCGAACTAGAAACAAGGAGAAGTGACGCGCCCCACCAATTAGCTGATGGACACCACCCTGGTTATTGTACATTTGCGTACGATACAGGATGTGTAGAAAATAGTATTTCCATAAAACTTTCATGTCTGTTTTCTTGATAATAAGTTAAGGCTGAGTTTAGCGGCCACATCTATCTCCTTCGCACGTTTTTATCATTTTTGGAGTTTTTAAAATGACTGGGTGAGAATTTCAAAAAAGGCTGATTGGATCTTTAGAATGACACCTCAATTTTAGTGTTGATCGTTTTTGACTAGAGGGCGCTTCCTGTACACTATTTGCGGTGGAGCACTGTGCCTGTGACATTAGCCGAACGGCCCCCTGATTATATAAATAGCAACTCGCGACTTAGTCGCAAATTTGACAATTTCAATATGACTGAACTGTCAAATTTGCGACTAAATCTGTCACAAAACAGCTAACGCAGTGTTACAGACACTGAGATGTAACTAATTAAGTACTTGATATAACTGAACATAGTATAACTTTCTTCCTATTCTTCCTTTTTTCCTTTCTGTTTCGTCCTCAAATTTCGTAATGTTCTCACAAGCAGCTCGCAAAAGCAGCTGTCTACAAAGAAAACACTACATCATCTGTGCAAACAAGCAGGCGGAGTCGGGCGCAAACAGTAACTATATACGGCGGGATCGGGTAACACCCTGTAGCGAGGTGGTAATGGAAAGGACATACGGCTTGCACGAACGAACAACTATTTAAATAAATACATATTCGGGTCGTTTTTGCACAAAATGGTCATCTGACTACTACTACTTAGCTTGTAGTATGGCTGCCAGAAACTGATATACGTACATACAGAGTCGCATTAACCCTATCGGGGCCCCTAGGCGTTTCTCGGGGCCCCTTTTCGATAAGTTTCGATAAAATACTTCCACATTCAACCAAATGCCATTAGATGTATATTTACAGTAAGTAAAATCATTTTTTTCTATGGCAACATTACCAGATAAATATGTAAATAATGGGGAATGTCAGTAATGAAACTTTTTTTTTCTTAGTGCCTAGCCCGCATTGACTAGGCCCCGTGGGCCCCTAGGCGGTGCGGGGCACCTAGGCAGTTGCCTAATCCGCCTCGGATCCGAGTGATTATAAGTACTTGTACTATTATGTATTCTGCGTAATGCGTAAGTTCAGCAATGGCTGGAACTGAAAAACCAAATGAAAGAAAAAGAAAATACATTTTATTCGACATTACCTCAAAAAACTTATATTTAGAAGATAAAGTCAGTGTTGATGGCATTGAAACTGCAGTGAGGTAGCGTTCACGCCGCTTTAGTTCTCGATTGTTATAAACAAAGTATCAAAGTTGTTAAATCAAAAAAATACTGTACAAATTCTTGCCGTCCAGAAATCGATAACCCCATCACTTAAGATTCCTGCTAAATAATAGACTAGTGCAAACATAGTAATATTTTTGATTATATTATTTTGATTATATATTTTTGACAACCCTGCAATTTTTCAAGATCAAGTGAGGGTAGGAAAACAAAATACCCGCTCTTCTCGCCGGACTCACCCGCAGTTTTCAGTCAGCTCGTGACCACGGCCATTGTAACATGGTCGAAACATCGAGCGAAAGGTATCTATTTCTACCTATAGTGCAAACATGTTCGCGTACATTTTGCTTGCCACATTCCCACCCCGTAAGTCACGCCCACCACCTGGCGCGAGCGTGACGTCATCATACGAATGGACATCGCAATTATATGAAGATTAACTTTAAACGCGATGCTACCCTTAATTGCGAGTATAATAGGTGTGGTGTGGTGTGATGTGGTGTGGTGTGGGTGAATGGGGTGCTGATTTAAGTTGGCTTTTTGATTTTATAGTATTTTAGTGGAAGGGTGGTGATCATATCGAAAGCTAGTAGCGTAGGTGTCAATGTTAATGCGTCTTCACAACTCATAATAAGTCCATAAAACCCCATATACTCGTATAGAATTTATACTGAATTTATATATTCTCTGTTGTCAGTTTGTCAAAACTTGTTTTGCATAATATACAGGCCTTGTGCTTAGTTTGTGGTTCGCGACAATTCTATTTAGGCAATAAGAGCATAGTGTTTGCTATCTATTCTATAAGTAGGTAATTCTCTAAGTAAGTTTTGCGAAAGGATCAAAAGGGGACTGAAAATTTGTATATAAGTCTACGCGTACGAAGTTGTGGGGAATAACAGCTGGTTTCTATGTGATTTCTTGCTGGAAATAAATTATTTAACCGGAATTAAGAAAGTACAAGGTGTGATATTTTATCATATTTTTAAACTTAAGATTGAATTGTTTAGGCGTAAATTGCATCATCGCCTAACATCAAGCCAACACAAGGGCGAATGCAAACCTATTATAAAAAAAAAAAAAAAAACAGTTTCTGAAACGCAGTGGTAGAGCTACGGAGAGCAGTACAAAACGAGACGTAAACCCGCGTTGTCGTCTGAAATCTGCTAAGAGAGCGGTAAGTGCTCGTGCCGGCTCGCTACGACGAACTTTGTACTTTCGTTCCGTTCAAGGGCAAAAACTATGGTACTATTAAATAGTACCGAAGTAATGGTACCACGGAATAGCCGCGCGTAGCTTGCGCGGTCAAAATACACTCGTGGTGAAGAGTTCTGTTACAGTAATAAATCAGCCAATCAATTCATAACACAGTCTTCCAATTATAATATGGAAAACTTATTTTCCTATTTTCATCATCATCATCATAATTTCATCCAAAGGACTTCCACTGCTGGACATAGGCCTTCCCCGTCGATCTCCAAAATGGCCGGTTGGAAGCGGCCTGCTTCCAGCGTTTCCCTGCGGTCTCTTTTAGGTTGTCAGTTTTTTTTCGTATTTTAATAGCTTATATTTCGTCATAGCAAGGCCGTCCCGGCTCTAACCAAGGGGAAGGCATCATCGTCAATCAGAAACTAACATAAATATGCTTTTACCCCCTCCGTTTCACCCCTCAAGGGTGCAAATGTACCTAAACGGGGGCCGCACAGGCCGCAGCGTGGGGCCGCATGAATTTTTGGACTTGCAAGGATTTTCGCACTCTAAGGATTTACATTTTAGGCATACTCGTGTTTTTGTTATGTGTCTACTAATGGAAGGAAATGTGCGTGGAAGTTTTAATGTTTTAATTTAATTTGTGTTTTTGTTTTGAGTGTTTGGGGAGCGTTGTGTAGAGCATTTATAAACCCTACAGAGGTAAACCTACCTAAGTACCTACTTCTCTAGTGTAGGGTTTGAAACATCTAAACATGTGGAAAAATTACGAATATTTAAGTGTGTAAATATGAATCGTATTATATACAGCTATCAACTTCAAAATGTTCGCGTAACCCAGTTACAAACTTGCACTAGAATACGTTCAATTCTATAATTTCACAAAGTTTCATACATGGACGGTCAATTTCTTCAACGGTCTATGGACAGAGAAAATTTTCTCTTTCCCTCCCGTTGGTCAGACGGCGCCGGCGCCGGCGGTCCGTGGTACGTGGTACGAACGTCTGTTACAGCTTTTAGTGTCAGCTTGTATTTTGTTTAGTTAATAAAGGCACTTGCCCGAAAAAAAACAATAATTATTTGTTAATCCATAGATGTCAATATAATAATACTTCCTAAAATATAAAACTATAAACGAATCTAATAAACCCATCAGGGGCCTTACCCCTAGCTCGAAAAGTTGACTCGCATAGGTGTTATTTGTCTAAACGGTACCATCAACTACGATAAGCGGTAGTTATTTGATAGCCAAGCTTTGCTATTTTCACGCACACACGCATAGTAAAACGGATTATCGTTCATTCAAGTTAGACGCTTTTAAACGATGCAGCTTATATAAGTTGGTTAATTTTAGGTACCTATCAGGTACCTACTAAAAGTTGGCTCGCAAAAGTGAACCTAGGGGTAAGGCCCCTGCCCGCAGGCAAGGTATCCAACATGCTAGCCGCATGGCGATGGATTGCAATACTAACGAGTTGTTCAAAATTTCGTATACTATAACACTAAATGTAATAATTATGGTCAAAAAATTACCTAATTATTCCAAAGGTCACTATTCTAAATAAAATTACCTACCACCACGTCAAACAGTTTGGCCCGCCATAGTGAATATTCATAATAATTATAGTGGCATCATTAATATCGACTGACAGACAGACAGGACAGGGGGCTATTGATGTATTGATGATATATAAGTAATAATAACTAATGAGGTCATGATTATATTGCGTGCCTAATATTAACGCATTGGGTAAACTTGAACTTTTTACTCATCGATGCTTGAAGCCGAAGGTCGGGCTCATCATGCTTTCCTTGGAGAAATAAAAAAATATTTTATGGGCAAAACATGATACGCCGTGACCAATATGGTTTGAACATCTATTGTGCATGCGTTTTTTAATATATGTATGAATTACATACCTACTCGTTTTTTGTGCAAAGAAGCTATCTTTAGCTTTATCTAGTCATTTGTCAAAATAATAATTCTCGTAGATTAAACACAAGCGAATTCTGAAGACCCTGGTGAGCATAATGGGACGAACTATACAAATTATTGCATTATCATCGGTCCTTGATAAGTGTGCAAAGTTTCAAATCAATCCGACGTTTTGAAAGGGATGAAAATCACGTTCAAAGATTCTGTTACACAGATTAATACCAAGCTAATTAAACGTGTTAAAACACAAAATTCTTTAATTGCCAGTTTTTTTTATATTTACAGATACATATATTTACGGACTAGCTACCCGCCCCGGCTTCGCACGGGTGTAAGCTCGGCCTTTGGCCTCGCTACAAAATATTATATAGTCTATGTCACTCGGGGATAGCGTAGCTTCCCAACAGTGAAATAATTTAGAAAATCGGTTCAGTATTTTTTGAGTTATGTCGTTACAAACATCCGAAAATACAAACCTTTTCTCTTTATAATATTAGTATAAAAGAAAGAAAGAAAGAAAATAAATTTTATTCGGCACCTTTACAAAAAACTTATATCTAGAGGATACAATCAGTGTCGAATGGGTCCGTCTCGAGTATAGATTAGTATACAGGTGTTGTGGCCTCTCCTGTTAAGTTATGACAACATGTATTAGGAGAGACTATTTTGTGAAAGTTGAACATAATTTTTGGCGAAGAGAGTCCTTGGGCCTTAGTTTTAGCGATTCTGTTTGGGTACCTGTGAAAAGTTGCGTGACCAGCAAAACGTTTCTCGGATTTTCTGCACTGCGCAGTTAAGACGTAGCTACGAGTATAAGGCCTCCTAGTCACAGAAGAAAAAAAATAACATGATACGCGAGCGCTACAACTGGTAATTGCCCCAAAGCGTATTTCATACCTATCTATAAGTAAAGTAACCAAAGTGAAAGGGGTAGGTATTAGGGCATGCAAAACTCGGGTAATTGAAAAAACCCGGTTTTTTCGAGTTTTCAATTTCAAAAACCGGTTTTTTCGAGTTTTTCGGGTTTTTCGAGTTTTTCTTTATTTAAGCCTTAAAAATATTGTATTAGTGTGTGCAAGTAAAGAAAATGCTGAAATTTAGTTATATATGTATTTGCACTTGCATATTTTTATTGTTTAGCTTTAACAAGAGATTAATCAAGTAACATTTGGTATAATGTTGAGACTTCCAGCGTCCCGAACAAGCCAGTTTCCTTAAAGGCTGGAGCACCATAAACCACATACACACGCTCCGCCACATTATACAGATGACTGAGGAGTGTAATCGGCCATTATGCCTAGCGTTCGTGGACTATTAAAAAGCCTTTGATTCAATCGACACCTGGGTAGTATTGCAGTCCCTCCAGCGTTGTCGTATCGACTATAGATATATCGAAGTGCTGAAGTGTTTGTATAGAAACGACACCATGTCGATCAGATAAAAGGAGAGCACGGAACCAATCCAATTGTAGAAAAGCGTGAGACAGGGAGATGTTATCTCTCCAAAACTGTTCACGAACGCGTTGGAGGAAGTTTTCAAGCTTAGACTGGAACAGATTCAGCATCAACATCAATGGCGAATACACCTTCGTTTTGCCGATGATATAGTTATCATGACAGAGTCACTATAGAACCTCAATACAATGCTCAGCGACCTCAGTAGCCTTTCCCAACAAGTGGGTCTTAAAATGAACATGGACAAGACAAAAATCATGTTCAATAGATAGATAGATAGAAAACTCTTTATTGTTCACACCAAAAATTATAAACGTACATAAAAACAACTTAAAAAACTAGTGAAACAATTGGCGGCCTTATCGCTATAAGCGATCTCTTCCAGGCAACCTTATCTCTTCAAGGTAACCTTAATATTCAATGTCCATGTTATACCCGTGCCGGTAGTTATAGGGGACGATACTCTCGAAGTTGTTGACTATTACATTACATGTATCTTGGTCAGATTGTTCAGTTAGGTAAGTCCAACTAAGGCAAAGAGGTCACCCAAAAAATCCAACTCGGATGGGCAGCGTTCGAGAAATTGCGTGAAATTTTCTCGTCAAAGATACGACAGTGCATAAAAACAAGGGTCTTTGATCAATGTGTGTTGCCGGTGATGACATATGGTACTGAGACGTGGTCCTTAATTGTTGGCCTTTTGTAGAATCTCAGAGTCACACAACAGGCAATGGAGAGAGCTGTGCTCGGAGTTTATTTGGGCGATAGAATCCTGAACGTGGATATTCGCCAAAGAACCAGAGCCACCAACATAGCTATTAAAATTTGCAAGTTGAAGACGCAGCCTAGGTAGGCCCCCACTAGATGGAACGACGACATCGTGAGAGTCGTGGGCATCCAGTGGATGCAGATGGCAGAGTGTCGTACAGGGTGGAGGTTAAAGGGGGAGGCCTATTTTAAGCAGTGGACATCTTCCGGCTAATGATGATGACGATAGACAGCGGGAGTCACTAATTAGTCTATGTTGGGGCATGTTAAACTTCTTAGTGTGAAAAGCCGCGACGGAATCTTCAATAGAACTGCCTGACATCTTCAGCATTTTATTACATTCTTTACCCTTGGAGCTGTTTTCATCCGTGGCATGCAATGATTAAAACCATGCTGATGATTTATCGCAAGCAGATTTTTTATACTCTATATATTTTAATGTTGCTGAATCGGCACTGGCAGTCCTCCTATTTTTTTTCTCTCTGTTGATATGAAGAACTAGTATAGCGTACGTTTATCAAAATATTGAAAATAATAATATGGGATGATGATGGTTATTGATTTAGCTATGTTAACACAAAAACATGAAAATTGAGAAACATAAAGACTATACATTAAAATACGTAGTAGTAGAAATATTGTCAAAAAATCATAGAGATATCATACCTAAACGTGCCAAAAAATATATATGTCTGAACCAAAACTTGGCGCACGCTACACATTGCGCCAACTTTATGGTTAGTTGTAAGGCAATCGCGATCCGACTATAATGCCCCGCGATGCCAGTGCTGTAATTCCATAGTTGACAAGCGACGTTGAACGCTATGCAAGCGACATAACGTCTAAATAAAACAATATATTACTCCCTAATACTTAATTATTATTATAGATTGTAGTCAACGTATTAAATTTATTCGATCAGTAGAGAAGAAATACAGAAATAGTAAGTTTTTATGAAGTTTCATTGTTTATTAATGTTCTGGTGGTAGTATTTTACATAAACCATCGTGAATAAAAAAAACTCGAAAAACCCGAAAAACCCGGTTTTTCAATCCTAAAAACCCGGTTTTCAAATCAGTCGGTTAATCGGGTTTTTCGGGTACTCGGGTACCCGGTTTGCATGCCCTAGTAGGTATGTAGCCAGGTAACCGAACGGGGCAATCTTCTAATTGCAATATAATCCATGTTTAGAAACAACGGCCCGTTGTACCCGCGGGCGAGTTAACCCCTTCACGCTTTTACTTTAATGAACTGGATGCAATTTTAACAGTTTTTAACCGACTTCAAAAAGGAGGTTTTATGTTCAACAGTATATTTTTTATGTATGTTCACCGTTTTCTCCGCCAATTATGAATTGATATTGATGATTCCTCTTTTATTTGGTAGGCCATATTTCAGAGGTGGTTGCATATAAATTTCATCAATATCGGTTTAGTAGTTTGGTTTTTAAATCCAAATAACTGAAAAAAAAAAAAAAAACAAGTAAACGGAATTGCGTATTTCAATTTACTAAAAAAACTGATTTTTGAATTGATAATTATAATAGACACACTCCCAACTTCTGTACAGTAAATATCTAAATAGAAATATACTTCTATTGCTACACTTAGTTCATAAATGTAATCTTTATTATGCTTAGATTATAATAATAGATTTATTCTTATGACAATAAAGAATATCTTATCTTATCACGTAAAAAAATATATCTTTAAGTCCGCTGAACGAAGAGTTTTTAAAGTGAAATTTCTTTAGGCGCGTTGAGAACTTTTTGGGTGAACTAAAATCATAGTACTCGCGACGTCACGCTGAACCGTATATTTTAAAACAGCGCCATCTCTTGTAGAATAGATGAATTACTAAGTACTAATTTTTTCACTTCTGACGTGAAGTCCTATGACTGATGCGTTTTTTTATTCTCTGTGGTCGAAAAGACGGCCTATAATCTATAATAGCAGAAATCAATGAGTGCGTACTCATCACCACGAATGCTACGCCGAGGGTAGTCCGCGTCACCGACCACCCTCGCGCGCAGTGACCGTGCTACTGTCAATATAAATAGTGGACGGAATTCATTAAGAGCAAAACAATCACTAGGAAATCATGGTTCTTTCCATTTTGCAGGGTGTTTTCTTAGGGAAAACATGATTGCACGTACCTAATTTATTATTTTTCTTTCAACTACGTAGTAATGTTATCATTAATCACACCAAAACGGATCACAAAGGACGTATTTTTTGCATAGAATCAAAACAGTGCAGAAATGTTATATGAAATCTCATGTTTGCACAGTTTTTCATTAATGAACTGTTTTTTATTTAGATATAAATTTACCACAGAGTTTTAATGTTTCTTATTAAGGTGAAACGTCTCACTTTGGCGGGAAATTCAAATTTCAAACAGTTTTTTTTGTTCTTGTAGCTAGGCCGAGTAGTTAGGGTCATTGTGGGAACAGTGGATCATGGGTACACACTGAATCATTACGATGTTTAGCAGACGAAACGGCTTAATAGATTCTATCTCTATCCCGCGCCTCCCTTTCGAGTATACTGCGCACCCCTCAAGTCAGCACGGCATTGCGACCTCGTGCGCACGTGTTTCGGCGGGTCAAAAAAAAAAAAACATGTAAGTTTTGGTGTTAATTCTTGTTCTTACGTATTAGTTTTATGCATTACACAATACTTTCTCATGGAAAGTATATCTATAGCATTACTTTGGCGTAATCTTGCTACCTGTAATGGTGTTTTGAATTTATTTTATGACACAATAAAAACAATATGGCGGAGAGGTACACAGTGGATAGTTAGTTAGAGGGATACAGTGGATCATGATTCACTGTGTACCGTCATTGTGTGCCGTGTATTTAAAGTGTTTCTAATGATATTTGTTTTAATTTTTGGTTTCTGCAGAATGCCAAGGAAAGCGCCACCAGGTGGAAGAAAAATTGGAAATGTTTCTGAAGAAACAATGAAAAATGCACTTAAAGAAATAATAATGAAAACTATGAATCGCAATGAAAACTTAGACTACTTTGTCAGTTATTTGCGCGGAAACCGAAACTATCAGTTTACCATGCCAACTGTTCCTGACTTAGCTTATGTTAGGGATCATGATATAAAATTAATACTGCCGAAACCAAATGTTGGAGGAAGCACATTGCGCCAGCAATCTTACTATTACTTTGATACAGACTTTACTCAAATCGATATTCGATAAAGACAATATTATTATAATTTTGCTAGTTGATTGATTTTCATGTTTAACTACAAGAATTGTTATTTAGGTTTGATTTTTATTTCTGATAACAAAGAGTGTTATGTTGTATTGATAAATGTTCAAGATTTTGATCTCAGCTAAGTTACTTATTCAAGAATGACACTATTATACCAAAAACAATTAAAGATTACATATATAATATTTTTATTTTTTTTAATATAACCTGCTCTATTCACTGTGTAACCTCTGATTCACTGTGCACATATACTATGATTCACTGTATACCCATAAGAGTATACAGTGGATCATTTCTCATATTTAAAAAAATAATCAATATCATCAAAATGGTTATTGACAGATAGTTGCTCTCTTACCAAAAAATATAGACTAGTAACATAACTAGCTAGCTTTACAATATAAAAGCTGTAAGTAGTAAAGTTAGTTATCTATGTTGCTTCGAAAAAATACTGATTCACTGTTCCCACAATGACCTGTAAACGATAATGATGTTCGCGAAATTTGATTATTATTCTTTACAAACTCGCGTAAAGTTATTTATCTCCAAAGCACATTATTACATACATTTGTCAATAAACAAATTTATGCTGTTTCAAACGGTTTATTGCCAAATGTAAGTAATATCAAGAATGATGGTATCTATCTTTTGTCGATGGTAATATGGTGATTAACTGATTAATAGCTGTACATGATAATGTAAAGAACGACCAACAATTCTCGCGAATTTGTGAAATGGCATAGTGCCATTTCACAATAATTACCCGGCCTAGCTACAAGGACAAAAAAACGGTTTGAAATTTGATTTTCCCGCTAAAGTGAAACGTTTCACCTTAAGTTTAGTATAAAATGTATGCATTAAATCAAAAAGATACTGGCTGAAAAAAAATCACCGGCATAAAACCGACTTGGTGAAAATAATTGTAAGTTTTAGGCACAGACATTTAATACAGAACAGACTGAACATGTTTTTTACAACTACATTCGCAAAAACAGTTATGTTTGCATCTCTCTCGATTACACAAAAATCACATATTCGTATCTCGTTTTGTCGTAACGTTGCAACATAATAGAAAAAAATGAGCATGTGGTACGGTGTTCCAAGTCACCATTTTGGTAAGCATCAATATATTGACAGAAGGCTGACAGCGAAAACCACGGCTTGCAAAAATTACCTAAAATAAAAGTTATTTTTACATATTTGGTTTAAAAGATACGAAAATACTATGGTGAAGTGCAATGTCCTCATGTGTTTTAATTCATCTCATAAGATGCCACCCGGTATAACGTTTCACACGTAAGTTTCGTGTGTTATAATAGAGATTATTTTGAATTTCTATTTTTTCTTGTTATTTTTCATAAACTTTACAATTTGACGGCTTGGGAAGGTTGTGTTTCTTTCAATTTCATAAATGTACAAGTTTGGTGGGTGTAATAAAAGTTAATAAGTAGTTTTCTTTTAAAATATATTGATTCGATCATTGTTTGGCGTTTGAGGTACTTAGACATTGTCCAGGGAACGTATTCAGTAGCCAAGAGAATGTAATACTCCTTTCAGTAGTATAATTAAAATAGTATAAGTTATTTTCTTTAAAAATTCATTGTATCGATCATTGTTTTACGTTTACGGTATTTAGACATTGTCCAGGGAATTTATTTCAGAATCAGAATTCGTATTTCAGAAGAATAATTAAAATAGATGATTCAGCTTGATGTGATTATGATGACATGAACCTTTTTCATTAATTACTAGCTGCTTTTCTTAAGTAATGTAAATAAAGTACCTACCTACCTATTGTGGTTCATGTCATATATATACGTAGTGATCTAGATAGTGTAATTAAAGGGTTATTTAGACATATGTCAAGTAACAAACATTTTTATTACATTTTAGATTTTCCCAAGGATGAAGAGTTGAGAAACGCATGGTTGAAGAATTTGAATCGAGAAAATTGGCAGCCCAGTGCGACAAGTTTGTTGTGCTCAAAGCATTTAGAGGCACATTTGTTCGACCGGACTGGTTTCCGTGCAATCCTTAGAGAGTACGAGGTGTAATGCTTATTGGAACAACAGTTTTCAATGAACAGTCGCTATCACTATCATGAATCTCAAGTTGTACTAACTACATTATGATAACTTGCATGTAATAATTTTCAGAGCGATAACATACCAAGTGAAAGGAAAGCCACAAAAAGAGGTGTTACTGGCAAAAATGTTCTGCGGGAGCTGCAGAATACCTCATTTCCATCAAATTCAGATGCTGCAACCACATGACACATCTGGTAAATTGTTTTATACAAAAATAAATGATTTGACTTGGTCTGGTGTGTTTGAATATTAATACCCAATGGGAACATCCATAAATTCCATCACATAAAGAGGAGGGGAGGAGGGGTCGACGAAGTGTGACTGACAAGGGGTAGGGAGGGGTCGTAAATTTTGTGACGTTACATTTCAGATACAATATAATAGTATCTGTTAGCACTATTATAAAAGAATGTCCTTGAGTCCGTCCCGCGTTTTGCAAATGTTTGCGTGTAATGTATATGTAGTGTATTTTGCATCAATATTTTTGAGGCTTGTTGGTTCTGCTTGGTATTATATGTCTGTGGTTTTAGGTAAATTTTTGAGAAGATGAATTAAACTTTGTTTTTATTGAGTTTTTATTTTGAGTAGTATATTTTATCACGGTAGGTAGATTGGTAGTTGAAAGAAAGGTAAATTACACACCTTGCTAAAGTGAGTAATTATCACGATTTTAATTTAGTTTCACAACACTCGTGCATTAATAACTCATTTTTCGCTCGATGCAACAATCTACAATTTATCGGCTAAGGCCGTCAAATATTTGATGGTTTTCACTTTATTTTACGACTGGCAACGATTGTGGTTGTAAGTGTTGAGAGTAGTCGCGTTGACTGGTCTGTGTGGAAAGTAGACACTCGAAGGTAGACTGCTCAATTCCACATGTCTTCTAAGTCATCATCATAATCAGCTGTCTTATAATAACTTAGTCCAAAGAGATGTTCTCTCTTCTTCCCATTTTTCTATCGGACTGCCAGAGCGAGCACGACAAATCGACACTGCTATATAGTTGACATTCCAAAAACCCGTACGAAGCGCTTTGTACCACTTTTATTGTGGGAACCTCCGATAAAAGAACTGATAATCAAACGGCTATATAGATTTTACTAAATCATAGCTAGGAACAGTGTCGATCAGTGTCAGTGTGTCAGTGTCGAGTGAAGTCACCTTTCAAATAAAATAAAAAAACCAAAATCGCGACAGTTATATCTATGATTATTAACGGGATATTTACCAATACAATACTTTATTATAACACCATAGTTACAAGTCAAACTTCTCCAGTACACTCTCCTACAACAATGTAGAGTCTGTGCGGAAAGAGAACCGTCGTGGCGAAAAATGGAACTACAAAACAATATGATTTTGATTATTATATTAATAGGTTGTATTATTTAGACAGAATTTTGTATCAATTTATTTGACAAAGTGTAGAAATATCAAGAATCATAGTCGCGCTATAATGGCGTAACAGTGTTGTCACCATAGCAAATACGTTAAAAAAACACAGTTGCGCCCTCAAATTTTATGACGGTTCTCTTTCCGCACAGACTTTATATAAAATTATATCTTAATAATATTATTATGTAGGTCTAGGTACATTAAATAATAATTTATAGAGAACAACCGTGATAGTTTAAAACAGTTTTTTTTTAAATCAAAATCGGTTCAGTCATTTGGGAGGTACGATGCCACACACACACAGATACACACGTTAAACTTAAAAAACCTCTCTTTGCGTCGGTGATTAAACACCACTAACAAAATCACAGATAAGTACAAAAATATTTTAAATTCTGCTATCTATGAGAATCATAATAAGTATCTTCCATTGTCTCTAATTGCGACCAATCACGTCGATTGCTCCGAATTGAACGGTTCTGTACAATGGAGCCGTTTTCATACAATGGCTGGCTGGCTGCATGGCTGGATGGCTGGCTGCGCTGATGAGATGTGACAGGTTTTGATGAGTTGTCGCGAATCTCGAGCGTTTACCTTGATTGAGAGTTGGGTAGAGTGCGTGGGAAATTAATGATCACAAATAGTCACAATAAAAAATTTAATTCAAAATTTGGTTGGTATTTTGATAAGGTTTTAGAATTATATTTCACACACACACACACACACACATCATCAGCCAATTAACGTCCACTGTTTGACAAGGCCTCCCTCATAGAGAGGAGTGTTGCCATATCCCCATGCTTGGCAGGCGGCTTGGGGATCGCAGTACGTTCACCGTGTACTATTAGGACGCTGCTGCCCATCCTCCGGTGGTTCTGGTCGCAGTTTTAGGACATGCCCGGGTCCAAAATACAAAATACGAATACGAATTATATTTACTGGCCACAAATACTAACATTAATGTCACAAGTAAATAGTTTTTATAAAGAATTTTCAGAATTTAACAAAATTCATTATCAACCTATCATGCTCCTACTACTGTGACACAGGCAATATAATTATGCTGCTACAATTATTTGACAGCCCCGTTAGCTTAGTTGGTAGTGATCCTGCCTTCTGTGCTTAGGGGCGTGGGTTCGATTCCCACCTAGAACTAACATTTTGTGTGATGAACACTTGTGTTTGTTCTATGTCTGGATGTTCATATCTTTATCAAATATATATGTATGTATATCAGTCTCTGGCAGCCATATTCCAACCTTTGCTTAGTATGGGGTCAGATGACCATGGTGTGCCATAATGTCCCAGATATTTATTTATTTAAATAAAATATCTAAATAAATATCTGGGACATTATTGCACACATGGTCATCTGACCCCAAACTAAGCAAAACTTGTAATATGGCTGCCAGAGACTGATATACATACATATATATTTTTAAATACATACTTAAATAGATATTAACACCCAGACATAGAACAAACACAAATGTTCATCACACAAATGTTTGTCCTAGATGGGAATCGAACCCACGCCCCCAAGCACAGAAAGTAGGATCACTACCAACTGAGCCACCGAGGCAGTCAAATTTTATTGTAATACATAACTTAATTAAGTTAGACTTTGACACTGTAAAATACTTTGGATATCAGCCAGTCCTTTAATCTATGCTTGTACTAATATGTAATTGTGCGTCTGCTCGAATAGGGTAGATGACTGATGTTTTTATAGTTGAAAACAATAACTTTGATGAAGAATTTAAGTAAATATAATCAGAATAGAATGTATATGGCGTACAGGGAAGTGACGTCAGAACTTGCTGATTCGCGCTCTCTGTCTAGCATGATATTAAAATGCTTATAAGCTGCTTATTTTTAGTCAGATTTTCATTAAGCAGCTACCTATATTTATGAGATACATTTTAATAGGACAATAAAAACAAACTGTTATTTAGCGTTACTCTTACTGACTTCTGTGTTGGTCACCTTTAACTTCTGAACTCAAAACTTTTTTTTACATGAATATATTTTGTCATTACTTGCTCATCTCATTACAGTAGGTACCCCTCGTTTGTCCATCCGTAATTATCACCATACACGTAACGCCAGTTGCACGCAGTCACGCGTGCCGCGCCATCTGGCGTGCGCACGCGACTGATTAGCGTTATGACTTAGCGTTGATTGGAGACACGAAATTAAATGCGATAAATATTGGCAGAGAATAGATCATTATCTTTCTTTAAAGAACAATATACAGGGTTACTAGTAATCAATTAACGTCCTCTTAAATACGTCAAAACAAACACCTTTTTAACCGACTTCCAAAAAGGAGGATGTTATGAATTCGTCTGTTTTTTTTTATTTGTTGGCTCAGAACTTTCGACTGGGTGAACCGATTTTGATGATTCTTTTTTTATTTTAAAGCTGGTGATTCTCGTGTGGTTCCATTTCAATTTGGTCCAGTTCTCACATTTTTATGAAGTCGGTTTTTTTAATTGATAATTAATATTTCTCGTTACATTAGATACAACTCGTACTTTTTTGAACAATGTCTTTCCGCAAAAGTGACCTCTACCACGCAACCTAAGAGGACTGGGAGTTACATACGTATTTCTATGGATGTTATAGTAGTAACCTACTAATATTATAAACTAGCTACGCCCCGCGGTTTCACCCGCGTAGTGATGAAAATCGGTGATGATGAAAAGTACCCTTTGTGTTAAGCCAGGACATAAGCAATGTATATTCCAAATTTCATCCAAATCCATCAAGCACCCCGTTATAACGGGGTGCTTGAAACCGACACCTCTCAACAAACTGTACCCACTTGCAGGCATCGCACCACCAGCAGCTCGCAGAAATGTTGCCTGCGCCGCTGAAAAAACTCGTCAGGAAACAGACTACCGCCACTCACTGTTTAACGTACAGACATCTAACAGCCGTCTCAAAAGCCGCCGATGCTTTTTAAAACATACAATAGCTTTGGAAGGTCACCCCCAAGACGCTCGACTTGCCGTGTGGCAAAAACTACACAGTCCACCTCCCAATTACATTGTCCCTGCCGAAGAGCTCCCCCCATGCCATAAAGAACCACGGCCCACTTGGAAAACCCTGAACCGACTTCGGTCCCAAGTGGGCCGAAGTCGGGATAACATGGCAAAGTGGAATTATATAGAATGCTCTGATACCGAATGTCTTTGTGGTGTGAACCCTCAGACTCGACTCGAAAGAAGAAGATCCAAATCCAGCCGTTTAGTTATTGTAGCCGTTTCTGCGTGATTGAGTAACAAACATCCATCCATCCATCAATACATCCATCCATTCATCCAAGCTTTCACATATATGATATTAGTGTGATGTGATAGTGTGATGTTAGAGTTTGTTTGATAGTTGGTTACTCTTTCATGCCGCAACAGAGCAATGGATAAAGTAGAGGGCCGGAGAGTGATACAGGTTACTTTCCCCCCCGGAAAAACATACGGTTCTGAAGGAAATGTCAACGCGGGTGAAACGGCGAGTTTCAGCTAGTATACATATATTAAAAAACAAGCCATTGTTAATGTTGAACCACATGTAACAGTTCTACTATCGCTTTTTAATGGAAAAATCTAATACGTCTGTCTGTGTGTCCGTCCCACCTCAGTAATTGACCACTTACCCTACTTTAAAACCATTTGTTACTTTAGAGAAATCACTATTGTTCAAGGTGAAAATGTCCGCCTATACTCAAATTAAGTTTTTCAGCTGCAGTTTCGTTGTAAAAAAGAGAAAGAAAAATAATCTTTTAAAATTTCACTGTAGTAGCTACATCGGTAAACTGCATCTACTGGCCTTTTGGAAAAACTCTATTATATGCTTGGAGTTTCTTTATGCAATAAAATTCCGTACAAAGATATTCGCCAAAGAACCAGAGTCACCGACATAGCTAAGATTTGCAAGTTGAAGTGTCATGGGCAGGCCACATCGCTCGAAGAACCGATAACCGATGGGGAAGAAAGGTTCTTGAGTGGAGACCACTAACCGGAAGATGCTCGTATAGGTAGGCCTCCCACTAAATGGACCGACGACATCGTGAGAGTCGCGGGCATCCAGTGGATGCAGATGGCAGGATGTCGTTCAGTATGGAGTTCTAATGGTGTTTTACCTCAACAGTGACGTGTTCTGGCTGACGATAATGATAAAAGACCATTCGCGAGTATTACAAACTAGCTGAAGGTGTAAACCGCGATTTTCCAGTTTTTCCGAATTTTCTGGGAGGGAAAGTATCCTATGTACGTCCTTATGATGTAGTGTAGTACATCAGCAGCTTTTAACAATATTATTGGAGCTATCACAGCAAATAAACGAATGGAAATATTTTATCCTGTACCAATATTGCATGTTGGTGATTACGTATACGATGTATTTCTAAACATTTTTTGAGGTTCGGTTTCCTCGCGATGTTTTACTTCACTGTGCCATCATAGTGAATTAAGGCAAATCCTTTCTCTGAGAGAAGGCTTGTGGGGACATGATAGGCTGATAATGATGATCAGAAATAATACCATGAAAAATTGTGTCTATATAGGTAGATATAGATGCAATTTTTACCCCTTTAGCTATGGAGAAATGTTAAAAGAAAGGTACCTGTCATTTTGTTCACGTAGAGGTGTACGACTACGAGCTTGGCGGCCTTTTAATCTTGTTAATGGAAAGAGGGTGGCAACAAGAAGTGCTGTCGTCGGACCCCTGTATTTGCTGCCCGTCTCGATCTGGAAGCATAAAGAAACGGGTTACTATTTCACATGTAACTTAATAATGTCAATTTACAAAAACCGACTTTATAAGTAACTACTTAATTTTGTTTACGGATGTCATATTTTTTTCAGTTATTTTGATTTAAAAACCAAACTACCTAACTGATTTTGATAAAATTTCTATTGGACCAATCTGAGAGTATGTTGTTTTAAATAAAAAAATAAAAAAATAATCCAAATTGGTTTATAAATGATGGATTTCTGTGGTAAAAACCGTAAAAAATAATATTGAAACTAGTGCATCACAATAAAAACCGACTTCAAAAATATATGAAAAACGTAATAAGTGCCTGTAAAATATCAGGGTTGCTCTCGATTTCCCTGAGATCCCATCATTAGATCCTGACTTGGTGACAATGGGACCAAATTAGAAGTATATTACCGAACAAAAGAAAAAAAATATCGGTCAACAATTGGTGGAGAAATCGGAGAACATATATAAAAAATATACGTGGAACATATAACCGTCCTCTTTTATCGTCGGTTAAACACAACCGATACTCCTCCTGTTTTGAAGTCGGTTCAAAAGGTGGTGAAAACCAAACTAATAGAGATAATCCGTGCGTGGTAGAAATTCCTAATGCTCGTACGTTTCTAAGACATATTTTTATCATCATCATCAGAAGACGTCCACTGCTGAACATAAGCTTCCCCCTTTAACCTCCACTGCTGAACGACATCCTGTCATCTGCATCCACGGGATGCCCGCGACTCTCACAATGTTGTCGATCCAGCTAGTGGGATATATTTATACAAGAACAAAAATAACAATATCAGCCTATTTCCACTGCTGGGACTCAGGCCTCTTCTCAGAGAGAGAGAGAAAGAGAGAGGAAAAGGCCCTAAATCCACCATGCTGTTCCAGTGCGTGTTGGTGAATGTTAGGTATGTATTTGAAGTTTTGAGGTTTTTGGACATACCGGTTTGCTCACGATGTTTAACCTTCACCGATTTTGAGCGAAGGCTCGTAATTGCATATAATTTATTTGAGCGAAGGCTCATAATTGCATATAATTTATTTGAGCGAAGGCTCGTAATTGCATATAATTTATTTCAGTACTAAATAAGTCATTATGTTGCTACATTATATTATTTTTCTAATGTGTTAATTCGACTGTTAATGTGAATGGTAGATTATTATTTATCGAGTGTTCTTGAAAATGATCGCGTGTAGGCAAGTTATATAATAAGGTGAAAGATGTATTTTCGTTGTTTCCAAACCTCTACAGAAGCCTCTAGGAAATTGTCCACCACTTTACATGACTTTGAGTTGATCATTACTTACTCTGCTTGACTCTGTGGGTTTTTTGACGTTATTTAATACCTTGTATGTCCGATTATTATTCCGACTGTAAAACTCTGTAACCATGGTCACAAAAAAAGGGATGGCGTTGCTGAGTTGACCAAAGAAGGCGCCAGTATTCATACATCAGGTTAGAATGTTCAACTTCACAATAAACAGTTATTTTAAAACTAATCTACTCTCAAACCTAAACACTCAACCTCGCAAACAGAGAGCTCGTTAAATGCAAATCGCGAGAGGCTCGGCGCTCGCCATCACCGCACCCGGCGCAGGATATGAGACCGATTTGAATGTTATTGAAGCGTCGAGTGTTTGACACTTCAACACTCCACGCTGTATATTGCCACGGCATAGAATATATTAGATTTTGTGAGGCACAACGCTGACTACGAGAGTTTCTCCACCAAGTCTCTCTTTATCTCTCCATCACACAGAAATATAATAATCTATGCTCTACCACTAAATACATTAATAGAACTAATTGCATTAATTGGGAAAAGCTATCTCAAAACAATCACAACAATTTTCGTATTGGTAGGACTCTTTTGCAGGGGTCCGCCTGGGGAAGTAATACCACTCCTTTGCCAGTTATTCAACCGCCAAGCAGTAGTGTGCAAAAACTACTGTGTTCCGGATTGAAGGGCAATGTTTCCAGCGAAATTACAGGACACACAGAGATTTGACATCTTATATCGCGGGGTGACGAGCGCAGTGTTCTTTGTGTTCCTATGGCGAAATAAATTGAACTAGTGCATTGCCATGCAGGGTTTTGAACTGTTGAAGTTCAAAATTCTGATGTCTCTTTCGGTAGACGTAGTACGTAATACATAATAATTAAAATATATCATACTATGTTTAAATTAAAATAGGTATCCTATATTATTTTACATTTTATCATTACACAAACCCTTGAAGATCCGGCAGCGAGCAGCTGGTAGATATAAAGGTGCCGCTACACTCGCCGACTAAAACCAGGAGTTAAAAATACTTGAGCTATTTGGGAAGCACTCGACGGTGCCTACTTGACGAATAGTGAGGGGACATCGACTGCACTGCACTATGAAACTTGAAGACCGTCGCAACAAAAACACGTAGATTATAGCATTATCTTAGAATAAATAAAAATAAATATCTGGGACATTATTGCACACACGGTCATCTGACCCCAAACTAAGCAAAGCTTGTAATATGGCAGCTGGAGACTGATATACGTACATTTTTTTTAAATACATACTTAAATAGATATTAACTCCCAGACATAGAACAAACACAAATGTTTGTTCTAGATGGGAATCGAACCCACGCCCCCAAGCGCATAAAGTAGGTTCACTACCAACTGAGCCACCGGGGCAGTCGAACATAGGTAGGTACTTATTCTAAGAGCATTTTATTGTTTACGAGATTTTTTGCCCGCGACTTCGTACGCGTAGATTTTCATATAAACCTTCAATCCTTTTTTCTTCCCTTAATCCGGCCCTTGCGCAAAATAACATAGCATATACTTCAATCAGGTCATAGCTAAGCATATTCGTGAAAACAGCATTTAAATCCGTCTGCATTTTCTTCCAGGGGTTTAGGAGATGTGCGTGAACAAACAAACAAAAATTCTAAAAACTGCCTTAACATGTTCAGCTGCTTATTTTATGTCGCCCTGTGTGAAGTATTGATAGAAGCATAAAAGTAAAAACACCGTCAACAGTTTTCAAATCAAAAAGATAATGTGACCACAGTGCAGAGCATGTTTTGAATTATTATTTTTGTCTAAACCATAAAAAGTATATCATGTCATGTCGGGATGATACATCTCTGAAATTTGACTATCCAGCTTCGCTCGTTCGAATTTTTCTATGACCATCCAATTTCTGAACTATGAATACGAATGACGCTTTGGCCACGGAACCCTGACATATGCTTGTCTTGACACGCTCTTGGCTAGTTATTTCTTATTTGGCGTGCATTTGTATGTATACCTTGATTAAAAAGCCATGAAATGGAACTACTCTATTTATCTGTTAAAATATCACAGTAAAATTCATTCTTTATTCTTATTGCAAATATACACTTTCTTCTTCTAGAAGCTAAGTTTATATACCCAGCATAAAGGGTGCAGCAATGACTTATGTAGTGGCTGGTACAAAATCACACCACAGACAGAAGTAATTTTACCCAAAAAAACCTACTTAGTGTGATAGGTTACTTAATTATATATGAGATCATACAAAACTTAGGTATGGCGCTACTTTCTTAACTATTTATAGATCGATATTTATTTTCTAATTATAATTTTCTAAATTTTATCGTTGAAAAAATCTTTTATCTCGTAATAATATTTTTGGGTTAGACTTACGAAATTGGTTCTGGAAAAGTGCTATTATTTCTTTATTGCGTCCGGAATTTTGTTGTATAGGTTTATTGTCATACAACAGGCCTTTTTTAAATATTTCTATTCGCGGGACTGAATTAAAATAGGATGCGGTATATTTTATGTTTTAAATGCTAACATAGAATAAAATCTCCGTATGAGTATTATATTCTCTTGGGAATAAAATACATTGGATTGAATCACCAAAGAGGTTGTAAGGCCTATGTTTTTATAACATCATTGGGTAGTAGATCTGTGATCATTGGTCTACACGTTCATTCATCTAAGAAGGTTCCTTAATTTATTTAAAAAGTTTTAATCTGGCTGATTATTTGAATGACATTTGACAGTTTCAACTTTTTAATGACTATGTCAATAACATTCTCTTTACTTTGGACCTCCTTGCTTGAGGCTATGTGACGATCCTCATATTACGTTTCGGGTAACGAAGAAAATAATCATTGATTTTTTAATTTCTTTTATGTAATAATAAAGAATTAAAATAAATGATATAGACATTCATAGCCTATGTTGTAATCTGGTAATTTCTAAGCATATTCGTGAAAACCGCATTTAAATCCGTCCAGTGGTTTAGGAGATGTGCGCGGACAAACATACAAACAAACAATAATTCTAAAAACTGTCCTATCGTGTTCAGCTGCTTATTTTAAGACGCCCTGTGTGTTTTTTTTGTTATCTCGCAATTATAGTTTTTTTTATCTCTACGTTTTTATTATATGTATAGATTCATTATCACGAATGTTACCTAAATTGGAAGTAAAACACTGTTTAAACTGTCACGGTTGTTCACTATAGCACAGTTAGTTATATTATGATTATTTACGGGATATTTTAAATGTTTATCAGGACATATAGCGCATTATTTTATGTAGGTAAAAATACGTAACAAGCATTTTAAAAAAAACAAGTACCTAGGTCAAATAGTTTTACCTAAATGAAATAAAATAATGGGCTATAACTCCCGATAAACATTTGACACATGTGTTTTTTTAGATCTAACATCAGCAAAAAAAACTGAAAAAATGAAACTGTTTTTTTTAGCTTATTTCGCTGTGGTAAATCAGCAACCACCAGCTTACAATCTCACGTTCAGAGCACCAGGAAAAGTAATCAGAATTAACGGTTTTTACTCAGATATTTACAATCTACAGCTAAAAAACTTGGGCCGAGTAGAGTTGAAATGCAGAGTAGAATGTCTTGAACACGTCCCAGCCCTAGTGTCCGCGTTATCAGTCGGCGTCTGTAGATGGCGCCGGCGCTCGCTTTGATCTGCCAGACGTGGGAATGCGCGAGAGTGGATCGCACCACTATTGATCTAGCCGTTCTATCTCAACTCAAGCTTGCCTGATGCATGTCACTGTACATCAAGCTTGTATTGTCAAGTTCTTTTTTGATCAGGCATTTTTTTTCTTATTTTTGTTTGGGTCTTTAGTCGCTATGCGATTATGACAGCCCCGGATCAACAAACAAATCAAAAATTAAACGCCGTTCGATGGCAAGCGCATTACTTGAGAACTGCTGGACCGATTTGGTTTTTTTTTTGTTTTAACAGTCTTTGTTATAGTCCGATTTTTATGGAAAGAAAAATTGGAAAGTTTGCAGGAAACTTTTTAAATTTGGGAAATACTTAACGATTTTTTTTCTATAGTGTTTCTGTAGAACTCAATACCATTCAAATTTAGAGAAAAAAACGTCTGTGGGGTTAAATTAAAAATTAAAAGTTTTTGTGCAAGAGTTTGAGAGATTTTAATGAATCTTGATAAGGAGTTACCTGACTCCCTGGATCACATATACTTTTTATCCTGGAAAAATAATAGCTATTTTCATACAAAGCTTCGTTTAAATCTGTCCAGACGAAAGAAGTTGAATACATTAAATACTTATGACGTACCTACACGCAAAATTTTACATTTTATGGTAGGTACTAATGTATTTTATTTCTTTAGAAATAGATAATTATTTTATAATTTACTTTCCTTTGACTGGGCATAGATAATCAAAATTTTAATTGTTAATTATTATTTTTACCTCAATTTGAAATGTTCTATTTATGTTTTATGTTTTGGAAAACGCTGGATGCAGGCCGCTTCCAACCTGTTCCTTTGGAAATCGTTGGGGTAGGCCTATGTTCAGCAGTGGACGTCCTATGGCTGAAATTATGATGTGATGATGTTATGGTATACAATATTTGGTATGATTAGTTGATACATAAATAGGAGAAGCCATTGGTTCCCGTCACACAGTCTCTGACTAGTTCGGGAGCCTCTGGGGTAAATACTATGAGCTAACCTAAATTATGCCCGAATAAATTATTTGTATGTTTTTTATCCGAAAAATTACGATGAAAGTTTATCTACAATTTACAATGCATTTTTAAAATATAATATGCTTGCGTTTGACCCCCAAGTCGCCTGATGGTAAGCAATGATGCGATCTACGATGGAGCACGTTTGCCTAGAAGAAACCGGTTCATTTGTAATTTGAAGACATATATTGTAACTATCGGGGAACACCCGTTCAGGCAGACGCATTCCACAGACTAGCAGTTCGCACAATAAAAGTGGAATCAAAAATTTATAATACGTTATAATGCGCTAAAAAAGACAAAAGTTTTACTCTTATCTAACACGGCAAATGTAAACTTTTTAAACAGTTAACAGTTACTTTTTAGTTTTAATCAGACATGTGTTAGTCTTTCTCGCTCGCGCATTTCAACCTTTTTTAACTCCCAACGCAAAAAAGGAGGCGACGTGAAACTTAACACTGTAAACTGAACCATTTAGGCAAATCAGACTCACCAAACTGCACGAGTGTGGGGTAGTCGAAGATGCGTTTCATGTTGTGATGGAGTATGTCCGGACAGAGGCTGAAAGGTTCGATTTCCACCAGTATACCAACCTTAACCTAAAAGATGTTGGGTGGTGCAACAGTGTGCTAGCTGATCCATTATCGGAGGAGTGCAGAGTGCTATGCGGGCTGGTTAGACTTTGCAATAATAGAAGAAAATAGGTTTAAAAATGGACCAATGAGAGTGGCATGGTCATGTCTGACCAAACCCTCTATAAAAATTAAGATTTAAAAAAAACGTAACTATTTTTGATGTCATTTGACATGATGTTTGCAGGTAACAGCTACGTCAGTTTACACTTGCTTTTCATCAAACAAAATATCCTTAATATTGTTATCATAAATAAGTATTTCAACATTTTGTTTATTATTACGTTACTTCCAGTTCCTATGATTCGTTTAATGCATTCTTTTAATAGAAACCATAATTTATAATCGTGTTCAGTTGTCAAATAACTTTCCTGAACGCATCAGTTCGACACATCGTAATGGGAACCCGTTGACAGATGTACTCAAAGAAATCCATCTTGTTTCAAAAACAGACTAACTGCATCACACGGTTACACCCGTTTTCTTACCGGATAATTTACGGAATAATATGTTAATCTGTAAATATAAAAAACATAGGGAATATGTACAAATTGAAATAAGTTAAAATTAACTTTTTAACATTCGCGAGTTAATAAAGTCTTAAAGGGTCGGCAACGTATTTGTGATGCCTCTGGTGTTACAAGTATCCGTAGCGACGGTGACTGCTTACCATCAGGCGGCCAGTCTGCTTGTTTGCCACCTATGGCATTTTTTTAAATAATTTAACTAGTATATTTTTTTTTACAAAAAGCTGATAAAACAGATTTTCTTGAATAAAAATCTGTTTAGGCGTGTCGCTATGACGCCACAGACAGACGGACACACAGGTATTTGTGTGTCAGATACACAAGTTAAACTTATGACACCCCCTCTTTTTGCGTCGGGGGTTAAAATTGCCAAGCGAACTAAAAAATACTACTTAATATAATATCAGTAAAAACATCTTTTCGTGTTTCTTTCATTACTCCATGGAAGCCTCTAGCAAAGTCTCCACTAATTTACTAGGGCATGACTTGCATTGCACTTGACTGTAACTTACATTGCTTGATTCTGATTGTGACTTGTTTGATGATAAAAATTTACTTGTTTTAACTGTTTTTTTTTTTCAATTCTTGACATTGACAAATGCACAAGACGTGCAACGCCAAATCCCTCTCATGTGGAAAGAAAATAGGAAACTGTGAAAAGGCCCAGAGTTTAATTGTAATCAAAGACACCATATTAACAAACTTTCTCATCGACTATGTTAGTATGGTAATGTTATTTTTATCTAATAACACGCACCGAAATATTTATAAGACGTAAACAGGGTCGTAAAGCAAATTGGCTTCTATTTTAACTTTGGAAGATGCGCTTGCGTCGGTTGTATCGACCAATGAGCGCACAGGACGCCCACCTAGCGGGAAAGGCGTGGTTCGGATGTTAAATTGCAGTAAGGATAGTGTTGTCCAGATGGGAATTAGTGGGACTCTAAGTTCTGTTTTAAGTCCTGAGTCTTTGTTTAAGTAAGGCTTCCTACTTATAAACTTTATTGTACACAACTAGTTATATTATTTAATTTTCAAGAAAATATGTGAATCCCCCTTTCTATGTTATCAGACATAGCATAACGTGAGTTATCACATTTACTTATCAACCACGTTTGGTACAATTTATCGTCTGTAACATGATAGACATTAAGTCGTAAATGTTACTCGCATGGCCGCATTGAAGGTCACTTTGTCTGTTGAGACCATGAACCTATGTTGAGACCGTCTAGCTGAGATATTTTTTAAATTCTCAGAGGATGTTGGCGTCGACCTCCTGTGCATTTGCCATTGTCTAGTATTAAATTATTATCTAGTTTGATTAAATATAGTCAAACAAATCAGTAACTGTCAGAGTCAAGCATATTAAATCAAATCAAATTATATATTTGTCAGAGCATGGTAGATACAGATACATATAAAGGAGCATACAGGGACGTAAGAATGGAAACGTATCTCATGTCCTTGCCAGGTACGGCGTACAAATGTTAGGTTTTTTAAATATTTATATTTTTTATTAGTAAATTTTTATTAAAGGTAAAAAAAGGTAACCGTGTCTATGTTAGAATATTGTCAAAATCATATTTTAGTTCAGTTGTGTTTTATGCCTTAATTAATAAAAGAAACATATTAATTACTACCTATATAATAGTTATTATTAATAAAAAAAAATCTAGTACCAAGTCTCGATCTTTTCTATGTCAATTATTTAGTCTACATTACATATTTTATCACTAAGAAAAGTCACAAAAAAAGGATTAAGTGACGGTCAAGTCAAAGTCATGCCCTGAATGTGGCGGAGACTTTACTAGAAGTTCCATGGAGCTTTGGAAACAAAACGAAAAACCATGTTTCACTGCGTTATATCACTTACCCACACTCGAGTACGACCACAAATAATAAATAATAATCCACCATTATTATGCATTATTAGTCTATAATACACAAGTTTCGGAAAATACCTACATATTACTTTCAACGAGACATGTTATTTTTTCATATTTGACTGCCCCGGTGGCTCATTTGGTAGTGAACCTACCTTCTGTGCTTGGGGGCGTGGGTTCGATTCCCATCTAGGACAAATTTTTGTGTGATGAACATTTGTGTTTGTTCTATTTCTGGATGTTAATATCTATTTTAGTATGTATTTAAGAATATATATGTACGTATATCAGTCTCTGGCAGCCGCATATTACAAGCTTTGCTTAGTTTGGGGTCAGATGACCGTGTGTGCAAAAATGTCCCAGATATTTATATTAGCGTCAAAACTCGTCTGGTTGAGTGAAATAATGATATAAAAGTTTGTTTCCCAACACTAGTCATTAAAAACCTGAATTTGCTCTATCATAATTTCGGGGAACGAAATATGTCAAAATATTTTTTACCTTCCAGTCACGATGATTCTTCATTTAGGTACAATAATGTATGAACTTTATAGTTACAAGTTTTAGGATCAAAATCCATTGTCCGATATGTTAAAATGTATGTTTTTAAAATTGAATTTTAGTTGGCCTTATTTTATATTACAAATTGAAGGTTTATTCCCTATAATTTTGTTGCGTTTAGCTTTATGGATTCAGAATTGGCTTCCAAGATTCTGATAATTTGATTCAAACTAGGCAGCTAATATGACGAGGGACTCAATTCTCGCGTGTTTGAGATTAGCTCGGCCACTGTCTGTCTAGTTAGAAATAGTGGCTAGTTAGTGGAATTATCTATCGGTTTCCATTAGACAAGCCAAGTCTATTAACATTTTCAAGGCTAGAGTGAAAGATTTTTATCTTTCTCAAGTCTAGAACTGTTCGTTTCTGGTGGAAGAGAGTTTTGGACATATCTGTTGCTCCTGATTCGTGTTGGTTGTTATTTGCTGTCATTGTGAGTGTTGCTTGCTGCCTTTGCATTGTGTACTCATATATATGATTGTCTATTTATGTTACTGTAGTACATTGGCAATTTGGCATAATGCGAAGGTTCTCCAAAGACTTACAGTATATTATGTATCTATCGTATTTATAATATAGGTATGTATAATTGTATATACACATTTATTTATATTATCTATACTAGCTGCCCGGACATACCTCGTTCTGTCAAAAGTTATGGTAAAAATTAAATAAATGTAACGTTTTTCGAGTGGTCTATCTATTTTGTGGAGTAAAATATACTCTTTGGCCTATTATCTATATTGTAGAGTCTGTGCGGAAAGAGAACCGTCGTGGCGAAAAATGGAACTACAAAACAATATGATTTTGATTATTATACTAATAGGTTGTATTATTTAGACAGAATTTTGTATCAATTTATTTGACAAAGTGTAGAAATATCAAGAATCATAGTCGCGCTATAATGACGTAACAGTGTTGTCACCATAGCAAATACGTTAAAAAACACAGTTGCGCCCTCAAATTTTATGACGGTTCTCTTTCCGCACAGACTTTACTATATATCTTTTGATAGTATTTATTTAATGGTATCACTAAAAGTGTTTTAGCATCCCCCGTCGATCCCGTTACGTAAATTCTTTACAATGGTTGCCTGGAAGAGATCGCTTTTAGAGATAAGGCCGCCACTTGTGGCACTAGCTTGTAAGTGATTTATATCTGTATGTAATATTTATTTCTGGTGTACACAATAAAGAGTTTCTATCTATCTGTCTAAATATAATGAAAGTGAGAGTCGCCGAGATGATCTCGAGCGTGCGAGAATAGGGCACCTTGTTTGAACCTACATTACCATTGATGGTGTAATTTTGTAATACCTAAAATACTACTTATTATATGGTGCAATTGGCATCGTTCCTATTTAGAACCATCATTAATCACATGGTTAATCAATAAGTGCGGTGCCAGAATTGTCACTGGAATTAAGTATGTACACATCGACTGTTGATTTTTAACTCGAACTAATAGCCTTCTTTTTAAAATTTCGTGACCATGAATCATTTAAATGCCAAAACATGTAAGTATAAATTAAAACAAAACGCCTTTTAAATCATTCTATTGTCCTACAAAATGCGATTTAAAAGTATTTGTTATCAACTGTCAAATCTGACATTTCGAATGCCGCCATTGTTGTGGCGTCTGAGCCAATGAAGGCGCTAGCTTTGAATTTCGTATGTTTTCTTTTTTCAATTGAAATGCTATTGTTTTCGGCTGGTTATCTTTTTTATATTATCTGCTTTAGTTTTTGCGGCGCTTAGAAGCTTATTTCTACAGGTAGCACAAATAAGATTAAGCTTAGGTTTTATTTATATTTCTATCTATACCGTAGGTTTCTATCTACCCATATGACTATTTCCTGAAACGAAGAAAAATAGAATATAGGCGAAAATTTTTTTTTTTTTTAATGATACTGAGTGACGAGACGAGCGAAGTCGCTCGCCTGATGGCTCTTCACGCTTGCCCATAACAGCACAACGCCACTCAGAATTTTGAACTTCAACAGTTCAAAACCCTGGATGACAATGCACTGCGCTCGTCACCCCGAGATATAAGATTTCAAATATCTGTGTGCCCTGTAATTTCGCTGGAAACATTACCTAGGATGGAAGGATCAGTCAGAAGAGTGGAAAAGAGAAGAAGAAATAAAATGTATAGTTTTATTCCATTCAAGATGATAAAATCAGATATATTTCCACCTTACTTATGGTACATATACATTTTATTTAACAAATTAAAATAAAAGCTGTCAAGTGCAAGTCAGGTTCGCGCACTGAGGGTTCCATATCACCACATAAAGTGTTAACTACCAAGTAAAATAAAGTAGTGCAAAAAGACATCATGACCAGGTCACCCATCCTTGTACCGATCGCGCCTGACGTTGCTTCATTTCGGTGATCATACTAGAACCAGTGGTGAATAGAAATTTGTCACTTGGCCAGTATATATTATTTGTTGTTTTACTTTAAAGTGTGTACTATAATTATGCCAAGTTTGACGCTTGTAAGTATTACCATTTATAAACTAGAACAAACAAAAACAAAAAAAAAACGTTTGTTGTATTGGGCCTAATGTTTTTTTCTTTTCGTTTTTTTTTTTTAATTCTCCATATCATTACATATTCTGTGAAAATATCAATTGGCTGTCTATTACGGTTCGAATGATACAGCCGTTAAAAGGTAGGGCGGACAGACAGACAGATAGGTGGACAGACAGCGTAGGATTAGTAATAGGGTCCCGTTTACACCCTTCGGGCACGGAACCCTAAAAAGCAGGTCATCAATTCGACAATCTTTTTGTTTGTATGTTACTGATATATCAACTGAATGTGGACCGATTTTGATGATTTTTATTGAATAATTTGTAACAATATATTTCAAAAAGATCCCGATAAAATAAAAATTTGGTGATGAATCGCGTTTGTTAAATATAACCCAGTTTCCTTGGAGTCGGGTTTTATTATGTTATTTGAAGAAAAAAATAATACATATAATATTTTTATAATTTACAAGATAAAAAAAAACTAACCTAGTTCAAATTAGGAACTTGTCAAGAAAGCTTATTTCAATAGGTCTTAAATTAACCAATTATGTACCTAATATAAGAAAATTGGTCTAATTTGGAATCGTACGCAGTAAGTATTGTGAGACTAAAAGCTTTTTGTGCTGATTCACCCTCGGGAGGAAATGCGGCCAATTTTAAAGTGGGTACAGTCAGCAACAGACTCTAGGAATAATTATGTTTTTATTACTAATTCAGAAGAGTTTTAGGAACATGTCCTAAATAGGCAAATTTATACAAGGTTCCAAGCATCAGTGGTACTAAATCTAAAGACGTTCATTGCACGCATCACTATAATAAAATAAAATAAACTTTGATTACTTCCATTCATTTTAAACAGTTTTATTTATGTTACTATGTTAGTAGTTATTTACTTAAATTACTTATGGGGGTCCATATTACGGGTCATCATTAGAACAACTTTGAACCAACCTGTTCCTTACATTTTGTCGAGTGTCAATGACCATTTTCTATGGAACAGCTGATATTTTTCCGAAGTAAAAGTTCAAAGTTGTTCATAATGATGGGTGCCCCTTTTCGGCATAGTACAACCTTTCGGCGTGATCCTGTATTATTTATTATCTTACATTAATTTAAATTAATACACACAAAACACACACAATCTCTGGTTTCTGGTGTACACAATAAAGAGTTTCTATCCATCTTTTAATTCGGTATCATAGACCGCCTGTAGGTATATCAGTAAAAGCCTCCTCCAACCTTTTCCATTCTTCTCTATTTCTGGCAGTTTTGGACCAAAGCGTATCCGCGACCATAGGTATAGTGTATAGATGTAGTCATGCCATCTTTGGAAAGGTCTGCCTAGGTTACGCTTTCTGTTTCTAGGACTATAAACAGTCTAACAGTTTATGTAGTGTTAGTGTTAGCTTCTATTTTGTTTAGTTAATGAAGGCACTTGCCCGATAAAAAAAACTTAAATACTTATTAATATTACTACAGGGTAAATAAAAGGTAAGTACTTTATCGATTTTAGCATAGTAAGTTTTGCACCTGACTATACTTTAAGCGACCCTTGATGTCGCCGACAGTAATATTTTGACAGGCGATTTTTAGGGCCCCCGCCTGTTAAAAGCTTTTCAGTAAAAAACTAAACTGCATCTCTGATATTATTGCCACTGTTATGATATGGCAGTCACCTGCTTGAGGCATAATCAAGAATCACAATAAATGCGAAAAAAGTATTTTAAAACAGGTCCAAATTAAACAAACTGTGGATGAAAGTTACCAATTATTTATTACGGATGATTAATCAAATGAGAAATATAGATAAGCTTCATTTAAGGCGGGCTTGTTTAGCGATACCAGGAATTTTTCGTACTGCAGTCTATAGAGCTTATTTCCAGTATTCTATAAAGTAGTATTTTGCGCAGCAAAATTATGGCGGATACACAGGACGCGTTTATTTTAATTTATATTTTAAAAGTAAGAAACGAAATCCAATTCTGTTCACATAAAAATTAAAAATACTTTTTATTGCTTGGTTTACTTTAACATATGGTTTCATGATAAAACCAGCAGTACATGCTCAAAACTTATTTTACTTTGATAAAAAATAAAGTTATCAAACCATTGTAAATCGCGTTCCTGTTTTTCTGAATATCCTATGTTTAATTTTAGTTTTTTTTTTTAATTCTAAGTATTATACTTAAGTAGATTAACGTTCAAGAAACTTATAAAAAAAGAAAACCTTACCTTAGTTTTTGAACAGTTTATTGATCATCGTTAGTACTCTCTGGTAGACCAATCTCTTAGCGTCTTTTGCCAATGAATAGTCGAGATGGTTAAACAGAGGAAACCCCACTCGATGTACATCCACCACATTAGGCAGCTCAGCAATCAGAATCTTAACATCCTCAAAACTAGATAGAAAATCATTTGTACTATAAAAAATTGATATTGGAACTGTAATTCTTTCTACCGGATAATGTGGAGGCTGAAGAGATCCGTAAAGTTCCAGGTTTCTTCTGTGGCTGTAGTCGTACTTGGCGAATTTCTTTGTGTTATAATTCTGGAAGTAATGAACGAATTGTCTAACGGAGGAACCTGACGGGAAATGTGGAAGCTGTACTGATAGCTGATCCTTTTTCAGCTGCTTGTAATCGAATCCAAATAAGGTAAACCAGAGTGTAGCACACGCCAGCCGCGTCTTCTCAGATACATCGCACTGCACTGAAGACATAAATTCGAAATTCTCAGCAGTGAACAGTTCGTAAAATCCAGTAGTTTGCGCCAGGGCGTACTCGATACCTGCAAATGGTGCTAGTGTGGTAATGGTAGTCCAAACATACACAACCGTAGATAAGGAGAAAACCAACGAAATCTTCTTATTATACTCTGATCTCTCCGAGCAGAGGACGAAGAAAGAGGTCGTGCCTTGAGAGTGACCTATGTACACCAGCTGGGATCGTTTGCTCGTGGCCAGAGCGAAGTCGATCATAGCGGGCAGGTCATAATATCCAATTTCGTGCCAACTATACTCCCAGAACTGTTCTTTACCCGGGGAAAGACGAACGTGTCTTTTTGTGTACTTGTTGTCTCTTGCATTACCAAGCCATATGTCGTAGTTGGCGTTAGATAGGAGGTAGGGAAGTGCGGTATGGGGGCCATTCGTCACCCAGTCGTCTGAGATACAGACCAAGCTAAGCATCATGAATACCACTGGTCCGGAGTTCGGAATGCGCACCATATTCAAGATATACCCATCTTCTGTGGTCACAGAGTACTCCTCGACAGGATGTCCGTACTTCGCTATAAGCTGGCTCGTATTCATGTAACTATCATCATTTGCAAATTCAAAAATGCTGTTGTTATGGTTTTCGATTTTAACTTTGGTGTTGCATTTCGGCAACAGTCCTGCAGCTGTATTGTATATAATATCTGCCACAATTGAAATAAATACAATCTTAATTTGCATTTTAATGTGTAGTTATGTATGCTTTAAATGAAGTTGTGTTATGTCTAATTAAAAAGTTAAGATTATGTGACGATATCATTATCTTAAAATTATTCTAAGTTACACGAACCGGTGTTCCAATGTCGAAAGGAGGTTATATACTTATCATTATGATAAAATTTTGCTATGGGGCCAACCCTGAAATCGCAAATTAATATCAGCTGCTTACAGATAATAAAACTACATAGAAAATTACGGAATAACGCGAAAACCATTGTAGGTATATATTTTTTTGATGTAAGTTCACTGATTTTTCAGCCAACGGTTAACCAATTTAAAAAAAAAATGGTTTGGTTCGGTTATAATGTGAATAATGCCATTTTTACTCATGTTTTCGTTTTTTTTTTCGGAGCACGTGTTCAGTCCAAATATGTACACGAACTGAAATACTCGAAGTTGATGTTGTTCTTTAAAAAGGGGGGGGGGTGAAGACTAGCTGCCAAGTAGGTATATCATTGTTGCAGAGATGCTCCATACATTTTGTGGTGTGAATGTCATTTCTCTATTCAACAGTTAATTGCGGTAGGTCCCAATACAATACAGTACACCTTACCCCTAGCTTCACTTTTGCGAGCTAACTTTTAGTAGGTACCTGATAGGTACCTTAAATTAACCAACTCATTGAAGCTGTATTGTTTAAAAGCGTATAACTTGAATGAACGAAAATCCGTTTTACTATGCGTGTGTGCGTGAAAATAGCAAAGCTTGGCGGCTATCAAATAACTACCGCTTATCGTAGTTGATGGTACCGTTTAGACAAATAACACCTATGCGGGTCAACTTTTCGAGCTAGGGGTAAGGCCCCAGTACGGTACAGTACGGTACGGCACGGCACAATACAATACTTTTCGAGCTAGGGGTAAGGCCCAAGTACGGTACAGTGCGGTACGGCACGGCACAATACAATACTTTTCGAGCTAGGTAAGGCCCCAGTACGGTACGGCACGGCACAATACTTTTCGAGCTAGGGGTAAGGCCCCAGTACGGTACAGTACAGTACGGCACGGCCCAATACAATACTTTTCGAGCTAGGGGTAAGGCCCCAGTACGGTACAGTACAGTACGGCACGGCACAATACAATACTTTTTATTTTTATTTGTAACTATATCCATAGTTACAAATAAAAATAAAAAGTAGTAAGTAGGTAGTAGTATCATTGTAAAAGTTGTTCATAATCAATGTACTCATACAATGACCTTGATGAATGATGCTTTCGGCTTGGAACCACCATTCCGTGTAACCTGTTAACGTCATTGGCAAAGATAACAATGTACCTATTTGATAATTTTATTACGTCAATTACCTGTGCTTAAAAGTAGTTTATTTTTAAAACCAGTCTTCCTACTGTTCACCTGTGAAGCAGGTATTAATAACTTCACGTTGCATTCACAGTGTATATTATGTCGCAGTAAGATGGTTAAAGCCACAGAAAATAGAACGGAAATGAGAAGGAAACTCTGTCGTCAGGTATTGTGACAGATATTTGATTGAACATTCTTATTTATGTCAACGCGTCGAACTCTGCGTCACAGTTGCTATGAGTTTATATGGGTGCAACTGGATACAACAAATTTTCAAATCGTACTTTTCATTAAATATTCACTAAAACTATACTTACTTATCAACCAACAAGTTTTGCTTTTTAGGGTTACGTACCCAAAGGGTAAAACGGGACCCTATTACTAAGGCTCCGCTGTCCGTCTGTCCGTCCGTCTGTCACCAGGCTGTACATGAACCGTGATAGTTAGACAGTTGAAATTTTCACAGATGATGTATTTCTGTTACCGCTATAACAACAAATTCAAAAAAACAGAATAAAATAAACATTTATGGGGGTTCCCATACAAAAAAACATGATTTCTAACATTCGAGTACCTTGATTTTGCTACTCAACACTAGATGTCTCTTAATGCGTTCGAGGCATTAGGAGACATTGTATTATTGCCGCTACTCAATCATGTCGTGGCAATACAAAAATTTAATAAATAGGTCCTATTCTGCTTATTATAGATAATGGTACGGAACCCTTCGTGCGCGAGTGCGACTCGCACTTGGCCGGTTATTATGAACCTGTGTGATATACTAGACACAGAGTTCTCCCGTTAGTAAAAGGGCCTAGATCACGGAACACTATTACTCGTACTATTTTACTCTTCTATTGTATTCTTTTTGATTACTACTTGCGATTTAAAATTGACCTATGGACCAGCAGTTTATAGGTTGGTCCCATAGTAAAAAAAGTTGTTCATAATGACATGTGTACAATCACCTCTTTTCGGCTTTCACCTCTTATTAATATATATTGATTGATTATCATGGCAATATTTCCACCTCCAAAAAGTGGTGAAAACTGTCAGTTCATTGATCCACAATACAGTGCAATGCGCAGGATCAACACTTCGTGAGAACTTGATTAAAAACCATATTGTTTACACCCCTACGGTTTGAACGTGGTCTGCGCAAATATGCTCTACTTAGGTTTTTTATGGTTTTGTATTTTTTAATCGACTTCAAAAAAGGCAGAGGTTCTTAACCGACTCCAAATAAAGCGGGTAGCTGCCCCAGAGATTAAAAAAATGCAGCCAACTGTAAAGAAACTCTGACTGACTGTACCTATAATTCATATTTTTCTCATCCTCTATAATATTAACTTGCCCCCCCCCCCCCTCGTGGGCCATGGGCTGGCGACGCCCTTGTATAGGATTAAAAAAATCCGGGCTATTGTGGGGAGCTGAGCCAGTATATGCATGCACGGTATGGGGTAGCTTATTACTACCGGCGACTTTGTCCACGATTTCTTCAGAAAAAAATAACCTATGTCCTCCTCATGATACATACATTATTTTTTTTTTTTTTTCTAATGTGACTTATTGCTGTTGGCCTTGCGGCCTCTACAGCTTGACCGGACTAGTTGGTGAACGCAGAGGGCGTTGGGCCAACATGGTTTAGATTTTGGGCGACAAGCGCAAGGGCACCTCGGAGGTACGAGCCTCGGCTTGGACCGTCGCCGGGAGTGGGGGGATTAGACTTGCCCTGGCACCCCAGAAGGGGTGTGCCCTGGGGCCCTAGTGGGTTGTTGAACTGAATGATTATTTGGAGAGAATCTAACCGATCTTCTAACAGATCCTGGGGGTCTCCGATCCCGCCGGCGGGATCGTTGTGTGTATGTGTGCCTGTGGTAACCGGCGCCTATACCAAAAACTGAATATTTCCTGTTGCCAGGAGCAGTCGGATCGGACGAGCCCAACGCCGCCGAGGTGACGACAGCGATGGGGTCGTCCGGGTCGCCTAAGATATTTCTGGGGCGTCTACGGAGGGGTGGAGTGTTTGTCGTGTCTGTCGAGTAGTTCGAGGCCTGGACTACGAGAGGGTTGGGATGGTGGGGCGCCGCGTCAAAGTAGCGGCGGGAAGTGTGCTTCATATATTGAAGAATGGACGGGAGTTCGAGATCGCAGTGCAAATCGGCGTTTCGCATGTACCAGCTAGCGCCGACCGCTCTGCGTATGAAACGGTTTTGGATGACCTGAAGCTTGTCCAGGTCAATGCAAGATGCGTGGGCGAACGCCACGGAGGCATAAGTCATGACGGGACGAATGCAAGTTTTGTAAATTGTCAGCTTATTCCTAAGTGACAATTTACTACGCTCGCCAAGGATGGGGCTGAGACGGCCTAGGAAGAAAGCCGCTCGGTTGCGGACTATCTGGATATGTTTTGAGAAAGTAAGGCGACGATCGAGGGTCACGCCGAGATATTTGGTGGAGTGTGTCCAAGGGATGGGCTTCCCGTGAAGCGTGATGGGTTTAGCGGGGGGATTTTTGGATGGGTGGAAGTACATTGCTGCACTTTTGTCAGGATTGACCGTGATGGCCCACTTCTTGAACCAGTCACCTAGGTGAGTGAGGGCTCGTTGAAGGTGGGCCCGCTGGATGATCTTGTTCCACCCTCTGGTGTAGAGGGCGGTGTCGTCAGCGAAGAGAGCTATGTTCACGTTGGGAGATCGGGGAATATCGCTTGTGAAAATCGTGAAGAGAACAGGTGCCATGACGGAGCCTTGGGGGACACCGCCACCAATGGAGTGAGGTGAGGAGCGAACTCCCTCGACGCGATCATGATACATACATTTACCTCCCAACATTTTATAGAGATCGATTAAGCCGTTTATCTGGGATTATGTAGATTAACAGACAGACAGAGTTACTTTCGCATTTATAATATTAGTGTGGATGTGGATTTGCTCACTACCTATACCCTGTTTAAATTTATATTGTTGTATAATTTAAATCCACTTTTATGATTCCAACCACGTTACTAAGTAGAGTATCATCTCATCTCACAGCGTATGTAACCATATCGGATCGGATCGGGAGGGCGTGCGAACTCGTCCCGTGTCGGATCGGCCGCGTGTTGTCCCGGTGTCGTCACGGACGGCCTAATGAACCTCTGATGAACCGGCGCGGGCGCTGTGAACCACTGTATCGATTTTAATGGTAAATAATTTGAGTACAAAAACTAGTAATCATAATTACCAAGTACTGAACATTTTTAAAATACCCCATAAAAGAGCTGACTATTTTCAAACAGCTGAATGGATTTTCTTGAATCATATCTAAGCACACTCTAGATCACGTCGCCTTTCAACAACAAAAAAGTCGAAATCAAAATTGGTTCAGCCGTTTGGGAGCTACGAAAGGTTTCCAAACTCAGTTAGATGGGGGCAAATTATTGTATTTTAATCCGGACTACCTAAACTTTTAAATTTTCATATCGATACATAGATGATTGAAGAAAGAAAAGAGTCAGACGTAATCTATTCTTTAAAAAAAAACTTGATTATTGTAATTCACGTATTTATTTTTCTTAAATTTAAGTTTTTTTTACAATATCTATATAAAAACAAAATATTATAAAAAAAATAAAGGGTTCCGCCGGCAGCGGGGCAGGGCCCCGGTGGTTAGAGCTGCAGATTGAGGAACCTCCTGACAATGCGGGCCGTGTCCAGTATTCGCCTTCTGCATCTGACCCTTGACCCAACCGTCTAGCGAGAGCCTCTTAAGGTGGTGGTCGAGGCTCTTCGCTATAACGCCGTTCACCGATACAACTATCGGGACAATGATCGTCGGGTCAACATCCCACATGGCGGTAACCTCGTGAGCCAAGTCAAGGTAATGAAAGTTAAACTTAAGTTAAGTTAGTTTGGTACTCAAGTCTATTACTTATTTTATTAATTTGACTGGAATAACCGTGATAATTAAAAAAAAAAACGGTCAGACCCATTCTCTTAGCGGGGTGTAATATTTTTTTTAATCTATCTATCTTCTATATCTATCTATATCTGTCTATCTATCTTCTATACCTACATAATAATAAAAACGTAGAGATAAAAAAATCTGTAATTGCGAGATAACAAAAAAAACACACAGAGCGTCTTAAAATAAGCAGCTGAACACGATAGGACAGTTTTTAGAATTTTTGTCTGTTTGTTTGTTTGTCCGCGCACATCTCCTAAACCACTAAACGGATTTAAATGCGGTTTTTACGAATATGCTTACAAATTACCAGATTAAAACATAGGCTATGTTATATCATTTATTTTAATTCTTTATTATTACATAAAAGAAATTTAAAAATCAATGATTATTTTCTTCGCTACCCGAAACGTAATATGAGAATCGTCACATGGCCTCAAGCAAAGAGGTCCAAAGTAAAGAGAATGTTATTGACATGGCCATTAAACATTTTAAACTGTCAACTGTCATTCAGATAATCAGCCAGATTAAAACGTTTTATTTATATTATGGAACCTTCTTAGATGAGTGAACGTGTAGATCAAGGATTTTATAAAAACATAGGCCTTACAACCTCTTTGGTGATTCAATCCAATGCATCAAGAGAATGTAATACTCCTACGGCATTTTATTCTATGTTAGCGTTTAATACAAAATATACAACAAACACAAAATATACTGCATCCTATTCTAATTTAGTCCCGCGAATAGAAATAATTAAAAAAAGGCCCTTTGTACATGATAATAAATCTATACAACAAAATTCCGGACGCAATAAAGAAAGAAAGAAATAATAACACTTTTCCAGAACCAACTTCGTAAGTTTCTAACCCAAAAAAGTTATTTCGAGATAAAAGATTTTTCGACTTTAAATTTAGAAAATTATAATTAGAAAATAAATATCGATCTATAAATAGTTAAGAAAGTGGCGTCATTAATTTTGTATGATCTCATATATAATTATACTTTTGGTTTTGTAAAATTACTTCACCCTAGGTTAAGTTTGACTATACTTAAATGTATATCTATGTCTGTGTTCAGGTTTTGTGACCAGCCACTACATAAGTCATTGCTGCACCCTTTATGCAGGGTATATAAACTTAGCTTCTAGAAGAAGAAAGTGTATATTTTGCAATAAGAATAAAGAATAAAGAAAGATTTTTTTTTACTGTGATATTTTAACAGATAAATAGAGAGTTCCATTTCATGGCTTTTTAATCAAGGTATACATACAAATGCACGCGAAATAAGAAATAACTAGCCAAGAGCGTGTCAAGACAAGGATAATTCAGGGTTCCGTGGCTAAAGCCATATACTTCTGGTCGTATTCTTAGTTCAGAAATTGCATGGTCATAGAAAAATTCGAACGAGTGAAGCTGGACAGTCAAATTTCAGAGATGTATCATCCCGACATGAAATGATATTCTTTTTATGGTTTAGACAAAAAGAAAACTTCAGAACATGCCCTGCACTGTGGTCACATTATCTTTTTGATTTGAAAACTTTTGACGGTGTTTTTACTTTTATGCTTCTATCAATACTTCACACAGGGCGACTTAAAATAAGCAGCTGAATATGTTAAGGCAGTTTTTAGAATTTTTGTTTGTTTGTTCACGCACATCTCCTAAACCCCTAGAAGAAAATGCGGACGGATTTAAATACGGTTTTCACGAATATGCTTAGCTATGACCAGATTGAAGTATAGGCTATGTTATTTTGAGCAAGGGCCGGATTAAGGGCAGAAAAAAGATTTAAGGTTTATATAAAAATTTACGCGTACGAAGTCACGGGAAAAAAATAATTAGTTGTTAAATAAATAGGCTTGCGCTTGGACGAAAAAAAAAATGAAAAGAAAAATATGTGTATACAAAATGGAGCCGCTATGTCTCGATAATAGAATCCGGAACGTGGATATTCGCCAAAGAACCAGAGTCATCGACATAGCTATAAAAATTTGTAAGTTGAAGTGGCATTGGACAGACCACATCGCTCGAAGAACCGATAACGGATGGGGAAAAAAGGTTTTTGAGTGGAGAGCACGAACCGGAAGACCCAGCGTAGGTAGGCCTCCCACTAGATGGGCCGACGACATTGAGTGTCGCGGGCATCTAGTGGATGCAGATGGCAGGATGCCGTTCAGTGTGGAGGTTATAGGGGGAGGCTTATATTCGGCAGTTTAAGTCTTCTGGCTGATGATGATATCTCGATAAAAGAGGTCGTTAAGTAGTGAAAGAAATGTTGCTATTATATATCAGGGCTACCTAATTTCTATGATAGTACATAGTTATTATTCAATTTGTATGTAATACTGGTGTCTCGAAGGGCTTTTAAGGAAATTGTCTGAGGTGCGTCCCTCGCTGCTTATACACTACCTGCCAATATTAATGGCATTCAGATGACAAGAAAAAAACAGCTTGTTTTCCATTGATAATTTCTGATGAATAACCGTGATAGTTTAAAACAGTGTGGAATCAAAGCGCGTTCAGGGCCTTATGGCCTTAGTACGAGCACTTGCGAAAAAGTTATCGTTACGTAAACGATAGCAAATATATAAAAAAAAACAGTTTCCTTTCACGTCCGATAGAGGCGCTTTCATTTTTCATACATTTTGCTATCGTTTACGTAACTACAACTTTTTCGCAAGTGCTCGTACTGATTCACTAACTACAAAGACGCTCGTAACGCACCTTCTAAAAATTTGGCCTCTATTCCTTAGAACAGTGTTTAAAAAAAAACATGACGCGATCTCCTTAGAGTGAAAAAAACGGGACCCTTACCTTCCACAGTTTATAATCTGTATTTTATTATAATACAATTATCAAATACGTACAACCTTTTTTTATTGTTATTACTCATTAATAAATTTTTCTTTTCCCGAGGCTTTGCAACCTCCTTATAAAGGCATGGCGACCCTCCAGGTGGTCGCGACCCACAGTTTGAAAAACACTGTCTTAGAAAACAACTTTTTGGGCATGTTTTAGTTAGTGAATAAGGGTCCATGTTTTAATACCACTGTGATACTCAGTATATTCTTTATGGTATTTATTTTACAGCAGTAAATTAAATACTAATGTCCTGAAGTAGAGTCCCTACCTACATTAGCCAGAGTACAAGGTAGTGGTTATAATATTACTTGTAAGTACAACACTGCCCCCTTTACAGGAGGTTCGTGACTTGCAATAATTTAGTATATAACCTACTATATCCCGCTTAGTGATGCCCGTGACATAGATACGCGTAGATTTTCATATAAACTTTCAACCCCCTCGATACAGCAGCCGGTCTATTCTGCAAGCTAAGTGAACGCGCAAGTGAAGTGATAAGCTAAGTGAATGTGATTTTTTCTTGTCTATTTCTGCAGATAAATGTGAAAATATCGAATTATAAGGGGACCACAATCAAGGGTAATCACTCGGCATTTTGACATTTCTCTATAGTAATCGACAAGAAAAATACACGTTCACTTAGCTTGCAGAATAGACCGGCAGCCCTTTTGCAAATTACTTTCTTAGCGGCATTCTACTCTAGATAGGGATTTTTGCTTCATAGGTCAAGTACCTTGTTTTCAAGATACTGATTTCTTACGAATCACATTATAACTAAATCCTTTTGACAGAATAATAACCACATAACATACTTAGATACCTAAAGTTTAAAAAAGTTAAACGTAATGACGTTAATGTTAAAAATCAATTCTAGTAAGCGAGTAGGTACCTACACACCTACAATTTTATTATTTTTCTAAGTATTCAGTTATTGTTTGAAAACTTATTAAAATTAAAATTATAATTTTACTGAATATTTGTAATGTCATTTTCTTTATTTGTTCAGCTTAAGTATATGTAATCATTTTATAACTTAAGTTTTTTTTTTTATGAGCGTCCGAGATGGGCGATGCACGAAGCATAGACTATCATTATTAACTGAAGTTCTAGTCCACGCGTGTGTACGTATATATAATAAGTGTGCTCTATTTGTCAAATTCAAAATATTCACAGCAATAGGCAATTTAAAGTGAACATTCCACCCCGGAGTCTCGCGCCGCGCGTCCGATACAATAGAGTCAATTTGGAAGCGCACGCGCGCCACGCGGCCGGCCGCGGCACACGTTACCATGTTGTGTTGATTAGATTAATGGGTATACCTTTTAGCTATGGCAACACTGAAAATACAACATTTACCTACGAGTACTTATATTATACTAGCTTTTTTGCCCGCGACTTCGTACGCGTAGATTTTCATATAAACCTTCAATTCTTTTTTCTTCCCTTAATCCGGCCTTGCGCAAAATAACATAGCATATACTTCAAGCTGGTCATAGCTAAGCATATTCGTGAAAACCGCATTTAAATCCGTCCGCATTTTCTTCCAGGGGTGTAGGAGATGTGCGTGAACAAACAAACAAAAATTCAGCTGCTTATTTTAAGTCGCCCTGTGTGAAGTATTGATAGAATCATAAAAGTAATAAATAACACCGTCAACAGTTTTCAAATCAAAAATTATCTTTTTGATTTGAAAACTGTTGACGGTGTTATTTATTACCACAGTGCAGAGCATGTTTTGAAATTTTCTTTTTGTCTAAACCATTAAAAGTATATTTCCGGCCAGTTTCGCTGGCCACGGAACCCTGACATAATGCTTGTCTTAACACGCTCTTGGCTAGTTATTTCTGATTTCGCGTGCATTTGTATGTATACCTTGATTAAAAAGCCATGAAATGGAACTACTCTCTTTATCTGTTAAAATATCACAGTAAAATAAAATTATTTCTATATTCTTATTCTTATTGCAAATATACACTGTATTCTTCTAGAAGCTAAGTTTATATACCCTGCATAAAGGGTGCAGCAATGACGTATGTAGTGGCTGTTCACAAAACCAGACCACAGACATAAACATATAAATTTAAGTATAGTTCAATCTATTACATAAATATTATATATACTATTCAAACTTAACCTAGGGTGAAGTAATTTTACAAAACAAAAAAAAACATACTTAGTGTGATAGGTTACTTAATTATATATGAGATGATACAAAACTTATGACGCTACTTTCTTAACTATTTATATATCGATATTTATTTCCTAATTATAATTTTCTAAAATTATCGTCGAATAAATATTTTATCTCGTAATAACATTTTTGGGTTAGAAACTTACGAAGTTGGTTCTGGAAAAATGATATTATTTCTTTCTTTCTTTATTGCGTCCGGAATTGTTGTATAGGTTTATTTTCATGTACAAAGGGCCTTTTTTGAATATTTCTATTCGCGGGACTGTATTAAAATAGGATGCGGTATATTTCGTGTTTTAAATGCTAACATAGAATAAAACCATGAGAATGTAATATGGAGCTTGGAGCTTCCCGGTGTGGTACTGGATGTAGATGCGACCTGGGCTATAGGGACAACGTCATGTATGCGGTCGGCTAGGTCTGCCAGCACATCGAGTGATGACGTCATCTGCTGCGAAGCAATGATGGTCTGCGTGCTGTTCGGTAGGCGGCTGGTCCAAATCATGCGTAAAAAGTCTTCTGGAACTCCGGGGCCTGCTAGGTGTCGTAGATGACGTAAGAATTGAGAAGGCTTACGATCACCTAGCTCCTCGTGTGTTAAAAGTTGCTGTACCTTTTTTTCTCTTGATGCGGACAAACGTTTAATTAGCTCCAGCTTGAGTTTTTCGTACTTCTCGGTCACAGGCGGGTTGACGATGATGTCTTCGACTTCAGCTGCGTATTGCGGGTCAAGTTGTCCAATCACATAGTAGAACTTGGTGCTATCTGCAGTGATGTTGGAAATCGCGAATTGGCCTTCGATCTGGGCGAACCAAATCGCCGGCTTCTCGGGCCAAAACGGTGGAATTCGCACGCCAACTCGGAATACATTGTCATCATCTTTATTCTTCGTGTCAGCCGCAGAGCTATCAGTACGATCTAGCGGCATTCTGACCTTTGTTGGTGGTGTACGGTCCATTCAGTGGTCACCAATTATAGTAGATTTGTACTATTTATATAGAAGGAGAGGGTTAAGCTACCGACAATGGAAGAAAATAGCTGAGTCCGAAAGAAATTATAAATTTAATGCAAAGAAAAATCTTAGGCAAATCTTAGAAAAAGCGAATGACAATTCCATTTGAAAATCGGTGTTCTTTTATTTTTTTCTTTTCGCGCCCCAGCGCCACACGTCGTGGAAAATTGGAATGAAATTCACGAAGGTTGGCGCAAGGAGTACGAGTACGCCACACTCCTACTCCATGCACTGGAATGAATCACCAAAGAGGTTGTAAGGCCTATAACATGCTTGATCTACACGTTCATTCATCTAAGAAGGTTAAGGAACCTTCTTTAAATTTAAACTGATTAACCGAATGACAGTTGACAGTTTCAAAATTTTAATGGCTATGTCAATAACATTCTCTGTACTTTGGATCTCCTTGCTTGAGGCTATGTGACGATCCTCATATTACGTTTCGGGTAACGAAGAAATAAATCATTGATTTTTATTTTCGTTTATGTAAAAATAAAGAATTAAAATAAATGAAATAAGATAGCCTATGTTTTAATCTGGTAATTTCTAAGCATATTCGTGAAAACCGCATTTAAATCCGTCCAGTGGTTTAGGAGATGTGCGCGGACAAACAAACAAACAAACAAACAAACAAACAAACAAACAAACAAACAAACAAACAGACAAAAATTCTAAAAACTGTCCTATCGTGTTCAGCTGCTTATTTTAAGACGACCTGTGTGATTTTTTTTTTGTTATCTCGTAATTACAGATTTTTTTATCTCTACGTTTTTATTATATGTATAGATATAGATATAGATTGAGAGTTTTGGCGCTAACGAAAACAACAATATGTTGGCTCGTTGTATTATTTTCCTAAACTTGTGTATTTTCGAGTGTGAATGTGTAATATGTGTAATAATGGTAGATTATTTATTAAGTAAATATGGTACTGAGACGTGGTCCTTAACTGGGTGTGGTCCTTAACACTCTATGTCTGGGTGTTAATATCTATTTAAGTATGTATTTAAAAATATATATGTATGTATATCAGTCTCTGGCAGCCATATTACAAGCTTTGCTTAGTTTGGGGTCAGATGACCATGTGTGCAATAATGTCCCAGATAACTGTTGGCCTTTTGGAAAAACTCAGAGTCACACAACGGGCAATGGAGAGAGCTATGCTCGGAGTTTCTTTACGCGATAAAATTCGGAACATAGATATTCGCCAAAGAACCAGGGTCACCGACATAGCTATTAAAATCTGCAAGTTGAAGTGGCAATGGGCAGGCCACATCGCTCGAAGAACTGATAACCGATGGGGAAGAAAGGTTCTTGAGTGGAGACCGCGAACCGGAAGACGCAGCGTAGGTAGACCTCCCACTAGATGGACCGACGACATTGTGAGAGTCGCGGGCATCCAGTGGATGCAGATGGCAGGATGTCGTTCAGTGTGGAGGTTAAAGAGGGAGGCCTATGTTCAGCAGTGAACGTCTACTGGCTGATGATGATGATGATCTATTAAGTGCTCGTGAATATGCTGAATATGCGAATGAGGGAAATTAGTGATATAGCGAGGTGAAACATGTCTTTCCGTATTGTTTCCAAAACTCCTTAGAACTTAGAAGCTTCTTGAAAAGCCTCCACCACTTTACTGGGGCATGAGTTTGACATTACCGGGACTTACTTTGCTTGACTGACTGTGACTATGACTTGTCTGATGCTATTTACGACTATGTAAACTCGTTTAATATTACGAGATTACCATTGAAGGCTTTTATGTCAAGGGTAATGAAAATATTTAGCAAAAAATTATTTATACTGAGTGTTTTGCTGGTATTTCTTCGTCATTTGAGTTTTTTTTTTGGCACGGACATGAAATTTTATGTATTTTTTGTTGTATTGCATCCCATAGATCTGTGTTGTATTCACACAGTATCTTTACCTAGTCTCAATCCACAAGAAAGACATCTTATATTTATAGAGCTCCAAACCAAACACTATCATTATTTTTATCGGCACGCGCCATCCGCCATATTGCATTAAAATTGGCGGGAACTACCGCTATTATCAAGATGGCGGATTTTTGTGGTTGTTTTTTCTTGTCGATGATAAATCGCTCCGCTAATACTTCCGTTTCCGGTGCTAATGGAGGGGATAGAAATATGGAGATTGATGTTTTGGCTACAGAATTTTGATCGGATTTCCTTTTGAGATAAAAGTAAGCTTAGAAGATGATAAATAAATAACATATACCTATAGATGGTCATAATTATTGTGACTATATAGATTTTTTGGTACTTATTACGGGTTTTAACCTAAACGTTATTACAGTATATTTTTATGTAGTGTGTTTTTTATCTTTTGTTGCTTGCTATGCCTGAGGGAAAATGCTTGGAGAATTTCCGCTCCTTCCTTCTACAACAGTGCGGGCAACATCACGCCGTTGTCTTCCCTGGGCTCCCTAGACGGTTAGATCCCCAAATCTGCCCATCTTTGAGCCCAAAGGCCCCGTTTTAATCGGCTTTTAAGACAGGCAAGGGATACCGAAGTCTTAGCTTAAGACCCCGGCTACAGGGAAGAACCTCGGCTCAGCTCCAGAAATAACGAAATATCTACTACGGTTTTTGGTAGCAATGGTAATTTTAAAAGCTGTAGATTTATCTTATACAATAAGTCCTAAAACAAACATCCATCTGTCATTACGTACACTTGTTTTGTGAGTGCGGGTGAGGGGAATTGTGCACAGTACCAATACTGCCAATAGATCAATCCGGATTATAACTTACCTTATAAATATGTAATGCATTGCATCAGTGGTCTGCGGTGTGTAGGGTGCATTAGAGTAATTGGTTGTAAGCAAATATTAGCAGGGGCGGAGGAAGAACTATTGTTTGAAGAATTAAATTAAATTATTGAACATAAAGAGATTTAACAGTTAGTTTTTTTTTTTACTTCAACAGTTCAAAACCCTGGATGGCAATGCACTGCACTCGTTGCCCCGAAATATAAGATGTCAAATCTCTGTGTGCACTGTAATTTCGCTGGAAACATAGCCCTTCAAACCGGAACACAGTAGTGTTTACACACTACTGCTTGGCGGTTGAATAACTGGCAAAGGTATAGTACTTCCCCAGGCGGACTCTGCAAAAGAGTACTACCACTACAAAAAATAACCGCAGGTAATAAAAACACCGTAGTGCCATGTCGCGCAGACTTTAATGGTGACGTACCTAGTTGTGATGTCATCTCGTATCAATCCCTGTCGGTATAATTTCTCGAGCAGCACTTTTGACAAGTTTAGGCATCGTACACGACTCTTTAACGATGGCAACTACTAGGTACAAATTTAGTTCCGCTGTTTGCCGTTCATGAAAAACACTTAGCATCTTTTCAATCATCTTCGAAAAACTTTGAGTAACCTACAACTATCTTGTTTCTTTTATTCTTTCGTTATTTATGACTTTGACAAGGACTTTTTAAAGGAGCACAAATTTATTTTATTATCTACAAGTTGTTTTTTTTACAAAATATTTTTAAGTACCTACCTGACATCGAATATTATTTTATAGTTATTTAACAATTTATCGATATTATGGTTTCTTTTATAAATATAATAAAAACTGTTATTATAAAAATATTATTAAATACAATATTATTTAATATAATTTTAAGTAGGTAATGATGAGGAATATTTGACATTAGGTATCTTTCTGGCACTAATAAAATACTATGAACTGTAATAGGAGTATAGTGTTTGAATTTGTCGGTCACCCGAAGACCATGGTTTAGAAACTAAAACTATTCTAATAAGAAATGTCAGTATAACATTTATTTTAGGTTGTTTTTTTTTGTTCTTTCTTAATCCATCTGGTTTAAAATCCATAACCAATAATAGGATTACTTCACCACTTCTTCACGTCTTCAATCAGGGGTTCAGGGGTGGTCACGCAGCAAATATGCCGGATTATAAATGCACCGCTGCACTCGGATTACGGTCTCGGTGGTGGCACCCCTAACCAATTAATTGGTAGTGTTTTCTTTAGGTTTTTGGTGATTGAAATGATAATGAGGATGGTAATATTATAGTAGGTGACTGTAAATCATAATAAATCCATGTTAACTGAATGCTTACCAACATGCGCGAAAAATGTGCAGTCTATTCCACTACGAAAACAGAACTTGTCCGTTTAATATATTTTTTTGGAGCTATATGAAATAAAAAATACATATTACAGCCAAATCATTCAGTCCATATTAATTACAGCCCCGGAAATATTTCCCGAGCTACAGGCACAATGAAAAGGAAGCGACCAAGAATGCACCCTTGCGGCACCCCAATGCATTAATACAAGTTTTAATCAAAAAACCGTGGGTGTGAATCCCAAACAAATAGGGGAGCATTGCTTTCCCATAATGATAATGAAAAAACACAAAAATGTTAGGAAAAATTATAAAAAGCGAAGTTTTGTATGGTCAGGGCGCGTGCGATACTATCGAACGCCTGTCCAGAAATTATTTGTGTCAATAATTACACTGATTGTAGGGAAGTGATTTGTCGGCGGTTCGTGGTGATGACTTTTGTGATTAGTTTTAATATTAGGGTAAAATAAAAGAAATCAAGAATAGTTTTATAAACAAATATTATTTTGTTTTTAACAATGATTACATTGTTATCAACAAAATAATATAACTCACAGTTTTTAAACTAAATATATAAAAAAACGAAGTATATATATATATATCCGTTACTACAAAACTATTGTAGATCTCTTCAGTAACTCTTCAAAAAGCGTCTAACATCATTAAGCTCATTGCACACGAGATCAAAAACATGGCAATACAATAATGAAGTGCAATTCAATAAAGTGCAAGTACAATAGGCACAATGGGTCGCGCTAAGTTACCCGCGAGTGGGCCATATGCCGAGCTTGGGGACTGTCGGGGAATTAACGGGCTTAATACTTTGTATGGCTACCTAAATCTACAAACAAAGTCGCAGTTACATGCACCATGTTAACGGGAAGACTGAAGAAAGCAGGTGGTTGGTCGAACAGTTCAAAGTTAGGTGCAGACAAAACGATCTACCCTCTTTCTTAGTCTTTTGCTAAGGTTATCACTGGGACTCTAACCTACGAGTAAGTCCTGACATACACACACTCACTGTATCACTGCGTATAGTATTTTGAAGACATTTTGGACGCGGACTTTACTAAAGGCTACATACTATTTACGCTTGAACGCTTTGTAAATCACGTGACGGATTCTATGTTCTTTATTATACTGTGGAAAAAAACCGGCAAGATAGCGACAACAAATCCATCTGACTTAATACACACCAGAGGGCGTACCACAACCTCAAAAATATTCTTATTTTAATCTTAAAATAAGCTTTGTTTCGCTCTCACAGCTAATGAGAGAGCAAGACAAAATTCTATGAAAGATTAAAATATATTTTTTTTAATGTTGTTACCACAACCTGTTCACGGTGTGGACGAGCATGTCCTCTCGAGTTGTTTGTTCAAACATCAAAAAGGTAGTCTTTCAAATTTTACACATTGCATAAATTGTTTGTAATAGATGCATAATATATTTATATATGACTCAGTGTAAGTGAGCTCAAGTATCAAGTCGACTGCGTCGCAGTAGGTCCACCCCATCCTCAGATCTCTGCAGAGGGTGACTTGACTGACATCTAAAAGAAAATATTTTCAACGAATCATGAATACATTAATTATCAAATGGACTATTCATTTCATTATAATATTATTATATTATAATTCACAAAATATGCCTATTATTTTACGTGTATTGTGCTTTTTGAAGTTTTGTGAGTCAAGGGTTAATTTTAAAATGTTATTTAATTATATTAGCTTGGTAAAAGAGTAAAGTATATTTATATTTTTAGTAAAATAATGCTTAGTAAACAATACGGGTACAGAACCCTAAAAACAACTTACTTAGGTATTCCTACGAAAATAAAAGTTAGAATATTTGTTTCTAAACATGTCAAAAACGCGGAGTTATTCGCGATAAAAAAAACATAATGATTAGAAACTTGCATCCTCACGAAACATGTGCGTTTATTGCAAAAAAATATAAAAATAAATTGTTATAAATGATGTTTGATCTAGTTACGAATTTGAAAATCATGGTTTGGATATTTTTTATCAATTAAGTGGCGTTGTACCACGTATTTATTTATAGGGGATGTGTGCTGAGTCACTGCTGTATAAAAATCACTTGCTTTGTTTACATAGCTTTCTCCCGGTATGTTTCACTCCATAGTTTCACGGGTTTCACTAGATAGCACATGGTTTCACAGGTTTTACTAGATATCACTAGATATCACTTGGTATCACGGGTTTCACTAGATAGCACACGATTTCACGGGTTTTACTAGATAGCACATGTTTTCACTAGATAGCACGGGTTTCATTTGATATCACATGGTTTCACGGGTTTCACCAGATAGCACATGGTTTTATTTTCACGGATTTCACTAGATATCACTGAATAATTACTATTTATGACACGCACCACATAACTTAATATACCTACACATGCTAAAACGACAGTTACCTTACCGGATCAGCTGATTCTTTTTCTTATCGGGGCATTGTGCGATTGGCGCATTTACCATTTTCAAACCGTTCATCCCATTGTGTTTAAAATTTCGTTGGTTTAATGGATTATTTTTAGGATATAACGGTGGGGGAAACGATACGCGAATAAAAATATTTCAGATTTGGGTTTAATTTTAAGCTTCGTATAGATATTAAAATAGAATACAAACGAATGAAAAAAATATATTATAATTTTAATATAGGTACTACTACTGAGTACTGTACTGAGTACTGAGACTACTACTTCTACTGAGGAAAAAAACAAAATATTCTGATTATCTGGATAACTGTAGGTAATTTAGAAAACAAATTACAAAAAAGTCGTTATGCTATCTGGCCAGCTAGTCAAAACTCAATGTAGTCCTAACGCGATGTAGTCATAACGAAATTTAGTCATAACGAGATTTAGTCATAACGAGATTTAGTCATAAAACTTCTAACCATGAAATTAGGATTTAGGAAGGATTAGGATGGAAGGATCTGAGTGGAAATAGAAAAAGAAGAATTAATAAAATGTTTATACTTTAACATCAATTAAGTCGATAAAATCAGATGGAGTAGGTATTTAGAAGGAGAATTGCTACTAAAAAGAGATGTTATATTTGTAGGTAACGGAATGCAGCTTTTTTTATGCTTCAACAGGCTTGCGTTTGACCGCCAACACGCCTGATGTTAAGCGATGATGCGGTCTACGATGGAGCACGCTTGCCTAGAAGAAACCGATTCACTCGTGATTTGAAGACGTTAACACTACAGTCGAGATAACCAGTTTAATGTGGGTAATGACCGTGTAATATTATTATGAACAAAACTTTGGTAGTAGTAATTAAATAAATAAAATAAATAAATATCTGGGACATTATTGCACACACGGACATCTGACCCCAAACTAAGCAAAGCTTGTAATATGGCTGCATACATATATATTTTTAAATACATACTTAAATAGATATTAACATCCAGATATATAACAAACACAAATGATAATGAAATTAGATATTAAACCTATTTAAATTATTAATAAAAATTATTGATTGATTTATTAACATGAGGAATTAGCTCGTACCATAAAACTGCATATAGAGGACAAAAAAAACTTAAAAACTAGTGTATCAACTGGCGGCTTTATCACTAAAAGCGATCTCTTCGACGCAACCTTAGATTGGAAAGGATTTATACAAGACGTAGACGGCAAAGTTTATTAAGTAGTGAATCAACCAGTACTAATAAAGATCTCGTAAGCCTATGACACATGGTCATTAGAATGCAGTATTTTTTTCCGCCATTCCTGTGCCAAAGATTAAACGATAAATCTTGGGACACGCGACAGACAGACGGGACGATTTTTTATGGGTTGGATGGAGTGCCTCTTGCAGATGTTGTTCGGTAGGTACTTGAAAACAATAGTATAGACAATATATAATAGGTTAAGTAGGTTAGTTAGTTAGTTTTTTATTTAGTTAATAAAGGCTCGAATATGGCGCGCTAACTCACTCGCATAGTAGATGTTTATTTAAAGATATAAAATGGATGTGTCTACTTTTGAAAAATGTGCTTCGATAATTTAATAGGTATTTCAAATATTAAGATGAATTTTAATATTTATTGTGATCACAAACATGGAATCAACAGTTTTTAATATATAAATTCTGGTCATGATTAAAAATAGTGAAATACATTTTTTATATATTTTGAAAATATTGACGTTTTATAATGACCAAAGCCTATATTTCAAAAGTAGATACAGTCATTTGACATCATAAATAATTATCGCAGTTTAAAAAACCTAAAAAAAACACGCTTTAAAACCGCTAATCCTGAAGATCCTGGTAAGGATAATGGGACAAACTACAAATTATTGCATTGTCATTGGTCCTTGATAAGTGTGCAAAGTTTCAAATCAACCCGTCGTTTTTGAAAGGGGTGAAAATCGCGTTCAAAGATTCCGTTAAATGGATACATACCAAGTACCAAGCTAATAAAAGCTTTATTTATTTAAATGCGCGAGCGCATTTGATGTTTTTAACACGCATGATGATGATGTGTTTGCACTCGGTTTTCTGGTCCTTAATAATCTACACTAATATTATAAAGAGGAAAGATTTGTACCTATTTTTGTATGTTTGTAATGAATAGGCTCCGAAACTACTGAACCGATTTGAAAAATTCTTTCACTGTTGGGAAGCTACACTATCCCCGGGTGACATAGGCTATATTATATTTTGTAGCGAGGCTGAAGGCCGAGCTTACACTCGTGCGAAGCCGGGACGGACGGCTAGTATAGTTATATAGTGTTCAAAGTTGCTCAGCGAGCTATGAAGAGAGCTATGCTCGGAATTTCTGTACGAGACAAAATTCGAAACAAAGTGATTCGACATAGAACCAAAGTTACTGACATTGCTCAATGGATTAGTAAGCAGTGGCCTCAGTACAAGCACTTCCCAAAAAGTTATCGTTACGTAAACGATAGCAAAATGTATGAAAAATTAAGTTAACTTTCACGTCCGATAGAGGCGCTGTTCAATTTTTCATACATTTTGCTATCGTTTACGTAACGATAACTTTTTCGCAAGTGCTCGTACTAAGGCCACTGAAGTGACAGTGGGCCGGTCATATCTGTCGCAGAACAGATAACCGATGGGAGAGATGAATTCTAAAGTGGAGACCACGTTTAGACAAACGTAGTGACCCCCTGCGGCCAGGACCTGCGTCAAACAACAGGCAAGAACTGGATGCAGAGAACAGCCGACCGAGCTCAGTGGCGTGCATTAGGAAAGAACTATTTCCAGTAGCGATAGTAACTGAGCGGTAGCATCTGCGCTTTACAATTTGACGGCACCCAGTTTGATCTTCGCCCTGCATCAATCACTTATTTAGTATCTACTTAAATAAATAATGTGCAGTGAATATGCCATCGCTCAAAAAAGGTGAAGGAAAACATCGTGAGCAAACCGGTAAGTCTGCCTCAAAAGTTCAAAGACATATGACATTCACAAGTACTAGGCCAGCATGGTAGAGGCACATCCTCTCTCTGAGAGAAGGCCTGTATCCCAGCAGTGGGTACATGATACACTGGAAATGATTATTAGTTTTATTGTTTGCTCACCTCTAGTCTTTAAGTTAGAACTCTAAGCCTACCTGGCAGGCATTAACATCACAGAGACGCGATCAACTAAAAGTGCTAATAAACTGTGACACGTAAACTCTAGGCCGCTAAATATAACCTTCCAATTAACAACAAATAGGTATTAAAACATCGGCACAGGCTCATTAACCATCCCAACTAATAATAAAACGGACAGACGGACGGACAGACGGCATTCCGCGCCGGCGACACACTTATCGCGGAAATAAATTGTGAGGACGGACCTTGTCACCTCCACAGACCACAGACAAGGATAAATAAATGGGTAAAACGTTGAAGAAATGGTGATCAGAAACAAAGACTTTAAAGTAAGGTATTTGTGTTACCTGTGCTGTACTTTTGCTGTAAATTAAAAGTAAAATAGTCTTTATTTCAACTACACATTTCATTATTTACATATTTTTCATGTCCATCATAATTCATATCACATAAAATATCATTGTCATGTTTTTTTTGTCGTTCTTGTCAAAGTTTTTATTATTCCCACCAAAGTAATTTTTTTTTTTTTTTGTGTAAATTAGAATGGCTTTTTTGTAAGAAATTTATTGTAGCCACTTGCACTCATATAAACACATAGCAACTGTGTTAGCAGCTGTGACGCAGAGTTCGACGCGTTGACATAAATACGAATGTTTAATCACATATCTGTCACAATACCTGGCGACAGAGTTTCCTTCTCATTTCCGTTCTATTTACTTCTTTTCTGTGATATCCACGGTCTCATTTTCCTGCAGACAGGCCTCAGTGTAGAAGGTAATGTATGTTTGACCATGTTTTGACGTGGAAATGAATAAAATAGAATTATAGAAGACTTTTTTTAATGCCATAGATGGCTAACAAGCGGATGGACTGCCTGATGGTAAGTAGTCATTGTCGCCTATGGATACTTGTAACACCAGAGGCATCACAACTACGTTGCCGACCCTTGAAGACTTTATTAATTCGCCTTTTGAAGAACACCATCTTGCAGAGGCATCACAAACACGTTGCCGACCCTTTAGGACTTTATTAACTCACTTTGCAGAACCCCATGTTGTAGCTTCTTTAAAACAACGCGGAAGGTAGCTCATTCCACATTTTGCATGTGTGAGGCAATAAAGATCGCTTGAATCGCATAGTTTTAGATTTCTACTGATATATTTTTTATGATGATATGGGCTAGCGTTTGACCACAACTCACCTGATGGTAAGCGACGATACGGTCTAAGATGTTATGGAATATGTGGATGAAATTTGAGGCGGTGGTGGCTAGTGCCATGGAGACAGGAGTTTTTTTTTTTAAATCGCGAATAAGTCCCCGTTTGACCACCAACTCGCCTGTTGGTAAGCGACGATGTGGTTGAAGATGAAGCACGCAGACTTAGAAGATACCTATTCATTCTCGCCTTGAAAAGGTAGATAGGTATACTGAATATGTCTAAACTGAAAACTGAGACGATGTGCAAAATGTCCCAGATATTTAATTTATTTATTTAATGTATATAATCTGTTGACCTGATGACCGATGGGGTTCTTGAGTGGAGACCACGAACCAGAAGACGTAGCGTAGGTAGGCCACTAGATAGACCGACGACATTGTGAGAGTCGCGGGCAACCAGTGGATGCAGGTGGCAGGATGTCGTTCAGTGTGGAGGTTAAAGGGGGAGGCCTATGTTCAGCAGTGGACGTCTTCTGATGATGATGATATAATCTGTTGAGCTTTTGAAGAAACGCTCCATTCATAAGGCTGCCACACTATTGCATTTTAAATTCCCCGAATAAAGCTTATCACCGTCAATAAAACTACATATCCTACTATCTTTATCAAACTTATCAATGATAATTCGTTTGTGGCCATCAGAGGCGTGTCAACAGTGGACGGTGATACATTATCCTGTACTTTCATTCTATGTTAGTTTATTTACCTACATTAGCGGTATCTGGCTACCTAATCCCGCCATATGGGGGCACTCGTGGCAAGTGGTCGGCAAATTCCATATGGCATTATATAACATTGTTGTGGTCAATCATGTTTTGTCCGATGGTAAACGCCACACCAGCTATCATTCTCTTATGCAAGTTTTAATTAAAAACTTGCAGGTGGCTTGTCTACATCATCATTATCAGCCAGAAGACGTCCACTGTTGAACATAGGCCTCCCTCTTTAACCTCTACACTGACTGACATTCTAACACCAAACACAACATCTTTCATCATATACACAACAATATCATAGCCTAACAACTTTAACTTGATATTAAACTAAAACTTTGAGGACTAAACGTAACTAAATTAAATTACCTAACTAAATTAAGACTATACTAAAATAAACTAACTGTAACTATAAATAAAACTCACAATTTGATCGCTGTTTGCAAGTATGAGTAGGTAAGGTGCCCGAAAAGCTGGCGACATGACAAATATTCGTAATTGATTGAATCAAACGGTACTTTGCGGAATCTCTTTTTCAAAACAATAAACAATTAATGACCCCTAATTTCTTATTTGTTTTTGAAAGACAGAGAATATATTTATTATGACTTTACTTCAAAAATCTTATATAAAAGGATACAATTATTGTCGAATGTGTCCGAGCTGAAAGTCAAAAACTATCAGCGCGGGTTTTCAGATGAACCCTTAAGTTTTTTTTTAATGATATTGGGTGTCGAGACGAGCGAAGTCGCTCGCCTGATGGCTCTTCACGCTTGCCCATAACAGTTAAACGCCACTCAGAGTTTTGAACTTCAACAGTTCAAAACCCTGGATAGCAATGCACTGCGCTCGTCACCCCGAGATATAAGATGTCAAATCTCTGTGTGCCCCGTAATTTCGTTGGAAACATTGCCCTTCAATCCGGAACACAGTAGTGTCTGCACACTGCTGCTTGGCGGTTGAATAACTGGCAAAGGTGTGGTACTTCCCCAGACGGACCCCTGCAAAAGAGTCCTACCACTACAAAAAAGTTACAAAAGTTTACAGTTATTACACACAAACACAAATTTAAAACGACGTTGAAACAGAAATACCTACACAAGGATACTAAAGGTTAGTCTAAGAAACAGTTTTTCATCCCACCTATTCGAAAAGGACGACTTGGTTCGCCTTTAAGTGCACCCAAAGTTGGTGTTTTGTATAAGAAACTTTTAGCGGGCAGTCTCTATTGTTACCCCTTTTTGAATTTGGAACATCTTAGTTCAAGTTCGTTCAAGTTCAGCGCCAAAGAAATCGAACGCAAATATTGTTGGAATAAAGACTGGCTGGTAGGACGGCTCATAGTCAAGCCGCAACTGAATAAAAAAAAAGAAATAAAATTAAAAACGCGCGAACAGCCCGCGTTTTCGTCAATTTTCACAGATTGTTAGAAATTCATGGTTTATTGTGAGTTTTTTTGTGAGTTGTTTTATTATTAGATAATTTAATTTCAATTTAGTTGTTATTCCATGTTTTATTAAATAATAATATTACAATAAAATATGAGGCGCCTTTTTATTTCTCAAAGTGGGTGATGAAAAGTAGAGTGTATCACTCGGGCGAAAAATATTTTTTTGGCTCGGGTGACGTACTTTGAATCCCTTGCCGTAAAAATATTATTTTGCTCCCTTATATTACAATCTACTATTTTAGTTTAGTTATGTTTTCTTATTCATAATTTCTGAATAAAACTATTATTATTAAACTTATAATTTCTATGGTGTTGTTCTGATGAACTTTTTTCTTTTTCTTTGTACAGTAAGCTTGAAGAACCATAATTAATAATGCATCTATTTGATTGACTGGTTGTAATGTTCTCACGTTCAAGAGTCAGTAAATCATAAGCATCTGGTGGAAGACAGTGGCTCATTGATAGGTTCAATTCAAGATATAGATATGTACCTACAGTTCAGCTGCTGAGAATATGCGCCTGATAGCTGCAATAACATTATACTTTGGAGGAAAAAACCAAAGGTGGTATTACCGCCGCCTATAGATACCTACAATACCCGGGGCATAGTCGGTATGTTGCCTACCTTTGATGACTCTATTCACCCCTCGTTTGAAGCAGTCCAAATTATATTTTGGAGGAAAAACAGAAGGTGGTATTACCGCCGCCTATAGATACCTACAATACCCGGGGCATTGTCAGTGCGTTGCCTACCTTTGAAGACTCTATTCACCCCTCGTTTGAAGCAGGCCAAATTATATTTTGGAGGAAAAACAGAAGGTGGTATTACCGCCGCCTATAGATACCTACAATACCCGGGGCATAGTCAGTATGTTGCCTACCTTTGAAGACTCTATTCACCCCTCTTTTGAAGCAGTCCAAATTATACTTCGGAGGATAAAAACAAAGGTGGTATTACCGCTGCCTATATACATCTATAATACCCGGGGCATAGTATGTTGCCTACCTTAGAATACTCTATTCACCCCTCGTTTGAAGCAGTCCAAATTATACTTCGGAGTTAAAAAACAAAAATGGTATTACCGCCGCCTATAGACACTTAGAATATCTACAAGCCTGATGTATGTAATAGCTATAATATAGTACCTAACATATCGTCATGTTTTTAGTGCTTCTTTAATGAGTATAACGTCTCTATTGGTAAAACCTCATTGGTAGATTACAAGTACGACCGTAACCGAATGTACCGAATAAAAATACTCGTTACTACGAACTGGTACCTAACTAACTAACTAACCTTGAAGGTTAAACAACATCTTGTATGCGATACTCGTATCTCGAACAAGTATTCCAACAATTCCACTAACATATACATAATAATAGTATCCTATTTGCTCTACAATTCCAACAAAATTCCTTTCATTTATTCTTCAGTTCACTTACAACGTAATTCCTGACGCATAAGGTTTTAAATAAGAGAGGGTAGTGTAACAAGATCGTGGTATTGAGATATCAGGTTGATAAAGGCGAGTACACACTGTCAATGATCGATGATAACGGCTGGCGCACACGGAGATAGTCGGCTGGATCGTTTTGTAAACACAGCGTTATCTTTACGAGTGGAGTGCTTTAAGTTCCCGTGTGGAACGGCCCTTATTTATGGATGAAGGGGTAAGGTATGGAGACTAGACTTTTATAGGGGAGATAGGGGAGAAATATGGTGAGACGTGAGTCTGGCTTCCCTAATGTCAGGCTCGGTCGCTGTCTGAGATCCTATTCTCGTCTGCTCGGGATTCTGGTGCACTCGAGATTATATTCGTCACTGTAGAAAAAGTCGGCAAACAGAAATGGGACTGGGCCGACCATGTTACTAAAATGTCGGATGAGCTGTGGGTTAGAACCACTACTAAATGGCTTCCGTATCATACGACCCCTTGGAACACCCAGAAAAAGATCGCAGGACGAGTTTGACTCCCACGCAAAAGACTAGTCCACCATAGCGCAGAACAGAGAGGAAAAACAAAAACAGAGTGGAAGAAAGGAAGGGAGGCCCTTGCTCTGAAATGGGACGACCACGGCTGAAATGAATAAATAAAAATAAAACTGTCTCTTCATTAGAGTGAGAGTGATCGAGGTAATCTCGAACGCACCAGAATAACCCCTCCATTATCTTCTAGCTAGTTATAGTTAGGAAAACTAAGAAAGTTAGCCTTGAAGATGCTTCCTTAGATTGTAGTTCTCAGGAAACAAGGAGGACGGCAGGGAGTCCCATTCTTGGGTAGTACGTGACGTAAATGACGACCCAAATCGTTGAGTACGGATCTTTGGAATTTCCACTACGAAGGAGTGGTAATATACTTCTGAGTTCATCATCGTCATCATCACCCAGAAGACGTCTACTGCCTACCCCCCGTAGAACGCCACAAACTACAGCTTGTTATCTGCGTCCGAGCTTTCATTGCTGTGAGTCCTCATTACTCGATTGCTTAAAACAACTGCACAATCGACGCAAGTATTGAAATAAATCTTTATAACCATTTTTAGGGTTCCGTACCCAAAGACTGCCCTGACTTGACTGCTCCGGTGGGTCAGTTGGTAGTGAAACTACCTTCCGCGCTTGGGGGCGTGGGTTCGATTCCCACCTAGGGCAAAGATTTATGTGACGAACATGTTTCTTTGTTCTATGTCTGGGTGTTAATATCTATTTAAGTATGTATTAAAAATATATATATGTACGTATATCAGTCTCTGGCAGCCATATTACAAACTTTGCTTAGTTTGGGGTCAGATGACCGTGTGTGCAAAAAAGTCCTAGATATTTATTATTATTGATTAAAAGAGTAATAGGGTACCGTATTACTAAGACTCCGCTGTCCGTCTGTCCGTCTCTCACCAGGCTGTATCTCATTAACCATAGACCTAAAAAAAAAACTACTAAATCTATGTCATTAACCGTGATAGACAGTTGAAATTTTCACACATGAAGTATTTCTATTGCCGCTATAACAACAAATTATAAAACACAGTATAAAATAAATATTTAAGGGGCTCCCATACAACAAACGTAATTTTTTGCTCGTTTTTGCTTGATATTGATAACGGCAACAGGTAGACGCTTGAATATTCACAGAATATTGAGTTATATTATTAACTTTAAAAATATATAATTAAATTAATATTTTCCCGTACAACAAACGTGATTTTATTGCCGTTTTTATAGATAATGGTACGGAACCCTTCGTTACGCGAGTCCGACTCGCACTTGGCCGGTTTTATTGTTTCAGTTATATTCATTTAGTTCGCTTGCTAATTAGTTTTACCTGCACCATTGATGGTGCAAGACAATGGCGCAAACGGTAGGACGGGCTTACGAATAGTTGAGCTTATTATCTAGCAGTTTACATCTAAAACCTTTTACGAAAAAAGAAAATCCTTCACAATGGCATAACAAAAAATCTGTCCCATATACACGAGCAATAAAGAAAGCTTACGTCTCTTTTACACGACGCGCTAAAAACGCGCTTCAAGACGTCATAATAATTTCATGCACGTATTCCCGACAATAGTAACTATTCTGTGACGGGAGGGCGGGATTCAGGGCACAATGAGATGGTGGGTCTAATCTTTTGATGGAATGTTGTACGCACTGGGTTGGTTAGACGGAGCGTTTAAAGCGGTAATAGACGTATCGAATCACGAACCACAAACACCGTCTGACCAACGGGAGGGAAAGAGTGAGAAACTTTTTTCCCTCTCTTTTCTCTCGTTGGTTGAGGTGGTTGACGTCAGCCATGCTGGCCCGTCTGTTACGGCTATTAAGATTAGGTTTGTAACGAGAAAGGTACAAATCAATAAAGTAATTTTGATATTGAAATGTTGTTTCACACTCTTTCAATGAAAACGTTTTTTTAATTGTCTATCATCATCATTTCAGCCTATCATGTTCCCACTGCTGGACACAGGCCTTCTCTATCTATATATATTTAGATGATATTACTGAATTCGGGCAGTAAAAGAATTTTGATACAAACTTGTCGTTTGTTTGACCATGGACAAAAAGAGGACATCTATATTTATCTATACATCTCTATGTATCTATACATATAATAAAAACGTAGAGATATTTTTTTTAATCAAAATACAACACAGTGGGCGTCTTAAAATAAGCAGCTGAACATGTTATGACAATGTTAAGAATTTTTGTCTGTTTGTTTGTTCTCGCGTATCTCCTAAACCACTGGACGGATTTAAATGCGGTTGTCTCAAATATGCTTAGCTATGATTAGATTGAAGTATAGGCTATATAATTTTGCGCGAGGGCCGGATTAAGGGAGGAAAAAAGGGTTTAAAAGTTTATATGAAAATCAAGTGACAAAATATAGTGTGCTATTATATTTTTTTATTTTTAGTTTTCTTTGAGTTCCTTACTTATTTTAGATTTGGTATAGTTTATTGAAATTAACTGAAAATAATTATATTGGGTGTAACAGCCACGTCTCACAGATACAGTGCGTAAATAAAGGCGCGTCCACGCCTTGCTAACCGGCTTACACACGCTGGCGACTAGACGAATCGATGTGACAGCTCCTTAACGCAGCCGTATTGTAGCACTGACAGCTGACGTGTTGACAAAATGTTGCTCTTTTCTTACAGACGACCGCCATTCTGTTCTTCAATAGATATAACTACTGAAGAACAGTAAAACGTCCTCTGTAAAAAAGGTTATGTTGTCATTAATAAATATGTTGTTATTTAAAATTTTGTTCCATGGGGTCCATGTACCAAAAAGTTTTTTAACCGCCACATTTAGTCAACGCCACTGGTGATAAGAAAGTTGACTCATTCTTAGCGCAGACTTCGACCAAAATAAAATGAAGTGAGTTCGTTTTATTTTGGTCGAAGAGCGCAGATAATTTCTTTGACAATTCAACGCGGGAATGCCAGCCAGCGTACTTGGTACTGTACTACACGGACATCTTGTTTTTGTTATTTAGTTTAATGAATTGTATATGAAGACCTTTAATATATTTTTGATAATTAAGCTGTTTGAGACTATCCAATAATTCACTTCTGTGTACATAACATGAGTCAAACGTCAGCCTATAATGTTGCTACTGTTGGGACACAGGCCTTCTCTCAGAGAGAGAGATGAGCTACACAAGACTACATAATTTGTACTCGTTTTTTTTAGAGAGCATTGCGGCTTCATAATGCTCAAAGCTTTGAACATTACACCGTTCTGATAATTCTTACAGAAAAGCGCATCTTTGACCGACGAAGCGAAACTGCGAAATGGTCAACAAATGCTTTGGACAATAAACAAACATAATTTTTTGTGCTGGCAACACGACACCGCGGCAAAGCCGGGATCAGATTTGGCGGTAATCGCATCAGCCATGGTGGCGGAAAATCCGCAGTATGAAGGGGTCCTAATACTGTGAAACAGGCCTTATAGTTTAGTGGCTTATTTGATGCGGAGAAACGAGTTTTATTTCATGTTAAATAAACACATTTATTAATTTCACGCATAAAACTAGTAAAAATAATTTCAATTAATTCATTCTCTTGCTAGATACATAATTAGTCATATACAATTATCTCTTACTTCATCTCCTAAAATTTATTATCTCTTACATTGCTTAAATATGTAAAAGAGGAAGTCAAATGTACCTATCTTTTTTTTTACCTAGGTAGGGCTTATTCTAATTATTTATTCAATGGTTACGTAATTAGTTTGAAAATGGGGTTTATAACCTAAAACCACAGATATACACATGCCTACAACCTTCGTCGCTTACAACAGACAATAAAAATAAAAACCATAGACTCTAAAATTTTCTTTGATATAAACCATGATTTGCAAAATTGCGCCCCTATCAAGATCAAGCCACAAAAAAATTGGGAAAATATATGAAATGTAGATAAAAAATGTGATAACCTAATGGTGCCAATCGATGTGTTAAATGCGGCCTATATTTTGACAAAGGAGGTTTTACTTTAATCTCCTTACTTTTTTTTTCAATGACAAAGGTGTTTTGTCGTTGTGCCGGCGTTTCTTTGCTTTCTTTGCCCTTTTTCTGTTATTATTATGATACGGTATCTATCACATTTAAAAGTATTTGAGTGTGATAGAGCAAGAATAGCCTATTTTGTCGCATAGAAGCATTTCGTAGCTGTTACCTAAAAACTTTGTTCTATTCATTAAATTGTTAGCGAAGTGAGCATAAGAAAAAAAATACATTGACATGTCTTGCACACGGTGCAAGTAACCTGCGCAACCTGGAACAAAGGCGCGTGCGAGAGTAGGATGCATGTATGTATTGATACATTCGTCCTTCTCTAGTTATGCAAATTAAATACGCCTTGTACAAGATTCAAGTTAATTAAGAATTGAGTCAATTCTGTTGAAAATTTTTCTTAATTAAATTAAGTCTACAATTATTATTTTAACCGGATTTTAACTCATATTATTCAAACGACACGAGACGGAGAATCTAACAGTAGAATCAGATTAGTTTATTATAAAGAAGTGTAAAAGAAACGACGCCATTTTCTATAAAAAAGTTAAAATGACATTTTGTTTTGACAGTTGAGGTTTCCAAAAAAGTTTAGTGGCTACTATAATACATGAACTTGAGAACACAGACTAGGTATAGCTACTACAAATCTTTGCTGTAGAAGGTTTATGGGCTACTAAATACGTGACATGTACTGACCCACATTATATCTGCAGAGCCGACCAAATGAAGGTACTACAATTTAAAAAATTAAGGTAATACCTTGGTGACGGCACAACTCAACTCTGAAGTATATATTTTACAATATTTCATTTCGTCCAACTAGTTGATCACGATATTTGTACAAACCATGAAACTCCTTTAGGATGGGCCGGTGGGATTGTTCTCTTTATTAACAGCATTTAGTCAAGTCAAGCAAGTATTCAGGATTGAAGAACGGTTCCGTAGAGGTTAAATTATAATTAATTTACACTATAGACATTAATAATATGTACTTAAAACCGTCGGCTTTTACAATTTGCTTTTTCATTTCCGAAACATTTAAATTCAGGATTTCAATTGTCCATTATAACATTTCAGAGATTTAAATGCAAATATCTAACAGAGATTTCACTTCGATAATAATGATGGTTCACCGATTTCTCCGCCAATTATGAACTGATTTTGATGTTTTTTTTTTGTTTGGTAGGCCATACTTCAGAGGTAGTTCCATATAAATTAAGTACATCAAAATCGGTTCAATACTTTTGTTTTTAAAACAAAATAACTAAAAAAACAACTCGCTCGAAGAATTGATAACCGGAAGAATATATATAATAAATGGGGAAGAAAGGTTCTTGAGTGGAGACCGCGAACCGGAAGACGCAGCGTAGGTAGCCTCCCACTAGATGGACCGACGACATTGTGAGAGTCGCGGGCATCCAGTGGATGCAGATGGCAGGATGTCGTTCAGTGTGGAGGTTAAAGGGGGAGGCCTATGTTCAGCAGTGGACGTCTTCTGGCTGATGATGATGATGATGATGACCTACTAATTTTGAAGTCGGTTTTTAAAGCGACGCACTTGTGGCGAGTTGAAGTGTGAGAATCGCTTTTCTCACATATTAATAATAATAATATGGAATTGCTGACTTTTTCCTCCAAAAATATAAAGTTGTAATTATTATGATTATTCAAACACCATTCAGTAGTTTTTAGGGTTTGTCCCTTAGTAAAAGTTGTTCCTAATTTTTTATTACAATTATCTCTTCTCAGCTTTATACCAACATTCCGTGTAACCTTGTATTATTTCTTAGTGTATTATTACCTATACCTATTACCTAGTCTTTCGTTATATTGTTATTTTAATATATTTTATTTTATGAAGAGTGCTGAAATCCGTCTCAATTTTCTAAGTGAACCCAAAAATCGTAACGTCTCATTCCGCTCATAACCAGAAACGTTCTAATTCTGTTAGTGCCTAGTACAAACAATTAACGGACGCACGGACGTGTCTGTACGTCGGAGAGACACCACAGAATAAATAATAGGTACTACTCCAAGTACAGAAGGCACTTTTTTCTTTTTATTTCCTCTTTGAAGATTTTGGCATCACACGTCTTGTGCCAGTGTCAAGTATTGAGATTATTTCAAGTTTTACTAAATATCATCAAACGTCATAAAATCATAGTCAGAGTCCAGGAAAGGCAGTCACGGTCAAGTCCCAGCCACGCCCTAGTAAAGTAGTAGATAAATTAACTGGAAATTACTGTGGAGTTTGGGAACAACAAGATAATACAATAAATTTATATACCTTGTTTAAAAAACACGCATAATGACAAACTAATCGCGAGGAAACTCCCAGGGTTTAATGGATTACAAACAGGAAAAACTTACAAGCTAGTGCCATAAGTAGCGGCCTTAACGCTAAGAGCGATCTCTTCCAGGCAACCATTGGACGGAAAGAACTAAATTATGTAATTGGATTATTATTAGTACTGTTTTACATTAGAAACAGAATTTATATAAGAGAGTTTAAAATAGTCGCACGTAGATTCAAATCGTACCGACTAATTAGGGTCGTTAACATAGGAATGTGTTACTTAGCAAAAACTAAGGGTCGCCGCACACGTGGCAACCGGCGCCTGCGCAGCGGCGCGGCTATCGTCGGAGCTCTGAGGATCCTTACGATAAGATAACGAGGTATGCTACAGTGAATCATCTTATATTCACTTGGGTATATATATTTTAACCGACTTCCAAAAAGGAGGAGGTTCTAAATTCGACTGTTTTTTTAAATGTTTCTTACAGCAGAACTTTCGAATGGGTTAGCCGATTTTATTTTGATAATTTTTTTTTATTTGACAGCTGGTGCTTCCCTTGGTGTTCCCGTGTTCCCACTTTGGTCCAGTTCTGTCATTTTTATGAACTCGGTGTTTTAAATGATAATAATTTTTATCGGTCTATAGGCTAACGTTTGACCGTGATCTAGCCTGATGGGAAGCGATGATGCGGCACCCATATTAACGAAATGTCAGTCATTCGAAATCAGTTAGCAACTGTAATGCGGAGTTCGACGCGTTGATCTAAATAAGAATGTTCAATCAAGGTTCTGTCATAATGCCTGGCGACAGATTTTCCTTCTTATTTCCGTTCTATTTCTCACTTTTCGGTGGACCGCTTTGCCGTTTTGTCTGGATGTCTGACCTTCAGATCAGACAAACTTGGTGATATGAATTAGTAATATTTTCGTTTGTTTTCAGATGTCGCCGTGTTTTGCCTACTTTTTTCCCTATACCACTAAACCGCTAACACAAAAACTGTAAATACAGCTCAATTACTCATGTTTCACGCACACTAAGAAACTTGCAGTGAGACTAATGAACTAGATAATAGTCATCATATAAAAAATGGCGGCAAGATCGCATGCAGGGTGAATTCGAATAAAAGCGTGATTTAGGCCTGTAGCCGAAGTACAAAATTTCGCTACGAAAAATACGTATCGAATTTCATACAAACTTCTTTTTTGTAGTGGTAGGACTCTTTTGCAGGGGTCCGCTTGGGGAAGTACCACATCTTTGCCAGTTATTCAACCGCCAAGCAGTAGTGTGCAGACACTACTGTCTTCCGAATCGAAGGGCAATGTTTGCAGCTAAATTACAGGGCACACAGAGATTTGACATCTTATATCTCGGGGTGACGAGCGCAGTGCATTGCCATCCAGGGTTTTGAACTGGTGAAGTTCAATATTCTGAGTGGAGTTGAGCTGTTATGGGCAAGCGTGAAGAGCCATCAGGCGAGCGACTTCGCTCGTCTCGTCATTCAGTATCATAAATAAAATAAATAAAAAATCAATATTTTTATGAAGTCTGATACGTATTTTACGTAGTGAAAATTCGTACTTCGCCCACTGATGCATTCGGTCGGACCCGCCCCACTTTCTTACACCCATAACAGACGTGTCGAACTTGGCTGACGAACCGCGGCCGTCTGACCAACGGGAGAGAAAGAGTGGTTGACGTCAGCCATGTTGACGTGTCTGTTACGGATTCAGAAAAAATAAATAAATGGAAGCGTTATACCTACTGTTTCCCCTTTAGCAATTTCACTCCCCCCCCCCCCCTCGATCATCCATTCGTATACATTTTGATCACATCATTTGCAGTTGTGTGCGCTCAATGTTGAAGTGTGCGTTTGTACAACTAGTAAGAATATGTCAGTGTGTGCAATACGTGTTTGCCTCGCCCCTTCAGTTTTTGGCAGAGTTTTTTTGGTACTAGGCAGATCCAAACTATACATATATTATCAAAGGTTACGGCTCTTACTATAAACGATATGAAGGTAATTATTCAACCTTTATAATACTGTTTGTAATTCACGCAAAATGACTGAAACACAGTAACAATTTTCTTGAAATTCTTAACCCCACAACTGCCGACACGACATACTCTCGATACCGAAATGAATTAGTCGCAATAGAACCCAGACAGTACATCCGTCCGGTCAGCGGTATCCGTACCGTTTCCGCTTCCGCCCGAGCGCACTTCCGGAAGCCCGGGGGAAATTAATATATTTGTCGGGGTACTTAATGGGAATGGGGGGAACGGCTTTTGTAGTGGTAGCTGATGTTTATGGAGATGAACGCGTAAGAACGTCTCTAAATAAGATTTGAAATGATAGACACGTAACACCTTGTCTGTATTCTGTATTCAGAAAACATCTTTTTAATTTTAACCGACTTCCAAAAAGGAGGAGGTACTCAATTTGACTGTATTTTTTATGTTTGTTACCTCGGAACTTTCGACTAGGTGAACCGACATTGATGATTCTTCTTTTATTGTGGTCCCATTTCAATTTGGTCCAGTTTTAATTTTTATGAGTCTATTTATTATATTGGTAGTAATTTAAGATAATGTTTATTGGATACTAGCTATGCCTCGCGGTTACACCCGCTTTAATAATACGAACACACGATTGTTTGCTAATACGAATAGACTACGTATTAGTTAATTCAAAAACACGTCACATGCCAAAAAGCTCAAATATAATCCCATATTTTTCGTAGACTTCGTTATCTTTTAAAACTTCCTTCCGGAATCTCTTAAAATAAAAGCACTTAAGCTAACTTTCATTAATCTCGAACGTACCTCTTAAAATAGACGTTAAAACCTTCATGAGAACATCTGCTTTCTTTATCTATGGCGTCTTTTTTATCTGTGGTTCGCGAACTAAACAACTTTAGGCGCGAACATTTGGCACCACTGAGTTTTTTGTTCTGTATTTTTTAACTAACCTCACACGTCGTTAGCCTAATTAGACGTTTTTAGAGAGTATATGTAAAGATTTTATCGCGGGAATTATTATGGAATTACCCATAGAGTCATTTGTTGTCTTTTCCATAGATTTAGGTTTTTTTTTTATGTATGGTCTTATCATATTTAAATGTGGCAGTTCTGTAAATATGAAAAGATGATTTTGGCGTCAACGTGAAAAAAATTGATACGTATGTCGACTCATTGTATTATTTTTATAAACGTGTGCATTTTCGAGTGTAATACTAATATTATAAATGCGAAAGTTTGTTTGTCCTTCTGTCACGTAGCAACAGAGCAATGGATCGACATGTATTTTTGCCTTCCTTCCTCCTTCCTCCTCACTCAAGGATACCACCTACCCTCAAAACACAAACATGACACACACGAGACAAAATTGGGCCCTAATCTACAAATATTTTAGTATGTAAGTAGTACCTAATTAGTTGGTAGTCCTAGTTGGTAATTTTAACAATGTATTTAATTTTTATTTTCTACTCGCTTTTCTTTTTATGTACCTTGTCAAAGGAAGAGCCTGAAGCCCACAACACAGGTCACCCTAGTGTGGGTTTCAGTGCACACCGAGGAAACACTGTTAGAAAGGGTTAATTTTGTTACCTACTTCAGCATCCTTTGTTAACTCGATGTATGTATTTAGTCAGTAAGTTATTTTGAACTAATAAACTTTTATACTTTTATAGATTTAGTTCATAAGGACATAGGATACTTTTTATCCCGGAAAATAAATTTCCAACGAACGTGAAACCGCAGGGCGCAGTTAGTTGTGTAATAAAGTTTCTATTATTTTTTTATGTTAGATCAAGTAGCAAATAAAAATGTAGGTATTAGGTGATTACGGAGTTTGATAAAAAATATATTAAAGAAATGTTTTTTTTTTTAAACGAGCAAAAAATTGCGTTTGTTGTATGAGAGCCCCTTAAATATTTATTTTATTCTATTTTTTCGTATTTTTTGTTATAGCGGCAACGGAAATACATCAATCTGTGAAAATTTTAACTGTCTAACTGTCACGGTTCATGAGATACAGCCTGGTGACAGACGGACGGACAGACGGACAGCGGAGCCTTAGTAATAGGGTCCCGTTTTACCCTTTTGGTACGGAACCCTAAAAAACAACACAGAGCGTGTTAAAATTAAAACAGTTTTTAGAATTTTTGTCTATTTGTTTGTGCACGCACATCTTCTCAACCACTAAACTGATTTAAATGCGGTTTTTACGAATATGCTTAGCTATGACCATATTAAAATATAGGCTAAAGGGATGGATTAATGGAGGAAAAAAGGATTAAAAGTAAATTTTTACGTCAATTTGTTGTAAGGTAAGGTCACCAAATAAGGCCTACCTTAATTTTGTTATTACCTAACTAGCAGGTTTGTAATAAAAATGACCTGGTAATTTGAAATACTTATATTTATTTATTAAACTTTGTAATAAATGAAACAAAATTGCTTTAGAAACAAAAATCAGACTTTTGTGAACACAAATAACTAAATTGTCACTTTGGCCTTATTGGGAACCCTGTGTCTTAATAAAGCCTTAATAAAAACAAGTAAGCATTCAACTTCTTAATTATAACCAAACGTTGTGAATACTTATATTAAATCTAATGAGATCCTATTAATTACTTTTGGTCATTTTAGATCAGATTTAACGAGTTTCTCATCATGTAAAAGTACTATATTAATCAGCCTTTGCCATCATTTTTTTGGAACAATCTCCTGAACAGTAAAATATTTTATCAGCGGGTGTGAGTCCAACACACAACTCATGATACCAAACGCCACAAGTATTGTCGCATATCATCAACTTGATCTTCTTCACAAGCTGGACAGTACCAAGAAGGTTTATTATCGTGACGACGTTAAACCAAAAAATTAAATCCCGTAAGCTTATCTGCTGTCAAAGAAGCAGTCTTTACTGAGGTTTTCCTTCGCGTTGCAGCAACTGCAGGTTGTGCAGATGTACAGCCAGTAACTGACGCTGATTTTGGTGTCCTTGTGTTAATCTTTATCATGGAAGAAGTACCAGGAACATCTACTCTTGCCAATTGTAAAGTAATCTGTGATGTGGAACTCTTAGCATTGTCACCAAAAAAATATTTTGTTATCTCTTTAGCCCTGTAATTTAGAGAATTCTTGCGTGGAGCAGTCGCTGCAACGTTAAACTTAGGAGTTAGTAAAAATTCATGAATCTCTCACGTGATTGATTGATTGTCTATCTTATGTGAAGTTCCAGCATTCGGATTGTTTTTTGAGAGCAAGGGCAGTGGCAAATTCTCTGTATCTGTGCCTGGCCCATCAGAATCTTCCACATTTGCAGTTGCAATCTCTTGTTCTCCCGATTCATCAGATAAGACAGCAATATTGTATATTGCTGTCTTATCTGATGAATATATATCACTGTTTGTAGGATATGGAAGTTCTGACAACGCAGTTGGCGCAAACGCATCTTCAGGAATAGCATCTGGGTTATATGGATATAACCCTGTAGCGCGAAACCCATTCGAGATATTAGGTCATACATTTCGGCCATACTTGTGAGAGAATGCCATTGAAACTTGTCTTGTTAAGGGTTCGTTCGGGATGCTGACTGACGTATTTAATCAACTTTTGGTCCCAATGGTGCTCAAAAGAACGATAAACCGATTTATCCATGGGCTTTAACAGCCTTTTTTCCCTTGAGGTAGAAGCTAGTGATCCGTTTTCTATGATATTACTGAAAACAAGAGTTTACTATTTTACTGTGATACTTTTCTAACTGACATAAAACATTGTCCTAATAAGGCCTGTACCTGTGCCGTTATGAGGCCTATAATTTTTTTTAATAGGCTTTATTAGGGCATGGCACATGGGTAAACAAAACAACAATTATATGGAATACACCGATATTACAGCTTTTTCACTTATGTGAGGAGATGACCAAACGTATAATTATCCTTTAAACAAAACACAGCACACGGTTTACGAATAAAAATAAAAATACTTACCGTTTATTCTGACAGAATTTTATAAAAACAAGCGTGCATTCCGCGTCATGGTTGTTTTCGACTGCAGGTTCCAACACGCTCGCGGCACGGGCCACTTGCTGTGCTTGTGTGCGTTAGTTAATGTACACACACACTTCTACAAACATTGGCGGTCATTTGAAATCGAGAAGCGGGAAATTTAAAAAATAGGCCTTATTAGGACATAGGCTTTATTTGGTTCACCCACCTTATTAATTAGTTTTTAATTTTATTCATATTTTTATTGGGAAATCTATGTTAGCTTAACAGTTTGTGAGATAATTGTACGTAAGTGAAATTGACCGTTTTTTTTTTCTATCAATAATATGTATTTTTTGGTTTCTTTAAATGAAAATCTACGCATACGAACCTAGTATAGGTATATAATAAAAGTATAGTTTGTATAACTTTAAAGTTCAATAATGAGAATATATCTTTTAAGTTTTAATATTTCATTTCATTACACAAATTAAATAAAAATATTTGTGAAGAAAAACAAAAAATATAATAAGTAAATAACAATAATAATACATATCTGGGACATTATTGCACACATGGTCATCTGACCCCAAACTAAGCAATGCTTGTAATATGGCTGCCAGAGACTGATATTCTATACATAGGTATATATTTTAAAATATATACTTAAATAGATATTAACACCCAGACACAAATGAACAAACACAAATGTTCATCACACAAATGTTTGTCCAGGTAGGAATCGAACCCACGCCCCCAAGCGCAGAAGGCAGTTACACTACCCAACTGAGCTAACGGGGCTGTCATGTTAAATTATACCTATTTGAAACATATCTCAAACAAGTCGATAATTATCTTAATTATCCATTGAATAACATTAGGGTAAGTAAGACAGTTTAGACATTTTGTGAAATGTTATTGTTCACCTACTATATATAGATGCATGACCTATTTATTACGTTTCTGAAACAGACATTAATCATAACCATTTATTTTGTTAATCTGTGACCTTTTACGCAGAGCACTTAGTAAATGAATAGTACATAGGTACCTATACTATGAACCCAAGAGCGGATCCAGCTTTGGTGCCAGGGGGGGAGGTCACATTGTCGTGGTCAAGTCACAAGAAGTTATAATTTAATTTTTATAATCATAGATACAAGTAAAAAGTAGGTATGTGCTGGGTCCAGGGAGAGTCATGACCCCCCATGATCCCCCCTGGATCCGCCCTTGCATAAACCCGAATTAGGTACCTACCTACACAAAGTAACGTTTCGTCAAAGACATAAAAGCCCTCTGAATCCTTTCCACAAAATCTTCCCAATCACATAAATACAAAAGCTAAATGGTACTCTCGGTCACACCGACAATACTCCGACACACACATACACAACCTCCACGTGACACACAGCGCTTGGATCAAACAAATATCGAACCACGATTAATCAAAAACAAACCAAGTAAAACACCAAAGATTAACATGGCCAGATTAAAAAAAAAGTCAAAAAGAAGCTCACGGATCAAAACCATAAATCATGCTCATTATATCCGAACCGGATTATTTTTTACCGAATAAAATGCTCAAAAAAGCATCAAAAGGCTATAGGGGAGCGCCATTTTGTAAGGGTAACGTCGATTAGGGCGGGAAAATAGGAACGTGTCGGCCAATCGACGCGGCCGTATTGAAAAGGCGTTCTATTATTCCACCAATGGTAGTCAAGGTTGGTCTGCTCATGCGCTTTCGAGTCGATCCACAGAAAAATAGCTATAGTACGGCAGTGTGGGCTTGGCCTCTGCCGTGAGACGACGTGCGTGTCGAACGATTTTACTTTTTTTTAGAAAAAAAAAATGACGAAGTGCCTCCGAACTCTTAGTGAAATCACCTATTTCTAATAATTAAAATTGTGTTTTGTGTTCAAAACAGTGTCATTAGTGTATCTATATTTCATTATCACAAGTGAAGTCATAACTATAAATAACACAATAACTTAACAAATAAAAAAATAAATATAAAAAGGTTAACTTATCAACGACCGACTGTATCAGCGGTGTAAAAAAGTTAACACGTTGAGTGCCGACGGTTCCGTTGGTACGGTCGGTATAAACGGTAACCATCAGCGGTAGCATACCGTCAGTGATGGTGATGGCCAGCGGGGGCGGTGGTGGACTGGTGCAGTCCCCACCAGACATGCTGCATCACCATAATATCATGGACACCTCCTCCCACGTCGAAATGATGCCGAGTAAGTAAAAAAAACTGGTCCATTTATACAGAGACACACTGTTTAGGTTTCATAGAATAAGTAGAATATATTACTAAAAAAACATATAAAAACGTTAAAATGTAGTAACTTATGTCATAAATTAATAATAATTTTAATATTTTATTGGCTTTATAACTATTTATGTTACACAAGACAAAAAATATACTAAAATTAAAATTTATACAAATTCATCAAAGGTACCTTTTTAAATAGTGATTGATTCAGGAGAAATTATATTATGAATGCGGTGAAAGGGTTACTACTTAATTATTTTTTTCGATTGTTACAGAAAAAGGATATTATATCCTTTGTAAATATAAATAATATTGACATTTATCTTCGTTAACACAGTAGGTACTCCATGTTCCCCATTACCTTAATCTTCGTTTCTGTGCTTAAGTACTTATTGAGTTTTAGCCAGCTTTGAAAACAATTGCAATTTATATTGAGCAGGCAGCTCAATATAAATTATCAAATGAATTTTTCAGATAATTTTAAACCCGTATCGACGTTAACTTTGTCAATTGAAAACAGGTTCTACGTCAACATCGACAGAATTGACGTCAACATTGTCAAATAAAACAGCCTGTTTTTTTTATTTGACAATGTTTGAAGACTTGATTTGGCTATTTTTTTGTTGTTTCTGTTCTACCATTTTCTCAATTAAACTGATTCGACATTTCTAAAATTATTGTCATCCTTATCCCAGATATTAAAATGAATAGAGACGCAGATAATGATAACGTTAGTACAGAAAGATTGGTTGAATTTAGTGAGAGGTACGTCAGAATCGATGTCAATAGAGCTATCTATGTAATAAGAAACGAAAAAGTATCTCTATAACAGAAGAGTGACGGAGTGGAAGTGAAATTGAAAATGACAGTGTTTCCGCTAAAAATAACGGCATACATTCCTTTGTTACTTACGTCACAGAGAAATGATACATCAACTTTCAATCCAGTGCAAGTACCGATTAAACATTATCTTTGATAACGTAAAACTAACGGAATGCAACCACGTTGCGTTTTATGTTTTTTTTGCAGTTTTCTTAAGTTAACGATGAATAAAATTTGAGATTTTAATTTCGTGATGTAGGTACTTAATATTGGATTATTAATCATTTAACTATCGGTTGAGGATTTTAACTATGGAAAAACTACCCATAAATAGTTTGCCAAGCAAATTAATAGATTGGTTTCAGTAAATATGACCTTTTTCCTGTGGAAACCCACATATCACACTTGGTAGTATGTTATGATACATAAGTTAGATACTAATAGGTAGCCAGTAAAAACATAGTTATTAAAATTTAACTATTGACTACCTACTTAAGAAATTTCCTTATTGTAGTAATTGTATTATTGTAACTATATTCATTAAATGTTGACTTTTTAAACTATATACGCTATTGTATTAGGACTAACCTGTAAAAATAGTTGTAATGAATGAATAAATTAATATAAATTAAATAGTAATATGTACATTGATAAATAATTATATGAAATAATGCAGACCTTTGCCTCACAGTGGATAGCTTTACCTAAAAAGTATGTTTAAATCTAAAACTAATGAACGTAATTAAAATTCAATAAATCAGAAACACAAGAACGAAATAAAAACTCATAATATAATTTTTAACACGAGTCTATTATGTTAATATTCGATAAATTTTACATATAAATATAGCTTTTAAAAATCTACTGACGTTTTTATCACCACATTCATTAGATATTTATTTGACAGGTGATGTTTGTTAAATTAAAATTAGACGTGCAAATATTTGTTAATTAATTCTTTCGTATTTTTATTGCCTTATTAGAAATCTATAAAATCTAATATTGATTAAATCAATATAGGTAGCTCAATGGATATGGATTTAAAAATTATCTGGTAAATAAAGCAAACAGAATATTTATACCTATTTGTTAGTTGTTTTTTATTGTTTTTGAGGTTACCATAAAATATCTATAATAATTCGTTTAAACCTGTGTCAATAAATATTAAAATTAAGTTAGGGTCAGTTAAAAGGTTAAACATAATATTTTTATCAAACATTATTTTGAACAAATTTGGCATCTAACGGGTTAAAAATGTTTTTATTAATAAACGTGTTTTTTTTTTCTTGGTATTTTTTTTACCATCATGAATTCTCTCCATCTTAAGGTAGTAAGAAGAGATCGCTCTTACCGATACGGCATTATGGCATTTTTAGTGTCAACAAAAAATTTGTCTATATATATTTTTCATAGCTTTCTAAATAATATGTTTAAAAACCTAAACTAATACCGAAAACTAGTCAAATAAAATCAAAATGTAACCAATCTAACGTAAGTAACGCATAAATAAGCGCTGGGGGAGTCGCAACTTGGATTGATTTATAAAATAAGGGGTGTGCTAGACCCCGGTATTATTTCTGCTAATGCAAGCGAGACCGGCTATTAGAGGGTTAGCTGGCAGTATTCTACGATTTATTGAGGAATCCGTCTTGGGGATTTGCCTGATGTTTGAAAATGTTCGATATTTTTTGCAGTTTCTTTGAAAATTAATTTGGTGCCACAAAATACAGCATAAGCTATTTTTTTAATGAAAAATACCTTTTTTTAAACAAACTAAAATAACTTAATAAATACCTTAATTAAATTTACCATTTAAAACTAGAAATAAAAAACTGCTTGCCGTCTTCGGGTAAGGTGCCCAAAAAGCTAGCGACGTTAACACGTTGAATAGCCAAACATATTCTTCGGCTAAGGTAAGCCAGCTTTTTGGTCACCCGTCACATCTACGACAGCTTTTTATCAAACTCCGAGCAGCTGGACCCTATGGTTCCATAGATTCAAATGGATGAAATATGTATCCCTCACCAAGATATCATATTTTCTCCGTTTGAGATTTTCCGCCACTGCCGCCGCTGCACCAGCTGCTCTTGATGTGCTCTAGAGGCTCCAAGGAACAGACATCATGCCATCAGGCCATAAATTATGTATTTGAACATATTTTTACTTAACTTCGGTTATAATAATATGTATGTTTTGTTTGAGCCTTTGTGCAATTTTTGTTTTTGTTCCTTAAGAAAATTATCGTTTTTTTTTGCAGTTTCGTTAAGTCTCGCACTCATGCCCAATTCTTTAGATTAGTTATATCAAGAGATATTTACGACTGAGTGCTGCCATTTATTATATTCCAGACTGGTGCTAAGCAGAGTACTTAGATATTTCAACTGTGAGTTTTATTTGCGGTTGCTCAAGAATATAAAACAAAAAAATCACTAAGCCTTTGTCCGAAGTCTTCAGAAGTTCAAGGTTCTCTCATACTAACTTTCTTTACAAATAAGTAGGTAGCCTTTTATTAAGGTTTTCATCTAGAGCAAGGCTGCTCAATCGCTGGCCCGCGGGAATAAAAGCGACCCGCCATGTGCCATGTCGCTGCGTTGCAATTTTTATAATGTTTTTTTTACAAACAAAAAAATATACATACAGACGAACATAGGACCTCGTCCTTTTTGGAAGTCGGTTAAAAAAATCACTGGAAACAGTAGGTAGTTCTTTAGCTTACCTAGTAAATGAACTAACAAATCATAGCCAAGGTTGCCAGATTTGAGATTTTTCTCATAATTTTGGAAAAAATTTAGTCCTCGGCAAGATTTTGTGCAAACTCTTGGAGAAAACATAATCAGGTTGGGAATATAATTTTAATTAATATGTGCATCATAATTATATTTTTTAATAGTTTATCTCCTTTTAGGTTTTTACCTATAAGATTTTCAGACTTCTATTTACACCACCAGCTATATATTTTTGGCTGAATTTCGTCAATTTTTTTTTAAGTGTTATTTTGGGGAAAATTGTATTCGATTTTGTCATATGATCTGGAATACGTGGATTAAATTATTTTTAATAAGGTGGAAACAGCAGTTTCCACCTTATTAAAAATAATTTAAACTGATTTTTACAAGCAGCCCACCGACTGGCGTGGATTTGAAATTACGGCCTACCCGCAAAATTAGTTGAGCAGTCTTGTTCTAGAGTAAGTAAAAGTACCTACCTAATGTTCTTGTTTGAGGTTACTCTCGACATATGTTACTGGTAGATGCGTAGAACACTTAAATCCTAAATGCCTAAAAACAACATCGGAGTACTTAGACTCAGACAATTCTGTTTGCCTTTTAGCGTGTGCCTCACGTTTTTATTGCCTACAGCGGAGGGTCTGTGCTAAGTAGGTACTCGCCAGTAGGTATACTGGTAGGTAACCTACCACATTGTTGCTAGAGTCAGTTCAGAAAGAGAGTGGACTTGGATTCTAGTCGAATGGACAAATATCACAATAAATAACACACAAATTCACTCAAAGCTGAGTTTGGCTCTTTCAGATGGCAGAGTCGGCTTTTCATTTAAAATTCTTTCTAATTCACCTTTTGGCAAAGTCTACCCTCTTTTTAGTAATCAGTAGTCAAAACAAGTTTCACACACACACACATATCATCAGCCAATTAACGTCCACTGTTGGACAAGGCCTCCCTCATAGAGGGGTGTTGCCATAATCCCCACGCTTGGCAGGCGGCTTGGAGATCGCAGTACATTCACCGTGTACTATAAGGACGCTGCTGCCCATCCTCCGGTGGTTCTGGTCGCAGTTTTAGGACATACCCGGGTCCAAAACAAGTTTACATAGTATTAAATAAAATGGTTCTATTTACTACATTCAGTGTTATCATCCAAAATTTCTCGCCGTTTTCTCATGAAGAAATTCGCTAATTTGTATAATTTATTTACCTCCTACACTACGAGTGATTAGTTTTGTTTGAGCTAAGTACGCACCTAATTGAAACGACTAATCTAGATTATAAAGTTCATAGAGTCGTGTAGATTTCTAACAAAATGACAACAGGCATCGTCGGCGCATTTGATATTATAAAAAATATCGTTTAATTAGTTATCGCATTGATAAAGTTAATTAAAGCAATCGTATATACACATCTTTGTCTATCTATCGTTAGTCATACATCAAAACTGTGTCAACAAATTGTCTGCCCCAAAAGGCAGCTGGGGCAACCGTTTCCCACTTACCCCCACATGAAGACAAGATACAAAGGGGTAAACTACTTACTAACTTTATTGTATGCAGGTGGATGAAGGAAATGCACTTTTTCGTGTTTTTTATCTGTTTTTTTATTACGGATCGCGTTGAAATCTTTTCTTAGATGACCTTACTAAAATCTTTAATGTTTGTTGAAAACATCGTAAAATGCTTTTTTATTTTATGATAGTTGGCTAGGCATTTGACCATATCTATCAAGTAAAAATCGCTTTATTTATATTACACGGGAATTACTCACGTAAGATCAGGCCGGTTACTCCGACTACAGTTTCAACCGCATTCGGCGGTCTTTATCAAGGTGAATGAGCGCGCGCGGCTGCGTTTAACTTTACACAGAAAAAAATGTGTGCAGTTTCCATAATAAAAGTAAAAGTCATTTATTATCAGACACAAGTTCCATAAATTTAAGAGTTTTACAAATAAACAATAAATAAATCAGAATAAAAAAAATATTGTTAACAATTTTTTTTTCATTCATTTCTTTAGTAACCGGATATAATGGTGCAGTATAGGACAATTAAACCTATCGGTGATTGCCATAGCATCATCATCAGCCATAATACGTCTACTACTGAACATAGGCCTGAATGTTCCAGCTAGCGCCGGTAATAAAAGACACAGGACACCAACATGAGCTAGAGAATCATTATTGTCAGCCTATCATGTTCCCACTGCTGGACACAGGCCTTCTCTCAGAGAGAAGTTGGTCCACCATGATGGCCCAGTGTATGTTGGTGAATGTCATAATGTCTTTCAGTTTCTTGAGGTTCTTGGACATACCGGTTTCCTCACGATGTTTTCATTCACCGTTTTTGAACGGCATCGAAACTACATAATTTATTATAAGGTACCAAATATGTCATTGGTGCAGGGCCGGGGATCGAACCGGGTGCGCACATGCTACAGCTTGGCCACCATCTACCTATACATAAAAACGTAGAGATAAAAAATCTATAATTGCGAGATATAAATAAAAACACACAGGGCGTCTTAAAAGAAGCAGCTGAACACGTAGACAGTTTTTAGAATTTTTGTCTGTTTGTTTGTTTGTCCACGCACGTCTCTTAAACCACTGGACGGATTTAAATGCGGTTTTCACAAATATGCTTAGCTATGACTAGATTGAAGTGTACGCTATGTTATTTTGCGAGGGAGGAAAAAAGAGTTGAAAGTTTATATGAAAATCTACGCGTACAAAGTCGCGGGCAACAGCCCTAGTCGTTCATAAAGAGATAAAAAATAATAATCTCTAATCAAACCGTAACTATGACTTAACGTGATACGCAAGCGATACGTAAGTGTTAAATACGCTACACAAATAGGTAAATACGCGTAATTTTACTAGAATCACTAAATATAGCTGTTTGTATCAATTGCAAATGTCTATGGTCAATATATCGACACAGTTGCGTTTGTAGTTAGTATGGGGTGATGCAGGTGAGTTTAGGAGGTATGGAGTTATTGGCCAGTATGACGTTGACAGATTACGTAAAAGTGAGGTTAATGTCTCTTAGCGTGACTAATTCTGGGAAGGAAAGTGTTTATTTATAATAAAGATCTTGCATAAAGGATCCCAACATAAAAATCTAAACTAATTGGTTTATTATCCAAAAACAGTTGGACTGCATATACCGTTGAAGGTCTAGAGACAATAAAAACACTTCCACTACAAGTTGACAGCGTACCCATTCATCATCATTTGTCAAAAGACGTCCACTGCTGAACATAGGCCTCCCCCTTTAACCTCCACACTGAACGACATCCTGCCATCTTCATCCACTGGATGCCCGCGACTCTCACAATGTCGTCGGTCCATCTAGTGGGAGGCCTACCTACGCTGTGTCTTCGGGTTCATACCCAGTATGTTGCTTGCATTCCCAACATAAACGGCAATGGCTATGCGTAGAGCTAGAGATACGCCAGCATTTTAGTCTCGCGTCACATTAACCAGGCGCTCTGAATGATTATTTTTTCAGGATCCTTGACTTATGAAATATAAGTTTAGATCAATCGATTCATTGACATCACCTTTCTACCAATCTCTCATTGTTTTGATTCTACATTTCAAATCCTTACAGCAAAAGAACAGAACAATCTGCCAGTTTCCGTGTTTCCTGATAGATATAATCGAGGTCTTTTCAAGGTCAGAGTGAGGTCACTTTTAAGTCTATTTACTTCATCTTCGACCATCGATTACCAACAGGCGAGTTGGTTTTCAAACGCGGACTTATACACGATAGAAAATAACCCCATTTTTTTTTAAAAAAAAGTCTTAGTTTTTATTCGTAGATTTGCTTTGTGCAAATAAAAACATTTAGTTTTAATATTTCACTAAATTATATCGAGTACCTGTGATCAAAAATCTAGCGAAAGCGATCATAATTCGTCGTTTTCTTTCAGTTTTTTTACAATGTTGCCAGCTTGTCTTACGTGTATATTTTTTACCGTCTATAAGACCACCATTTGGCCTGTGGATTGGCAATGATGTGGTCATTGACGAAGCACGCAGACTTGGAAGATATAACGCACTCCATTGAGACATGACATAATTTTCAATCTATAAAGTTTACTGATATCAAACTCGCCATGATCTCACCGCATAAGGTGTTCCGTTCCGTCCCAAGTTTTATGGCAACACAGACCACCATGGCTAGTTTATGGGGGTGCGAAGTCAGTAGCCGGCTCGAAGATATTTATGGCACATCATACCAGTCGCCACAAAAAACGAATTCTAGCTATTAGGAGATGACGAATGATAATGTGAAAGGATCTTCGACTAATCTATGTTTCGTAATGTTAAAAGGGAAAGTTTAGGTGATTGTTGCACGGAGTTGCGATTTTTTTTACGAATTTTGTTGGGTTTTAATGCTTTAGATTGAACTGCGGACGGTATAACCGTTCACAACGGCAAGATAGATGGGTTACCTCACAGACGCGTAAAAAGATAGCTTCGTGCTGTTGATGCCTTGCCATTCTCGCCACAACACCAACATATCATTTGCAAAAAGCGACTGCGTCTGTGGCACCCGAATCGACTTATCACATCACATTAATCACACTAATATTATAAATGCGAAAGTTTGTGTGTGTGTGAGTGTGTATGTTTGTTACTCCTTCACGTTAAAACGGCTGGACGGATTTGGATGAAATTTAGAATAGAGATAGCTTATGTCCTGGATTAAAACATAGGCTACTTTTCATCACCATCATCATCACCGATTTTCATCACCACGCGGGTGAAACCGCGGGGCGCAGCTAGTATCATATAGATGTGAAATTTTGAAGGATGTATGGATGGATGTATGTTTGTTACTCAATAACGCAGAAACGGCTAAATGGATTTGTATGAAAAATGGAATATACATTGCTTATGTCCTGTATTAAAACATAGGCTACTTTTCATCATCATCATCATCACCGATTTTCATCATAACGCGGGTGAAAGCTTGGGCGCAGTTAGTATCATATATGTGAAAGTTTGGATGGATGGATGTTTGTTACTCAATAATTCAGAAACGGCTGGATGGATTTGGATGAAATTTGGAATATACAACAAGGTAAACTAACCAAAGTCAAGTAATCAACGCGCGCGGCTGCGTCTCGGTTTGCACAAAGCAAGACGCAGCCGCGCGCGCGCATAGTCGGAGTAAACGGCTTAATCAAACGTGAGTACCTAATTCCCATGTTATATGTATAAATAAAATGTTTGACAACCACGTCAGTTTCCATTCTAAAATGTCGTAGACGGAGGAACCAATAAAATGTTCTCTTGCTTCATATGTCATTGATTGCCCCGGTGGCGCAGTTGGTAGTGAACCTACCTTCTGAACTTGGGGGCGTGGGTTCGATTCCCACCTACGACAAACATTTGTGTGATGAACATTTGTGTTTGTTCTATGTCTGAGTGTTAATATCTATTTAAGTATGTATTTAAAAATATATATGTACGTATATCGGTCTCTGGCAGCCATATTACAAGCTTTGCTTAGTTTGGGGTCAGATGACCGTGTGTGCAATAATGCCCCAGATATTTATTATTATTACTTTTTGGAGCGTGATTTTTCAGCAGTCGGGTTTTTGTGTTGGAAATTACTTTTTATTAATAAGTAGTGTATTAGTGTATTAGTCAGGTGAGATAATATTATTAAGTGTCGGTACATCTATGTATCTTTACTCATTCTCTAGACTATAAAACATTTTAATATTTTAAAATCCTTGTCCGTTGTTTCCGGGCGTGTTGTCTACAAAGCAGCGCGCACGTGTCGATCCCTATGATCACCGCATTACCAATTTACAGCATTTTATTACATGTATAAAAGCGCGTTTTCACGTTTTTATCGGTGTTAGGCTGGACACAGTGCAGCGTCACTTGAAGTCTCCGACATTAGCTCCCTTATTAATAAACGTGCAGTATTTGATTAGTTACGCGGTGTTATGTCTTTTTCTCTCTTTTAAATGTTAAACTTGATCGAAAAAGACAAAAGACGGAGTAATTATTCCAAGGCTACTCTACGTTTATTAATAGGGGTATAAAAGTATAAAGACTATATGGAATGGTGGTACTAGTTAGAAAGGAGATTAATGTGCGCACGATTGTGAATAATTTTTACTATAGGCTCAACCCTGAAACTGAGAAATGTATTTCATTTTGTTTATACTTATTATACGGGAATTACTCACGTATATCAAGCCGGTTATGTCGACTATTTTTGGGTGCAAAGCAACCGACAAACCAAAACACGTGCAGGCGCAATCACTTTGAAAAAAGGGTTGAAGCTATAGCCGAGAATCATACAACCAATTCCAGTGTAATTCAACAAAATATGTGAAAATCAAGTCAGATTCTATAATAATAAAAAAATTGCTCTTCCATTCATTTTGTTGAGTGTGAATGACATTTTTCTAAAGATTAGCTGTTGTTTGAAACCTCGGTCAACAACCCAGCGTATATAAAGAGTCAACCGTGTCAAGGAAAATCTCATTACTTTATTTTCATAGTATTCCGTCACAGGACCACTTTAGCGGGACTAGTCTGAATTCCCATTATCCCGGCAAAATTTGAAAAGTATACCATATTTGTTTCAACTTGTTATTCTACCAACAGTAGGAACTTATAGTGATTAATAAAACTTTACTAATCAAGAACATGCTGTAAAAATAATTAGGAAAAGTTTTTGCTTAGTTAAAATTATTCTTAGATTTAGCGGGTCAGTACAAAAATTGCAAAGTATTAAAAAACCGTATAAATCATGAAATGTCAGCTCAGTGTATCAATGTTTACATATATGTTAGACTGGAATAGATTTGAATGACCGACGCACTATTGTCGACCGTTTCTTGACGGTCTGTTGCCGACCTTAGTCTTTTCTCGCTTCTAGAACGAAGTGATGCTTCATTAGTAGGCGTAGGAATTTGACAGATATCGGGTAAACAGGAAGTCATGTCATAACATTACTTATGTACGGATATGCAACGCCCGTTCGCGCTGTGTTGCTATTTAACCGACTTCCAAAAAGGAGGAGGTTATCAATTCGAATGTGTTTTTTCATTTGTTACCTCAGAACTTTTGACTGGGTAAACCGATTTTGATGATTCTTTTTTTATTTGAAAGCTGGTGCTTGCTATTTGGTTCCATTTTAATTTGGTCCAGTTCTGATAAAGTCTGTTTTTTACATTGATAATTATTTATATAAAAGAGCGGCAAACAGCGGTAATCACCGCTTATGGAACACTAGCGGCATTGTTGACGCATTGCCAGCCTAGAGAAATGTTTGTAGATACCCTTTTTAAAACGCCCACTCCATGTTGAAGCACACTCCATGTTGAATCTCAGCGGGAATACCTTCTTGGGAAGGTCATTCCACACCTTGCAGGCTGTGGGAGAAAAGACCGCCAGAACTACACGTTGTGGGATTTCCAGCTTTGCAAGATGTGGAGGGGTAAGCTTTTTGACGGTGTCGAGATGTGCGGTAGTGGAATTCTGACGCAATATGAGCCTTTCCCAAAAAACGTGATAGTAAATACAAAGAAAACCCACACCTTTACGGAGGCTGATTGGATCCAGCTTGTTAGTGAGCTTGGGATTGTCAAAAATTCTATAGTAGCACGATATGAGAGTCTAGAGGCTGCAGCTGGTATTCCGGTATGCCATTCCAGAGGTAGGAGCAGTAATCCACGTGAGGTCGCATTTGTGCTTTGTAAAGCAGCAGCTGCTGAACTGGCGTGAAATATCGCTTCGCTCTGTTAAGCAAACCGAGTTTCTTGGAAGCGAGTTTCGCTTTGACCTCTAAGTGACCCCAAAACCAGGCCCTCACTGGAAATGTGACTGCATTTGGTCTGTAAAAGGCTTTATATCTCGTCTGTAGCAGCCCTACATGATACAGGTGTGGTAATGTCATGTGGTATTTAATTCGACTTAACCACATTTCCATACTTTACAACACATTTTCTCTTATCAGTTAACGTTAAATAAATGAACATATTGCATGGATATGCATACAAATATTGAATTAGATAAGTTGGCATACGTCTTGCAACTACCGGCAAATGTATTTACAGATAACCCCTAGTTATAGTTCACCATAGATAAGGTATCTGGGCAGGTGAAGTGAACATGTGTTTTTAAAATACCAAGTATAGGGTACTAAAGTGTAGTAGGCTACTGTACTTTATACCATTCTTCCCACTATACATCACACGTATATCATACATGTATAATATTTGTTGTCTGTTTGTTTACCTTACGTTTGACAACTGAATAACAGGGAAGTGCATCAAGAGAAATTGTAATACTACATGTGCGTATTACAATTTCTCTGGTATTATCATTTGAATCAAATCAAATCAAATTATTTTGCTTTGCTATACACGTTATTTTTTGCATAGATATATTTGGAGGGCTCCCACTAGATGGACCGACAACATCGTGAGAGTCGCGGGCATCCAGTGGATGCAGATGGCAGGATGTCGTTCAGTGTGAAGGTTAAAGGAGAGGTTATGTTCAGCAGTGGACGTTGTCTGGCTGATGATGATGATTTTTGGAGGGCCATAAAGTATACAAAGATCAAAAATATTTTACCGCAAAAAAATATACGGTTTCAGAGGAAATGTCCACACGAGCGAAGTTGCGAGGCCCAGCTAGTGTAGGTTCAAAGTAGAGTATTTTTTCAGAACTATTTTTAAGTGTTTTGTCTATGTTTAATGTCAAACAAATAAACCATGTGTCAAAATGGTTTAAGACTGAATTGAATCATATTTATTCATTATATAATTAAAATAGAGTTAATTAAGTAGTCCTAAACGATAATTTATTTCAGGTAGAGTGCCCAAAATGCTGGCCGCGTTGCCTCGCTGGATGGCGAGGCTAACTTTCTGACCCAAATATAGGCCAGCATTTTGGTCACGCAAAGAATCTTTCAGTCTAGACTGAATTTAATTTGGCATTTAGAATGTTTTCTAAAGAATTTACCCGTCATTTTATAGTGAAACTATACTGGTATTTTTTCCTCGTGATCTAAATTTTAGAGGCAAATTAGTAAACTATTATGCGTAGCTGTGAATTCTTGTGGGAATGTTAAATGACACTTACAATGAATTTTTGGTTTACACAATTTTGAGCCTTATTGTCTACACTCTACATTATATGGAGAAAAAAACTGTTTTAAGTTTTCATATACATAAGGACGCACAACGGGCAATGGAGAGACCTACGAGTATGCTCGGAGTTTCTTTGGGCGATAAAATTAGGAACGTAGATATTCGCCAAAGAACCAGAGTCACCGATATAGATATTAAAATCTGCAAGTTGAAGTGGCAATGGGCAGGCCACATCGCTCGAAGAACTGTGATAACCGATGGGGAAGAAAGGTTCTTAAGTGGAGACCGAGAACCGGAAGATGCAGCGTATATGTAGGCCTCCCACTAGATGGACCGACGCCATTGTGAGAGTCGCGGGCATCCAGTGGATGCAGATGGCAGGATGTCGTTCAGTGTGGAGGTTAAAGGGGGAGGCCTATGTTCAGCAGTGGACGTCTTCAGGCTGATGATGATGAGACATAAGGAAACTTAACGACAATGACTGTATAGTGGCATATCTAATTAAGTAAGTATACAATATAAGTTCTAATTTATATCTGAACCAATTACAGGGAAGCTGTTTTTGTATGTTATGCCGTGAGACATACGTACCACGCTATAGAAATACCATAGCAAGTTTCTTTCCTGCCATTCTATAGACATAAAAATCTCATGTCACGGTGTTTGTGGTTGCACTCCTCCGCTCGGTCAATTTTTATGTAATTATTAATATACTAGTGCTGTTGCCCGTGACTTCGTACGCGTAGATTTTCATATAAACTTCCTACCCTTTTTTCCTCTCTTAATCCGGTCCTTGCGCAAAATAAGCTAGCCTATACTTCAATCTGATAACTAAACATATTCGCGAAAACCGCATTTAAAACCGTCCAGTTGTTTAGGAATGTGCGTGGACAAACAAACAGACAAAAAATCTAAAAACTCTCTTAACGTTCAGCTGCTTATTTTAAGACGCCCTGTGTTTTTTTTTATATCTCACAATTACAGATTTTTTTATCTCATACGTTTTTATTATATGTGTATAGATTTTATTATATGTATATTTATGGTTGCACTGCTCCGCAGCGGCTCGGCCAATTTTTATGTAAATATTAATATATTAGTACTGTTGTCCGCGACTTCGTACGCGTAGACTTTGCTTAGTTGAGTTTAATAGATTGGTGATATTAGGTAGGTATGAGAATAGGTCGTAAAGGATTTTTCATCATCTCTATTATCACAATTTTTCATCACCACGCGGGTGAAACCGCGGGGCGCAGCTGGTATCTACTATGTAAACTACGCTTTTCAAAAGTACATATTTTATTTACATTTTACGAGCTAGAAGAGACCATTCATATCTCAAATCCATTTACCAGTCATCCAATCAGTACAAACTTGTCATACACTCTCAACTTGTGCGTTTCCTCGTATTAGACGTCATTTTCTGCTAAGTTTATTGTAAACGTTGCACATTTCCTACATTGTAAATGTTTTTACTCAGAATAATAACAGAGAGTATTCTGAGGGGTTTTCCAACTGTATGTTTTTTATATAGTTAGAAATGACTCTAAAACATAATCATGGATGTCGTTAAAAATCGTACATATAATTTTTTTATCACTTCGGCTAAATTTGAAAAAAAACACTTCAGTCATTCAGTCAGGACTGCACGTCAGAAGAAAAACTTAAGTAGTAATTCACCTATTGTACAAGAGATGGCGCTGTTTTAAAATACACGGTACAGAGTGACGATGACGCGAGTTCCATGATTTTTGTTCACACAAACAGTGCTCAACGCGTCTAAAGAAGTTTTCACTTCAATAAACTGTTCTAATCTAAATTGTACCATTTGCTTTTGGAAATGTCACGATGTTTTTGTAGCGAATATAAAAGTAAAATTCAATTCGAAATCTTCAAAAAAGTAGGTTTACCTACTGGTAGGAAATTTTATTCGGGAAAGTGTGTAAGTGCACCATCGTTGATTGAAAATTGTCTGAGATGATTTTCTTTCCCGCTAGCTTATAATAAGACACTAGCCGACAAAGAAAGTCTTTCTAAGCTTGTGAGATAAAAAAAAATAACATAATAATGTAGTACATACAAATAGAAAAAAAAATAAAAAATGTTGATTTTTCGATGCTGTTTATTTTAAGAACCAAATTTTAAACGCATATTTTTTTTGTAACCAAAACCACGTCGCAATGCTAGTAAACTCTTCACTATATAATATTGTGGAAAATATGCGTTTTGCATAAAATTGCCAGCAATGTGGTTGACATAGCGGCATGCCATTAGGATAATGAGCACATTGCCACGTCTCAAGTAATGTGGCTTGTTTTATTTATTCGACATAAAACCTCGGAATTTAGGTAGGCACTGATTGAATAAATCCATAATGAGCATTTTGAATAAATAGTTGATTAATATTTTAATTAATTAGGTACTTAAAACATCAATCAAACACCAACATGAAAATATATGACAAATATTTAAATTTTTCAAAGAAATAGTTTTTTTATTGAATAAGTACCTAATACGTTCTGTAAGTTATTTATTTACACAAAAAATAATTAAAACAGATATTTTAAACTTACTACTAAATTCTCTCTACATTTCCATCCAGCGTGGCAATGCTGCATTCTGACAACTTTTATCTCCACCGAGGGCTGTTAGATTAGTATTTTATTTTTGAATTTGAATTTGAATATGTGCGTTTGAGTTTGACCTCTTCCTCGATCTACATGCTTGCCTAGAAGAAACCGATTCACTAGCGAATTGAAGACAGATAACGAATTTTTAAAGTTTATGACAACTTTAAAAATTCGTTATCTGTTACGACAAAAAATGCGAATGACTCCAGATTAAAAAAAAAAACTGGCAAATAAGTTTTTTATTTATTTAAAAAGTGTAAAGAATAAGTTAGCGCCTCCAGGTGATTCGGAAGTCGTGGAGATGCAACGATAAGCATCTTCACAGGTTATATCAGAGTTACTAAGTAATGTGCTACAGAGTACGTATTAGTTAGTAAGCGCGGTGCGATCAAAGCGCTGCGCTGCGTGCTTAATGTATGGACTTCGGGATTAAGTGAACGCAGCTTTTTTGGACGTTTTTTTCTCGACCTCCGTTTTTTAGAATATGTTTGAGATTTGAGAAAAAACGGAGTACAGAATATAGGAAAAGTTTGAACTTTTCAAACTAAATTTCCTTTTCCTTCTAGTTATTTTTTCACAAAAATAAAAACTTGATCTACTCACTGAAGAATTAAATATTTTTCATGAGTTCTGAGATCGCAGTCGTTGTAATCTTTTTAGATAAACATTTGAGAAAGACAGTTTAATTTTCTTAAATTTAAGTTTTCTTTGGTTTTTCCATAAAGCATTGTTAAAATTTTTAGTTATACCTCGTCCCAAAAATGGAAGGCAAGTTTAACTAGGTACTATGTGGAAACTCACGGTTACTTCGTACCTATTTTCGATTGTTTCATACTAAACATATAAATCAAAGTTTTCATATCTCTGATAGTCTCAAGATCTATCTAACGCAACCCGTAAGTATCAGAAAAGAAATCGAAAGCAAATCCAATGTCTCCGAACCGGTTCACATACAGGCCTCTTCTTATCTAAGGCGTAAATTCTGTCAATTACCGACCGGGACGAAGGCTTTTTGCCTTCGCCTCGAAAAAAAAGAAAAAAGAAAGAAAAAAGTCGTGCCACTGGCGCCGGGCGGAGATAACGCCCGGAGTTGAAAAAAGTTAGAGTTTAGGATTTTGTCCTTTGTTCCTTTTCTATCCAATGTCGTCTTATTGAACTTTTATGGGACGCGAGATAATGTACGGATTATGGTTATTTAGCTTACTTTTAATCTGTGATTGGTTTTGTTCCTGATTAATCAGTTTTGTAATAATTAAACTATTCGTTTTTAGGCAACAGATTTTAATTCTGTCGGTTCTGTGTGAGTGTTTATAAGACCAGAGGAGGAATTAGAAAAAAAAGGTTTTTTTTCATGTCCAATTAAATTCTTAACATCATAATATAGTTGATTATTCATTCATTGCCATATCTGACCTTCCCCTATTAACAGGTACAAAATGACTCGCCAAATCAAAACTGCAAAAATCATAATATTTCAAAACTTTTCCAAAAACGTCCATCATCATTTGCCAAACACCCATTTTGACAGCTGTCATATTAGTTTGACATTTGTATTACCATCTTTTTTCTCTGACATCTATTTCGGTCAGTGAAGAAGGCGATTTTTTTGCTAAATCCTTTGTGTTGTGAAGAATTTGTGGGGAGTGGTGACGAATCGCCAAAATATTTTGGTGCTATCTTGAAAAGGGATTGTGATAAATTTGGTACCTTTTTTACTGTACCAAAAGACAGGTGCTATTTTTACAACAACATTCTTAACTTGACCATTATCTCAATAAAATGTAATAAATATTGATAGACAGGTAAATAAAAACTCTTTTAAAGATGTAAAGAAGTTTTTTTTTAACTTTAAAGGAATTTATTTGCACAAAACACGAGTGAATCATACACACATTTAAAAACGCATGCATAATATGTGGGTTAAAATAATTATTAATTAGTTACTCTTGTTTTGCCTAGTTAATAGGCGTACAAATCTAGACAGATGGTATAAAAATGTATCAAATTAAATAGTCGATAACAATTTCTTTAGCTAAAATATCAAGTTATTAAGGTGAAACGTTTCACTTTGGCGGGAAATTCAAATTTCAAACAGTTTTTTTGTCCTTGTAGCTAGGCCGGGTAATTATTGTGAAATGGCATAGTGTTCGCGAAAATTGTTGGTCGTTCTTTACATTACCATGTACAGTTATTAATCAGTTACTCACCATATCACTTACATTTGGCAATAAACCGTTTGAAACAGCATAAATTTGTTTATAGACAAATGTATGTAATAATGTGCATTGGAGATAAATAACTTTACGCGAGTTTGTAAAGAATAATAATAAATTTTCGCGAGCATCATTATCGTTTACAATAATTACTCGGCCTAGCTACAAGAACAAAAAAACTGTTTGAAATATGAATTTCCCGCCAAAGTGAAACGTTTCACCTTAATCTTATCAATTCACAGTTAGACATAAAAAAAATCAATTGCAAAATAACAATTTAAGCTGTTTTTTTTTGGTCTACTGCGGTCATAACTAATATATACCATAAAATTACTAACATTTCTCACCTAAAAAGTTTTTTAAAATTTATTTTTATAGATACTTATCGACTCGTAGATTGAAAGTAATAAAGATATTTTTCTTTAAAAATACTTAATTAATTCGCTGAATGTCCGTAGTAGGTACATATAATTATATCGATGGATTATTCGCTGAATTTATTTAGATAGAGCTGTGTCACTGTGCTGTGAGTTTACAAGCTGCCAAATATTTTGCAAAATTTATTGTTTTGCCAACGTTCTTACACTCAGAATCAGTCCTAGATGTAGGACTGATTCTGAGTGTCTTAGCGGCGCCAACATCTAGCGCAGCTAGGACGCTCTATCAGTCTGCCTACGGGCTATTTAAGGATAGACCCTAGAATACTTACAAACATAGCGAATCCTATGGGACTGACGTAGTCATGCATGACTTAATGTCCCTAATATAAATTAGATTTAAAAAAAGAAAAAAAAAAACGTTCTTACTATTATTCCTTATTCTGCAGTCCTAAAACAATAGCCCATGAACGTAGGAAGTTTTATAAGGTCCTTGCAATAGCCAGAATCCATATGACACTTACTACTTGACACAAAAACTGTACAAACTCCTTAGCTAAGGATGAATTTAAAACAAAAAAACAGGCGCCGGACCTTTGTCGCCATCGAAGTGTCGCGCCGATCATATCCGGTATGTGAAAGAAAAAAAAACCTTTTTTTTATCCAGTTCATCGACCACAGAGTTAAAATATGTCTCAGTACCCTAATGATTTACAACAACACGCTTCTGTCTTGGCAGGTACAGGCCTGTATTTTTTTTTCGGAAGTAAAGCGTTTCTTTTCTATAGCTCTTGGAACAAAATAAGCAGAAATAAAACTGTTATAAAAACTGGTAAAATGAACGAATCTGACCTAAAATAACGACGCAGTATTTTTTAAGAATGCCAATGATAAAAAAAAAGGAAAAAAACACTATTAAATCAAACGTTGACACATCATTTATTGACAAATGACTTACTTAATCTTTTTTATGTTTGATTAATCACAATATTTTTATTCCTCTAATAAAATTTTTGATGAAATAATTGTCTTATACCCCAATTTTAAGCAAACACGGTGAAGTTTTATCCACATAGCGGCTCGATCAATATGATCATGTGAAAATATCAAATATTTGTCTTTGTACAAATGCCTTCACACGGCTAGAACGTGACCCAACGTTGGCTGTCAATGTCAAACAAATGGCGGGAAAATTAGGTCATGATATGACAAGTGTCATGTATGATTTTTGGAGTGGTCACAAAAATACATACTCGGTATTTATCCATGGCAATAGCGTAAGTTTATTTGGTTATTAAGTTTTGCCCACGGGTTTAACGTGTTGTGATCAAAACGTGGCATCTGACACTCTTGAATAATATAGCTTTCTTACAGTGACAGATTTTTCAAAACGGTGAGTATGTTCTGAATTCAGATATTATCAACAGACTTACAAACTAAGTAAAAATGTATACTACTCTTTAAAACATTAATGTAGATTTGATATTTTATTTGTTTCATTAGCGGGCCATCCCGAAAAACTTAAGCTGACCTTTCGAGTTCTCCCCTGCGACAAGCCCGCGGAAATCCTAGCGTAGAGCGAGAACGTTATAAAACCTCATTAGGCCTTACATCGCCCTTGGCGTAGAGTCAAAGAGTGACGCTTGTGACGGGTGTAATATTGACGTTTACCTTGTGACCTACTGACTATATAATTAAAAAAAAACTGCTGTCATATTTTTGAAGTTTTATTTTATTTTATAGTCTTGCGTTTGACCGCCAACTCGCTTGATATTAAGCACAAAATATCGCTTCAACGCTTCTTCAATAAATAAATAAGAATGCGTTACAATAGCTCACAGGACTGTTTTTATTTATTTTAAAAAGAGTATTAGAACTTTTTACCGGATACAAAATTAAAATTTGTTCAGGAAAAAGGGGGGGGGGGGGATAATATAATCATTTTAATGTCTGGTTAGACGAAGAACGCACTACGGATAATGACGTCACTTCTGTAGGGCTAGTACGAGAAGTTGTGAAAAAGTATTCGTTCCGTAAACGATTACGGAACGAATACTTTTTCGCAAGTGCTCGTACTAGGGCCACTGAATACTCCATAGAAATTCCATATACTTCTGTTGCGGGTAAGGGACATAAAATAACATCCTCTGATATTTACCGACTTCAAAAAAGGAGGTGGTTCTCAATTTTTTATTTTTTTTATATTTGTGACATCAGAACTCCATCATTTATGAACCGATTTTGAAAACTATTTTTAATTGAAAATATAGTCTCAGATTAGTTCATTATAATATTTTGTCAAAATAAATTCAGCAGTCGCTTAATAACTGGAAAATTTGGTTAATTTGATGGCAATATTATGTCATCCGAGGAACCGAAATTACATATATTACTAATATTGTGAAGTCGGTTTTTTTATTGATAATTATACAAAAACTTTAAACGTTTATATCCCATAACTTTTTTAGCAGATAAAAATATTTTTCTCACTAGTTTTATAACATTTTACTAAACTCGTTATTTTTAATAATTCAAACACCTGCTCGGTAGCCTATTATAAGACTGCATGGTGTCTCATTTGAAGGCAAAACATGACTGTTTGCGTGTCGGTGTGTCAAGTCAACCCAATTAGCTACTAGAGTAGGTATAGCACGGTCCTCACTAACAGACAAGTGGTAATCAGCTTCAAATGTGGTCAAATAAAGAATAAGGACCATAATAACGTCGCGTGTCGGATTACTGTGAAGATTAAAGACAGTGGTACAGTGGGATCAATTCATGTTATAACTTTATCAGTTCAAAGTCCTGCGCGGTAATGTACTGCGCTTCATCATCAGCCAGAAGACGTCCACTGCTGAACATAGGCCTCCTTTAACCTCTACACTGAACGACATCCTACCATCTGCATCCACTGGATGCCCGCGACTCTGCATAGTCTGCATGTGCGAATTAAATATCCGCCCTCGCCTTCGCCTCAAATTACTTATTTTATTCATTCGCACAATGTATTTTTTTTTACCATTTTTTTTAAATGATATTGTTTGATGTGCCTTGGTGTGTTTTAAACTTAACGCAACCAATAAGTTAAACTTGACAAAAAACAAGTTTCCAGTTTTGACAGATCTCGCTACCGTCCGCCAGGAGGGTTTTATGACAATGATGTGACAAAAAATGTAACATGAACTCGATGTGCTACCTGCTTAATTGTAGGTAGCTGACATTTGATGCTGGGTATAAGTGTTAAAGAAAGGATTAAGGCAAATAAAAAACAATTTCAAAATATCGTATACTAACTTTTTCCCGTGACTTCGTACACGTTGACTTTCATATAAAATTTCAACCCCATTTATGCCCCCTCGATTATGAGCTGACGTATTCGGACGGACATACGGACGGACAGACAGACGGACAGATGGACAGACGGACGGACGGCAGAGCGACAGCAATGGGGCTGCGTTAGCTTTATATCACGCAGCCCTAGTAAAAAAAAACCACCCAATGCAAAATGGAGACTATGACATTCTAGAGATAAAGAGAAATACCTTTAACAAAACATCGTACTTTAATATGTATCAAGGCATTTAGCTATAAATGGTAACATAACTTAAATATGACACAGAAACATACATTATATCTGAATAACTTTACCTTCCTTCTTCTTGCTGTCGGGTAAAATCATACAGTTCGGTACAACCCGCGTGTGAACCGGACCTTATGAACTAACCTTCGTCCATCGATAACAATTAAATCTCAATCTGTAACCGTTTGACATTTACTGCATTTTGTTTTATTTTTCAAATTTCAAGATGGTGGCCGATAATCGAATATAGACGTCAAAAGAAGGCAATGTTAATCTCGATCTTTGTGGAGCCACTAATTTAGGAGTTGCGTAGCGTAAGACGAAGGTCTTCAACTAGTGTGTGATGCCATACGGAACTGAAACGTAGTCTCTCACTATGGGCCTCATTAGCAAGCTCAAAGTTGCACAGCGAGCTATGGAGAGGGCTATGCTCGGGGTTTCTCTACGAGATCGAATCAGAAATGAGGAGATCCGTAGACGAACACAGCCCACCGGAATAGCAAGTTGAAGTGGCATTGGGCAGGGCACATAGCACGCAGAACATATGGCCGATGGGGCCGAAAGGTTCTCGAGTGGAAACCGCGGACCGGTAAGCGCAGCGTAAGACGTCCACCCACATGATGGACAGACGACCTAAAAGAGACCGCAGGAAAACGCTGGATACAGGCCGCTTCCAACCGGTCCTTTTGGAAATCGATGGGGGAGGCCTATGTCCAGCAGTGGACGTCCTATGGCTGAAATGATGATGATGATGTAAGGGAGAGCAATTATCCTAGCATTAAATTATAGCAATAGTGTTTCCATGAGATATAAACTGTTTAAAAGAGGGATAGAATAAACAATGGTCTTTCCTGAGAGAGCGTAGACGTATTTCAGATGTAGCTGGAATCATCTGCTGTAGATGGAGACAGGCCAATTATGATTATGGTGATTCATGAGATAGAAAGAGAGAAGCAGCAGCAGCAGTGTGCAAACACTACTGTGTTCCGGATTGAAGGGCAATGTTTCCAGCAAATTACAGGGCACACAGAGATTTGACATCTTATATCTTGGGGTGACGAGCGCAGTGCTTTGCCATCCAGGGCTTAGAACTGATGAAGTTCAAAATTCTGAGTGCTGTTGAGCTGTTATGGGCAAGCGTGAAGAGCCATCAGAGCACATCTCGTCACCTAGTATCATAAAAAAAAAGTAACAAATATAATCTAAATTAATACGAATAACAAAAGCACCAACAAAAGACATCAACGCGCTATCTTACATCAATAGACTGACATAAACTGGTTTAAAACAAAATATAATGGTTCGGAACATTTATTACTTATTCTTTTTCCTTACTTAGATTTTACATAAGTACATTTAAAAAAAACATTGTTTTAAACTATCACGGTTGTTCACTAAAGTTAAATGATTATTTACGGGATATTTACCGTGGTAAGGTTGTGGAAGGAGCTCTCAATATTTCGGCGCAGTTACATGCACCATGTTCACGTCTCATATCTCGTAAATAATCATATAACTTTATTCAAAAAACTTCATTAAACGTCGTGGTCTGTGTACATTTATTACATGTCGTTTTGGTTTTGCATTTTGCACGAGTGAGATAGAAGACACACGAAGCATGTTATGGGCTCTTGCCAGTACCAATGTCCACGAACTATCATTACTGCCCGCCGGTTGCATGGCCCCACACGGTACAGTAGCTCGGTAATGTGGCGCACCGAGCGATGTACTGATTACTTACATTCTTAATGACTTGTACTGACTAATTTTTATTCCCACGATATGACTCAGCCGTAAAATATTAAATTAATTCAATTTCTAGTATTGGTCGTTGAAAGTTAGCCTTTTTGCTTCTCAATTTTAGTAGTAGCAGTGTGAAACTACTTACTTAAACTTTACTAAACATTTAAGTTTTCTGAGGTTTGGTTGTTTAAATAATAATGTGCGTTCGTTGTTACCATTTGTGTCAGGATGGGCAGGAGATGTTTTGATCCAAATTTTTAACTATTATCACACTAATATGTGAAAGTTTGGATGGATGTATGGATGGATGTTTGTTACTCAATCACGCAGAAACGGCTAAATGGATTTGGATGAAATTTGGAATATACATTGCTTATGTCCTGGTTTAACACATAGGCTACTTTTCATTATCATCATCATCACCGATTTTCATCACGACGCGGATGAAATCGCGGGACGCAGCTAGTATTTCATATTTCTTTATTGGTATACCAGAGATAAGATACATGTAAACAAATATTAAGTAATATAATAAATATATAGATTGTTGTAGGTACAAAATGAAAATTAAACAACATGGCATTGAATATAGTTGTTCAGTTAGGCAAGCAAAAAACAAGAATTAGTAACCTTTAAACATTCGCGGTTTGAACACAAAAAATTGATAATAATGCGCGATAAGTTCCGATAGACGTTTAAAACAAGCAAGAATTAACCGGTGTATAACTGAAACTAGGCGTTTGACCACAGTTCACTTGTTAATTGACAGTTTAAATGGTACACTCTATGGTAATATGCGTCTAGGTAGCTTATATTACATACTATGTGTGTATTTCTAGGTTGATGTTTCATTCGAAAACAGAAAATTAACGAAATGCGGGCGAGCAAACAACCGAACTGCTATCAGTAGGCGGTTTCTTTTTCTATCTAATAGTTCCTACTGAACCAATATGGTACTTATTTCTTGTTTTTCCATAAATAGAGTTTAAAACCACGTCTTCCGAGGTACCGGCGCCATCCCAATTGACCATATTCCTGACAAATTCTCGTCCTGTTAACTACCGGCAAACACCCGACCGGCGACTCCGACAATACTTTGACCCTTGGGCATATACATTGAGGGACATGGAAAACTTCGTGAAGGTCACTGCGCTCTGAAAAGGCCCACAGGTACTACCACCACTTCTATCTTAAAGAAAAAAGATGTAAATGTAAGTCACAATGAGCCAAGATTTTGCTCAATAAAAATAAACTTATGCTAATTGTCTTTATCTATACCAAAAGTCCCTTTTGACGGCAATTTTTGAGATAATCCATTAATAATTTAAAAAAAATTGGTTTAGTGGAATCGGGGCCCAGGATGACTGCCTTCTATATCTGACCCTTGACCCCTGAGGGTCTAACGAGAGCCTCTTAAGACGTTGGTCGAGGCTATTCGCTATCATTATTGAAGCGAAAACATCTTTAAGCACGTTGGGCACTTTTTGGGATGAGCAAAAAACACTGAAGTCGCGTGATTTATATGTATCCGTAATTTTTGAAAAAAAACGCCATCTCTTGTGGAATAGGTAAATTACTACTTAAGTTTTCACTTTTAACGTGCAGTCCTACGACTGATGATTTTTTTATTATTTATAAAAACTCTAACATAGATCTGCCGAGGTCAAAGTCAAAAGCTATAACTTCCTAAAGAGCGAAGAACAACTGAGTGACACGTCCCATACTGAATTCATCCTCGCAAGGCCAGTATTTGGTTATCCCCCATATTTACTATACTCATTATCTTCAGGGTCTTTAAGGCCTTACCGCGGTAGGACTCGCTAATTCAGACCGACGTCCTTAACAAATAATGGGTAAAATCAACAAGACAAACCATAAAAATCAAAGTCCCTTGCACTTTTTAAAATGTTTACATGACAAGGGAATATGTTTTTGGAATTGTGTGGAAGGGATTATAGGCTGTAAAAGCTGGGGAGGTAAAGAAAATATATTTGCCGAGTGGTTAGAGGTAAGATTTCAATGTTTTATCTTCAGTGTTAGGGACTGAGCGTTAATTTTACAGTTTCGTTCGCTTCGTAGTATATTTTTCTTGAATTTGAAGAAAAGACTGAATACTAATAGACTAAACCAATGGTTCTTAAACTTTTTGTAGCCACGGACCACTTTCAATGTTTCAGTAATATTACGGACCCCTTGCGAAGATAATTTTAAAATAAGAAAACAGTGTTTCTTGACAATTACTTGATTTTTGGTTTTGTTTATTTAAATAACAGAACTGCATACTTCAAACGAATTCTAGTAAATAAACCTCGGGAATGTGGACCCCTAGCACTCGCGTCATGGACCCCACTTTAAGAAACCCTGGACTATACGATTTGTTAGTGTTTTTCGTTATTCAATCATGAAAAATGCAATAAGAAACGTGACCTTTAAATGTTTATTTAATTTTAATTTAATAGTAATTTATTTTTTAAGTGATTATATAACTTAATATTCTGTGAATATTTCAAGCGTCCATCTCTTGCCGTTATCAATATCGAGCGAAAATGAGCAAAAAAAAACACGTTTGTTGTATGGTAGCCCCCTTAAATACTTATTTTATTCAATTTTTTTGTATTTGTTGCTATAGCGGCAACGGAAATACATCATCTGTGAAAATGTTCTAACTGTCTAACTGTCACGGTTCATGAAATACAGCCTGGTGACAGGCGGACGGACGGACAGCGGAGCCTTAGTCATAGGGTCCCGTTTTACCCTTTAGGTACGGAACCCTAAAAAGTATATTAAAATCGGTTCAGTCGTTTGGGAGCTACGATGTTCCACACAAAGATACAGAGATACACAAACAACACAGTCACATAGATTCACAGATACACAGACACAAATGTTAAACTTATACCACCTCTCTTTTTGCTTCGAAGGTAAAAAATATAACACGTTTAATTTTTAGGAGAGAACTTCTAAAAAACTAAACGTGCTCTTCTATCGAAGGCCTCTGGTTTGTTTTTTACCGGCATCGAGTATGGCACCGACAAAGGAAACTGCGGCGTGACTGAGGGTAGCTCACTAGGACCTTATTTGTTAGAACTTTACAGAAATAATACATGCAGCTCCTTGATTTTTTACGATTGACAGACTAGGTTGACCTGGTGTGGTCAAGGCGGCATTTCGTAACCATAAATTCGGAACTGGCTCTCAAATGATGCTTATTCATCAAAAGATTGACCTTTCTGGTCTAGCATGCGTGCTGCGACAAAAAATAGTCCAGTTATATCATAGACCTTAAAAAAATGAAATATTGTGCGCAAACGAGACAGACGTACTAAGGCATATCTCCCTTGTTTGACTTATCTGTGAAAATAACTAACCATTCAGTAAATATATGAAATTATGGACATATAAACATTTAGAATTACTAACACATAGACATTGACATAATTTATTTATGGCAAAAAAAATATACAATACATATATAATAGAAAGTAAAACTGTTTTTCTGATGAATTTCTAGTGTAATTCTGCTTCTACGTCGCTTCAAGTACAATAAGGAATTTGGGATAAATTTTACTCGGTAGATATTTGTTAATAAAGTTAATTTAATTTAGTTTAATTTTGCCTAAATTACAATAAGGAATTTGTGGAAAAACAGTTTTGAAGACGGACGGACGAATATATCAAGCTCTACTTGATATATTTTTCTTTTTCTTTCACATTGCACATTGTTAAAATTAGCGGTGGTTTCAGACTGTGCTTTCAGACGTAGGGCCTGAGTTAGAGCTACATGATACCCATGTGTTGTTCAGGCTAGGTTGTGGGGTCTCGTAGTGCCCGACCAGTACGGCTGCCTGCCGACAAGCCCGGCGAGATGCCGCGGGTGTTGTCGCGCCGCCTTTGTACCGAGCCGCCTCTCATTTTGTTATTGGAGGTAGGGGTGCCACTTGACTGGACGTTTCATTATAATTGGTAATAAGATAAGTTTTTTTTTAATGCCATAGTGGGCAAACAAGCAGACGGGCCGCCTGATGGTAATCAGTCACCGTCGCCTATGGAACACCAGAGGCATCACTAATACGTTGCCGACCCTTTAAGACTCTATTACCTCACCTTTTGAAGAACCCCATGTTGTAGCTTCTCGGAAATACCGCGGAAGGTAGCCATTCCACATGTTGCAGGTGTGAGGCAAGAAAGATCGTGTGAATCGCACAGTATGCGATTTCCACTGGTCTATGATATGTGGCTGCGCTTTCAAACGGTGGCGGCTAGTGCGAAAGTAAAAGAAATAAAGAAGAATCTATTTAAATGATTACGAAAAATTTCAAAAAAAATTACAACCAGCAGGATACGTCCCTCTATCCACTAAGCTACGGTCGTCCTCATCCTGTCAGTTGTAAAATTTTGCGTTAAAAAGTATGTAAGTATCCGTGCTCCAGCCCCCCAAATATTTTTATGCAAAAAAATCCCGTGATTTCTTTAATTTGTTGCCGGGTTAAAGTTAACCCAACAAACACTTTATCTTAATCATAAAACTACTAAAATAAAAATGTATCATATCATTGTAAATAACTACATTAAAAAAACATTTTGCGTTATTTCCAAGGCACTTTAATTTTGCCTAAATTACAATAAGGACTTTGGGGGAAAACAGTTTTGAAGATGGACTTCCGCATAGTAACACCTGATTCAATCAAATAAAATTAAACCGTGGTAAGGTTGTGGAAGGAGTTCCCGATATATCGACACAGTTACATGCACCATGTTCACACGAACAACCGTGATAGTTTAAAACAATGTACTAAAATTAAACTAGAGCTTGATACGAGTATATTTTTCTTTAAAGTTATATGATTATTTACGGGATATTCACCGTGGTAAGGTTGTGGAAGGAGCTCTCAATATTTCGGCGCAGTTACATGCACCATGTTCACGGATGGAACAACCGTGATAGTTTAAAACAGTGTTTTAGGTCAATCCAAGTTGCATACGGTTCCCGTGAATGGTGCATGTAACTGCGCCGAAATATCGGGAGCTCCTTCCACAACCTTACCACGGTAAATATCGACAGATAGATAAATATAGAATACAACCTCATGTTAACCCTTTACGAGGCAACCCTAGTTCACACGGCGGCAGGGCCACTCCATTATTGACACAATAAATTCTAAAGCACGCGTTTTTAAACCAGCCTTACGCACACATGCGGCCTGTATCCCACGCACACAAGCTTGTGATCGTTTAATGATGAAACTGACGATTTCCGGGTTATGTGACAATGAATCAGGTCTCTATCAAGCAGACCTAGATGGTAGTGGTTTTAGTTGCTAGTCGTAAATATGGTTATTGATAATTAACATCCTCTCTCAGCAGCTATAATAACTTTAGTTCCATGTAACCACAGATCTTTTTCATGTTAGAAGCCGCACGACTAAGACCCAGCGTGCCGCATTTTTTCTTGTCGCGTACAAAACATACCATTCTAATCCAAGGATTGGAACAACCTGCCGGCTTCCTGGTTTCCTGAGCAATAATATAATCTGGGCCTTCTCAAGGCCAGAGTGGATAGGTATCTTCTAAGACTGCGTGCTTCATCTTCGACCACATCGTCGCTTACAAACAGGCGAGTTGGTGGTAAACAAAAAATTTGCGAGAGTGATTTTGTAGTATTTTAACTACATCCGAACTGCCAACTGCTTTCGTTTTTTTTTTAATGGTTTAATGGCGCAATCTATTATTTTTGAGTTGATGTCTGACGTGCTGCTGCCAAGACGACAAAGATCGAACTGAATGAAAGTTGGAGCACTGGTCCAACTTAAATAGGAAACAGACAGGCAAAGTGGGTGAACTTCCTATAAAATAGAGGTAGAGGTATCACAGGTATTATTATGGGATCCATTACCTACTTAATAGCTATTCTTACGTATACTTAATACTTGATGGTCTATATTTTATATATCCATTGCGTTTTATTACAGTTTGAACGCACTTGTGATAATGCACTTAATGATCCATTTCACGACTTCATTACATACAATTAAAACACTAATGTTTGCTAACAGTACATTTTTATCAATGTATCGATGTAAAATTGCGGAAACTTAAAAAAAAATATCCTTTAGTTTTCCAGTTGCCCAAAATTCCATACAAATTTCGTACCAAATTAATAAATCAAGACAATTAAGTAAGTAATTAGTTATTCACTCCAACACTTTTGAAACAATCGTCAAGCAAATTAATCAAAATATCAACGGTCTTTAATTAAACTTACTTCGCTTTATTATTTAAATAATTGCAAATAAAAATGTGACCGGAAATTTAATTTTTTATCGTTGCAATTTTTTTGGCTGCAAAATGATTGCAGTCCCGTCACGGAGTTACGCTTTACGAGGTAATTACAATGTAATCTTTGACTTTACGGTAATGGACGGCCTCATGTAAGATGAAGTCATTAAACCAAATTACCATTATTGCATTATTATAGTTCAATCATACAACAAATTTCAAAAGCGTGTTTGTTTGTTTTTCTTTTACGTAAACCACAGAGCAATGGACCGACGTGACTTTTTTGCGTAGAGAAAGTGGGAAGTCTGTATCAGTGCTGTCAATTCTTTCAAGCGAAAACTCAGTGTCGCAAACATGATACCTACTACCCAAATACCCATGATACCCCTACTACTTTGGGCAGTGCCGTAACTAGCCTTTTATTCGCCCGGTGTGAGCTTCTATAACTGCGCCCTTGAAAACAAAACTTGGTACTGGTGTGGTCATTTCTGCGCCCCTCCAGAGTCTGCGCGCTGTGCCTGGGCACCGCTGGCACAGCCCTATTTACGGCACTGACTTTGGGTAGTAGGTATCATGGTCACAAACCATTGAAAAGGCGCCATAGACTAAATAGTAGCTTAGGACAAATGCGCTACTTCCGGTGCCGGTGCCAAATTCAATCTTTCAGTTGGATTTATTTGCGATATTGCTTAAACAATTCGATAAGAAAAATTAACTGTAACAAATACAACCAATTGAAATGACAGAAATTATATATTATGTGAAATAATAAACAATGGAAAAAGCATTCAATCAACATTAATTCAGTGTTGCTAATAAAATCTTAGGTTTCCGTGACTATTGCGCATATAAATTAAATACTTTCAACGGATTTTATCGCATGTATTTCACATTATTTTAATTTCTGATGTTTCGAACACTTTGAAGTATCCGTGGTCACATAGACCAGATAACGAAAGTATATAGAAATGTTATGAAATTATTTACAAGTACGCCAAAGTTTTTAGTCAAAATGTTCCTATAGGTATGTAAGCGTAAATCGCTCACGGTGTTCAGAGACAAAAAAAAAACAATTTCAATGAGCTATAAATTTGTTGCTCTTTCTTACACGTTGTATTGAAACGAGAGATTAATTATTTTGCCATCAATTTTGTGCTAAAAATTAAATCAGTTAATTATTTAATTACTTATATAAAAACACTAATAACGTAGACAAATTAGAAATGGCAGTTAATAGTGCATGAAACAAACTAAATATTCACGCAAACAGAACCACATGCAAACACTAACATTAATAATGCACTGAATTGGAGTCAACTTGGACAGTTAATCAATTTAATTAGTGAACGGCAGATGTGAAAGGCATTTTGCAAGGTACATTTCGTTTCATTGTTTTTTATAACGGTATATTGTTATATTAGGTGTGGTTTGCGCTTATTTTTTTAATCCTCTGGTAGTCTGTGGAATGCGCTGCCTGAATGGGTGTTCCCCGGTAGTTACAATCTAGGTGTCTTTGTCTTCAAATCACGAGTGAATCGGTTTCTTCTAGAAAAGCGTGCTCCATCGTAGACCGCATCATCGCTTAAAATCAGGCTATGCATACGCTAGCATACGCTAACAACATAAGCTAGCTGTCAAACGCAAGCCTATTATTTATTAAATAAATAAAATTACATGGACTACTTTTTATCCCGGATAACCTTTGTAGGATAACTCTTTTTATCCCGAACAATTATAGATTCCAGTCGGAGAGCTAAAAAATTATATGTATGTTATTAAATTTCTATTGAAATCGTATTTTTTGTAAAAAGTAAATTTTTTAACAATTAATTAACATCAATGGCCATTTTGGTAAATATATGCATATTCCCTACTTAATTAATTTTCGACCGGTTTCTTCAATAGGTTAGCAACGTTTTAATAAAAAAAAAATGTCATCATGTCTGGCGATATCATTGTTACTTGTGAATCAATCTACATCATGCTTACTTTTATCTTACTGCTATATACTTAGATACGTTCGTTTTAATTTTCTTTTTACTAGGAATAATAACTTCATATTTATACAAAATCCGAAGATAAGTATTACGAAAATATGCCAAATATATTATTGAAATATGTTATATATTAATAAGGTTACTAATGTGACGTCTGCAAACACTCGACAACTTTACTTTGACATATAACTCGTATAGCTGCTATATTTAAAACTAGCTGCCCCCTCCGGCTTCGCACGGGTGTAAGTGCGGCCTTCGGCCTTGCTACAAGATATAATGAAATGAAATAATTTATTTTCCAGATTTGCATCCATAGCGTAAAAAATTAAATTAAATACGAAAATTATACTACACATTAAAATAAAATTAAGATTAAATAACACAATAATGACTTGATTACATACATTAAAAATATAGCCTATGTCACCCGGGGATAGCGTAACTTCCCAACAGTGTTTTTTTTTTAATCGGTTCAGTAGTTTTTGATTTATTTCGTTACAAACATCCAAATTTACAAATCTTTCATCTTTATAATATTAGTATAGATATTAATGTCAATTTTATTAGTGTTTTTTCTATCTTAACTGTATAGGGACAAGGTCCAACGTTTAATGGAGATGACTGGTGACCGGAATGCTGATTGTTACTTTGGCCAAAAATTTGCATTGCTAATATTGCCTTTCAACGTGGCAATGTTACCAGCATAATGTCCACATTTCATTAGTTGTTTTTTTTTTATAAAAAGAGCGGCAACAAGCTTGCGATCCGCCTGATAGTAAGCAGAAACCGCCACCTATGGACACCTGCAACACTAGCGGTGTCGACAATGCTTTACCAGCCCGGAGAGGTAGTTGTAGACACCCTCTTTGAAACACTTCATGAAAACTAACGTATACAACGTAATATATATAACGTAACGTACGAATAAACGTTGAAGCTCGGCGGGAAAACCTTTGTGGGAAGAGTATTCCACATTTTGCAGGTCCGCGGAATAAACGAGCGAAAAAATTGCACGGTGTGGGATTTCCAGCTCTGCAAGATGTGGGGGTGAGCTTCTGGGGTAATTTATTTATCATTAATTAAATATTATAACTGCCACCCTCCTACATAGTGTCGTCCGTCACGCGTCCTGCGTACTGCAGCGGATTATCACAAGATTATTTACTGATAACATCATGACAAGTAGTTACGTATTGTTATTCACAGGTTGAAAACCTCTGTGTTTTTACTTTTAATCATTTTAATTAAGTCATTTGGTCAAATAAACTTGCTCATATTAAGTTTTATGCATTTTTTTTTAAGTTGCACTTGTAAATAGCGCCCCTTATTTTAATTATAAGCTAGCTAGTTAGGCTAGTAAGTAATTTAATTCTAACTTAAACTTCTAAGTATACGTTTTTTTTTTTTGTGATATTACCTAACACTTTTCTTATTCCTTTCTTTACTTATGTCTTATTTTTATTAAATAATAGGCTTAGTAAAACCTCTCTGCGTATCCCCGTTTAGTACCAAGGTTCGCAATAACTGCGCTCTATAATTTTATTTTAAATTTTCGTGCATCCTGTCAATAAAAGTATTGATTGTCTTAATTGTGCTCCCAACTCTCGTTTCATCTAGAACGGTACAGCCGTTTAGTCACGAACTGAGACTCTCAGTAACTCTGTCTGTCTCAGTGTGATTAAACATAAACCTAGGTAGGCTCATTTATGAATTAGCTCAGCTTTAGAACTACAGACACACCTAGGTACAAAAACACAAGTTAGAAAGAGAGCCCCTTTAGACAGAGATGGCTATACGGGCTCAGTGTCTCTTTAAACCCGCCACGCCTACCCAGTATCGATCGGGCGATGATTTATTCATACTGTACCACATTTCTACTGTTATGACGGTTAAGGCGGTGTTTGGGTGGACTATAAAGTAGAATGGTTTGCTGTCTGATAAAAAAGTTTAGAAACAGAACATTTCAAACTGTCAAATATCAGATGAAATGGGCAATTTTCTGACAGCTCAAAGAAAAGAAAAAAAAACATTAATAAAAGATTGTAATAGATGGCGTTGACATGTAATGATGACAGTGTGACTCTGGTGACAGTGAATGATTTGACGGCAGTTGGCTACTCACTTTTTATCAGACATTGACGTCGATTCTGATGTACCATTCTCTAAACTAAACTAAATTTGACAATTCTAAAATGGTTGCCATCCTTTCTGCCATACTCAAATGAAAAAAGATGCCGATAATTTTAGGCCTGTCAGATTAGTTTAGTTTAGAGAATGGTACGACAGAATTGATGCCATTATTTGCTAACGCCATCTGTTAGGTAATTTTGTAAATCGGATTTTAGACAATCTCCTATTACTTTGTAATGAGAACGCTAGTCTGTGGAATGCGCTGCCTGAATGGGTGTTCCCCGATAGTTACAATCTGGGTGTCTTCAAGTTGCGAGTGAATCGGTTTCTTCTAGGCAAGCGTGCTCCATCGTAGACTTCATCATCGTTTAACAATAGGCGGGATTGCAGTCAAACGCAAGCCTACTAAAATGTTTGTAATTTGCTCTAATGTAATAAACTACACTTTCACTGGATATGAAATTTTAGCAAAACGTTATTATCTAGAGTTTCAAAGATCTTGAGCTTATTTCATTATCATCATCAGCCAGAAGACGTCCACTGCTGAACAAAGACCTCCCCCTTTAACTTCTACACTGAAGGACATCCTGCCATCTGCATCCACTGGATGCCCGCGACTCTCACGATGTCGTCGGTCCATCTAGTGGGAGGCCTACCTACGCTGCGTTTTCCGGTTCGTGGTCTTCACTCAAGAACCTTTCTTCCCTATCGGTCATCAGTTCTTCGAGCGATGTGTGATGTCTTAAGTTATTTGCTTATTTAGAAATATCATGAGTTGACGGTGCGACGGGTGCTTGTAGGTGGATAGGAGGTGCTAACGAGGTGGGTCAAATGGCTGATTTGACGATCTCGACTCATCCCGGAGAGGTTGGCAAAAAGGTGGTGGAGGACCGGGATTGTTCGAAGTAAATTAGGAAGTAAGACAGTAGACAGAAAGGCATTTGCCTAGGTTAGGAAGGCAGTATAAAAAGTACTTTTCAATTTGCTTTACAAATCGTATCTGTTGTCCACAGAAAAACTCCGGTTATCCCTGTGCGTGGGGTGCGGTGGCCAGATCCACGACCAGTACATCCTGAGGGTGGCTCCAGATCTGGAGTGGCACGCCGCCTGCCTCAAGTGCCAGGAGTGCCGCCAGTACCTCGACGAGTCTTGCACCTGCTTCGTCAGAGACGGGAAGACTTACTGCAAGAGAGATTATACTAGGTAACTATTACATCTTTATAACGACCGGTTAGGTGTCATCCCGGGCACGTTTTATATCATCGTCAATATCATGTTTCTACTTCTGGGACACAGGTTTTCCCTTCAGAGTAAGAGGATGGGTCATAATCCACCATGCTGACGCAATGCATGTTGGTGAATGTTAATTGTCATCCTTATCAAGTCCTTGGATAAACCGGGGTAAACATAGTGAGAATACTGGTATGTCCGAGAACCTCAATAATATTCATGGCAGAGGATCGAACTGGGTACGGTCAGATTTACATTCATATTATGGTACCACTCGGCCACCATCGGTCATTGTTTTTTTTTTTAAAGTTGAATGGTGAATACAGATATCTTCATTTTTTTTAATTGCGAGGAAACATTTACTTTATTATGTAATTCCTACTCGTATTTAACTAGCCGGACTTATTAGTATATTTCTTTTCGAATAAGACTAAGTAATCTTAATAAAACACTGAGGTAACGATAGTCTTGCAGCCTAGTGTAGTGTATGCTTGGTGTGTGTATTTTATCAAAGGCACGACATAAACGTAACTTATATAATGTCTTGTAAGAAATAAAATGTGTTTATCTGCTCTGTGTCTGTATGTCAGTTGTCCGGTGTCTATGTATTACGTTAAAAATCGCCACACCCCTCCCCCCTCAGTAGTCCATTTATTTACATTTTGAGAACATCGTTTTCAGTTGTGTGCAGCTCAATATTGAAGTGTACGTGCAATTCGTGTTTACATCACCCCGTTTTTGGCAGACTTTTTTACTACTGTACCCTTAGTACAAGATTTGATAGTTTTCGAAAACTTTTTTCGTTTTCGTTTTGATGCATACATTGCTGGGCTGAAAGCTATTCGAAACTATTTTTCGTATTTGAGTGAAGCAACCTATACTGCCGATTACTACCGATTTTAGTTCATCCGCGTTTCCGCTAGAGGCGCTTTACTAAAATGTATGGGACAATACGGAAACGAAAAAAGTTTTCGAAAACTGTCAAATCTTGTACTAAGGGTACTGGTGGCGATACTAACTCGACTTTAAGGCAGATCCAAACTATTACATTGTTAGTACCAGGCGAGTAGAAATACTGAGCAGGTAAAAAAATAAGATCGTCGCTTTAAAAGGTGCGGTGCGTGCATCGAAGTGTACCTAAAGGTTAGTCCGTCACTAGAGTGAACTGTGAACATCGAACTAAAAGAATCAGTAGTATAATCGGACTACTAATGCTAGGCCTTTATTTTCAACTAGCCGTCCGTCCCGGCTTCGCGCGAATTTTTCAAATCGGTTCAGTAGTTTCGGAGCCTATTTAATGCAAACAAACAAACAATCAAATCTTTCCTCTTTATAATATTAGTATAGATACGCATTTATTTGTTTCATTTGAGATGAGAAGACCACAAAATTCTCCTAGATCTTTGAGAAAGATTTTATTACAAAATATTATACTTATATACACTAAGTATAGCTAAGTACACATTTGTAAAGTTTCAAGAGTGTTTAACTTTGGTAGTTATACCTCTGTGCGCCATAAAAAGATAAATACCTATACCGATGACGTTTAATTGATGAAAACATTGAACAATGAAAAATTCTGAACAAAAACATCTTAGCAACCTTGTAGGTAGAGTTACAGACATCTTAAAACCATGCAAGTAGGTACAAACTAGGCAGAGACAACATGCAGGCTCCCCTCTGTTTGCTAATAATCCCATAAACAAACAAAGTTTACTTCACAGAGTTCAATAACTCTCTAATATTAACCTCCTTGCTTACACAACTTCAACACCGGAAAAAAAAGAAAAATGCATAACCAAACGTCAATCACCATCCGCATCGCGGCGCCACTTTTTATACACACAGACACCAAAGATGAATTCACTAAAATAACGCTCGTATGTTTACCTTTTCACCCTTCCATTTCTCGCAGCCAAAATATAGAATTACAGCAATGCAAATATGTGTTCACTATTTTCCATCTAAAGTATAAGTTGTACAACCCTTGATGGCAAAGATATAAGGCATAGACTTGATTGCATTAAGGTTAAAATAGAGTGTAGGAGCGGCAATGTATGTTTGTCACTCCTTACTGTGATGTGCCGAAGAGAAAACAAACTGAGTTTGACTGAGCATTATGTATTTTGGCGCCAAAACAAACGTCAGTTTGACAGCGTGGCGGGCGGCGGCAACCCGATATGTCTATGGTAATGTTTGTTCCCATTTACACCGGCCCGGATAAGCGGGTTTTCGATTACAGTTTTTATTTTTCCTATTTTGGTTTCGGCCACAGAGCAAACGTTGTGAAATTTGTTCACGGTGATGTACTAATCAAGTTGCATGTACTTTCCCAAATGTGTTAGACATTCACTTATCTCACTTTATGTTATGAATACCACCAATATTTCTGTTTATTTATGAGAACAAGATAAGAACATGTCAAGCCTAGTAGATTTATTTTCGGCAGACGCAAATCCTAACTTATTAAACTAATTTATCTAATCCTAACTTTTTTAACTAATCCTTTAACTTACTTAACTTATTAAAGTCACCTCATGGTTGTAAGTTTACAAACTTAGGTATTTATTTAATAAGTAAGTAAGTACGTATTCGTTAGTGAGCTTAAAATGATAGAGTAGTATTTCAGCTCTACAAAACCATACTATACTCATCTACAAAATCTAGGCTCTACGAGATTTCGTAGCAAGTTCGTAGAACCATTTTTATTATCATTTTGCTAAAATCTTGTTTTCTAGAATTTGCATATACATATCTATGTTTTATTTTCAGTGCTTAGGACTTTAGTCTATTAGAGTACCACTGAAGACGAAATTAAGTTTAATAACTTCGTTCATGCAGTACCTTAAAATGATGTTGACTCTTTTGCAAAGTCCGCCTCGGGAAGTACCACATCTTTGCCAGTTATTCAACCGCCAAGTAGTAGTGTGTAAACACTGCTGTGTTTTGGATTGAAGGGCAATGTTTCTAGCGAAATTACAGGGCACACAGAGATTTGACATCTTATATCTCGGGGTGACGAGCGCAGTGCATTGCCATCCAGGGTTTTGAACTGATGAAGTTCAAAATTCTGAGTGGCGTTGAGCTGTTATGGGCAAGCGTGAAGAGCCATCAGGCGAGCGACTTCGCTCGTCTCGTCACTCTGCATCATAAAAAAAACCTGTACCTTTACCCTGAAAATTGATTCGGTTACAGTGAGTTCCGATTGCTGACTATATTGCTATAACTGTATTACACTAAAAATTATCTCGTTTCCGATAAAAAATGAAAACAAACAAATCTCAAAAAGTGTTTACCTAAAACAACCCTCGGAAGCTAAGTTTCGAGTTATTATGGGTGCGGAAGATAATTTCCTTTATTTATACTTAGCTTCCGACAGTTTGATACTCGTACCATCACCTATTAGTGTTATGGAAGTCAAAATAGAAGTAGAAAATATATTTAAAACTACGGATTCAACAACGACGCACAACGTCTAGGTGCGTCGATTGCTGATGTATGTATATATATTTATTTATTATATGTATCATAATTATGTTAGCATTTTTGTTTTATAACTATTGCTCGCCCGCAACTTCGTACGCTCAGATTTTCATATAAACCTTCAACCCTTTTTTCCTCTCCTAATCCGGCCCTTTCACAAAATAACATAGCATGTACTTCAATCTGGACATATCTAAGCATATTCACGAAAACCGCATTTAAATCCGTCCAGTGCGGCGTCAACAGCTGAACACGTTAAGACAGTTTTTAGAGTTTTTGTATGTTTGTCCACGCACATCTCCTAAATCACTGGATGGATTTGCATGCGATTTTTAGATATGCTTAGCTACGACCAGATTGAAGTATAGGCTATGTTATTTTGTGCAAGGGCCTGATTAAGGGAGGAAAAAAAGTGTTGAAAGTTTATATGAAAATCTACGCGTACAAAGTCGCGGGCAACAGCAAAGTTGCTAGTCTATCGGTTTTTTATCGGATACATTTTGGAGAGTGTGCATCAGATCTGCATGATTTAAAGATAAAGATAAAGATTCGTTTATTTGTCCAAACATGTGTGCAGGTAAAGATATTATAACATTTAATGTAGGTACGATACTTATCAACATGTTTTTACCACAAAGGGTGTACAAATTCGAGAGGGGAGTTAGTTGCTCCTAAGTCCTGTTGCATTTATGTAATGGGAATTTTATTATTATTAACACAATTCAGATAAAGTTATTTACAATAGATTCAAGATAATTGCAAATAATTGTTACATAATGTCAAATATTCTAAGCTACTAGTCCTTATTCTGTGATGTCAATACTTAATGTGAAATAGGAACTAAATAAAATTAAATTAAAATGTAAATATTATGTCAAAATTTATCCTGTAGGAAGTGATCTATTCTATAGTAGCATTTAGCAGTCAATAGATCCTTGAGCTTCTTTTTAAAAAGGTTTGTATTGAGGTCTTTCATGCCTTGTGGTATTTTATTATAAACTAATGGACCCATTCCAAACACACTATTCCTAAAAAATTGTGTCTTGCTACGTCGATTTAATAGCTCGTGATTGTCATGGCGGTTACGAGTACATTTTGTTGAAAGATTTGGAAATATGTTGGGTTTAGCCCTTACAAATACTGCCAACTCATATACGATATGTAAGTACATTGATGGAAGTGTGAGGATTTTGTGTTTCTTAAAATAAGGTTTACAGCTATCTGTTGGCTGAAGTGCAAACATGGATCTTATGCAACGCTTCTGATGTTTGAAGGCCTGGGTTTTTTCAGTTGAATTTCCCCAAAAGATAATGCCATATCTCAAAACCGCTGCAGCCAATCCATGATATGCCGTTAAAAGAGCCTCAGTACCAGTAGTGGGAGCCAGTTTATAAAGAGCATAGGTAGTGCTGCTTATTTTTTTATTTCTGCGATGTTTGCCTTCCATTCCAGCTAAGATTTAATTCCCTCCTGCCCTTTTTTCTATCGGACTGTCAGAGCGGACACGAAAAATCTACACCGCTTTATGGTTGACATTCCGAAAACCCGTACGTAGCGCTTTGATTCCACTTTTATTGTGCGAACTGCTAGTTTGTGGAATGCACTGCCTGAATGGGTGTTCCCCGATAGTTACAATCTGGGTGTCTTCAAGTCAAGAGTGAATCGGTTTCTACTAGGCAAGCGTGATCCACCGTAGGCTGCATCATCGCTTAACATCAGGCGAGGTGGCGGCCAACCGCAAGCCTATTCTACAATATTAAAAAAATAAAAACAGCAAATAGATGGATCCTATTCGGAGGCGTAGTGGGTCCAACTTGGTTTCATTTCAAAATATCTTATAGTAGTAGATATATGTAGGTATAGATAGTATGTATGTCGCCAGTTAGAGCTTCCGCGGGCCGCCTTCAATTAGCGAAACTGGACACCGCCGCCGTCTCCGGTTACGGACAGGGGTTACCTATTTACGGAACCATAATGTAAATACCGGTATCCAGTGATCGGTTTTGAAACTTGCCTCATTTGGTTAAAATCAAGCTAATATTTAAATTTCTAATGAAAGTTGGCTGATTTTTTTATAATTACGCTAATTGAATCTTAAAATAAAAGTTAGATGATTATTTTTCAATCGCACTAATTTAAATTTAAGGATGAAATAAAATTATTTATTAAAGTATGTATTTAAAAATATTTATGTATGTATATCAGTTTCTGGCAGCCATATTACAAGCTTTGCTTAGTTTGGGATCAAATGACCATGTGTGCAATAATTACCCAGTTTCTTTTTATAAACAAAATAGTGTTCAGGATTTTTTTTAATATTCAAAACTGAAAGGTCAGGGTTAGTTTTTCATCAAAAATAAAGAAAAATTGTAAAATTTTAAAAAGGCTAGCTAATGAATAAACGGAAGTGACCGTCTATGGATCGATTTGTCGCCTCTGTCGGCTTACGTCAAAGGAGTCTCATATCTATTGTAAAACCTTATATAACGGTATCAAGAAACATAGATTATAATCGTTTTATCGGATGTAGATGCGATTAGTTAGGTTTAGAAATCTAGATAAATAAATAAATAGATAAATGTACATAATTTTTAATTATTTATCGACGGCGAAGCGGTAATCTTTGAAGAATGTAGTTTTGATTGGATTTTGCTGGCGCCGCTTTAATAACTTCAATTAGATCGATTTTATAATCGTGACATGACGTTTTAAAATTGGACATGAGAAATAAATTAGGTAGGTAGAATTATTCATTTATCGTCGAGTCTACGTCCCACTTTATAGCAACTCTGCATGAATAATTCTAGTGACGGTATAGTTGTCAATATTTTTTTCATTAAATTGTCGTTGCGAAAACTCTGAATATCATACGATAAAGGTGTTTTTCTTACATACGTAATTATAGTAAAGTTGTCTAAATTGTTTTTAAGCACTTATTTTATTAATATTATTGAAAACAATCTGTGCGAGTCACCGAGGGCAAGCCAGGTCTATCAATCGTAAACCTACAACATAAATAAATCATCTACAGTGCATATTTTTATTCAGCATAAAATTTACGAACACTTAAATGATTAACTGTAATACTTACTTAATGGATTTTGATAATGCTAAAATACATTGTCAAATGTCGATATGAAAATTTTTTAAATTCAGAATTATTGATTTTGTCAATGTCACTATAAGTTGTCAAGATTTATGTTAATTTGTCAAAATTCAAAGTTAAATGGTCGTTTTACCCTAATAGCTCTGCTATTAGGGTAAAATATTATTATCTATTTAAGTATGTATTTAAAAATATATATGTATGTATATCAGTCTCTGGCAGCCATATTACAAGCTTTGCTTAGTTTGGGGTCAGATGACCATGTGTGCAATAATGTCCCACATATTTATTTATTATTTATTTATTACTCCCTACTTTTACTATTATAGGTATACTAGGATGTTCTGTGTCGGGGATGCCATATAACACACACAAACACACCCACAACACTTAGAGCAGATATTCAAATATTCCATTTAAACGTGCCAGGTCAAGAATTGAACTCAGCACCTGCTACTCCTACGTCATGCACCTACTAAGCCGTACCCAAGGAGGTTATAAAACCTAATGGCTGTACCATAGCGGGCGCCAAATAGAATCTTAAAATCACAACTCACGTTTCTACAAATTATAAAAAAAATAGGGTTATACTGGTCTTAGGTATTTTATATTTATTTCTCCTATTTTGCCATTACTCGGCATGTGGATTTAGTTATAAAATAAATGAATAGTATGAAAAAAAAATATGTATACAATTCTATGTCCGATGTGTGGTCAAAATTAATATTCGTAGGTGGTATGTCAAATGAAGTAATTTGAGTTAAAACAACTTTTACCTATGTCAAAGTGTGCAAGATATGTCAAATACTTGATTACAATATAAATAAAAATAAGAATTTGATTAAAGTTTATGTAGACAAAAAAAAAAGAGAAAAGAAAAAACTAGTATCTATGTCAAAGTATAAAATTATTAAGTCTAATTGATTAAAATATTAAATTAATATGTCAAAATAAAATAATAATTAGAACAATATTTAAATTTTTGGGTCATTTAGTAAATCAAAGACTTTCTATATACAACAGTCTGTGACATCAATAAAAAGCTGACAAGACTCTTGTAAGTATTCCGCGGACCTTCAAGATGTGGATTGTCCTTCCCCGAAGGTTTTCCCGCTGAGTTTCAACATGGAGCGTTTTAAGGGGACAGTTTTCGTCTGCAGTTATCTCGCTCGTGTATTTGCACATTATTGAAGATATAAAATCAGAATGTGAATTTACAATTAGTGACAAAATCATCTCTTGGTGCCTATCGTAACATTAATAATAATTATTATCAATAAAAAAAACCGACTTCATCAAAACTAGACCAAATTGAAATGGTACCAAACGGAAAGTACCTCCAGCTTTCAAATAAAAACAGAAACATTAAAATCGGTTCACCCAGTCAAAAGTTCTGAGGTAACAAACATTTAAAAAAAACGTCAGAAATGATAACCTCCTCTTTTTTGGAAGTCGGTTAAAAATAGGTCAGGTTTGATCGACAAATTTTATTGTTTTTATCACCATCATTGTTTTTTCAGTTTCAGTTGACGAAGTACGAATTTTCGCTACGTAAAATACGTATATCGAAACGAAATCCATACAAATTTAAATTTCGAAATTCAAAACTTGTATAAAATAACGTATTATTTATTTCAGGAATATGTACAAAGGTAAATTATTATTAAAAAATTATAAAATTCTATACGTACAATTATATGCAGTTTCATCATCATCACTCAAGAATGGTAAAGGAATACATAGTCAGAAAACCGTTACATGTAAGAAACTCAAATGCTAAAAGACATTATGTAATTTGTTGGTCATTATGACCAACATACACTAGGCCAGCATGATTAGGATGGATTAGGGCCCATTCTCTCTCTCTGAGGAACGTGATATGCTGATAATAATGATGTTGGTCATCATCAAACATATTTACCTCGCCGATTCTCCACCTAGAGTCGATAGCCACCTATGTCTACCTAATCCTTCTCACCCTACACCTACCTACAACCGATACAACCTACGCTATCTATAGCGAATGCTTTTAGCGATATTGCCGGGGGTGGTAACAACCCTCGGTCGACGACCCGGGGAGGCTTTCACGGCCCGTTTTGGGCGTTAAAATGATTAATACTTTCGATTTTTAGGTTTAATGTAGATTATAGTGTTTAAATACACGAGCGAGATGTAGAATTACGCTTTAGATACAATTTGGTCCAGTTCTGAAATTTTTATGAAGTCGGTTTTGTATATTGATAATTATTTTCTTCACTCACTGGAACAAACTGATAAAACGATGATGGTGATAAAAACAATTTGATGATCAAACCAGAAAGTAAAAGGTTTTTTCTTTGTCCTCAGGTTATTTGGTACGAAGTGCGACAAGTGCGGCGCCTCATTTAGTAAGAACGACTTCGTGATGCGCGCCAAGACGAAGATCTACCACATAGACTGCTTCCGGTGCTGCGCGTGCGCGAGACAACTCATACCTGGTACCTCATCATTATCAGCCTATCATGTTCCCACTGCTGGGACTCAACCTTCTCTCAGAGAGAGGATGAACTCTAATCAACCATGCTGGCACAGCGCATGTTGGTGAATGTGATACGCCTTGGACTTTTTTGAAGTGAAAACTTCTTTAGGCGTGTTGAGCACTTTTTGATTAACAAAAATCATGGAACTCGCGTCATCGTCACGCTGTAACAGAATACATCATAATCATGCTTAATACGCGGTACCGTGTATTTTAAAACAGCGCCATCTCTTGTAGAATAGGTGAATCACTACTTTAGTTTTCACTTCTGACGTGCACTCCTTTGACAGCTGTGTTTTTTTTAATTTCTTTGACATACCTGTATCCTCATGATGGTTTCCTTCACCGTCGCTTAGGTATAAGTCATAGATGCAGAGCTGAGGATCGAACCGGGTACCTTCAGATTGTAAAGTGCTCCCTATATATTAATCATAGTACGGTACCATAATTAATTAAAGTCATAGTAGAGTATAAAGAAATTAAATGTTGGCTGTTATTGTAAAGAGTTGTGTTTTTATGTATTAATAGGCTTGCGTTTGACCGCCAACTCACCTAATGTTAAGCGATGATGCGGTCTACGATGGAGCACGCTTGCCTAGAAGAAACCGATTCACTAGTGATTTGAAGACACCCAGATTGTAACTACCGAGGAACACCCATTCAGGCAGCGCATTCCACAGACCAGCAGTACGCACAATAAAAGTGAAATCAAAGCGCTTCATACGGGTTTTCGGAATATCAACCATAAAGCGGTGTCGATTTTTATGTTCTTGTCAGCACACCCGGGATCCGGGTATCTCCTAAAACTGCGACCAGAACCACCGGAGAATGGGCAACAGCGTCCTACACGGTGAACGTACTGCGATACCCAAGCCGCCTGCCATGCGTGGGGATTATGGCAACACCCCTCTCTATGAGGGAGGCCTTGTCCAACAGTGGACGTTAATTGGCTGATGATGTGTGATGTGTGTCAGCACACAATAAATAGGCACAGAAGGCCGGGTCCATACAACGAGTGTTGACACGTGTACGTACGCACACAAAGACGCGTACGTACAACGATCTCGGATCAAGGGCCAGTCGCAAGTGCCCACGCTTTGGCAATACACGAAATAATAATCGTTGATAGTGACTGATAGTGGGCTTGAGCATTTGGATTGTCTTTAGACCTTCAACGGTCTATGTACAGTCTGTTTTGTAGTGTTAGTGTTAGCTTGTATTTTGTTTAGTTAATAAAGGCACTTGCCCAAATTATCGTTTCGTGTGACAATTCTCATAATTTACAATGGTTAAATCCTTCCATGATCGTTGTGTGTTTGGTTGTTTACTCATAGGTATACAATATTAAACAAAACGGACTTGACGTTTCTCAAATTATCTATCAACGTAGAAAGGAAAGTGAAAAAAAATATATTCACTGTGAGTTATGAGTAATTTATCTATTTATGTTTGATTTTACATCGGTTATTAATAGTTAGTAGGCATTACCATTAATAAACGTAGAAACTTCTAAGAAAGATCCCAAATCTACATTTTTAACAGAACATTATAGTTTCTTTGCCAGCTCTACACGTTGCACGTAGGTTATTAAAATCAAAGTCGGCGGAAGCCTGCCTTCTGTACCTATTTATTTTGTGTTATTAGGTTGATTGTAATAATTCCCGTATTACTTCGATAAGTTAAAATTTTCCTAGCTAATTAAATTTTTTGTTATTTTACAGGAGACGAATTCGCGTTACGGGAAGGCGGTGCTTTATATTGTAAAGAAGACCATGATGTATTAGAAAAAGTAAGTTCAAGAATTATTTAAATGTTAGAGCCAATTTTAAAATACCATTAAGTATGATACAGCACGCAGAAAAGAGAAGTAAATGGAACGGAAATGAGAAAGAAAATCTGTCGCCAGGCATTATGACAGAACCTTGATTGAACATTCTTATTTAGATTAACGCGTCGAACAGTTGTTAACTGATTTCGAATGACTGACGTTTCGTTTATATGGGTGCAAGTGGTTACAACAAATTTCTTACAAAAATGCCTTGACAGCCGTTCTAACTTAAACAAAAAAAAATCTGTGGATACTGCATTTCAAATGTATTTTTTTAAATTGCTAGAAATTGTTATTTAAACTCAACTTGCATGTATATGTATTAAGTTATGGTAACTAAAGACTAGTGTAGTTTTAAATATTTTTTTGAAATGAAAACTTTAAGCGCGTTGAGTTTTGGATGAACAAAAATCATGAACTCGCGTCATCGTCACGCTGTACCGTGTTTTTTAAACCAGCGCCATCTCTTGTAGAATAGGTGAACTACTACTTAAGTTTTCACTTCTGACGTGCAGTCCTATGACTGTTTTTTTTGTTAAACGAGAATTACGTTAGATTAATTCAAAGCAAATTCAATTTCAAAATAACATGTTCGGAATTTCATAAATATTTTACGGATAAATCAAAGCTGTCGAAGCGGGTAAAGACATCTAAAAAAATATAAAAATTAACAATTCATGTTTTATGTAATTTCAATTTTTTTGGTTAAAAAAACTACCTACGCGGTTTCTTTCGGCTTGTGATCTCCACTCCACAATCTCCACTCAACCTTTCTTCCTCATTGGTTTTCGGTTCTTTGAGCAACGCAGCCTGCCCGTTGTCACTTCAACTTGAAAATTTTAATGGCAATGTCGGTGACTCTGGTTCTTTGGCGAATATCCTCGTTCCGGATTCTATCGCGCAAAGAAACTCCGAGCATAGCCTCCATTGCCCGTTGTGTGACTGAGTTTTTCCAAAAGGCCAACAGTTAAGGACCACGTTTCAGTACCATATGTCACTGGCAAAACACACTGGTCATAGACCCTTGTCTTTAGGCACTGTGTTATCTCGGACGAGAAGATGCCACGCAATTTCTCGAACGCTGCCCAAGTTCGTTTCTTCGGGCGACCTGTTTAGCGAAGTTGGCCAAACACACCGAGCATAGCCCTCTCCATGTTACTCTGAGACATTAATAATGTTAGTGTGATGTTGCAGAGTGCAAGTACGAGCGGCAACAGCAGCGGCAATGCCGAAAGCAACAACAACACGACGCTTAGCAACAACAACTCTCACCATCCGCACGAGGCCTGCTCCATGTCCGGTGAGTTACTAACAACTGTCACCATCCGCACGAGGCCTGCTCCATGCCCGGTGAGTTACTAACAACTCTCACCATCCGCACGAGGCTTGCTCCATGTCCGGTGAGTTACTAACAACTCTCACCATCCGCACGAGGCCTGCTCCATGTCCGGTGAGTTACTAACAACTCTCACCATCCGCACGAGGCCTGCTCCATGTCCGGTGAGTTACTAACAACTCTCACCATCCGCACGAGGCCTGCTCCATGTCCGGTGAGTTACTAACAACTCTCACCATCCGCACGAGGCCTGCTCCATGTCCGGTGAGTTACTAACAACTGTCACCATCCGCACGAGGCCTGCTCCATGCCCGGTGAGTTACTAACAACTCTCACCATCCGCACGAGGCCTGCTCCATGTCCGGTGAGTTACTAACAACTCTCACCATCCGCACGAGGCCTGCTCCATGTCCGGTGAGTTACTAACAACTCTCACCATCCGCACGAGGCCTGCTCCATGTCCGGTGAGTTACTAACAACTCTCACCATCCACACGAGGCCTGCTCCATGCCCGGTGAGTTACTAACGGACAACTAATACCAACATTTACACCTCAGATCAGACAGACAAGGAGCTTAGTACAATTCATCATCATCAACCTCATACAAAAGGCCTGTGTTTCAGCAGTGGAAATCATAAGTACTCGTATACTCATTTTGAAGTCGGTTATTTATATTGAGAATTATAATCAGTTTTTTTGTTGTATAAAAACAAAAACATATTATCAACATAATATATTCAATGCGACCTTATAATTATGATCTATACGCAATATTAGTACTAATCAATCATAGATCAGATCATAGACAAATAGTAATTACCCAGAATAAACTGAAGGCTGACCAAAATTACTAGGAACTTACTAACTAACAAAATCACCGAAAAACTTTAATTAAGCGATAATAGAACCATCGATTGACACTTGGCGGCGTTCTCAAAGGCGGCGGAAGCTTTGGCGGCGCACTTCAAAGCGCGTTATCGAGTAATCTCTGCATCGCGAATCGATTACAATCGAGACACGAATGTTGGGATGTGTATCGATAGGTGATAAGCGTAATCGCTCGTGTTTTCGATAGGCTGAACTAATACCGATGTGATTTTCGTCTGATATAAAAGTAGTTGGTTGAAGAAGTCTTGCACCTGTAGGGAAATAGGTATTAATATACTTATTGGTTTTGAAGATATACTTTTAATTTTCAAACTGATCGAACAAATTAACCAAACTAATTGGGACGTCAAAAGAATAAATACCTATATCACGCAAATGGCTCAACGAATTTGGATGAAATTTAATGTGTGTGTAAACAAAAACCAAGAGCATCACTTTACGTATAGATATTTGTATTTAGATAGATTACTAGAGTGGCGCCCCCTGCCAACTCTAAATATAAATTGGCATCCCGTAATCAAAAATTCACAAAGACTGCGTAATTATGATTCGGACAATTTACAGAGGTGCGAAGTGGGATTAAACTTTGGATTATATGGACACCGGTCAGCCCTAGTGTTGTCACTAGTCATTATCTACAAAGGGTAGACTTATGGGATTAATCCTTGTCATAAAATTTGTTGACAGCTCTGTTTGCATTAGATAAAACGCCTGGAGATTTTGTAGTACTTACTCTGACATGCTAACGACAAAGTTGATACGTTTTCTAATTATTTGAGTATTCATATCAAGACTGATTCATGCTGGTGCAATCCTAGGAGCAAAATTGTAAAAAAACTTACTAAATACTACAAAATGATGTCCTGATTTTCGGAAAACACAAAATAAAAACATTTTTATCATTGATCACGTAACTTGACTGCAATCGCTCTATTAGGTCGGATACTGTCCTTATGACGTCACAGACAAGTATAAGTGGCAAAAATTGTATGGAGAGTGAAAACTTGTTTGCTTTATTGTGACGTCACTGAAGTCACGTGCCCCATAAATTCAAATGGAGCGTTTACTGTTACGTTACTGAAAACTACGGACCCTACTAACCTACGCAGATATTTACTAAATAGCTACGGACCGTCTTTATCATAACCAGATATTTACTAAATAGCTACGGACCATCTTTACCCTAAGCAGATATTTATTAAATAGCTACGGACCGTCTTTACCCTAAGCACATATTTATTAAACAGCTACGGACTGTCTTTACCCTAAGCAGATATTTATTAAATAGCTACGGACCGTCTTTACCCTAAGCACATATTTACTAAACAGCTACGGACTGTCTTTACCCTAAGCAGATATTTATTAAATAGCTACGGACCGTCCTTACCCTAAGCATATATTTACTAAATAGCTACGGACCTTCCTTAACCTAAGCAGATATTTACTAAACAGCTACGGACCATCTTTACCCTAAGCAGATATTTATTAAATAGCTACGAACCGTCTTTACCCTAAGCAGATATTTACTAAATAGCTACGGACCGTCTTTAGCATAAGCAGATATTTACTAAATACAGAATATGTATGGACCGTCCTGATCTTGATTAATTTCCATGTTTCAGTCTCATTATTTCTCTACATTTCAGACTCTGGCAGCGAATCGGGTTCTCATAAGAGCGGTCGCGCGCGCACCTCTGCTGCAGCAGACGGGAAGCCCACCAGAGTCAGGACCGTCCTCAACGAGAAGCAGCTTCATACCCTTAGGTAACGCGAATACTAACTACAATATATATTATTACTAAAATATATATTTTTAGTTAGTATTCGTGTTATCTAAGGATACGAAACTGCTTCTCATTGACTAACTAAGATACTAAGATTACTTTTTATCTAACCGACTTCAAAAGGGACGGCTCTATTGTTTTATAAGAATAGGGCTTGTGTTTGACAGCCAATTCGCCTGATGTTAAGCGATGTTTTTAATATACTCAATCACCCCGACATAATTCTGTGAACTAATAAATCTAGGTGTTTATTTTTTTAGCACTCGAGGTGGTCTCGTTTTTTTTTTTTACTTTGGCTCAAAAGTTTTTTGCCTCAGTTTATTTGAGCGCCTACTCATTTTGAAGTCGGTTTTTTAACTAGATAATTATTAGGTCGATAAAGGAAAACAAATGCGACATAGATCATAATGAATATGGACGAGGCTGGTGTCGCTTTGTTACTTGTTACCATAGAGAATCTGTAGTAATCTGTGACTATTAGGATGACAGTTGTACAGAGCGACTTAGAAGAGTAGAAAATAATGAAGACGCCACTATCGCAACAGCCACACAAAAGCCCATATTAAGATAGCTCGTGCGGTGTGTTGAATTTGTCTGTAGAGAATCCGGTAGATTCTTTATATGAAATATATAAAACAAAAACATCATCTCATGACGAATAATTTTGGATTTTCTTCCGACATTTGATAGATTTAGGTACTTCAATGTTATAACATGGTTTACAAGAGAAACTAAACTAAAATGGCGCCGCTAATCATCTCTCACTCGCACTTTATTGCTATCTATACTCACACTCATGGTCGTATAGCGTCACAGATAGTAGATATGTGTACAGCGTGCATTAAAAATAAGTATGTGGACGACATACGAGTATTCGCTACGAAAAATACGTATCAAATTCAATACAAATTAAAATTTCGAAATTAAATATTTGTATGTACATAATTCGATATCTACGTATTTTACGTAGCGAATAGGTACTCATACTTTTCCCACTGGTCAATACGCTGTCAGCTGTCACGCAGTCTTGACTACAGAAAATATGCTAAATGAAAAAAAAACTATTCTGTGGTCTTGACGCTCACAGTTTTGAAAATACGTTCATTGTTGTTATAAATTTCCGTTATTATTTTGTATTGTTGAGTTTTTTGTTTATTCATGTGAGTAGGGCAAATATTGCCCAACTCCTTGCAAGCCTCTAATAATTGTGAGCTTATTGTATCTACACAACTTTTGCATAAACAATGGTACTTTTAAAAAATTGGACGGATGGACAGACAGACGGACGGACAGAACGAATTTATAAGGGTTCCTTGTCGGGCTATGGAACCCTTTTTTTTTAATATTTAAACAATAGTACACTTCTACCTATTTCTAATAATTCGATAAATAAATAAATTCTGTACCTAGCGAATACAAAATCTTTAAATAGAAGAGCATAATTGCAGGCGCAGGCTAGTTATTGTGCTACTACTTACTACTTGCTATATTTTGGTATTATTGTCAATACAAGTATAAGCCGCTATTTTTAGATTCGTTTCTTCGATTAACCAGAATATAATTTCGTTTCTACTCTTTTCTGTCGCACTGTAGTTCCTTTTTTGCCACGTTCATTATGATCTATGTCACACTGTATTTTATTTTATTTTTTAAGTTCTTGCTGAATGTAAAAAGAAGTTTAGTGCCAAAATTGTATTAAAAAAAATATAATGGAAGTGTGGCCGTTGTAAAAATTAACCCTATGTCAGGGGTAAATTGAATTTTATGAATTTGTTTTTTATTTTCATCGTATGTTAACAGTTTGAGGAGCTTATTTTCAATATTCATTATTAACGAATTTTGAAACGTTTGTACGACAAAGCTGTCAATTATAGTTGTTGAAAAATTTATACGTAAAAGCCAGTAGTGGGAAAACCCCACAGTACTATCTGCACTCTATTTTCTCAAAGTGTTGTAACAACCATTATAATAATTGGATGACTATTCTAACTCTTCTTTTCTTGTTTCTCACGTTACAGAACGTGCTACGCAGCCAACCCTCGACCTGATGCGTTAATGAAGGAGCAGCTCGTAGAAATGACCGGCCTTAGTCCGCGAGTCATCAGGGTTTGGTTCCAGAACAAGAGATGCAAAGACAAGAAGAAAACCATTCAGTTAAAGATGCAGATGCAGCAGGAAAAGGTGGTTATTATTGTAAACATTGAGCAAAAATATTTATTTGCATAATTTAATTCAAGCTTTTGACATCTCAGTAACTGTTGTAAAAAACTGTTCAATTAGTTGAAAACACGGAAATAAAAGTGCATAATTATCTCATTGAGTACCTACCTAGTAACACCTTGTATTTCTTTTTTTGACAGTTTTCATATGATTATCAGGTTAGAGAAATACTTTAGTTATACCTATATCATTCTACTTTTTATATACAAATTAAGCAACGTAAACTTCAAAATTACATGGAGTAGGTAGTTAGTATTTGTTAGCAATTTGCCGCAGGTACTGCTTTTGAAATAATATAATTATACTTGGAATTAAATTCAAACTAAATTAATCTTCCACTACAAACCTCAGCTTGAACTTAAATGATTTAAACAACATTCATCTGATTAAACAGTACTTATTTAATCATGCGTATTGGGTAGTATCAATTAAGTACAGTTTTCACAAACCAACCAACTTGCAAGGCGAGACTTGCCACAGAGACTACAGAGGCTTTAAGGCTACCTGTTTTAAGCGACTCTGTTTAGGTGATGAGAAATGTTGCGCTACGGCAAACCGTATCTTGGCGCGTTAAGGTTCACTATCGCGTGAATTTTCAAATTGCGTTATTTCAGCGCTAAGTCGAGCCCGCGTTAAGAGTTAGCCATAAGGCTCCTTATTGTTTGAAATATCTAACTTACACACATGAGTGAATTTCCTGAGATTAATATTTTAATCATGTTAAGTAAAATTTGAATCTAGACACGCAGAAGCGTGTCAAGTCAAGTCAAGCTAATTTTAAAATTATTTAAATTGTTTTACATTATAAACAAAATGTTTAAGCTAGCGTTAGCTTAATAACACAATGTTCAACAGGAAGGCCGTCGTCTCGGCTACATGTCAATGGGGGTACCACTAGTGGCGGGGTCGCCGGTGCGGCACGAGGCCAACTCTCTGGCGCTGGAGGTGACGGCGTACCAGCCACCCTGGAAGGCGCTCTCGGACTTCGCCCTCCACGCGGACCTGGACCGTGCACCACATCACAGCGCTGCTTTCCAGCAGCTGGTTAATCAGGTCGGTGGATTTGCCTGCATTGGAAATTTATTTTATGCTCTTATATATTGTATATTTATCTATCTTATGCTAATGATTCTGAGTGGCGTTGAGCAGGCATCAGGCGAGCGACATCGCTCGTATCATCTCCCAGTATCATAAAAAAAAACAATTGAGTGCATTTGAGGTTTATGGATACATGGCGAGTGAGTGCAAAGATAATTTAATTATGTGTTATTGTTTCGTTAAAGTCATCGTGTTATAGATTTGTTACCTACTGTCGTATTGGGTAGCTACAATACCCACTTCACTTGAGCTTGGATTAGTAGCCTATTATAATGTTGATAATTTGTTTGCTCTTGGACATTGAACTAAACAAGGACATAGCTAATATACCTATAGCTTTTCTTGACGATGAAATACAGGTGATCTTTTACACACGAGATATTTTTGACACTAATAGTTTGAGGATGTAAAAGATTACCTACTAGCGTGTGTAAATTGATCTACTTACATTTGATGACTCATGATGAATTTCATGATTTTTTCATGACTAATGCAAGGTAAGACAAATAACTGGGAAAATCAAATTCATTTAATTTCCCGTCAATAAATGAGCAAAGCACCAGGTTCACACCATAGAGGTTTTACATAGTAGTTAACTTAATTTCAGAGAAAAGTTACTGACATGGTACGGACCTACATGGTCGAAGAAAAGAAAAAAGTTAGGTCAACTGAATGGTATTTTTCGATATGGGACTAATAAAATTCTACAGAGGCTGATTTGATTTGGAGAGTGATTTTTACCGCCCGCATTAATGAGCCGCTTACCGAGCGCTAGTGATGTTTTTTTTAATTTATTTCCTTTTATAATAATTCCTTGTTATGAGAACAGCATTAAATCGAACGTAACATTTAAAGTTGTTTTTATTCCAGATGCACGGCTACGATGTTCCGTCCCTGCCCCCGCCCCGGCTCCCGCACGCCCCTGGTGAAGACAACTATGTCACCTACCTTGAAAGTGACGACAGCCTTCCGCCGTCACCCTAGTGTTGCCTCTCTTAATGCCCACACTGAGGGCTACTGGATAGAAAATGATGTAATCTTCTGTCTTACTATAACTGCAGAAGTAATTCAGAGAGACTTGCCGAGTATCGGTAGATATAAAATAAAATAATAGTACAGTGGAGTACCTACCTAAAATGTATCAAAAAATCAATAATGGCGAAATTTTTAATGACACACTACATGAGAGCTTTTCAATGCCTTCTTTCGGTGAAGTTCACTAGATGGTGCAAGTTTTAAGTGTCTAAATAATCACTAATAAAATTTGCATCACTGAAAATATACACACGCTAAAGCACTGTTACCCATACTGAATCAGCTGTCCTAAATTTAGACCAGTGTGGGGCGCCCAGCGCCGTCACTGGGGTTGAGCAAAAAGAGCAGTCGCTCTAGGCACCAGATAGCAAGGGGCGCCATAATGCCAAAACCGAAAAAAATACAGCAAAAAATATAATTTTGTTGGCGCGTCTCACCTCGGCAGGGCGGGCGGCGTGGCACTATTTTATTGTTTGTAGAAAGCGTACAATTTTGATGAGAAAATAGTTTATATCTTGGATTAGCACATGGAATATCCCGAAATCGATTCCTGTACGATAGTTTTCAGAAATGAAACGTAACGAAAGACAATCTCGCTCTACCCTGATCAAAGGCTACGGCCAGGGGGGCGTCATTTTCTTTGCTATAAGAAAAGATGCCTGCACGTGCCGAAACCTAACCAAATCCAACAGGTTATCATATAGTTACCTGCTACATAGTCGCTGTCACATCGCCATCTAGCGAGTCAGCTGGAACTAATATTTTTAACGGTCTCTGAAAAGTTCTCACTATAAGCAAATTTAAACCAATTTCATGTGATACTCATATATTGATTGACATGATATTTTAAGAATGACGCCGATGTAGATATTATAAAACAGCCTAGATTTTATTTATAATAAAAAAGGATATAATTTCATGATGTCAAGTATTTTTCCGTGTATCAGCAGCTTATACTAGTACGTACTTACCAATTGAAATGAAAAGTGTGATTATAGCTATAACAATCATTTAGCTAGGTATAATATACACATAGAAGTATAAATATATAATATTTAGTAGATATAACAACAAACCAGCGTATAAACAGGCCAGTGTTCGAGTGGGATCGTGCAAAATTCATTTTGAATTAATTATCCTAACTACCTATTTTCAAGAATTGACTTGAGTACTATTTTTTGTTTACCATTAGTTCAAAAAATAGTTATTTACTTTATGTAACTTATAATTCCTTGTCTCAAGATCTGTTAGATTTTAGTTTATTGTAAATAAATAGTAGTATGAATGTAAATAACTTTGTAAAATAAACAAAATGTAATTATATATAGATAATTTAGATCTAAAATAGTGTTAAGTATTTGGTGATTTTGATGTACATATTAACAATAATCTATATGTTATAACATTTTTACAATTATTCCATTTATTTTCTCTCCCTAAACGGTCCTGTAATAAAATTAATCTGATTGCTTGTTTGTGTAGTCTTAACAAAGTAATAATGTCTTGAAATTTAGATTACATTTTTAAAAGCTTTCTAATTTTGGAGAGGTCCCAAGTTGGTTTTTATATAAAGATGATGTAGGTTACAATCTAATCTTTGATAGAGATTATAAAAAATGTTAATTTATTCAGTAGTTAAAACACACCGTATTTAGATTGTGAGCATAGTAAATAATAATTATAAAGAAAAAATATACTTAATTTGTTTTATTTTATTTCCATTACACAGTGCTATGTTAATAAGACTGTTTAAATAACTTACAGCAACCTTTTCTTTGAGCTTTTTCTCCTTGTGAGTAATAATTATGTTTCTTGATTCCTACCTCCTAATAATAGTATACAGTCACCAAAGACTTGAAATATTGGAAGATTTCATAACAATTCTAGCAACATTTTCATTATCATGCGAAGGATGCGTCAAACTCAGTTTTTTTCGAGGTTCCAAATCAGTACCAACCATAGATAATTAATACAAACTACTTTTGGTCGGAATACTGTGGGCGAAGTACGAAGTTTCGCTACGTAAAATACGTATCGGATTTCATAATAATTTCAAATTCGAAATTCAAGATTTGCATGAAATTTGATACGTATTTTACGTAGCAATTACTCGTAGTTCGCCCACTGATCGTCTAACTAATGTTCCATCAACAAACTTAAAATATCTTCTCAGTGGCTTTTTTTTAAATCTACCCATCTCTCTCTGAAATTATAGCATCTTGAATGACATAAAGCTACAAATTTAACTTATACTTCTCTTTTTCACTCATCTCTCTTCCTTTGAATCCTAAAAATAATTATTCATTATCAACTTGAGGATGGCAAATGCGCCAATCGCGTGAAGCCAACAGCCCCAATAAGGGTTGAAAAAATAAAACTGCAAGTAAGTGGTCGCTCACTGAGGGTTCCGTACCACCACAAAATATTTTTTTTTATTAGGTAATGAATACATATTGGATATTGGGTTTCGGTGAAAGAATGATGAGGTCATCCAAGTAACGAAATTACCGGTTATAACTTGGTAATAAATAGAAAATTGTCACTGACTTACACTTGGCCATTACTAAATTACTAATTATTTGCCGTCTTACTTAAAAATCTTCACAATAATCCTCTCGCAAACCTCTCTCAATTGCGAGGCGTTTTAAGACTTGATCCAGGATCAACTTTTTTTCACCCATATATCTGCATAAACCTATTTTATCCCTCTCTCAGATAAAATACCCACAGAGAAACAAAAATCATTCAGTTGGCGCAGACTATAGCAAAAATAATCGACTAAAATTCTTGTTGAACGAATAATGTATGAAAATTTTGATTTTTACGTCAGTGGTAATATGAATGTCAATGTCAGGTGTCAAATTTGACGGTACTCAGAGCACGCGTGTGTCAATCTGGGTTAAATTTTTGCGCATTTTCTGTATAAATAAATAATATTTTAACTTGTGTTAGTGAAAACAAGCCGATTTCAACAGTGAAGTGAACAGTTTCGATTTCAGCATTCAGTAGCGAAAACACTCTGCTGGAGCCGAAATTTAAGGATAAAAAGGATTAGAAATGGAGCTCGTAAAAAAAAATCGCTTCATAAATTGGAGTGAACAGGAAAAGGTAATTACCAAGTTTTAGTTGTATGCTGACCCTTAAAAATGCACGAATTAACATGATCTATTATAAAAGAGGTCCAAGAGTTTTGGATTGCAGGCCACGCACCATTCCTTGTTTCAAATTCGATTCATTATGCCAAGGCGTTATTCTAACATGACCCATGATCTTTCCTCTGTTTGCCAACCACAACTACTTGGAATATGGCCTGCCAGAGGTCTAAGAACACCACAGGCAATATTTATGGCCAAATACAACCTACAATTCCTCCAAAACCTTGGTTCTTCAAATAAATAAAAAATAGATAAACATGTTACTTCTACCATCTGTTGCTTGTACTTCAGTGTTCCTCGCGACAATTAGAATCCGAGACCACTCCCTCTGTGTATTTTTAAATGCATACTTAAATGGATATTAATACCTAGACATGGAACAAACACAATTGTTCATCACATGAAAGTTTGTTGTAGGTGGGACTCGAACCCGCGCCAATAAGCGCAGAAGGAAGGTTCACTAGCAATTGAGCCACTGGGGCAGTCTAATAATTGCTCGTTTAGTTAAATATTCAATAAATTAAGCATTTAGTTAGTTTGTGCACGTGCCGTGTGGTACGTTCGTGCGTGAAGTCACCTGCCGGCCCAACGGAAGACCAGCGTCGGTTGTTTACAACCGGCATCATGCTGAGTTGGAGCCGGATTGTGACAAAAAAAATATGATAAGATTTAATTAAGGCGTGCCGAAGTCTTTACCCACAGCTATAGTGGTTCGCAAATTGATCCTGCTTGCCATATACTTGTGCAATCAGGTAGGAAGTCAAAACTCTGTCATGTGTTCTAATGTTATTATGTTTTTTTAGGTGCTGTCGAGCTTTCTACACGAAAACGAGTCCATGTAGCATGTACTATTGCAAGGCCACAGAAGACATGATTCAAGTCGAGACTCCTTAAAGAAAATCAACAACCACAAGTCTCCAATACCAAAACACCTGGCAAAATAGGGATAGAATAGTTTAGGCAGCGACCCAAAGCCTTGCTCTGTTATCTTAGGAGCTTGGCTGGTTTATGTAAATGTGTTTAGCTAAATGCACAATACACCCCAGCCAGTGTCAGTGCAGGTCTTGTCACCCTAACTTTGAATTAGAATTAGGGACTCTTGGGGTTGGCTTCAGCTCCACCAATGCCTATCAAATATCCGGGCTAGACCTCGAGAGTAAAGTTAATCAAAAATACATACCTATTTAATATAATTATAAAAATACTATGAGAGAATTAGTACTGAAAATATGTTTAGTATTTGATTACATATTTAAAATCTATGCTCTTATGTAAGATTTTTAATTAAAATACATGTTTAGTTTTTGTGTAAGTGTAATATATTTTATAATAAATTATTTTCCATAAAAATGCTTTGACTTATTCGGCCAATGTCATCATTGATAATGTCCTCGTTGTTTGTCATTTCTTCATGTTAAAGTTGTGCTGTATCTGAGGAAATAAATAATCAATTAAAAAAACCGACTTCAAAATTAGTAAATACGCAGTTTTGTTTACTTGGATGACATATTTTTTTCAGTGAGTAGTAGTAGTTTCATTTAAAAACCAAACTACTTAACTGATTTTGATGAAATTTATATGGGACCACCTCTGAAGTAAGACCTACCAAACAAAAAAGGAATCATCAAAATCAATTCATAATTGGTGGAGAAATCGTTGAACATACATAATAAAATACAGTAGAACCTCCTCCGTTTTTGAAGTCGGTTAAAAAAAGGAGATTGTCATATTCAATGCATTACAATGTTCCTATATCTAGTCATTTGAGAGTGGAGATTCTGAGAAATGTTAATGAATTAATAGAAAAATAAATAGCCAGACATTTAAAACTTATTTTGGTGGGACAACGGGTGGATACAATTATGTCCACTGTCACACAAAGCACCCTGAGACTACCAGTGGGATGAAGCAGTAGATTTAACAGAATGTAACCCTTTCTCCAGTAACGAGCCCAGGTGTTGTTTGTTATTTACACCTGAGCTCATTACACTAAAAGAAACTGAAGAACAAAGAAATCCCAATGCCTTCCAAGCGTAAAGTGTACAACATGTGTATTCTACCAATACTTACCTATGGGTGCCAAACCTGGAGCCTGACAAGGGCTCGCACCCAAAAACTCAAGGTATGTCAACAAGGAATGGAGAGAAGCATGTTGCCCATTAAGCTGAAGGACAAGTGAAGACTGACCAGAATATGGAAGGCCACATGCGTGACAGATGTCTCACAGAAAATCAAGTGACTAAAATGGCATTGGATAGGACATGTAGTCAGACTCCCTAAACAAAAATGGATCAAAGAGGTCATATTGTGGTACCCCGGAGATGGGAAGAGATCATGGGGACGACCACATAGAAGGTGGGAGGCTGACCTACCAAAAGGGTGGCGCATAATAGCCAAAGATAGGGAGAAATGGCCACTTCTAGAGGAGGCCTATGTCCAGTGAGGACAACCTGATTCTGAAACTGGTGTTACAAACAATTTTTTTTAGAATTAAGTATTGTTTTTTTTTTAATTAAGTAGTAAGTATAACTAGTATATAATTGTGTAATTGGATCAGAGAATAAAGGCTATTTTTATTTTAACCCTCTCTCCGATCCTCTTCGAACAAAAAGCTGAGATGCTAGATGCAAAGCTAATAAAAAAAAGAGTAACTCACCTAGTTCTTTGTAAAGAATCGACAAATTGTGCAGAACAGCACTATCGTAGTTTTGATATTGGCATAGTTACCCCTCATCAATTTCAGCAATATCAGAAATCGCTGCTTCAAGACACTGAAGTACCTTTCAACAACATTGCGGGTTCGGATATGCCGGTTGTTAAAACGCATCATGTGTGCTGCCTCCAGTGACACGATGTCACATATTTTAAGGTCAGCATCACAGACGATCTGAAAATCGTTTTTTACATTTAAAAATTATTTACTGATAACTAGCTGCACCCAGCAATGTCAGTGACACATGTGATTTATCATAATACCTATAAACATGAGTTCCCACTGCTGGGACTTGACCTTGTCTTCCTAACACAGTAGCAGTGTGCGGCAGGGTTAGAAAGCTATGCGTGACTATAAAATCTTGCATGCCGTTCTACGAATACCGACATGGATTATAATATACAAGCTGGAATGGCATTGTGCAAGATATGTACTTACTTGGGTATTGATAGAGAAATGTCTCTTACTGTTGATGTGATACTGGCCAACGTCTCCTTCATTATTTCTAGGTGCATGCAATCTATTGCACCCATAATCCCTTGAAGGCCGCAAATAGCTTCAAACTTGCTGATAGCGTTGGCTTTTTCCATCATAATATTCAAAGGCATTTTTATGTACCTACTGTGAACTTTTGGGAGCCAACGCTATTGCTACTTTGCGGGCCACACGTGACAGCGTCTGCTGGCTCAATCCGCGCAGTCTTCTTGGATCTAAAAATAAAACATAACTTTCTTACTTATCTTGGATTCACATACATACTGCATAACACGAAACTTGAACAAAATAAGTATTTTTTATCTACCTCATGGTGGCCCCAATATCTGATTACTGCCATTACTTGCAGTTCCACAGGGATGCCGCCACCTCGCAGATTCACCTGTAGAATAGTGTTCCGTGGTCTGCCCTCAGCAAGTCAGAAATCCGGCGGATATTTTCATTGCTGGAACGGTACCTCAGCCGAAATTCATCATCCGATAAATCATATATACCATGTATCGGATCACGCCTTAATTCTCTGGCGTATCCTTCTTTTCAACGCGGGAGCTCTAAATTGGCGTAACATGTCCACATCCCTTCGGAAATTGCACAAATCCATGATAAATAACCACAAAACTTAGCCAAACAAATACCGTCTTACTTAAAAATCTTTTTACATTCTTGAGAGACCTTTGATCTGCGGATCAAGCGAAATTCTTACCTAAAACCAAAAAAAAAGTTGCGAGGGCTTTGAAAGCGCTCTCAATAACTGTCAAAATTTTACCACTGGCCGGACGTTGTTAAGAGACCTTTGCGAGGCAATATGGCGGCTTTTTAACCAATCAGCATAGATCACAGTATATATCGGCCAATCAGCATTTAGCTGATTGAATAACATTCTTTTAGGTTGTTTTTTTGTTGTTTGGCTAAGTTTTGTGGTTATTTATCATGGATTTGTGCAATTTCCGAAGGGATGTGGACATGTTACGCCAATTTAGAGCTCCCGCGTTGAAAAGAAGGATACGCCAGAGAATTAAGGCGTGATCCGATACATGGTATATATGATTTATCGGATGATGAATTTCGGCTGAGGTACCGTTCCAGCAATGAAAATATCCGCCGGATTTCTGACTTGCTGAGGGCAGACCACGGAACACTATTCTACAGGTGAATCTGCGAGGTGGCGGTATCCCTGTGGAACTGCAAGTAATGGCAGTAATCAGATATTGGGGCCACCATGAGGTAGATAAAAAATACTTATTTTGTTCAAGTTTCGTGTTATGCAGTATGTATGTGAATCCAAGATAAGTAAGAAAGTTATGTTTTATTTTTAGATCCAAGAAGACTGCGCGGATTGAGCCAGCAGACGCTGTCACGTGTGGCCCGCAAAGTAGCAATAGCGTTGGCTCCCAAAAGTTCACAGTAGGTACATAAAAATGCCTTTGAATATTATGATGGAAAAAGCCAACGCTATCAGCAAGTTTGAAGCTATTTGCGGCCTTCAAGGGATTATGGGTGCAATAGATTGCATGCACCTAGAAATAATGAAGGAGACGTTGGCCAGTATCACATCAACAGTAAGAGACATTTCTCTATCAATACCCAAGTAAGTACATATCTTGCACAATGCCATTCCAGCTTGTATATTATAATCCATGTCGGTATTCGTAGAACGGCATGCAAGATTTTATAGTCACGCATAGCTTTCTAACCCTGCCGCACACTGCTACTGTGTTAGGAAGACAAGGTCAAGTCCCAGCAGTGGGAACTCATGTTTATAGGTATTATGATAAATCACATGTGTCACTGACATTGCTGGGTGCAGCTAGTTATCAGTAAATAATTTTTAAATGTAAAAAACGATTTTCAGATCGTCTGTGATGCTGACCTTAAAATATGTGACATCGTGGCACTGGAGGCAGCACACATGATGCGTTTTAACAACCGGCATATCCGAACCCGCAATGTTGTTGAAAGGTACTTCAGTGTCTTGAAGCAGCGATTTCTGATATTGCTGAAATTGATGAGGGGTAACTATGCCAATATCAAAACTACGATAGTGCTGTTCTGCACAATTTGTCGATTCTTTACAAAGAACTAGGTGAGTTACTCTTTTTTTTATTAGCTTTGCATCTAGCATCTCAGCTTTTTGTTCGAAGAGGATCGGTGAGAGGGTTAAAATAAAAATAGCCTTTATTCTCTGATCCAATTACACAATTATACTTACTACTTAATTAAAAAAAAAAACAATACTTAATTCTAAAAAAAATTGTTTGTAACACCAGTTTCAGAATCAGGTTGTCCTCACTGGACATAGGCCTCCTCTAGAAGTGGCCATTTCTCCCTATCTCTGGCTATTATGCGCCACCCTTTTGGTAGGTCAGCCTCCCACCTTCTATGTGGTCGTCCCCATGATCTCTTCCCATCTCCGGGGTACCACAATATGACCTCTTTGATCCATTTTTGTTTAGGGAGTCTGACTACATGTCCTATCCAATGCCATTTTAGTCACTTGATTTTCTGTGAGACATCTGTCACGCATGTGGCCTTCCATATTCTGGTCAGTCTTCACTTGTCCTTCAGCTTAATGGGCAACATGCTTCTCTCCATTCCTTGTTGACATACCTTGAGTTTTTGGGTGCGAGCCCTTGTTAGGCTCCAGGTTTGGCACCCATAGGTAAGTATTGGTAGAATACACATGTTGTACACTTTACGCTTGGCAGGCATTGGGATTTCTTTGTTCTTCAGTTTCTTTTAGTGTAATGAGCTCAGGTGTAAATAACAAACAACACCTGGGCTCGTTACTGGAGAAAGGGTTACATTCTGTTAAATCTACTGCTTCATCCCACTGGTAGTCTCAGGGTGCTTTGTGTGACAGTGGACATAATTGTATCCACCCGTTGTCCCACCAAAATAAGTTTTAAATGTCTGGCTATTTATTTTTCTATTAATTCATTAACATTTCTCAGAATCTCCACTCTCAAATGACTAGATATAGGAACATTGTAATGCATTGAATATGACAATCTCCTTTTTTTAACCGACTTCAAAAACGGAGGAGGTTCTACTGTATTTTATTATGTATGTTCAACGATTTCTCCACCAATTATGAATTGATTTTGATGATTCCTTTTTTGTTTGGTAGGTCTTACTTCAGAGGTGGTCCCATATAAATTTCATCAAAATCAGTTAAGTAGTTTGGTTTTTAAATGAAACTACTACTACTCACTGAAAAAAATATGTCATCCAAGTAAACAAAACTGCGTATTTACTAATTTTGAAGTCGGTTTTTTTAATTGATTATTTATTTCCTCAGATACAGCACAACTTTAACATGAAGAAATGACAAACAACGAGGACATTATCAATGATGACATTGGCCGAATAAGTCAAAGCATTTTTATGGAAAATAATTTATTATAAAATATATTACACTTACACAAAAACTAAACATGTATTTTAATTAAAAATCTTACATAAGAGCATAGATTTTAAATATGTAATCAAATACTAAACATATTTTCAGTACTAATTCTCTCATAGTATTTTTATAATTATATTAAATAGGTATGTATTTTTGATTAACTTTACTCTCGAGGTCTAGCCCGGATATTTGATAGGCATTGGTGGAGCTGAAGCCAACCCCAAGAGTCCCTAATTCTAATTCAAAGTTAGGGTGACAAGACCTGCACTGACACTGGCTGGGGTGTATTGTGCATTTAGCTAAACACATTTACATAAACCAGCCAAGCTCCTAAGATAACAGAGCAAGGCTTTGGGTCGCTGCCTAAACTATTCTATCCCTATTTTGCCAGGTGTTTTGGTATTGGAGACTTGTGGTTGTTGATTTTCTTTAAGGAGTCTCGACTTGAATCATGTCTTCTGTGGCCTTGCAATAGTACATGCTACATGGACTCGTTTTCGTGTAGAAAGCTCGACAGCACCTAAAAAAACATAATAACATTAGAACACATGACAGAGTTTTGACTTCCTACCTGATTGCACAAGTATATAGCAAGCAGGATCAATTTGCGAACCACTATAGCTGTGGGTAAAGACTTCGGCACGCCTTAATTAAATCTTATCATATTTTTTTTGTCACAATCCGGCTCCAACTCAGCATGATGCCGGTTGTAAACAACCGACGCTGGTCTTCCGTTGGGCCGGCAGGTGACTTCACGCACGAACGTACCACACGGCACGTGCACAAACTAACTAAATGCTTAATTTATTGAATATTTAACTAAACGAGCAATTATTAGACTGCCCCAGTGGCTCAATTGCTAGTGAACCTTCCTTCTGCGCTTATTGGCGCGGGTTCGAGTCCCACCTACAACAAACTTTCATGTGATGAACAATTGTGTTTGTTCCATGTCTAGGTATTAATATCCATTTAAGTATGCATTTAAAAATACACAGAGGGAGTGGTCTCGGATTCTAATTGTCGCGAGGAACACTGAAGTACAAGCAACAGATGGTAGAAGTAACATGTTTATCTATTTTTTATTTATTTGAAGAACCAAGGTTTTGGAGGAATTGTAGGTTGTATTTGGCCATAAATATTGCCTGTGGTGTTCTTAGACCTCTGGCAGGCCATATTCCAAGTAGTTGTGGTTGGCAAACAGAGGAAAGATCATGGGTCATGTTAAAATAACGCCTTGGCATAATGAATCGAATTTGAAACAAGGAATGGTGCGTGGCCTGCAATCCAAAACTCTTGGACCTCTTTTATAATAGATCATGTTAATTCGTGCATTTTTAAGGGTCAGCATACAACTAAAACTTGGTAATTACCTTTTCCTGTTCACTCCAATTTATGAAGCGATTTTTTTTTACGAGCTCCATTTCTAATCCTTTTTATCCTTAAATTTCGGCTCCAGCAGAGTGTTTTCGCTACTGAATGCTGAAATCGAAACTGTTCACTGTTGAAATCGGCTTGTTTTCACTAACACAAGTTAAAATATTATTTATTTATACAGAAAATGCGCAAAAATTTAACCCAGATTGACACACGCGTGCTCTGAGTACCGTCAAATTTGACACCTGACATTGACATTCATATTACCACTGACGTAAAAATCAAAATTTTCATACATTATTCGTTCAACAAGAATTTTAGTCGATTATTTTTGCTATAGTCTGCGCCAACTGAATGATTTTTGTTTCTCTGTGGGTATTTTAACTGAGAGAGGGATAAAATAGGTTTATGCAGATATATGGGTGAAAAAAAGTTGATCCTGGATCAAGTCTTAAAACGCCTCGCAATTGAGAGAGGTTTGCGAGAGGATTATTGTGAAGATTTTTAAGTAAGACGGCAAAAAAACAACCTAAAAGAATGTTATTCAATCAGCTAAATGCTGATTGGCCGATATATACTGTGATCTATGCTGATTGGTTAAAAAGCCGCCATATTGCCTCGCAAAGGTCTCTTAACAACGTCCGGCCAGTGGTAAAATTTTGACAGCTATTGAGAGCGCTTTCAAAGCCCTCGCAACTTTTTTTTTGGTTTTAGGTAAGAATTTCGCTTGATCCGCAGATCAAAGGTCTCTCAAGAATGTAAAAAGATTTTTAAGTAAGACGGTTGTTGTATAACGAACATTGTAAAAAAAATTTTTATTTACTTTTTTAATAATTATCATAAGTCAATTGTCAACTGTTATAGTCAAAGTCAAAGAGAATGTAACGCTAAAGTCAAAGTCATAGTGACATGCGTTGCGTGTGAAAGACCGAAGAGAAGACGTTTTGTTTAGAAGCCATTTTGTTTATAAAGTCCCATAATCTCAATAATTCCATAATTTTTTCGGATTCAAAGAGTTGTCTCCAATCAATTCTATCTAACTCATTTCGTTCAAAAACCAGGTTCCCGACGATTCTTAAGATAAGAGAAGCTCTATTAGAGTGTCACAACACTGAGATTAACATCATTCTAGCATGGATACCCCGTCATTCTGGTATCATTGGCAATGAATGTGCTGACTCTTGTGCTAAAACCGCGACACAAATAGGCTCCCTTGAATACTCACAAATATATTCTCATGATATGTGCACTACTTTAAAACCTATGCTACTGAAATGTTGGACCCAAAAATGGCAAGCATCCAAATCTATTAAAGGAAAGTTTTATGGTGAACTTCAACCCGAAATCCCCTATAAACCCTGGTTTTGTAAATTCCAAAAGGCAGATAAAACAACCACTTCAATAATCTGTCGTTTACGGTTAAACCATTCGTGTACACCCGTCTTCTTGGCCAAACTTAGGAATAAGGATCACTCCCTATGCGAATGCGGTTTAGATGAAGGAAATGTGGACCATATTTTTTTCAGTTATCCTTTAATGCAGTATTCATTGTATGATGTTATTCCTCCCGAAATCCCTCGTCCTACCTCCCTTAAATGTCACCTTACCTTTGTTTTTAATCCATTTGTAAATATTTTGTGTAAATATATTAAAAAAAAAAAAAAAGTTGTAAATAATTATTATATGTATAAATGTGTGCCTTTTGTCCAATTCCCCTCCAACTCATTTGTGTTTGTTTATGTGTTTGTTTTCGTGTTTTTGTTACAGATATTAAAAAAAAAGAAAGGAAAAAAAGACAAAAACTTATAAATTCTCTAGCCACCGACCAACTGTACAAAACCGTACAATAAAATTGCGTTTGGCGGTCTATCTACGTGACATTGGCGGAGTTGTGAGGCATCTTTACTTCACAATAGCCATAAATTAAGAGTTGAAGTTGAAGTTGACGTTTTGTTTCGGACTTTTTGTTTTGTCAAGTCAGGCTGCAGGCAATCAGGCAAATTTAAAATTATAAATAATAGTAATATAGTTTGCATTTTCACGCCTACTTTCACTCACAGTTTAACCATATTCACGTTTGATTTTGTAAGTATTTGACCGGCATACGGCTTGATTTTGTTAGTACAGTAATATTCTATTAGTGTTTGTGCCAACGATCTATTTATGTCCTACGTACCGAATTCATTGGCAAGTCATTTCTATCTTTCCCTTATAAATGATAGTATTATGCCACGAGAATGTAATACTCCTACGGAGAGTATTATGTTTCTGTGTTGACGATGCACTGCACATTACACGTACAATCAATATAAGTTATAATACATACAACCAATCTCTTAACGTTTGCATTGAGAGCGAGTCAGGAATGCTGCTTCCCGCAGGGCTGGCCGCTGATCGCAGTAATAAGAAGTGAGACCAGAAAACAAACAGTGTTCGACAGTGTTCTAATACTCTATGTTAGGAAGTGTTCTGTGATTGTGGCAAATCATTCACTCTCTAATATTCTCGCAAACTAAAAGATAAAAAAATAACACCTAAAGGAATAGTTGATCTAAGCTGAAACCATGTCATTGTATCATAAATTTGATTAGGTCAGGTACATCATAATTAAAACATCATATCATATCATATCATATTGATATGTTCAATTTGGCAATAGTAATAATACAGTTTGGCCAATGTACGAGAACTCTCCTTGTGCCTCTCCAAACTAGTTTATCCTAGTTACATTGTTAGAAATCTGATTAATTGATTAGGGTTGTACCATTTCCTGAGTCCTGAGAAAAATCCTGACATAAAGAAAGAAATTTCCATAAAAGTCCGGACATTTTAGTATGTTGGTTACTTTACAAAAGATTATTGTTATGTGTTTAGGGAGACGTTAATCAACATTTACTCGTATTACAAAGCTCAAACTAATAAAGACGGACCAATTAAAAGCCGTGCAAAGTCCTGACAAATCGATGAAGGATGGTAACCTTAGTTGTCAGGAATTTCACCACTCCAACCCGCTCGGTTTCAGAGTCAATATAGAGGGAGAAAACAAGCCGGAGCCGGACAGGTAACCAAGCATCCGCTGCGGGAGGCTCCGCGTGCACTGGGGGCTGTCCAGGTAGAGCGATACAGCTGTGGGCAAGGTGAGGGCGAGCCTTCAGCAATGTCTCCAACTTGGCCCGAGATAACTGGAACGGCTATCAGCTAGTAGAAATCACACTAATCATACTAATATCATAATATATGTGAAAGATTGGATGGATGGATGTTTGTTACTCAATCACGCAGAAACGGCTGGGAGGATTTGGATGAAATTTGGAATATAAATTGATTATGTTCTGGATTAACCATAGGCTACTTTTCCTCATCATCATCACCACGCGGGTGAAACCGTGGGGTGCAGATAGTTTTATATAATTATCATCATGTACTCTCATAAAACAACCTTCTTTCTGCTTACTACCACAATTCAGTGTAACCTTGTATATGGTCTTATTTTGAAAATTGGTGTCATTTTATTCAGGAGGCAAGCAAAGCAACAAACTTAATTCTGTGAGACCCAACCTTTCTGTTCTGGAGCACAGTGTGGGGACAGAGGAGGACTCGCATTGTGCTTCTCATGCTCGTTTTTCTGCTGCCACCCCTGTGCACCGATACTTAATGGTTAAACAAAAACATTTCCCAATCATTCTTGCTGTAAAACTATTAAAAAAAAGGAATGAACGGAACCAAAAAGTAAGTTAGCAATCAACTTTTAACTGGTTTGATAATCTAAGTTTCTTTATTTTATTTAGGAACTAACTGCCACAGCCATGAAAAAGAAAAGTTCAACAAAAGAACTAAAACTTACCTTCTGCCCTACCATAGAGTACATCCTAATCGTGAACAGTGGGGTTAGTACGAAAACTTGCGAAAAAGTATTCGTTCCGTAAACAATAGCAAATGTATGAAAAATTCAGTTTCCCTTTACGTCCGATAGAGGCGCTGTTCAATTTCTCAAACATTTTGCTATTGTTTACGGAACGAATACTTTTTCATGCTCGTACTAGAGCCACTGAAGTGAAGAACAGTTATATAACTATTAATGTTTTGTTTTTTTAATAATTTGAGCTTCATCTTCACCCGTACCATGGTAAATATACCATGTTAATAATCATATGTGATATCTTTATCGCTGGTCTAGAGAATAAAATACCTACTTAGTTGTCAAGGGCTGACAATATAAACACCTTACAGCTTTGTTCAAGTTATGGGTGTGAAGAGTAATAAATACTATTCTAATGTGATTGGTATTGGTGGACCCGGGTATGTCCTAAAACTACGACCAGAACCACCGAAGGATGGGCAGCAGCGTCCAATAGTACACGGTGAATGTACTGCGATTCCCAAGCCGCCTGCCAAGCGTGGGGATTATGACAACACCCCTCTATGAGGGACGCCTCTGTCCAACAGTGGCATTAATTGGCTGATAATGTGTGTATATATAATGTGATTACAGAAAGTTAAATCAACCTGAACTAATGGATTCAGAGGACAGAAACACTGTGCTTAAAGGATCAAATGACAGCTGTTTGGACAATTCTAAATCTGCAACCACTACTCCACTGAGTGCAACACGCAACTCTCACAAGAAATTACGTAAATGTCCTATGTGTGATTATAAAACATTATACTCAAGTCATTTAGAACAACATATACGAAGACATACTGGAGAAAAACCAAATATATGTAAAATATGTGATTATAAATCGGCACGAGCAAGTGATTTAAAAAGACATATAGAAACACACAAAAAAGAAAAAAAGACAAGAAAATCATATAAATGTAAACTCTGTGATCATATGTCGGCATATCCTAGTAGTTTGAAAAGACATTATCATACACACACTAGAGAAAAACTATATAAATGCAATATGTGTGATTATACATCAGCACAAGCAAATGATTTAAAACGACATAATCAAACGCACATGGGATTGAAGCTATTTGATTGTGATATGTGTGATTATAATACAACAAACCCATGTTCTTTAAAAAGACACCTGCTTACACACACTGGAGAAAAACCTTATGAATGTGATATGTGTGATTATAAAGCAGCACAAGCAAGTGCTTTGAAAAGACATATTCTTACACACACTGGAGAAAAACCATATTACTGTGATATGTGTAATTATAAATCAACACAAGCAAGTAACTTGAAAAGGCACATTCAATCTCATAATGCAGACAAACCATATAATATTGAAATGAGTGATCATAAATCAACACAAGGTAGTACTTTAAAAAAACACATAACAAACACTGAAGAAAAAACATATAAATGTGGAGTTTGTGATTATAAATCAACACAAGCAAGTGATTTGAAAACACACTTTCTAACGCACACTGAAGAAAAACAATATGAATGTGATATGTGTGATTATAAATCAGAAACAGCAAATGCTTTGAAACAACATATTCTAACACACATTGGAGAAAAACCATATGGATGTGATATGTGTGATTATAAATCAGAAACATATCGTGCTTTGAAACAACATATTCTAACACACATTGAAGAAAAACCATATGAATGTGATATGTGTGATTATAAATCAGAAACATATAGTGCTTTGAAACAACATATTCTAACACACATTGAAGAAAAACAATATGAATGTGATATGTGTGATTATAAATCAGAAACACCAAATGCTTTGAAACAACATATTCTGACACACACTGGGCAAGACTGACGGTAAGTAGGCATGTTATCTAATCTGTTAGGGAGCCATTCAAGTATGACGTGAACACCAAAAGGGGTAGGAAAGGTGGGGGTGTTTACAATTTTTTTGATGACATGGGGTCTAGATGGTCATTACGTCAGCGATATTAATGTATTTACTTTTTTTTTCTGCAAAATAAATATGAAATGGGTATTAAACTCCTTTACATTATATACACTAATATTATCACGAGGAAAGATTTTTATTTTTGGATGTTTATAACGAATTAACTCAAAAACTAATGGACCGATTAAAAAAAATCTTTACCATCAGAATGCTACATTATCCCTGAGTAACATAGGCTATATTTATTACTAGAATGTTTAAAACAATCTCCACTCGTGTGAAGCCGGGACTAGAAGTCCATAAATTCCTTATTTCTAAACTTGTGAATAACAATGAAATGAAATAGTTTAATGACCAGATTTGCATCCATAGCTTATTAAAATTAAAATACAATAACAAACCTGCAGTGCTAGTACCGTTCTTATCAATCGATAAATTTGACAGTAGAAATCGACAACTTCGATAAAATGCCATTGTGTCGATCATAGCGAGTACGGATCAAATGGCGTTTTATGGAATTTTGCTGATTTCAACTGTCAAATTTATCGAAAGATAAGAACGGTACTTGCACTGCTGAATAGATTAAAAGAGTACTTACCAATGTTTACGCAAGCATAGGAGGAAGCATCACTAATATTCTGCTAACGTTATATTTAAATTATATTCCTTTTTAACCGACTCCCAAAAAGTAGGAGGTTATCAATTCGACTGTTTTTTTAAATGTTTGTTACCTCAGAACTTTCGACTGAGTGGACCGATTTTGATGATTCTTTTTTTATTTGAAAGCAGGTGCTTCCTGTGTGGTCTCATTTCAATTTGGTCCAGTTCTGACATTTTATGAAGTCGGTTTTTGTATTGATAATATATGTAAACGTCTCTTTCATTTGCAGATCACTTGTAGATATTGTTGGGGGTGCATAGCGAGCGTGCGATTCCAGCTCCTTGCAGTAGCGGAGCCCCCCCCCCCCCCCCCCGGTACACTCGCTCCACTGCACTACTGGAGGTAACCATCGTTTTATTTATTGATTCATCATTATCGTCATAAGCGAGAAGAGGTCCACTGCTGAACATAGGCCTCCCCCTCAGAATTCCACACTGAACGACATCCTACCATCTGCATCCTGCATGGATGCCCGCGACTCTCACAATGTCATCGCGGTCCATCTAGTGCGAGGCCTACCTACGCTGCGTCTTCCGGTTCGTTTTTTATTTATTAATAGGCTTTTTTTATTTAATAACAAAGGTCACTTTATATTAATTGTTTTATTTAATTTTTATTGCAATGTATATACAGTGGAATCCGTTTATAATGACATCGCAGGGAAATAACAAACATGCATACTAAGTGGACGTCATTCAAAGCATTTTGTAGAAATTAAACAATCTCATGTTTTTGTAAGTATGACGAGGTTGAGATGTCATTTTTTCACAATATCGGTCACTATAACAGGACGCAATTTATTAAAAATAAGTCACAATAAGCGAAGTCATTATATCCGACTTAGTGACAAAGAATTTTATATGATAACCAAACATCGCTGTGTGATTACTTCATAATAAGCGGTTGGTCAATATAGGCGGAGTCATAATAAACGGATTCTACTGTTCCATACTAATATTATAAATGCGAAAGTAACTCTGTCTGTTTGCTACATAATAACGGCTAAACGGCTTAACCGATCACGATAAAATTTTGCGAAGTAATAGTATGTATCATGAGGACGGACATAGGCTATTTTTTCATCATCATCATCATCACCATCACCGATTTTCATCACCACGCGGGTGAAACCGCGGGGCGCGGCTTATATATATATATATATATATATACAGGGTTTCTCATATAGACTACTTAGCCGAAAGGAGGTCATTGTACTCATCATTATAACTTTTACCTACCCTGAAATCGCGAAAAAAATATCAGCGGTTCCATACATTTTGTTGAGTGTCAATGACCGTTTTCTATGGAACAGCTGATTTTTTAATCGTGATTTCAGGGTTGGGTCCCATAGTAAACGTCCTTATAATAAGTGCAATGACCCAGACTGAATTGTTGCCTCATAATAGAGATCCATTGAGACCAGCTGGTTGAAAATGCCATGTCATGAGCACTTAATAGTTTAGGACTGTAGTGGTAGAACTCTTTTGCAGGGGTCCGCCTGGAGAAGTACCTCACCTTGCCAGTTATTCAACCGCCAAGCAGTAGTGTGCAAACACTACTGTGTTCCGGATTGAAGGGCAATGTTTCCAGCGAAATCACAGAGCACACAGAGACTTGACATCTTATATCTCGGGGTGACGAGCGCAGTGCATTGCCATCCAGGGTTTTGAACTGTTGAAGTTCAAAATTCTGAGTGCCGTTGAGCTGTTATGGGCAAGCGTGAAGTGCCATCAGGCGAGCGACTTCGCTCATCTCGTCACTCAGTATCATTAAAAAAACACATTTATGCAAAGAAATCATCATCAGCCAGAAGACGTCCACTGCTGAACATAGGACTCCCCCTTTAACCTCCACAATGAACGACATCCTGCCATCTGCATCCACTAGATGCCCGCAATTCGCCCGCGTACAGTATCATAATAATAATAATAAAAAAAAAAAAAAAACAGAAACTGCTGGATGGATTTGGATGAAATTTGGAATATACATTGCTTATGAATAAAATGAATGAATAATAATTTATTTCAGACTAATGTCCATAGGTGACGAAAACAATTACAAACTTATATAAATATCATTAAAATTAAAAATTCAAATAAAAAAAAAAACAATATCAATTTAAAAATTATAAGTTAAATAATCATAAGTTAAAAATTAAAAATTTCAAATACTAAAACAATTGATAAATAAAAACAATGACATAAAAATTAAAATAAATAATGGATTAGAAAAATAAAATAAAATAAATAATAATACCGAAATTAAATTATCTTAACCTAAACTTTGGTTTGTTGTTTGTTGTTATACTGGACACGAAGGGCGTTGTAGGACTTTTTTGTGTACTTAACCCACAGGCTGCACGTGTAGAAAGACTGACAGTAAGCTCTAAAAAGAGTAGCTTTCACTTGTGCAGTGCATCGTGCAAACCTGCGGGCCAGCATGTTGGCCCGGACTGACAACGCCCTGCGCTCCCTTTCCATATCAACGTCGTCTGCGAGCGTCTCGATCACCTAATGGCCCAGATACTTAAACTGCGGGACTCGTTTCAGGACACTTCCACTTAGTGTGACTGGCGGTACCGTCTCATACGTTTTCGATCCTGCTTTAAACACCACAAGCTCGCTTTTAATATCGCTTATGTGCTGGATTAACCACATAGGTTACTTTTCATCATCATCACTGATTTTAATCACCACGCGGGTGAAACCGCGGAGCGCAGCTAGTTTTCTATATTTTTTAAATCGTCGGATAGCTTATTATAATTTTTTTATTTTGTTGTTTGTTTCAGAGCCCCTGTGTGTTTGCTGTCGGCTCCCCCTGTACATGTCGTGACTTGTGGACACACTACAGCAGAATGAGATCAGAGATGTTCCACCAACTCCACCGTTCAGGTGGACAACATGAGAACGAATTCCTTGACCATTAAGAATACTGTCAACTTAACAGATAAGCGTAGCAGATAGTATTGTAGTCATAATAATAAGGCGGGTGCCGTTTCTCATCCCATAGATCTGTTATGCTATTCACAAGTTGTTCACCTCAATAGCCCAGTTTTTTTTTAATTATATCCTATATCCTATAATCCTACTGTACAATAGTTTGATTTTCCATTTTATACACATTCCATAGTAATTGTATTTTTTTTATTAAAAAGGACCTCTTGGTGTTGGCTTCGGCTTCACCAATGCCTTCTAAATGTCCGGGCTAGACCCGAGATTAGAAATAAATAAAGTTTTATAATTATAACTTTTATTTGCTCAAAATATTACAACCATATAAAGTAGGTATTAAGATATAGTTTTAATAATTAGAGGGTAGGTGATAAAGTTATACATATTTACTCCAATAAGGTAGCCCTGAATCTCACACTAAGGTGGTCCTGTGTCGTGAGATTCAGTCCTTTCTCAAGAGAATCCTGGCTACGCCCTTTAATCTGGGCATCTTCCAAGTTGCGAGTGAATCGGTTTCTTCTAGGCAAGCGCATTGTAGACCGCATCTTCGCTTAACATCAGGAAGGGTGGAGGTCAAGCGTAAGTCTGTATCAATTAAAACAATCTTGAAAGTACGAGTTTAATGCGATGCGACGATTTGAGTAAATAGCGAATTTTTCGCATCTTGCGCCGGCGCTTACAGCGTAGATACTTTCACAGAAATGAGGCTAAAAATATTTTATTTTCCCAAAACACGGGTAAAGCCCGTAAAAGACGATGCGCATTAAACTCGCGCGAGTACTGCGCATCGTCTGCAACGAGCTACAACCCTGCTTAGAGCGATACTAAGCAACTGGCACTAAGCAAAAAGTTGTAGCTCGTTGCAGACGATGTACTGCGCAATCTGCGCATCGCATTTCACTACAGGTGTTTTAATATTAAAATTATAATAACATATTGTTAGGCTTTCTTACCCATCATTTATCCAATGTTATTCTTAGAAAGATATGTTCATATATAATAATCTCTCTCTCTCTCTCTTCCCGACTATGAATCCCACATGGTGGTGGGGTCAGCCTTCCTTACTTTTCTCCTCCACTTCGCTCTATTCTCGACATCGTCTTCGTAAACCTTACACTCGCTCATATATTTTAGCCCGACATCCTTCCACCTTGTCTTGGGTCTGCCTCTGGATCTTTGACCGGGGATGGAAAGTTGCAGTGCCACGTTCACGTTAAGTTCATTTATAATAATATTTATATATATTTTTTATTATAAGGTTAATATAAATATATATTGTACTAATAACAGTAGTGCCGAGTGCGTAGATAAGTCGAGCGCGGCCACGGCGCTACAATATTGTAGTAAGCATTACGGCAGATCTGAAATCAACACACAATATTATATTTACCTAAATCAAGCGCAAGCGTGCTCCATCGTAGACCGCATCGTCGCTTAACATCAGGCGAGCTGGCGGTCAAACGCAAACCTATTTTTAATTAAAAAAAAAAAAGAATGGAATTTCCACTCTGTTCCAGCCCTCCTTAGGATGGAGAGGATTCATACAGGAGGTAGTAGGCGGGGCGAGTGAGTCGTGTTGAGTGAGTGAGTGGCGTCACCTGCAGCGCTGGCGGGGCACTCGTATAGAAACTTCGTCCCATGGTGTGACCACGATTGGAATCTCATGGGCACCTTTTGTCCTTCTTCAATAGAGACTTCGTAAGTGAACAAAGGCTCGTGCTCACACTCCTTGCCTAAGGTCAGGGATCCTGAAACATAAAGTCATGTGTGATGTCACATTACCCATTCTCTACCAACCTCCGCCTCCACCTCGGCCCTGGTGATCTAGCATGAGAGATGCTCACCTCCCTGGATCCTGATATAAAATGAAACATAGCGATCTTCTGATAAGATTCCTGGTGTAGATTTTTTCTGTAATTCTGGCAACCAAGGATAATTAATCATCCTTGTGATTGTATTGTTCGCATCTCCAATCCCTGGAAAAAATGTTACAAAAACATGTAAAAGATGACAGACTTTACCAAGCACAAGTTTTTAAGTTGCCGTAATTATAGTCTATTTTTTTTTATGTGCGCATTGGATCACTCATGCATGGCCTAATTCCCTCCTGTTCATTTTTCTATCGGTCGGTCAGGCACGAGAAGGCAACACCGTTTCATGGTTCACATTTCGAAAACCAGTGCGAAGCGCTTTCAGTCTACTTTTATTATGCGAAGCGCTAGTCTGTCGAATGCGTTGCCTGAAAGGGTGTTGTTCCCCGATAGTTACAATCTGGGTGTCTTCAAAGTCATCACGGAGGAGTAGCATAAATGTTTTCAAAATTGGTTTATTCGTATGAAAAAGTGCATTTACGCCAACGGACAATATTTTTAGAATAAATTCATTTTTACCCATTTCAATTTGGTCCAGTTCTGTCATTCTTATGAAGTCGGTTTTTTTATTGATAATTATTACTTATTCATTCCGCAAACTTTTAATACGCGTACAATGACTTACAGAAAGAATAACCGCTTATTGTCGAGTTCCAGGGCAGATGGATGTGTGTATTATCTCGCGCGCGCACTGCTCCGCGCCACTCTAGTAGTGTACCGTTGAAGGTCAGCGAGGGCGTGTAGAACGTCTCTCTATACTTAATAGCTTTGTAGCTGCATCCTGCAAACAAGATCAGATTTAATGTACAGAATAATATAGTCCAAACTAATTCATTTACGGAGGTTTCAAAAACCGAATTACACAACACAGACATGAAATTCTGGTATATCATGGTGCGGTCACATATTCTTCCTGAGACACAAGGTAGAGCTGGTGCAGCTGCCAATGCTGCCAATTCGGCAAAACAGCACAAGCAGAGCAAATATGCTAACCTCGGCAGTGGTTACATATTTGAGGCATTTGGAGTCGAGACATTGGGCCCTTGGGGACCGGGAGCTCACCTCATTTTCAAAAATCTTTTACAACGCCTGATTAATGCGAAGCGTGACCAAAACGCTGGCGTTTTTCTGGCTCAACGCATAAGCATTGCCATTCAGCGTGGTAATGCCGCCAGCATGCTGGGTACGCTGCTAACTGATAGTAGGCTTGAGCATTTGGATTGTCTTTAGACCTTCGACGGTTTATGCTGTTTTTGTAGTGTTAGAGTAATACTTTGTTTAGTTAATAAAGGCACTTTAAAATAATGTACGTATATGTTTATACAATGTTTAGGTTCTGTCCATTTATCTCTGGAGCCGGTTTCTTAGAATACTGCTGCGGTATCCCTTGCCCGTCGTAAGAGTCGACCAAAAGGGGGCCTTTAGGCTTGTGGGTGGTCAGATTTGGGGATCTGACCTCCCATTCAGCAAGCCCAGGGAAGATAACGGCGCTGTTTAGTCCACGCCGTTGTAAAGGAAAGGAACGGAAATGCTCTGAACATTTACCGGGAGTGTTGCTTCAGGCAGTATGATAGGAGGGTAGCGGTGCGTTTCTATGGAAATCCCGGTGCCTTACGTCTGGCACAGAAGTCGGCCACCGAGTGGGTTTTAGTGGGTGGAAGCCCACATACCCCAGCTACCACCCAATGCAGCTGGGTATCGATGAATGGATTTCAAGACTATAAATCAACGACATTACCTACCTAGTTTCACTCTAGTTAAAATAATCACAAAAACACCAACAAAAAAAATCAGTGTTTGTAAATACTTTGACATGAATATAGTATTTTTTTGGCCTGATAAGATCCTGCTTAACAAACTTTATAATTATGGGGTTCGAGACATTGCCGTGCAACAAATATGGCGTTCCACAGGGCAGTGTATTAGAGCCTCTTTTATTTCTGTTAAACATAAAATGAACTATCCAACATAAATCTATTCTTTTTGCTGATGTTTTTAACCGACTTCCAAAAAGGAGGTTCTCAATTTGACTGTTTAAAAAAAAAATGTTACCTCAGAACTTTCGACTGGGTGAACCGATTTTGATGATTCTTTTTTATTTGAAAGCTGGCGCTTCCCGTGTGGTCTCATTTCAATTCGGTCCAGTTCTGTAATTTTTATGTGTTTTTTTTTTATTGATAATTATTTTAATTTCGCGATTATCATTCCTCAACAAAAAGATGTCTACTATGAACTTAAACTGTTGAATATAAACTAAACTCCAGTTTTAAACAATTCGAAAAATCCAGAAGGATGTGTGTTCATTTTATTACCCGGCAAAAAAGACGAGGTTCTCAAGTTGACTCGTATTTTTTTATTCGGGAGTACATACTCCAAATTTCGACTGCCTACCGTGAACGCCGTCAAGAAAATAGAGGCTTTTAAAACTTTTATCCATTGTTTTTACCATTTGGGTTGTAAATTTTGTAATATCCTTTTTAGTATGCGTTTAAACTTCTCTATAAACCACACCCTCTGAATACCATGACTCTATGTTCAGCTGTTTGTACTGTAATTTGTCAAGACTGTTTTACTGTTGTACCTACTGTTTTTTGTAGTGGTAGGACTCTTTTGCAGGGGTCCGCCTGGGAAAGTACCACACTTTTGCCAGTTATTCAACCGCCAAGCAGTAGTCTGCATACACTACTGTGTTCCGGATTGAAGGGCAATGTTTCTAGCGAAATTACAGGGCACACAGAGATTTGACATCTTATATCTCGGGGTGACGAGCGCAGTGCATTGCCATCCAGGGTTTTAAACAGTTGAAGTTCAAAATTCTTAGTGGCGTTGAGCTGTTATGGGCAAGCGTGAAGAGCCATGAGGCGAACGACTTCGCTCGTCTCGTCACTCACTCAGTATCATAAAAAAAAACCTATTAGTTATTTACATGATTGATTGATGTTTCATCCTCACCTGTTTTGTTAGCCATGAACGCATCCAGGTCGTCCTCTGCAGGTGTCTGATGATACTTCCAGGTGTGATTATTGATCTGCACTGAGCTCGGAACTGTGATGTTACACAACGCGTTCTTTACGCTGCTATCATTCGAATCATGTCCGGATTCAAAAGGAATCTTTTTCGAAACTGATTCTTGGTTAGTTTTCGATGTTTGTATTTTTTCAGTAATGTTTGTATCAGATCTATTCTCCAATAGAGCCAGTCTTTTGTTTACTGTTTTCATATACTCGAGTACAGTTTTGCTAGTCGAGTCTAGTTGCTCAGTGTTTGTGATAAGTAGTTTAATTTTGTTAGCTAACTCGTTTATTTCTTTGTCTCTGATATTTTCTAGCATTTCATTAGTCGTAGTGATGCTATTTGTTATATAGCTTTCCATCTCAGCAAGTCTGTTGTACATAGTTTCGATTGATTTAGGCGTCGTATCACATTTGCAAACCGTGTCTGTTTCATCTGGAATATTGTCAGTAGATTTTTTTATATCATTTTCTAGCATGATTATTAACTCAAACTTCTGGTTTATATCGTTCTTCAATTCAAATGCCATGTTATCTATGATTTTTTGTATGTTTTCACACATCTTCTGATCTTTCTTGTCAACGTGTTTACACAATTGGTTTTCATCGTCAATATTTTTGAGAGAGCGAAGTTTGTCACTGGTTGCGCTTTGAAAGTATAATAGCAAACATATTAAAGTCACAGTAAAGTAGTATTTGAAAGAACACATGTTCAGGAAACTGCTTGCCTCGTGTGCGTTTTTACGAGTACTGATACGAAGCAGAACAGCATACGCACAATATTAGTACTTACCTCGAAACAAGCAAACTACCAAATCTATAATAGTAACCACAAAATTTAAATACAATAGGATTTTGAACTTTGAATACAATAAGCCTAATCAGCTTGGCCCTGATTCCATAACTACAAACACGCTCCTAACGCGTCAAAATTGGCATGAATATAGTACACACTCTAAAGTGAAACAATAAATACTGGCCAAGTGCAAGTCGGTAACAAATTTTTGGTCACCGAAGTTAATCAGAGTCAGTAGTGGTCGGTACTTGGATAAGTGACCACCTGGGTGTTGATGGGATGTTGTCTTTATGCACCACTTTTTTGTACTTTAGTAGCTAATAATTATGTGGTGGTACTGAACCCTCAGTGCGCCTACCCGACTCGCACTTGGCCGGTTTTATTCAATTTTTACTGTCAAACTCCCTTACTTCATATACTTCACACTGGCAAATGTACAAGAACTGCGACGCCAAAATCCTCAAAGAGGAAAGATTAATAATAAAAAAAAAACCTATTCAAATAATATTTTTTATATGCGCCTTGATCTGACATACCTACTACCTATAAATGAATAGAAACTTTGTGTGATGGTTAGCCCTTTTTATTATTGAAAAACGCAAACACAGCGGTTATTTGATAGATAAGTTCGTATTAGGTTAACCGTAACTTTGATCGGACATTCTAAAACAAACCCTAAGACAACTTTTTTTTGCTAAATACTACTGGCAACGCAAGTACAAGCCGCAATCAAGCCGCCAATTTAGATTCGTCATTTTGTTAGAATCTTTAATTAACCAGATTAAAGGTAGGTAGCTACTTGCGTATAATTTATTGGATCCCTGTCGACCTCTGGGTTAATTACTTATTAATTTATTCGTATTTACAAATTCCCAGTCCTACCAACACTAAGCGCAAACGTCTTAAACTTCATGCTGATTCGTGTTGGACTAACTACAGATACAACTTAATGTCTTACTTAAAAACGTTACTCAAGTTGACATACGCTTAAATATGCTCCGTCTTGTGTTCGCGTGTGACGATTGCCGTCAGCGAGAGGTTGAGAGAGCATTTTAAAACATAGATCAACTTGAGTAACGTTTTTAAATAAGGCCCTAATATTTTATCCGAATTTGTAACACTTACAAATTACTTCAAACAGTATGCATGTACCAGCCAGTTCTTAAAACATTTGTTTTAAGAGCCCAGAGCCCAGCCCCGGTAAAGAGATTCGTCTCGATGCCTACCTCTACACCACTTGAAAGAGGAAGAACACCAGCGATGATGATGACATAAAAATTTAATAAATTATGTGCAGTTTCGATCCCATCTCTCAAGAGCAGTGAAGGAAACAAAGGTCACATTGTGAAGAATCTAGTATGTCCAAGAACCTCAGAAAATTTCAAATACTTACACATTATATCCACCAACATTCACTGCGCTAGCGCATGGTGGATTATGGCTTAATTATGTGTCCCAGCAGTGGGAACATGAAAGGCCCTGATGATGAATTTCAATAAATAAAACTAATTAATGCTGAAGGATCCATGAATATTAATTTGAAAAAACTGACACAAATCTCTTGGTACGATGGTTCTCATACGATGGAACAGAAGTAGATAGGTATACAGTTAAAAACTCTTTATTGTAAACACTGTTTTAGACTATCACGGTTGTTCACTAAAGTTAAATGATTATTTACGGGATATTTCAGTCTTCCCGTGAACATGGTGCATGTAACTGCGCCGAAATATCGGGAGCTCCTTCCACAACCTTGCCACGGTAAATATCCCGTAAATAATCATTTATCTTTATTGTAAGTAGACAACATAAATATATTATTATTTTTTATAAAAAGAGTAGCAAACAAGCTTGCTGTCTGCCTGATGGTAAGCAAAAACCGCCACCTTTATATAGAGAGGTAGTTATAGACATTCTTTTTAAAACGCTTCATGTTGAAGCTTGGCGAGAAGACATTTGGGGAAAGTCTTCCCGCCTACATACAGATAAAGAAACTTACGAATGAGTCTTAAGTTGCAGATTGGTCTTGATCTCTTCCAAGCAACCAGGTGGCGGGAAGGTCAAGGAAAATCTATTAAGGCTCAATTTGGGCAGCGTTTAGTCCATACAAACTTATTCTCCTGTTTCCTCCCTGGATAATACCGCTAGAGCCATATTTTTTTTTTATAAAATTTATCTCCTTTATGGCCAGGCTTGTGTCATTTATTTTTTCTCGTAAGTTAAGTACTATAAGAAATATGAGCCTTTAAAAATCCCAAAAAATATCAAATTTTTACCTCCGTGTTCAGACGTCTCTCAAACAAAATTTATGAGTTTGTAAAACAAAAGTAAATGACAGAAGCCGAGATCAATCCTTTTTAAACAATTAATTGAAAAAAATAATGAAATCGGTTTATTTTTGAATGAGGAAACAGAAGAATCCGAGACGATGATTTTGTCTACTTTTCGTAGGTATAAATCGATCCGAGCTGCAGTTGTCCTTATTGCGCTCTACGGGCAGAGGCTCGAGGTCAGGGGAGGGTCGGTCTAATACGTATACAGTTAGAGAAGAGACATGTAGTCGATAATTGTATCGACACATTAGTGCTGTCCATCGATATCGATATGTGACGGTTCTCGTCTTTAGTTAGTGTTTTGTGCGTGCAGTGAATTTAGCACATTACTGCAACGGCCGGCAAGTTAGGATTTGGACAAAATTGTTGACGCACAACATGATTTATTTTTACTATGGAAACTGACGTGGTTTTCGCACATAACACATTTAAGTACGAAAAGAAAGAATTTTAAAAAATATTGTAACTTGTGTATCAGGAATATCACGATCGTAACAAGTGGAAAAATTTATAAATAAATAATTCTCTTAATATTAGTTAATTTTGTTGAACTATTTTTTCAAAATTTTATTCAAATACATTAGGTTATTACGTTGCTAAGTGATTAGATTATAGCTTATCATCATCAGCCAGAAGACGTCCACTGCTGAACATGGGCCTCCCCCTTTAACCTCTATACTGATAGTGATCGACATCCTGTCATCTGCATCCATCCATGCCCGCGACTCTCACAATGTCGTCGGTCCATCTAGTGGGAGGCCTACCTACGCTGCGTCTTCCGGTTCGTGGTCTCCACTCAAGGACCTTTCTTCCCCATCGGTTATCGGTACTTCGAGCGATGTAGCCTGCCCAATTGCCACTTCAACTTGCAAATTTGAATATCTATGTCGATGACTCTGGCTCTTTGGCGGATATTCACGTTTCGGATTTTATCGCGCAAAGAAACTCCGAGCATAGCTCTCTCCATTGCCCATTGTGTGACTCTGAGTATTTCCAAAAGGCCAACAGTTAAGGACCACGTCTCAGTACCATATGTTATCACTGGCAAAACACACTGGTCAAAGACCCTTGTCTTTAAGCACTGTAGTATCTTGGATGAGATGTCACGCAATTTCCCAAACGCTGCCCATCCGAGTTGGATTCTTCGGGCGATCTCTTTGCCCAAGTTGGACCAAGAATGATGGTACTGATCGTTTTTGGTTGGACTGACCTAAATGAACAATCTGTCCAAGAGAGGTGTAATGGTCAACAACTTCAAGAGTATCGTTCCCAACGATTACCGGCACGGGTACAACATGGACATTGGACATGATTTTTGTCTTGTTTATGTTTATTTTAAGACCCACCTGTTGAGAAAGGCTACTGAGATCGCTGAGCATCGCATTGAGGTCCTCCAGCGACTCTGCCATGATGACTATATCATCGGCAAAACGAAAATGAGTGATTTATTCACCATTGATGTTGATGCCGAATCCGTTCCAGTCCAAGAGCTTGAAAACGTCCTTCACTGCGTTCGTGAACAGTTTCGGAGAAATAACATCTCTCTGTCTCACGGCTTTCTGCAATAGGATTGGTTCCGTGCTCTCGTCCTGTAATCGGATCGACATGTTGGCGTTTCTATACAAACACTTCAGCACTTCGATATACTTATAGTCGATATGACAACGCTGGAGGGACTGCAATACTGCCCAGGTCTCGATTGAATCCAAGGCTTTTTCATAGTCTACAAACGCTAGACATAATGGCCGATTATACTCCGCAGTCTTCTGTATAATCTGGTGGAGCGTGTGTATGTGGTCTGTGGTGCTCCTGCCTTATGCGATTATGCGATTATGCAATTCGAGTTGGAAGTCTTTGGAGTTTTGGATTTGAGTATGACCAGAATGGAGCGTGGACTTCACCAGACGCGACCTCTCAAGCTTGTTGATATTCAATGTGCCTCTGACAAAACGGTGATCGCTACCGGTTTTCACCTTGCTAATCACGGAGACATTGAATATTCGCTTCTTGGTCGTCATGATGAAGTTGATCTCATTTTTGGTCGAACCATCGGGGCTCATCCACGTCTACTTCCTGCATGGTCACTTCTGAAAGAAGGAGTTCATCAAATAGAGTTCCTCCTTCTCCATGAAGTCAACCAGCCACTGGCCCCTCGAATTCCGCTGTCCATACCCATATGACCCGACTCTTAACTCATCAACATTCCGCGTTCCATCTTTGCGTTGAAGTCACCCATAACAACGGTGAAGTATGTTACGGAGGTATCTATGGTCTCGGATATCTCCTCAAGTCCTCATACAACACCTCTACTTTAGATTATTAGATTATAGTTAAAGTTATCACAGGAATTGTACATGGTAATCCTTTCCGTAACTATCATCACATTATAGACCAGTCACATTATAGTGAAGTTTTCAAGCGTCGTGTGAAACTGTACTATTTCTTGGAGTAGCTACTGTATCGTTATTATCTCGCTTTAAGTTTATAAGTATGTATGAATTTAATATTTTTATTTATGTATGTATATTATTTTAACTAAAAACTTGGTTATTTGAATTTTTCACATAAATTTTGAGGTTATGTGAAAAAATTATTGGGACCAAAGTTGTAGATATTTTTATTACCTACAACTTTGCCATTAAACTTTTCAAAAACTATATTGCAAAACTATAAATCCATAGGATTTATAGTTTTGCTGGAAATCGAGTTGAACCATTTTTTACCCTTAAACCCACCAACTTCCCGAACTCAGATCGCCCGTAATTTATTTTTCCTTTCATTTTTATCATAATAATGGGTCTCATACTACTGTGATTTTTTTTGGTTTCAAAAATTATCGACCCTGGTCTATTTGGCGTAGTCGGTTAGTAAAATATGAGCAGATCGCAAAATAACAAAAATCACTCGACATTCGGCAAACGCCGATATCAACTAGCCGAGTAGACTGCGAGGCGAAATGAATTTGTAGGCAACTAGGCATTCAGTGCGGGAGCACGGGCGGGCACGCACACACGCACAGTCTGTTCGTCACGCACACGTATATAGCTCGCTCGTCAGGGCGCAGCGAGACAGCAATAGAGTTGCTAAATACCTATTCATCAAATTTCTTGGCCATGGTATATCGGCTTAAAAGTCCACATTGGACACTGTACGCTCGTCGCGAGATGTGGCACCTTAGCCGTTTACATAAAGAGTTTGACGGAATCTGAACTCAGTTTGGTCAACGCTCAATCGCATTCTTCTTATGTATCAGTGATTTATTGTTTGTAATTATAAAACGTGCAAGTCAGCGATGCGATAGATTCGCTCGGTGGAGTCAGCGGGGAGGTGTGGCGCGTGGGACATTACATTGTCGCAGCGCACGCGCACCAGCTCCCGGCTGTTGGCTGAGTCACCGTCGAGGCGCGCTACGCACGAGCAGCCGGCAGGCAGAGCGGCCGCCGTGCACGCCTCGGGCCGCGCGCACACCATGTCCTCGGGCGGGACCTCACGCAGCTGCCGCCCGTCAGCGCAGGGCAGCTCGCCGACGTAGCGAAGCGCAGGCAGAGAAAGTTCCAGCGCACGCCGCGTCCAGTACATGCGACAGTCGCACTCGAGCCGAGGCTGCTGCTCCCCGTAGTAGTAAGAGAAGTGCACGGGGGCGCCGCTCGACTGTGCGTGCGTTGCGTACTTAAAGTCTTCGCGAGTCATTTCCAGCAGGGTGACCGGTGGGCCGTGCAGCACCACCTCTATCTTCCCGGCCCGCGTGAACTGCAGGTCCTCAAACTGTGAACGTAAACAATGTCAAGAATCATCGTGCAATAACCGCTGCTAAAGTGTTCTACTTAATGCATGATGTATGTCGACTCACCGTCAGTTGGGACATCTGCGTCTGTTTCAACTCCAACACGTTCAGGGAAGTCAAATTTTCCCGCCAGTCTCGGCAGATGCGGCTCACGCGCGTGTCGCTCAAGTACAGCCAGATCAGCTTCGTCAAGTGGCTCAACGGTGAATAACCTGCAAGTGGAGATCGACTATTCAGCCGGGCTAGCATGCGCGCCGCGACAAAATTTTATAGTAGACCTAGTAGAGATTGCGAGATCTTAGTTCGGGGTGAACTATTAGCAATTTCAGTTTAATAGTTTCGTGAACGTGGTGTTTTCATCCTCGGTTAGCGATGGACTCACCTCTGGGCTCGCAAACGTCTCCTAGGTGCAAGTTCCCGCTGAGTTCAAGACTAGTGAGCTCTTCGAGCGGTGCCAGCTCGTTCAGCGCGCCGCCTTCCAGATCATTCGAGGTCAGGTCCAGCGTCTGCAGCTGCCGCGACACAGCGAACAAACCACTGAAATGAGACTAAGCTGGAGTTTTTACTGATTTTGAGTCCGCAGTGTAGTGTGGCAGTTGCTGAACAGAATTGTTATGAAGTAGGTGCCGAAGAGAAACTCTGCTTGAAGATGGTTTGTAGCTTTACTACTAACTACTTGTAGGTACTTCAGTGGTGTTAAAAGTTTTTTAGTTACTACTCAAGATTGTTAGTTAAATCTATTTATAATGTTAACTTCCACGGTAGAAACACATAGGTACCAGATTCGGCCGCTAAACCAAGATGACACACTCTGTCCGGTAGGGAACATACAGATAATTAAATAAGTTAATAGTCTGTTGTCTGATCAAAAAGAGAGTGGACTTGGCTAAAAGGAGAACTAGAACCCACACTAGACCCACACTAGAACGAAATTTAAATGTCAATCCTCGTCTGCCTTCTGAAAAATGTCAAACTCAGCTATCATGAGCTGTCATATCATCGTGTTGTTTTGTTAAGTGACTTTGCGTGTTATTTATTAGGATATTTGTCCACTCAACCAGAATTCAAGTCCACCCTTTTTCTGAACAGACTCTATATCTCACGCCGTAGCATTAGTTTTTTAAACCCGACGCAAAAAGAGGGGTGTTATAAGTTTATCGTGTAATACCTATGTGTCTGTCTGTGGCATCGTAGCTCCCAAACGGCTGAACCGAATTTGATTGAGTATTTTTTGTTCTATTGAAGACTTAATCTAGATTGTTCTTAGCTATGATTCAAGAAAAGTCCTAATAGGTACTCTTTTGTAAACTACTCGTACGATAAAAACATTAAAACTAAACAGGAACCACACTCAACTCCTACCATGTAGGACAGGAGAATAACACCAAAAACACGAAGGTTCGACTTATGAAATCCAATTTTCCTATACGGAGCAGAAACCTGGTCCCTGCGACTACTAGACCGTCCAAAAATTGCCCTGGAGATGTGGTGTTGTATACGTCTTCTAAAGATCCCATGGACCGCATTCCGCATGGACCAATATTTCAATATTAAAAGGAGCACGATATTAAGAACAGACTTTCGTCGACTGTACAGTTACGAATAGTTAAGTTCTTCGGGCACATCTCCAGGAACGAAGACGCAATGGAAAGACTTGTAGTCCAAGAGCAAAGCAGCAAGAAATAGGTCGAGGCCAATTTCCTACACGCTAGACGGACCTCATTAAGACGGCAATGAAGTCTTCCATAAGAGAGTGTTCACGTAATGCGACGAACTGAGTAAAATGGAAGCAATGCAAGATCAGGGATCGCCGCTGGGAAGACCGACGACGTTGAAGACCTGTCGTGTACCACCATCTTACCAACCACAACCACTCCAAGAGTGTAAGACTAAGAAGAATCTATCCACAAAGGTAGTTTGTAACTTTTTTTTGTAGAGCATTGTTTCCGGTAACTACCGATCCAATAAAAACACTTAGAGATCTACACTATCTTTCACTAATATAATCATTTATTTACTCAATTTTTTTCTTATCATTAATATTTATCTGTGTTTACACATAATAACTACTTATATTTGTATAACGGAAAAATCTGGCCAATATAAAGATATTGGCGTGCCCTTGCCTAACGTTTAAGATAAGGGTATCTAGGGTCACGGCAGTAGGGAGCTGGGCTGCTACCGGGATCACTTTTCTAGAAGATTGTAGTGATGATAGCTCAGTGGTTGGCGCGTTCGAATTCCGATTCGCAGGGTGTAGGTTCGAATCCCAACAATGAGCTTGCGCTGCTGGTGAAGGAGAACATCGCGAGGAAACCATAGCATGGTGTTGGTACTTTCTAGCCCTCAGAGTTACTTCAGATTCAGTACCTACCCTGCCAAAACTGGTTTATATTATAAATATTTTACGATATCTGTAACATCAGTCAGGTCAACGACAATTTTAATGATTTCACATCAATAATACGTTTAAGATCATGAAGATAGCTTTTTATCAGCACGACTAAATGGTTATGGTGGTCTACTCTAGGCCAACCGTGATCTCTTACCTTGGAAGTGTTCGTAAGTGGTTGCCGGCCAGTTTGAGTGTATGCAGACGAGGTGCGTCGTCCAGCAGCCTCACTGGCAGCGTTTCGAGAGCACCTCCAGTGAATTGAATATACGTGAGTGCGTTCGCACCGATCAACAGGTTTGACGGTAGAGAGGTCAGGTTACGAGCACCTTCAATCATAAGTAAAGTCAAGCGCGAGCACTTCGCCAGCCAGAGATCCGGCAGCTGCAACGCTGCCGGCGCCCTCAGGTACAGCCGGTCGAGCGAGTCGCAGCGCACCAGTGGCGTCGGCCGCTCCTCCGTCCAGTGGGTGACTGAGAGCACCGAGAGGTCAGGCACCGTATCCACCTGCAGCTTTGTGGCGGAAGAGTCCAGCCACAGCTCATGCAGTCCCGGCGGCGCCGATCCCGCGCGAAATGCACTACCCTCGTTGATAATCGTCAGCAAGTGCAGGTTAGGCGACGTCTGGAGCACCGCAGGCAGCCATTCCGTACCACTGTAGTTTTTCAGGAACAGATCGCCGAGCAAGGGCGGCAGTGCGTCCAGTGCCTTGGCGGGCAGGTCCACGGATATCATATGAAGCGAGCGCAGATTCCGCAGTGGCGCGAGAAAGTTATGCCCGGGACTCGTTCTGTTGGGTGCGTAGATCTTCAGGCCAGTCAGACGCTCGAGGCCGGCGAAGTGGGCGGCGGTGAGCTGTGGCTCAGATGGCAGGAGTATAAGTTTCAGTCCTACGTTCGGAGCAGATATATCGTTGCTTGTCGTATCCGGCTCGCTGTACTCCAGCGTTATATTGAGGGCGGCGAGCGTGTCCGCCAGCGAGCCGTTAGTCGGCAGCGGACAGAGCTGTAGCTCCAGCACTCGCCGGTGCAGCGCGGGCTGGGCGCTCGGCAGTGCAGGGGAATCCAGCAGGCTGGCCCCGCCGCAATCGATTACAAGAGCACCGTCAAAATAGAACGTTAACATGTGACCTGTGAATAACGAATAAAACAATATTAATCATTTTGAGTTGAAGTATCAATTCTAGAGGGTGCTTAAATATTGCTTAAGCTATACAGGTTTATCCATATTCTATACTACCGCAATGTCTATTTTATTTTTAATTATTGCTTACCTTGTTATTTTCTTATGTATACTTTTCCATATTCTATACTACCACAATAGTGTTTGCACATGCTTAACTTCATATCTATTTTATATCTATTCGTGAGAACCTGTAATTGGCTTTCTATAGTTTATTAAATGTATATCTTAGTGTAAAAAGCTGTTGGTTTTCCTATAAATAAATAAAATAAATAAATAACATTGGACTACTGAGCCAAAAAGTTCTTATAACTAACCCTTATTATTTATAACAGTAGTGCAAACTACGATTAGTAAAGAAGAATTATACAAAAAGTACTAAGGATATTAAAAAAACTCCTGTTTTAGAATTTTCTAAAAATAAACCTCCATCGGTTTACAGGAGTTGCAGTTTTTTGAGGCCACAAGAATGAAATTATATAAATAAATAAAAAATTAAGCTGGTGTTCATTGACTTATTGTTTTCTACAAATTTACTACAAAATGGTGTAATGGGGTGTTAAAAGTTTGTTAATATATAGCTGCCGGTCTATTCTGCAAGCTAAGTGAACGCGCAAGTGAGGTGATAAGCTAAGGGAACGTGTATTTTTCTTGTCGATTACTACAGAGTAATGTCAAAATGTTGAATGATCACCCTTGACTGTAGTCCCTTACCCTTATAATTCGATGTTTTGACATTTGTCTGCAGAAATAGGCAAGAAAAAATCACATTTACTTAGCTTATCACTTCACTTGCGCGTTCACTTATTTTTCAGAATAGACCGGCAGATTAGTAGAAGTTGCGTTTTTTTTTGCTACAGGATATGAATGATAGCTGCTTTATATGGCTGTATGGAGCTGACTTTATGCTTCAACCTAGAGTCGTAAAACTTTGCAATTACACGAAGCAGAAGACAATAAGAAACGTGTTTCGCTGGTTATAGAAAATAATGATCAGTTTAAAAACCGACTTCAAAATGAGTAAATACTTGGATGACATATTTTTTTCAGTTATTTTGATTTTAAAACCATACTACCAAACCTATTTTGATGAAACTCATATGGGTCTACCTCTGAAATATGGCCTACCAAACAAAAAAAATCATCAAAATCAATTCATAATTGGCGGAGAAATCGGTGAAAATACATTTAAAATTAGCAGTAGAACTTCCTTCTTTTTGAAGTCGGTTAATAGCCTTTAAAGAGGTGAAACGAGCTGTTCAAATTTGCCTTTCTTTAGGTCCACGCTAAAGTCTGGTGCTCGGACTCTAGTTTAAAATAAAAAAATTACACCGATTCTGTCCATAGATTCTTTTTCCTTAATTAAGTGGACAATATTGCCTACTTTAACTTTGATTAGTTGACCTTTAATAATCGGCGGCCTATTTTCGTCTTCTCCAATATTTTGTACGTGTAGGTACTTCGCTTTTAGGGTTTCGTACCCAAAGGGTAAAACGGGACCCTATTACTAAGGCTCCGCTGTCTGTCTGTCCGGCTGTTACCAGGCTGTATCTCATGAACCGTGATAGTTAGACAGTTGAAGTTTTCACAGATGATGTATTTCTGTTGCCACTACAAGAACAAATACTAAAAACAGAATATAATTAATATTTAACGGGGCTCCTATACAACAAACGTGATTTTTGTGCCGTTTTTATAGATAATGGTACGGAACCCTTCGTGCGTGAGTCCGACTCGAACTTGGCCGGTTATTTGTGAACGAAGTGTCATCATCGTTATACTAGTCCACTGCTGAACATAGGCCTCTCCTCTCGTTAGAGAGTAGTATATTCCTTGGGCCTCTCCCAAGGCACGCCAGTCATCCCGATCTACGGTTTTTCTCTTCAGTCACTGCCAGCCGTCATACGTTAATATAGATAGAAAAGTAGGTACCTACATATTTTTTATGTGTTGAGAGATTTGATTACATTGCGTCACCAAAAAGAGGCAAATTTTTGTTGTTTTTTTTTAATTATTTTTTATGCTATACCTAGGTGGCAAACAAGCTGACGGGCTGCCTGATGGTAAACGATCACCGTCACCTATGGATACTTGTAACACCAGGGGCATCACAGATACGTTGCCGACCCTGTCTCCATATTATAGTTGTTGTTATTGTAAGGATACCCTATATATCCAATATTTAACTCGAGTGTATAAAGCAGGTCTATAAGTATTACGAAGCACTTTTACAGAAATTATATTTATTTTATATTAACAATTACTAAAATCGTCTTATTCGTTAAAATGTAGAATGCAAAGTGATGTCAGTCGCCGGCTCAGCACCATCCCTCGACCAACCATCCCCTCCAAGCCATCTTTCAGGTCGTTAGTAACGGTCCTTGATTGGTCGATGGTGCTACGCCAGCGCCCTCTGTGTTAAACTTAATTCAAATAACGAGTTGAAGTCAAATCAATGCAAATTATACAAATCAACAATGATGATATAGGTGGCGCTAATGTAGTTCTGACTTAAATATACGTAGGTAAAAAGCGAGGCGACAACATCCGGCCCTCCTGCGCACGGGGTCGTCCTCGGCCCCGTCTCAGTCTGGTGCAGTTGCTGAGAACGAAATAGACAAATTAATTCTTTTATCAGGAATTATATTAAGTTCACCACACACTTAAGTACCACTTTACTGTTTCGTTCAGTCCAATAACTAAGATAAGCAGTTTTCCCAAGCGGTTGCGCTGCCACATTGTCGCAACCCAAGGTACGCGACTACATATCTTAATCTTGACCCGAAACCATGCCAGGACTTGAAGTTTTCCCTAGCTGCTGGCCGCCTGGCAACTCTAGGTACGCGGCTTCACGTTCTCATGAACATGGAGTTTTCCCTAGCAGTTACACTCTTGAGCCAACACTAGGTACGTCACTTTATATCCTGGTTTTAAGATGTAATGTTTTCATGATCACACTGCCATGATACACATTACATCCTTAATAGTTTGATACTTTGGTGTTTGAAGCAAATGCACTTGACAGATCTCACAACAATAAACAACAACAGCATTTAATAATATTTAGGGAGTTTAAAGTAATTTTTTTCAAAACATAAGATATTACAGATACCCGACAACATCCTTGACCCATCCTGGTTGGGCACTCTTTGGCTTAGTTTTGTTGGAATTATTATTGTCATCTAAATCAGCTGGTCGTATCCAAGGTTTCATGTTTTCCACACATGTGGCTCCATTGTACCGTTTAGAAGATCTCTCAGAGCTTCTCATGTTTGTAACCTTGTAACGGTAGTGTCCCAATACTTTGATAACCTGAAATGGGACTTTAAACACACTTAACCTTAAACGGCATTAGTTTGATATTTTGAACATCATTAATTGGCTAGATATTTTATCACGATGACGTCACCGACATCATATACATGTATATGAGCATCTTTAAGTTTAGAATTGAACGCTTGTTGTTATAGTACTGTTTATTAATACTTGTTGAATTATTGGTATTTACGTTGGTCCCATTTGACTGTCCGTATTATTCCACCCATTGTGCTTAAATCATCCACGATCGTTCGACTATATACCGCTCCACTTGACCGTTTGACCACGGGAACACCGTTGCCATGACGTGGCGCAAAATATTCTTAACGTTATAAAATTTTACAAACAGATAAAATGTAAATATACTACCGACATCACAATTAAATCGCTTTGGGTTGTCAAAGACATTAAACATTTTGTTAAGTTCACACTTCACAACTACCCGACTATAATTGTGTTGCGAACAGGTGAAAAAAAATACAAACTTCGTGAACGAATCTACTGCCACAAATGGTCTATGTGACTAAGGTATAGAAAGGTTTAACATATTTTGGTATAAATATGATATAATATACTTTCATTTTGTGACGGTTTAATAAATACAATTAAATACTGACTGAATAAACAGAATTCAGACATTTTATTAATATATTTAAATATGAATTATTTTCATCTTTTGGACCAATAAACCGATTTACGAATTTAATCCTCTCAAAAGTTTTATCCACTGCAAAATATGATTTCTCCGAATAACTTTCCAAATACATTGTTTTGAGACTGCCCATCACCTCCCATACATACACCCGCATACATACATACAGTTCTACGATATGCTTTATTGCCTAGCTATTCGTATTCATTAAATACCTAGGTTCATATGTGACTCGGCATCTCCTGACCTTAAAATTGTACAACCATGAAACTTGTCGAATCATCAATCTACAATTGGCATGGGTTTTTTTTTTCTTTAACTATCACTTTATTAAGTGCCCGGTGATCGATATATAAACTTTTATCACCATTTAGTTTATTTAAGAGACTAAGAGACATACGAGTCGGTTCGGTACGGACGGATTTGTTCGGTAGCTACATCAATGTGAGTAGCTCAATTGAAGAAGTTTGGCCTAAATTACTTAAATTTTTCGCCACGACTCGAGGGTATATGGTGAAAAGTTCGTTCAGTAGTGCAATAGGTATAAACTGTTTTAAACTATCACGGTTGTTCACTAAAGTTATATTACCAGTGTGTGTGTGTGTGTGTGTTATATGTTAGTTACCTTACAATGGTAAATATCCCGTAAATAATCATATAGGTAACTTTGCAATAGGTATGTTTTTGTTACCAATGGACCTTTCTAACCATTATCGATACAAACATTTGTTCGGAAAACGATACCCGCAATCTATCAATGCAACCCTTTTGATGAAAGTAAAATTCATTTAAAGATTGGATATCTTTAGGTTTGATTTGTATAACTAATTCTTTAAGCAAACTGTACATTTTACGGTTAGTTTGAAACGATTGAACTACCCGAAACTGCGGGTTTTGGCTTCTACGACATGGACCCACATTCGTAGATCATCCACTAACGGGTAAAATTCGGGAACTACCGATGATTAAAATAACGTTCTGACTTACTGCGGGAGACGCACGTCTTGTGCGTTTAGCCTTACTGTGTTGACTTCCATCCGTGCTGCTGCTGGTCGAGCTCTCGATACTGGGTAGCATTGCGAGCTCGCTAATCCTTGCCTTTTTAAGTTTGCGGTTTCGTGGTATAGCGTGGTTCTGGAGCACTTCTGATGTAAGGATACCCTATATATCCAATATTTAACTCGAGTGTATAAAGCAGGTCTATAAGTATTACGAAGCACTTTTACAGAAATTATATTTATTTTATATTAGCAATTACTAAAATCGTCTTATTCGTTAAAATGTAGAATGCAAAGTGATGTCAGTCGCCGGCTCAGCCAGCACCATCCCTCGACCAACCATCCCCTCCAAGCCATCTTTCAGGTCGTTAGTAACGGTCCTTGATTGGTCGATGGTGCTACGCCAGCGCCCTCTGTGTTAAACTTAATTCAAATAACGAGTTGAAGTCAAATCAATGCAAATTATACAAATCAACAATGATGATATAGGTGGCGCTAATGTAGTTCTGACTTAAATATACGTAGGTAAAAAGCGAGGCGACAACATCATGGCCCTTTATAAATGATTATCAGCTATATACTGCATATTGTTTAATTACAAATGAAGATAAAGACCCAACTTCGTACAAAGAGGCTGCGAATGATAAAAAGTGGTCAGAAGCTATAAGAAAAGAAATTAACTCATTAGAAAAATTAAAGACATGGTCAGAACCTTGGTATAGATTTACCAAAAGGAAAGAAAGCTATTGATACAAAGTGGATATTTAAAACCAAAGAGAATGGATTAAAGAAAGCAAGATTAGTTGCTAGAGGATTTCAAGTACAAGAAGAAGATTATTTTAGCACAAACTATTCCCCTGTAGCTAGAATGAGCACAGTAAGAATTTTTTTGGCACAAGCGGTACAACAAAATTATAAAATTCACCAAATGGATGTACCGACAGCGTTCTTAAATGGTTATTTAAAAGATGACATCTACATCAAAGTACCACAAGGAGTTAAGGCAGATAAAAAGAAAGTACTTAAACTTAACAGAAGTTTATACGGATTAAAACAAAGTCCTAGATGCTGGAACGAACGGCTAAATAATTTTATACTAAAATGTGGACTAGAAAGGTCGAAAAATGATTTTTGCTTATATTTTAACAAAAATGTTTGGATGTTAATATTTGTTGATGACATCTTGATAATGGGAAAGCCAGAAGAAACAGACAGAATTATGAAACTATTGCAAAACGAATTTGATACTAAAAACTTAGGAGAAATTAAAAAGTTTCTTGGAATGGAAATAGAAAGGAAAGAAGGTATAAGTATAACCTATATAATACTAAGTATAAGACAGTCAAAACAAATAGAGAAAATGTTGGAAAAATTTAACATGACTGAATGCAAAGAAAAGAATACACCGATGGAGAAAGGATTAACACGTTAGCTGCGGCACCAATTTTTGCATACTTTCCGTTCCTGCGGCACGAGGTATAATCGGCCCGTACCGTGACCAGACGTTAGGGCGACACGCGGTCTATTAGACCCCACCTCCTTTTACAGACTAAAATCCATTTTCTGGCGCGAAATCAAAGATAAATGAGAATTTTGGTCCTTATTGATATAGACAGTGAATTGATGAACCCTAATCCACCGTCGCCCCGGGATCTGATGGCTAGTTTAGGAATTATTAGCAAAACAAAATATGGGATCTTATACACCTCGTAACGCACTGAAATAGGGCAAATTTTCGCTGCGATTAGTGATGGGAAAAATAATATCGACGTTTTTAAACTGTCTTAACTACGCAACGACTTGACCGATTTTGATCAATTATATCTCATTAGATCGTTTTAAGGGCAAAACCTGGCAAAACAACACAAAGCTATCAAAGGATACATTTTTTTTTAAATAATCTAAATTGTGCTTGAAGGCGCCATAAAGAAAAAAAAACCGGCCAAGTGCGAGTCGGACTCGCGCACGAAGCGTTCCATTCTATACCATTAAGAGGCACCTATTACAGACTTATTATTGGAAAATAATGGATTACGGTTTATGCATAAGGTTTATCTTTCTATTTGTATATGAAAATCTTAATGCGGTTCACAGAATAGAAAAAAAAGGCAACCAGAAGTAGAAAAGAAACTGTCCTATTTATTCTGCCTCGGGCTTTAAAAATACAATTATTAGAACTTGAATTAACATTAAAAAATCAGTATCAATATACTTTTTTTATAAAAATCTCAATATATATGTTGTACTTATTTATGAGTGTTTTTCATTGAAACAGGGTAGACAATAAGATTTTTTGCACTGAGTGCACTGAGTCAAAATCTTTTTGGATTTTTTATCAGCTTCACGAGATGGTAAAAATGTGCGTAGTTTTTGGTAACAACCAACACATCTTCTCCTTTTTTCACCCTTTTCGAGGCAATGGCGTGCGCTTTCAGGTGCTGAAAAACAATCAATCGACGTGATGCACAACACTGGTCGCGGGAAGCTCGCGTTGAGTGCGGTACGAGGTCAGGGGGGATATGGGACGTTTTAGCCTCGTTCCGCACTGCATTAAAATTATATTAATTCAGTGCGGCACGAGGCCTAAGACATCCGGTACCAAGGTAGGTACACCACAGAGTCCGGAACCATTAGTGATCTCAAATATATATTTATCTCTTTCCTACACTGGACCAAACCAAAGCTATGCCATTCGCACGACAGAGAAATTCACTTTTTTGCTTGCCGCACCACAGGGAAGTTGCATCAGGGGTGATTTAGGCCTCGCTTCGCACTTAACGTGTATATAGAAATAACAGAAAAAACAATAGAAGTTCCCTATAGAGAGTTAATAAGAAGTTTAATGTTTGTGAGCACAGTCTCAAGGCCAGATATATGCTATGCTGTATCTTACCTAAGTCAATTTTTGGACAAACCGAATGAAGAATGTTGGAAACATGGCAAACGAGTTTTACGCTACCTTAGTGCAACAAAAGATTATGCACTTCAGTATAAAAAGAGCGAACATACAAGCCTAAAAATATATTCAGATGCAGATTGGGCAAACGATAAAAGAGATCGTAAGAGTATAAGCGGATGTATAGTGAAATACAACGAGAATGTCGTAGCATGGTTCTCTAGAAAGCAAAATTGTGTTGCATTGTCAACGGCGGAGGCCGAATATATAGCAGCATCACTGACAGCATGCGAAGGCATAAATTTAAATGGAATTTTAAAAGATTTTGGAATAAATCTAACGCCAATGCTGTATGTTGATAATAAAGGAGCTATTTTTATCTCAAAGGATTATGAAAACAGCAAAAGATCGAAACACATCGATATTCGATATCATCATATAAAAGATTTAATATGCACGAAGAAGATGACAATTTCGTACATACAAACAGAAAACAATTTAGCTGATATGTTAACGAAATCTTTAGCGATTCCAAGACACAAAATGCTGCGAGAACAATGCAGAGTATTACTGTAATGGATATTGGACACGGTCAATTGAGTTTTTATCTAGGAGGAGTGAGAGTTGATATTTAATTTATTTTACGATTTATATGTTACAATTATTTTCACATAAAAATCGAGGAGTGTGAGAATACAACCTCATCTAATGGTTACTCAATGGAACTCTTTATACCTATTGACTAGTGTCAATCTATGAGATGTCGTTTTGTTGTCAATTGTGCAAAATGTATTCACAAAGGATATCTGAAATATTTAATTAAATCCTGAAAATAATATGAGTGTATTTGTATCAGTTAATAATCTTACCCCAACATAAATGAGGTAATTTTAAAGACATTAATTACAAAACGCTTAATGAAGCAAAATACACCATACCAAAAGTTACATAAGATAAAAACTAGCCGAGGGTATGTCGAGACACAGATATCCGTAGGTAGCCAAAGTCGTGTAATTGTGATCACATGCATAGTTCAGAAATTGTGGTTATAGAAAAATACGAACGATGTTCTGTGAACTTAGCAAAATTTCAGTGATGTATCATCCCGACAATTTTTTTTATGTATAGAATAGATCTACGTTTGGCCACCAGTCGCCTGATGGTAAGCGACGATGTGACCGAGGATGGTACACGTTGATATAAAAGAAATCTATTCACTCTAGCCTTGAAGATGCCTTGATTAACATATGCTTTTTAAGGTTTAGTCAAAAAGAAAACTACCAGGGAAACATTATTTGTTAAGATTTACGAAAACGTCAATGACCTTTGAGCTAGAACGACTAAAATTTTATTACCTACAGTTTAATCGCTATAACTCTAAGTCATTCAGCAAAAAATGTTTTTCAGAATGACAAGTTACAACATTTATATGATTATTTATGGGATATTTACCGTGGTAAGGTTCTGGAATGAGCTCCCAATAAATATTCCACCACGGTACCTTACACTTACCACGGTAAATATCCCGTAAATAATCATATAACTGTAGTGAACAACCGTGATAGTTTAAACCAGTGTTTTACAGACAAGTTACAAGTTTCTATGTCTAATAGTTTAGAAATTCCGGAAGGGGGGGTAAACTTTTTGTCAATTGGGTGGACCATATTTCGCAAAACATTATAATTATAAGCCTATCATGAAGTTGCAGGGCATTACGCTAATATCCCACGACATTTCCAAAACCACAAAAAAATTGTTTCGAAACAAACTGATTATTAAAATGAATGAGGTAATTAATTGTTTCATAATGGCATAAGATATCATAATAAATGCAGAGTTGTACCATCCACTTCGTAACTGTAGGGACCCCAAGCGGAACGGGAGCCGACATACCGGCAGCGCTCGTGATGGCAGCGCAGCGGCTCGCGGTCGAGCTCCGCGCCCACCAACAGCACCGCGCCCACCACCAGCACTGCCAGCACCACCCACACGACACGACTTGTCACACTCGGCATCCTGATCGAACTGGTCGCTTCTTGTTACGATATCGATGCGTGTTATCGCTAAAAAAAAACATTACGAATACAATGAAACTAAAAATACCTAAAAACATGAACTGACACCAGCAAATGCACGAGATGTGCGGGACCATAATCTTATGAGTAGAAAAAAAAGTTGGAAAATGGTTCAATAAAAATGTGAAAATCGAACTAGTTGCTTTATTTTTTTATAATTTGAGTGTCTGTCAGTTGTCAACTGTCACTGTCAGTTGAAAGTGATTCTCCCTAGGGTGTCCCTAGGTATGAAATGTATTACTTTCAATCCGCTCCTCAGGCAACTTCAGACCTTCTTTCCGAGTAAGAGTAATTTAAAAAAAAAAAAAATATGAACCACGAGTTTATTATTTAATGAACGACTATGCCGTTCGCCTCAGATGGCATCGATAGGTTGATCGGGTGGTTGGCAAACGCCGATGGCATTGGGCCTCACTTGTAAGCGGCTAGCTCAAGGCACCCGTCGAACCTCGGCTTGGACCTTCACCGAAGCCCACGAGTAGGTGTCGTGGTGTAGGACTTTATAGGTATAGCGTGGGTTGAGGAAGTGGAGGATGGAAGAGGGGCAACATTCCACGGTTTTTGACGATTCCTGCTCCGACATTATACTAAGCAAGGGGTTCCGCAAGGTTCCGTGGGCGATGCTCTTTATTCTCTACTAGCTACGCCCCACAGTTTCACATTTGCATTTAATATAAATTTAATGAAATCTTGTTATATTAAGTAGGTAAGTTTTCAAAGTCTTGACAAAAATAAATAACAATACTAATCCTAGAATCCGGTACCAGTCGGCATCGTTCATAATACTGCTTTTTAATTATTTCTTTGAGTTATATTATCTGTGAAATGTATTTACTGAATTCGTGTCGCAATCTTTCAGATTCGCTTTCGAATGAATGAATATAAAAATCAGGTCGAGATCAGTCGCCACAAGTATCTGACAACTGGCGTGAGTCCAGTGACATGCGATATTAGTTTTGTCACCGTCACTTTAATTCGTATTGACATAAGTGTGACGGGGACAGAAACAATATCGCATGCTCAGGAACAGCTGGCCAGATATCAAGATCACGCACCACGTTAGTTGAGAGAGAGCTTCGGGGAGGCTGCGAGCCGCATGCGCGCCGCGCGCCTCCTGCGGCGCCGCAGCGGCGCGCCGGAGCGCGCAGGGCTGCCGCCAGCGGTATTATTAAAAATACATGTGATTGCTATAAAACAGTTGGATTTTATCGCATGTATCTTGTGACCAGAGACATTGCAGTGTTTGAAACGTCAGGAATTAAAATATACGCGATAAAATCCGTAAGTAAAACACTGTACCATCACACTGTCACGGTTGTTCTTTATAGTTATAATTATGTTTATTAACGGGATATTTACCGTGGTAAGGTTGTGAATGGAGCTCGTAGTTACATGCACCGTGTTCACGGGAAGACTGAAGAATAAATACGGGTGGTTGGTCGAACAGTTCAAAATTCAAAGCAGATAAAAACGATCTACCCTCTTTCTTAGCTACGGTTATCAGTGGAACTCGAACTCGAACCTAAGTCCCGACAAAACACACTCACTGTATCACTGCGTATTTTGAATGCATGCGTGTTTTTATAACTGCGTCGAAATATCGGGAGCTTCGTGTAAAACCTTATCGCGGTAAATATTCCGTAAGTGTTTAATTTAAATTTGGAATAATCGCTAAAACTTAAGAAATCATTAAGTCACTTGATTGTTCACATCTCACCGTCTCTTCCATCGGCAAGATGTCCTCTTGATTTCGACAGCTCGAGCTCTGGTGATGTACTAAATAATAGGGATATATAATGTACCACCGAAATATCGCAAAAAAAAAACAGCTGTTTCATACAAACAGTTCATTGCCACTCGATGAAGTGTATGGAACAGCTGTTTTTTTCTTCCGCAATTTCAGAGTTGGGGTCGTCTTTCAACCCATTTTCCTCCCTTAATCCTGCCCATGCGCAAAATAACATAGCCTATACAATCAATCTGGACATAGCTAACCATATTTCTAAAAACCGCATTTAAATCCGTCCAATGGTTTAGGAGATATGCGTGGACAAACAAACAGACAAAAATTCTAAAACTGCTGCTTATTTTAAGGCACCCTGTGAGATTATTTATTGATATCTCGCAATTACAGTTTTTTTTATCTCTGTTTTTATTATATGCATAGATATATACAAGCATATGCCCGTAATCTGGTCAATGTCTCATTATTCTCACCACTGCTATATTTCGCATCGTTGCTTAAAGATAGCTGAGCGATGACAAAGTGGTTGCATAAAAATGAAGCCGGCGCCACTCTCGTCATCAACATCGAAATTCACCATAGTACTGCGAATGAATCTGAAATATCAAAGTTAATTAAACTAAAAACCCTTCGTCTCCTGTGTTGCACCACCCCTGTCCACGCGCGTGCTGGCGCCGGAGTGGCGCCCCCACTTGTTGCCCGTCTGGCGCCCTCCCCCTCTCACGTCCTGCAGGACACGACACAACTCGCTGCGGTTTCCAACTACGAGACAACTCGTCACACTTCGGGAAAATTCGACGTTGTGAGGACGTATTAAGGACACCCGTAGGAGGGGGGGGGGGGGGATTACAGTCGCGGATTTCAAAAGAAAGTGGAGTTTTAGTAGAAGTCATTACCTGGCGCTATTTGAAAATGAGCTTCCTTCTCGACAAAACAAACTAAGCTTACAAATATCAAAAATTATGAAGTAGCACTTTCTGTCTGTGCGCTTCACAATCTGACGGTACCAGGTTCGATCCTAGGCAATGCACCAATGACTTATTTAGTACTTAAATGAATTATGTGCAATTTTCAATATCATCACTCAAAAACGGTGAAGAAAAAAATCGTGAGGAAACTGGTATGACATACCTACATAATGACATTCACAAACATGCACTGGGCCAGCATGGTGGATTAATGCCCACCATCCTCTCTCTCTGAGAGAGCACAGTGGGAACATGATAGACTGATAATGATTATCCATCTGTTTATCGCCGTTCAGGACTTAACGACATGATCGATTGATTTTGTGGAAAGTCTAGACAATAAGCTGGAAAGACAGGATACATTTTCGGCCATTTTTAGACTAAAGGTCCGAAAATGCGTCCCATACCAAATACCTATGCGTCACAAAATCTCAGAAACTGTACCCTACAGACTTGGAATTGGCAAGAAAGTTCATCAAAAACGTAGAGGTCAGCTAAAAATGATAATTATCAAAATAAAAACCGACTACATGTCAGAACTGGACCAAATTGCACACGGAAAGCACCAGCTTTCAAATAAAATAAGAATCACCATAATCAGTTCACCCAGTCAAGAGTTCTGAAGTAACAAACATAAATATAATAAACTATCTAATTGATAACCTCCTCCTTTTTGGAAGCTGGTTAAAAAAGGGACGAATTAAGGAGGGCCAATGGAAGTTAAAAAGTTGTATAAAAGCCTTGATCCAACTCCCATGAAAGAAATGCGCGATAGAGCGAGACGATCCTTGCGAACCACTGAGCTTTTTGCGGACACAGTGTCACGCTGGAGCACACAGTGTTTAGTGACGTCAGGTGCCGGCGTTAGAAATCAAGAGGCGTCATAGTGACCGCCGTGCCTCAGCGGAGAACCTGAAATATCATTAGATATTTTACACATCATTGTTAACTCTATTTATATCTACCGTTCGGCCAATTAAAAAAACTGATAATGCGATAATAAAATTGGAACGGGAAGGACGAACCTTTAGCTCGTGTGGTCCACCATGGGTGATGTGATGATGATGGGGTGATGGAGTGATGTTAGTGGTATAACATAATACCTGAGGATTTTACGCAAAGTAAGTACTTACTTAAGCATACACACACATCATCAGCCAATTAACGTCCACTGTTGGACAAGGCCTCCCTCATGGAGAGGGGTGTTGTCATAATCCCCACGCTTGGCAGGCGGCTTGGGGATCGCAGTAAGTTCACCGTGTACTATTGGGACGCTGCTGCCCATCCTCCGGTGTTTCTGGTCGCAGTTTTAGGACATACCCGGGTCCGTTACTTAAGCATAATTTTATTTTAATAAGAAATTATTTTTTGCTTGTAAGGAGATGTACTAAAATGGTAAAATAGAATCTTTAAGGTTGAGTGTCTCTCTGTCCCTATGTCAGTTACAGCTGATTACCTCACAAAGTATAAAAATCATATTAAAAGCTAACTACTTAAATTATCCACACTTATAATATTATAAATGCGAAAGTAACTCTGTCTGTCTGTTTGCTATATAATCACCCAGTTTAACCAAATCTCCCCCCTCTCCCTATCTCGGTAAAAATTTGCAAGGTAATAGTAGATATTATGTATCATGAGGACGGACATAGGCTTTTTTTCTAAAGAAATCGCGGACGAATTCGCGGGTACAGCTAGTGTTTCTCGTGTGTGTCTTATACGTCAATCGCAACTTATCGCGCATTATTTTTGTTTGAAAGGTGACTCGATCGAGAGCTTGAAATCGAGTACTTATCTATGATTCAATGACGTTGTTTAGCCGTTTGAAGATAGCTTTTATTTACTTAAGAAGATATTTATTTTTACCTTAGTAAAATTAGTTAATTATATTAGTTGTTGGTAATTAGTAGGTAACAGCAAAATTTGTAAGTGGAAGTGACTATGAGCAGGCCACATCACTCAAAGAACTGATAACCGATGGGAAAGAAAAGTTCTTGAGTGGAGACCGCGAACCGGAAGACGCAGCGTAGGCAGGCCTCTCATTAGATGGACCGACGAAATCGTGAGAGCCGCGGGCATCCAGTGGATGTAAATCGTAAGCTATCGTTCAGTGTGGAGTTCTAATGGGGAGGCCTATGTTCAGCAGTGGACGTTTTCTGTCTGAAGATTATGAGGTAACAGCAGCTAGGTGGTGGATCCTGGTGTTGCATAAGCGACGGTAGTCGTTTACTATCAGGCGGTTCGTCTGCTTGTTTGCCACCTTTAGCATTAAAAAGGTTGTAACTGTTATGAGTAAGTGAGAGTGAACCCTGCAGCCAGGGGCGGCGCAAGGATGGGCGGTGGCGGAGTGCCGCGCGGCGGGCCCCCCAACCAGGCCGCCTACTACGTGGCACTCGTCTCCATCCTGTTCCTGCTCATACTGCTCTGCTGCTACTTCTGCTACTTCTTCATATCCAAAGTTAAAGGTAAGCAACCAAAATAATTATCAATAAAAAAAAACAACTTCAAAATTTGTAAATATGCAATTTCGCTTACTTGGATGACATATTTCTTCAAGTTATTTTGATTTGAAAACCAAATTACTTAACTGATTTTGATGAAATTTCTATGGGAATAAAATGAAAGTGTATACTTATAGTAAAAAAAATATTTTTCAAATTGATTTATAAATGAAGGAGTACTGAGGTAACAAAAATTAAGAAAAATACAAATGAATTGACAACTCTTTCCTTTTCTAAAGTATTTAAAAAAATTGAACAATAAAAAAAACATAAAAAAGGAAGAAACAGGACGGAAGGGGAAAAGGAGGTTAACAGCCTCCCATCTCATAGTTGAACTACCAAAGAGTGTCAGAGCAACATTGGACAATATTATTGTTATTCCAAAACCCACACGAGATAATAATAAATAATAATAAATAAATAATAAATATGTGGGACATTATTGCACACACGGTCATCTGACCCCAAACTAAGCAAAGCTTGTAATATGGCTGCCAGAGACTGATATACATACATATATATTTTTAAATACATACTTAAATAGATATTAACACCCAGACATAGAACAAACACAAATGTTCATCACACAAATGTTTGTCCTAGATGGGAATCGAACCCACGCCCCCAAGCGCAGAAAGTAGGTTCACTACCAACTGAGCCACCGGGGCAGTCAAGATGCTTTGCTTCTAACCCTAATCTCGTGTGGGTTGTTGCTCTGACACTCTTTGGTAGTTCAACTATGAGATGGGAGGCTGTTAACCTCCCTTTCCCCTTCCGTCCTATGTTCATTCCTTTTTTTATGTTTTTTTTAATTCTTTTTTTTTTAAGAGTAGAAATTGCTAGACTGGAGAATACGTTGTTCGAATGCACGGTGTTTCTAGATAAATGCAATTTTTAAACAGTTCACCATTTCGAACAATAGGTAACATTCACCAACGTGCACTTGGGCCAGCATGGTGAAGCTCAGCAGCTATTGAGAAGGCCTGTCTCAGCAGTGGGAACATGATAGGCAGATAATTAAGACTATGATAATTCCCCAGAGTTGTCCCAGCAAGAGACTCCATCCACGACGCCGTCAACAGTCCAGCAGCAGCGGCCGACGGCGTACCCCGTGCAGCCAGGTCACTCCACACTTCCACTACCAATAATAACTTCCGCAATTAAATTTCCCAAACACACAAAACAAACGGGTACAGAAGGCCGACTTCAGCTAACCTACGCGGAAAGCGCTGGTAGGGCTGGCAAAGCAACTATGGACAACTGGAGTTCTATGTTTATTGTAATATGTCAATGGATAAATAATTGTCAATTATGACAATTGTCACACGAAACGATAATTACGGTATTGCCAAAGCGCGGGCACTCGCGACTGGCGTTCGACTGACTTGATCCGAGATCCATGTACGCCTGTTAACGCTCGTTGTATGGAGCCGGCCTTCTGTACCTATTTGTAGTGGTAGGACTCTTTTGCAGGGGTCCGCCTGGGGAAGTACCACACCTTTGCCAGTTATTCAACCGTCAAGCAGTAGTGTGCAAAAACTACTGTGTTCCGGATTGAAGGGCAATGTTTCCAGCGAAATTACAGGGCACACAGAGATTTGACATCTTATATCTCGGGGTGACGAGCGCAGTGCATTGCCATCCAGGGTTTTGAACTGTTGAAGTTCAAAATTATGAGTGGCGTTGACTTGTTATGGGCAAGCGTGAAGAGCCATCAGGCGGGCGATTTCGCTCGTCTCCTCACTCAGTATCATAAAAAAAAAATATAGCAGGTGTTTCTGTCTCTCGCAGTCAGAGTACCATATTGTACTTCAGTTATTAAATAAAAACCAATCCATTTCAGTTGATGTTTATGTCCCAACCACTGGTATGATGAGTGTCGATATGTTTACAGTGGTACGAGAGAGTGCGACTGCGATGGCAGCTCTCTGCAAGCAGCTGCCTCAGCCAGCAGCCAGCAGCGTCAGCGGGCCTCCAGGAGGAGGGAGGGGAGGAACCGTGTTCCCTACCTCCACGTCCCCGGCCGCGCTTCAGACCGACACGGGCAGTGGGCCTCCCCGGCCCCTCCCTACGCCAGACAAACTGCTCGCGCCCACCGCGCCCCTTGCTCCCCCCGTAGCCTGCGACGTTGAAGCGAGCTAGATTATGTAGGCCGTGGACACGGTGGGCTCCTCGATAACATCTTAGCCACGGTCTCTTGACCATATTTTTGCGCGATCCAGGTTACTTTACTCACTACTTTTCTCAAGAGAGTTACCGAGATATTTTCGCGCGCGATATCAGCCTAGATAAGGTGGGGATCATATTTAGTATATTATAAGTAGATAGTTATAGTGGGGATTGAGCATGGTTTGATATAGTATGTTACTCTCAAACGCAATCGATTTATTCTAATGGGAGATTTTCCAAAAGGCAATAAAACATTGACGAGACATGGGTATGAAGATTAAAAAAAAACAACTTATTTTCACAGACACAGACAATATTTATCTGTCTGTCTGACACTGTGTCTGTCATAATTGTTTATGTAATATATTATTTTATTTCGTAGTATAGTAATTTGTGGTTATTGTTTGCTAACAAAGTACTTGTTTTTCCTCAACATAACACAAATTAGTAGGTAAATAAGTGTGCCTTGCTTAGCCGTGTAACAAAATGCCTCTTCTTCCTTGTATTTTATGGTTCAATAAACAAATGCGTAAAATAAACATGTATCGTCAGCGCCATCTATCTATGGTTGCAGAACTATGTTCCTAGAGCTGTCAGAAAACCTCCCATTAGACATTTATGATAGAGTGAGAATTCTGGTGCTCCCAACCAGGAGCACGCCAGGAGCTAGTAATGAAGCCGTGTTGCACTGGTTGTCACTTTGGTTTGGTTGGCACGTCCAACGTGTCCAGGGAAAATCTATCAGATTAGTATTCAACCCCAAAGTCACTAGTCACGTAGAGCCGCTCAAAATAACTGGAGACATGGAATCTCCGTGTATCATATCACGATCATCATAGGCCTGTAAATATCTTTGCAAAGGATTAAGTTTTTGGAGCACTTTCGCCCATGGCTGAGTAAATCAGAACGAGACCCGTAATTGGTAATCGAGACTTTAGCGGAAGTTCGCGAGAGGCGCTGAGATTTTAGATATCTACGTGCGTATTTCTTGGCCAGCACCTTCAAATGAGCTTCATTATTTACACGCAAGGTCTTTTTATCTGTTGCGTAAGTAGGTACCTACTTATAATGAACAGTATTCTGAAGAACTGTTTAATCTGACGTCGTTGACGTCTGCCACCGACTGAAAGAAGGTATTGTCAACTTCAGGCAAATTGTCAGCTTGTTCGCAACCTACGGCATATGTGTATTACTCGACAACGATATCTCCCAATAGCGATAGGTGCAGTGCGACCGTAAGACGAAAAAACTTTTGTGAATGTGGTATGGTTGGTGTCATTGACTTTGCGTCATGTAACAGAACTATTGTGCCCCTTACTATAATCTTATAATCCAGGACTATCTTAATGAAGTCACGTTGTACATAATAACAATGTGACATTTTTAGGGAATTTTATTCTAACTCATTTTTAAATATTTTTAACGATTCTTGTGAAGGTATTTTTTCGCAGCTCAATAATATTAATTTAATGAAATTAAGGTACAATGCGGCGTTCCTAAAATATGATTATATTTTCCAAAAAAAATACACCGTCCAATCAGTAATTTTATTCTTGTGTTGTGACCAATTTAGATAGATTTTATCTAACTTAGGACATAAATTAAGTCAGTGTTATTAAAGCTTTGTATGTAATCAAAGAATTAATCAAAGTTTTATAAAACGTTTATAATGTTGTTAACTAACTTTTATAAGTGAAGTTCAGACCAGCAACAAAAATTGCATTTACGGACTTTTACTGAAATATGTAATATGTGTGTATTATCTCAAAATTTCCTGTCTCTTTTCTCACAAATAGCTATATCCGTCAGCAAAAAATTTACAAAGCATAAATAACTGATCAAAAATCAGGATTAAGACTCTTATCCGACTTTTGGCAATTTTGGTCATTATGTTTAAGTGTGTCTACGTCCATGGCTAGGTCGGTGTTGGCTGATGATGGGTCCACACAGGTGTTGGCTATTTTTGTTAACTATGTAGGTATTGTTCCAAGTTGTGTATATATTCTGTGTAATCAGATAAATGTGAACTCGATGTCTGTACTCGTCGCTTATCGGATGTAAAGCTTTATCAAATTTTATACTCATATGTTTGTTAAATAAATTGTAACAAAAATTTGGAATACGTTTTATTTCATATTATCCCTAGTATCAAGAACGAAGTAAAAATCATCCTTGCTAGTATTTAGGGTATGAGTAGGAGGAGGTTCTGTAGTGGGGTGGAGCCATTCTCTGTGTATGACTATCAATAGTAATTATTGTGGTAAAAAATGCTAATAAAGAATTTCACTATGCGCCTCCCAGCTCCATCATCAGATTGTCGTCACCAAGTGTAATGTATCATCATAATCAAGCAGAAAACGTCCACTGCTGAACATAGGTATCCCCTTTAGAACTCTACACTAAACGACATCCTGCCATCAGCATCTACTGGATGCCCGCGACTCTCAGGATGTCGTCGGTCCTCCTAGTGGGAGGCCTACGTACGCTGCGTCTTTCGGTTCGTGGTCTCCACTCAAGAACCTTTCTTCCCCATCGGTTATCGGTTCTTCGTGCGATGTGGCCTGCCCCTTGCAATTTCCAAATTATAATAGCTATGTCGGTGACTCTGGATTTTTGGCGAATGTCGAGAATATTCCCTGATTTCTGCCGCGGACTCTATTCCGTATTCTATCGCGCAAAGAATCTCCGATCATAACTCTTGTAACGGTTCCTTATCTATCAGGATGTTTTCCCTATAAAATATCAATTTAAAATACTTAGTTTATTGCTTGTTTTAATTATCACTAACCTACTAACCCTTTTTACTACTGTTATTTTTAACTACCTTATATTACCTTAAATAACTCAAACGCTATCCTTGCGAATGTAATTTAGAAAGTCACGCGCCTCAGCCAATGAGCTAGCGACGCTTGGTGCGGGGGAAACAATCTAACGGCCGTGACTCACCTGATCGCTTGACGGACAGACCCACTGGATTTCGGCTGAGACCACACGTACATACGAGTAATCTCGCCACCTATATCGTATATCAAACATCAAATCTGTGCCTTGTGTTTACCCCGAATTGGGTGAGTGTTTCATGGATTCATTGTAGTTCTGCTTTCAATCATGTGAATGACGTGAGTATATTCAGATATGTCCGTGCGTTGTACTAACGGCCATTTTATTTGACTCCCTGTAGTACTTCCTTCGAAATACTGCTTGAAATGTGTTTATGCCAAATTCAGATCCTAATTTCAAATAGCATAAACCATTACTTATATTTTAGCTATTTTTCTGGTTTACTTTACCGAACCGTTACCTTCTTTTTACGAACATGTCTGAATGTACCTAGATAGTTTTAACCTCATTGCTGTTCTAATTTCCCTATCTACCGCACCTGTAGTTATTGTAGGTAAGGCAGCTAGGAGTGTTACAATGGCGCCCAGCTACAAGTTACATTCATTACCGAAACGTGTTGCTCTTCTTTGTCGCATTTAATGGTTTTCTTTGGTGTTGGCTATAAAATTAGTCTGTAAGGTTGATTTTGTGCTACGTCAACTAGTGTGTTATAGTTTAATTACTGCTAATTGTAGCATTACTTTTACTATCATAAATACCTTGTACGAGTTGAATAATTCCTTATATTTTTCTCTCTAAAACACATTAATTGACTACTACTTTTAAGTTGACTTGGTTGTACTCCGCTTCAGCAATTAACTTTAAGTCATTAGTGTATGTAGTAACATTATTTTCCATCTTCTACTATTGGAACACTCACCCAAACAACACAATGTCATTCTTTGATATTAAATTTCTTTCACTTCAAAAGGCTGAATTGGAATATGAAGTGGAGCTTCGGGGTGGTACAGGTGAATCTGTACAAGAACTTAGAAGGCAGATAGTCAAGTTAGCTCAACAACTACCTCCCGAAGATGTCCTGGAGTCACATTTAGAACCTTCAGATGATTTAAAAGGGGTAAAAGAATCCCTAATTAAATCTCAGGGAAATTTAACTACTTTAAAATCAAAATTTGAAAAAAACTTGTTTTCTAGGGTAGAAAATCTATTGAATCATATTCATCATCGCCTTAACAGGATAAGTGTAGTCCCGGAGATTGCGGACGTGTATAAAGTGTGCACCACTAGTTTCAAGGCACAATATAAGGAACTCTCAGTTTTAAAACCACACACGCCACAACCTTCGATTATAACTCCTACTTCTGGTACTCTTGAAACTACCTCGGAGGCTACAACCGCTATAGCTGTAACCTGTGAACGCGCCTTAACTACTGATATTAGTAAAATAAAATATTCGGGCAAGTCGTGCGTGCGCTCGTTTATACAAAGAATCGAGGAATTCGTACAAGCTAGAGGAATTACCTACGAAAAAATCTTGTCCCTAGCTTACGAGATTTTTGTTGATGATGCCTTGCACTGGTACAGATGCAACAAAGATAGAGTTCAGTCTTGGCAGGAATTGTGTGTATTACTCAAAGATGATTTCAGCACCAGCGACTACGATTACAGGCTTGCTGCTGAAATCAGATCTCGTACACAAGGAGAGAGTGAAAACATTACTATATACCTATCAATAATGCACGGCATGTTTTCACGTCTCAGCAGACCCTATTCCGAGGAGGATAAACTTGACATTTTGCTTCATAACATCCGTCCATGCTACGCTAGTTCATTGGCTGCGTCATCAGGGATTCAAAGTATTGATGCGCTCAAGTCTGTGTGCCGTAACTATGAAAATGTTCAGTCTCGATTTGCTCACTTTAATGAACCGCCTAGAGTAACAAGTTCGACACTAGCTCCAGAGTTCGCATATAAGCAAACTACAAGTGCATCGAGTAGTTCCACTTCAAATAAGTATCGCCAAGATAGCTATAATAACAATAGAAAATATACGTACACTAATTCTAATCAAAACTTATTTAATAAAACAAATACTAACACTATCTATCAGGAAGGAAATTCAGAAATTACTCAAAACAAAAATTTCGATGTTGCTGCTATAGCTGCTGGTCCTTCAAGATCAATGTACTGCCCTAGGTGCAGAACAGACCAACATTCGCTGAGAGCTTGTAGGGAGGAACGTTTTCTCATTTGCTTCAAATGCGGAAAGAAAGATGTTCGCTCCACAGAATGTCCTGATTGCAATCAAGTTCTAACTAACAAGCCAAAAAACTAATTAGGCAGGATTACGATGGCAGGGTTTTAAAGACATCAGTTCAAAATAAAACTAGTTTAACAGAATGGAAGGAATGGTTGAGCTTTGTTTCAAAATTTACTGTCCTAAATTCTGTCTCGTCAATCCGTGATAAAAATAATAACATTAATAAAACTCGTCTTTATGTCTCGGTCAATGTTAACAACAAATCTCTAACCGGTCTCCTAGACACGGGTTCCTCTGCTACCATTATAGGCAATGGCAATCACGAAAACTTACTTGATTCAGGATTTCAAATAGAAACTGGGGACTCCACTCGGTTTGTAGCTGCTGGTGGTGAAAAACTTGATTCCATTGGGAAAATTCACCTTCCAGTAACCTTCAAGGACCAAACTCACACTGTTCAGGCATATATAGTTCCTAATGTGAAACACAGTCTTATATTAGGAATGGATTTTTGGCGTTTATTTGGGCTAGTTCCTAAAGAACTGGATCGCATCACCTTCTATAAAGAATTTGAGGTTTCTGCAACCGACGAGGAAGACAGAAAATCTAAACTTCTGTGTTCTTATGATCATCTAGCTGAAAATCAAAAGAATACAGCGGATCACATCATATCTCAGTTTCATGACATTTCATACGAAAAACGCGGTTTAGGTCGCACTTCCCTGACAAAACACTCAATCGATACTGGGGATGCTGCCCCCATTCGTCAACGGTATTATAGAATGTCACCTGAGAAACAACGTCTTCTCGTTGAACAGCTAGACGAAATGTTGAGGGAGGATATTGTTGAGCCATGCGAGAGCCCGTGGTCTTCTCCAGTCCTCTTAACCCCTAAGAAAAACGGAGAACTGCGTTTCTGTCTCGACAGCAGAAAACTAAACGCAGTGACGAAGAAAGACGCTTACAGCCTACCTTACATTTCGGAAATTCTTGACAATCTACGGGATGCGAAATATTTGTCAAGTATTGACCTTTCTAAAAGTTTTTGGCAGGTTTTAATTCAAGAGGAGGACAGACAAAAGACAGCTTTTTACATTCCATCCCGCGGCACTTTTCAATTCAAATCTATGCCATTTGGACTCACTAACGCACCTGCTACTCAACAAAGATTAGTTGATAAATTATTTTATGGGCCAGAGTTTGAACATAGGGTCTTTGTATTTGTCGATGACATCATAATTGTGTCTGACAACTTTGAACAGCACATTTCATTACTAATACGTGTCCTGGAAAAACTAAAGATGGCGAACCTTACAATCAACTTTGAGAAGAGTCAGTTTTTCAGGTCGCAGCTTAAATATCTCGGGTATATTGTAGACTCGGACGGCTTGCACGCTGATCCAGAGAAAGTAGAGTCTATAATAAACTATCCTACCCCTACTAATCGCAAAGAGGTAAGGCGATTTATAGGAACCGCGTCATGGTATCGCAGGTTCATTCCTAACTTTAGTAGCCTGTCCTCACCATTGAATAAGCTGACATCGCAAGGGAAAACTGCAGCACCTTTTGCGTGGTGTCCTGAAGCTGATAAGGCATTCAAGGAACTCAAAAAGTGCCTTGTTTCTGCACCTATACTCTCCTGTCCAGACTACACCCAATCTTTTCAAGTTCACACAGACGCAAGTGACTACGGAATTGGCGGTGTGCTCACTCAGATACTGGATGGGCAGGAAAAAGTCATAGCGTACATGAGCAAATCCTTGTCCCACCAGGAGCGCAACTACAGTGCTACGGAACGCGAGGCGTTAGCCGTGCTCATTTCTATCGAGCACTGGCGTTGCTACCTAGAAAATGGCCTCAAGTTCACTGTATACACTGACCACTCATCTCTTAAATGGTTCTTAAATTTAAACAACCCGACAGGGAGACTAGCTCGATGGGGTGTACGACTTTCTGCCTTCAACCTTGAAATAAAACATAGAAAGGGTACTGAAAATGTTGTCCCAGACAGCTTAAGCCGCTCCGTTCCCATTTCTGCCATTAACGCTGCACCAAACACTACTGCACCACAGACTACCGATTCCTGGTACTTGAATATATTTAACGGATGCCAAAGTACGCCTACATCCTTCTTAAACTATCGCGTTGCTAAAGGTAAGCTCTTCCGTTACATTAAATCGCTCAATCCACTAACAAGAGAATTTGAATGGAAAGAGGTAATACCGCTGGAGTATCGTCTGGATATTATCTCCCAAAATCATTCAGAACCAACATCTGGCCATTTTGGCATTTTTAAAACGCACAAGCGTTTGAGTCTTAAATATTTCTGGCCAAGTCTACACAAGGAGGTGGTAAATTATGTCACTAGTTGCGAAACATGCCTATCCTATAAATACCCAACTCACACCACCTTAGGAACAATGGGTAGACCAAAAGACTGCTGCCGCCCCTATCAAATGTTAAGTATCGATTTGGTTGGACCCCTCCCTGCAACTAGAAAACAGAACACATTCCTTCTTGTAGTAACGTGCTGCTTTTCTAAATATTGCCTACTTTTCCCTATCAGACGAGCTACTTCGGATATCATATGCAGAATCTTAGAAGAGAGAGTCTTTCTCGTCCATGGTATTCCGAGTACTATAATCATGGACAATGGGAAACAATTTACCAGCAATATAATGCGTAATTTATTTTCTCAATACAGTATTCCTAACGTATACTATACCCCACTCTATACGCCACAGATCAATACAGTAGAACGATACAACAGAACCATAATGACAGCTGTTTCCACTTTCGTTGAGAATGACCACAGGTCTTGGGACACTAACATTCCCAAGATACAATTTGCCTTGAACAGTGCCGTCAATGAGGTAACTAGCTTCACACCATCATTTCTGGTTTTCGGACGTGAACTACCAAGCGATGGCTCTCATTACGTCGATGCTGATTTAGAGAACCAAATTATATTTGTACCTCGTGATACCTATGCCGAAAACTTAGGTGCACTGCAGAAAATATTTGATAAAGTGCAACTCTCACTTATCAAAGCTCACTCCCGTAGTGCTACTAACTATGATTTACGCCGCAAAAATGTTGATTTCTCTGTAGGCGATACAATATGGAAACGCACATTTTATCAGAGTGACAAAGCTAATAAATTTTCTAAGAAATTGGCACCTAAATTTATTAAATGTCGCATAACAGCTAAGAGATCCAAACTCGTCTATGACCTTGAAGACATGTCAGGTCGTAACTTGGGAACATGGCATGTCAAAGACTTTAAACTCACTTAGATAGCTAGTTCACTGGATTTTTTCCAGAAAAAATCCTAACCTAAAAAGGGGGGTATGTAACGGTTCCTTATCTATCAGGATGTTTTCCCTATAAAATATCAATTTAAAATACTTAGTTTATTGCTTGTTTTAATTATCACTAACCTACTAACCCTTTTTACTACTGTTATTTTTAACTACCTTATATTACCTTAAATAACTCAAACGCTATCCTTGCGAATGTAATTTAGAAAGTCACGCGCCTCAGCCAATGAGCTAGCGACGCTTGGTGCGGGGGAAACAATCTAACGGCCGTGACTCACCTGATCGCTTGACGGACAGACCCACTGGATTTCGGCTGAGACCACACGTACATACGAGTAATCTCGCCACCTATATCGTATATCAAACATCAAATCTGTGCCTTGTGTTTACCCCGAATTGGGTGAGTGTTTCATGGATTCATTGTAGTTCTGCTTTCAATCATGTGAATGACGTGAGTATATTCAGATATGTCCGTGCGTTGTACTAACGGCCATTTTATTTGACTCCCTGTAGTACTTCCTTCGAAATACTGCTTGAAATGTGTTTATGCCAAATTCAGATCCTAATTTCAAATAGCATAAACCATTACTTATATTTTAGCTATTTTTCTGGTTTACTTTACCGAACCGTTACCTTCTTTTTACGAACATGTCTGAATGTACCTAGATAGTTTTAATCCGTAATTGCTATTGTATTATTAACCGCTAAATCTATTACACGTTACAATTGTAGTTTGTGTGACTATGTACAAGTTGACTGCCTCATCCTAGACACTATTCATTGCATTAGATTCACTTGGTACTTGTTTTAACTTCGAGCGACTTAAACGGATGTGGCAGTCAAACTCCGAAAATGGACAATTTCTAAGACGACCAATAATGTGAACTTCCAGGGTTCACCCGCACCTCTGTCAGCTGCCCTACTGCTCCATCACTCGACACAGACGTACCTACTCGACGACTGGATGACTTGGTGCTTGGTGCCCTACTGCCCCACTAACTCGTGCAGACCTGCCCGCTGGTGTACTAGCTCCTGCTGCTTCCCTGCGTTGCGCGGACCTAGCCCGCTACCTGGAGATCACGCTGACAACTTAAGGGTCATTTGCCCTACTGCCCCACTCGACATCTTTTCTGTCGCGGTGTTACCGCGCACTACAAATTCAAGGCCAGTGTCTCTCTACGGTCGAACAACACGTCTCGGTCCATGAATGTACTTTACCCCGACCCTGTCTAACTGTAAATTATTTCCTAAAATATATCTACCTACCCTTTTTATTAATTTTGTATGTTTTTACTTTTTAACTTATTATAGATCTCTTAACCTCATTGCTGTTCTAATTTCCCTATCTACCGCACCTGTAGTTATTGTAGGTAAGGCAGCTAGGAGTGTTACACTCTCTCCATTGCCCGCTGTGTGACACGGTTTTTTTTTTAAAGGCCAGCAGTTTAATATCACGTCTCTGTACCATATGTCATCACTGGTGACACTCATTGATGAATTTTATGTATAGAACTAGTTGAAACAAACCAAATGACTTGTAATAATTATCAATTTAAAAAACTGACTTAACAAAATTCGTAATATATGTAATTTCGGTTCCTCGGATGACATAATATTGTCATCAAAGTTTCCAAATTTTCGTTTACATGATTACATGATGTCATTACAGATGACATATTTTTTTCAAGTTACTTTTATTTAAAAAACAAACTACTGAAACTATAATCCTTTCATTAAAAGAAAGAATTATCCAAATCAGTTTAACAACGACGAAGTTCTGATGTAACAAAAAAAAAGAATTGATAAGTTCCTCCTTTTTTGAAATTGGTTAAAAAAGAGAACGGCTGCTGTCAGAGTTTTTTTATCTAATTTCTTGGGGCTTTAGTCGCTATGTAATTAGGTATACCAGCCCCATATCTCAGGATGAAGAGCGCAGTGAACTCAACTAATATGGGCAAACGAGCAGCTTACCATCAAGCTAGTGATGTGTTCACATCCTCACTCTGTTCAATTAAACACACAGTACTGATTCGCAGAATAAAGACTAAATTGATATCAGAGAGTCCTAATGAATTATAATGCGCGTAGTATGACGCTACGAAACGTGTAGAATGGTGCTACAAAATGCGTAGCATCGTGCTACAAAGTACACAGCATCTACAGAGTTCGTAGCAAGGCGCTACAGAATGCGAGCGCTACAAATCGCGTAGCGAATCACGTTACCTGAATGATTATATCACTCAATTTTTTACTAAACTAAGCGAAAGTTTCTTTGTTAAAACCTTCGCTTAGTTTGTAACTTTGCGTACTTAGGTATTGTTCGCCTGCTTGTATCACCTTGTGACCCCTGTATTGACTCCACCCTTCTAATGATTTTGCTCAATTTCGAACTTAACATTGTATTTACACGAATTACTTGCTACAAACTTTCATCATCGGATCAACGGTTTGCAAGTTATCGTCGAACAAACATACAAGCACCAGTTATTTCCAGTTAAGCTCTGAGATCTCGACTTTGTTAAGTCAACAAACGCTACTTAAACAAAAAATAAATAACTAAGGGAAGGTTAATAAAAGCAAGGTAACTAAACAACTTTTATTCGATTCAACTTTTTCTAGCTCTCAATACAATATGTAAAAGGAAAGCTCCAGCTTCATTCAACGATTGCTCCACGAAATAGACATAAGTTTCAACATAGGGATGAACCCAACTATAAGGCTGGCTAGCCACCAGACATGTGCGAGGCGGTGAGTGGAGCGCGAGGAAAAAATCGACCAATAGGATGATCTCTTTATTCCGTTTCACCTCGCCTCTTGGTTGATTTTTTCCTTGCGTAGGTACCGCTCATCTTCCTCGCAGATCTCTGTTTTTTAATGTAATAGTGAAAAAACAGGCGACGATCCACCTGATTGTAAGTATTCTGCTGATGGTAAGTAAGAACACCTGCAACACTAGCGGTATTAACGATGCTTTGCCAGCCTGGAGAGGTGATTATATACACCCTTTTTGAAACGTTGAACGTTGAGCTTCAGTGGAAACGCACCCTTATGATTGATTAAGCGCACTTACTCGTATATGAAGTTCTTAAATATAATTCACATACCATTTAACAATAAATATCTATTTACATTTCGTTTATATTATACGAGAATTACTCATTTAAGAATAAACCTAATGCAGTTATAAAATAACGTGAAAGGGGTTAAAACTTGAAACTATAGTCTCAATAACCTACTCATTCTTACGCAAGTAATTCGTGTGTAATACTAGGATACGCGGAAAGGGTGTGCTAATCCGAAAGGAGTCCTTAGTACCCATCATTATGAAAAACTGTTTACTATGGGAGCAATTCTGAAAACGCGAAAAAAATATCCGTATAACAAAATATAATATGGAACAGCTGATATTTTTTCGCGATTTCAGGTTTGGTCCCATAGTAAAAGTTGTTCATATTGATAACGGACTCCTTTTGGCCTAGTACACCCTTTTTGCGTAACCCTATGTAAACAATGAGTGAAAATCCGGTTAGTTTCCATAACAAAATATTTACTTACAATAATTGTTCTATCCTAGGTATTTAATTTACAGTAAAACGGAAATAGAAACACAACAGAATTGCCTAACTACAAAGGAAAGGAAAGGAACTAGGAAGGAAGGAAGGTTATAAGGAAAGGGACACCAAACATGTAAGTCGAAAGGGGTCCCTAGTATGGAGCAGCTGATATTATTTAGCGATTTCAGGGTTCGTCCCATAGTAAAAGTTGTACATAATGATTGGTACTATGGACCTCTTTCAGTTTAGTACACCCTTTACGCATAACCCAATATAAGGAACATTTGTTAAAATCCTAAATTCACGCAACGGGCCCAAAATGCTTACCTTGTTATCTCGTTAATAGTAATAAAATAATTGACAGTAAACTTAAAAACAAACCCCAAGGCAAGGGAAAATAAAAATAATCGACCCAAATACAGCCTGTAAAGTTTTATAATTAATATTACTTTGTAATTCCGGGAGTTCAGTTTACCAGGGAAACCACATTTACTGACATAGCTGCTCAGATTTACAAGTTGCAGTGGCAATGGGCAGGCCACATCGCTCGAAGAACTGATAACCGATGGGAAAGAAAGGTTCTTGAGTAGAGACCATGAACCGGAAGACGCAGCGTAGGCAGGCCTTCCACTAGATGGGCCGGCGACATTGTGAGAGTCGCGGGCATCCAGTGGATGCAGATGGCAAGATGTCGTTCAGTGTGGAGGTAAAAGGGGGAGGCCTATGTTCAGCACTGGAATTCTTCTGGCTGATGATGATGACTGAAGTAAATGCTTACCTAACGAATGTCATACAATCTTTTAAATTGGAAATATTTTTTATTACATCTGATCCGATTTAATTATTATTTACGAACGTAAATATTTGTACTTGTTTTTCGTTAGTGGATCTAGTCGTTTTATGTGGTGAAGTGTTCATATAGCCGTTTCCTTCCGGTCGGGGGCAGGCGGCGCCGCGGGCGGGCGGTAGTTCTGCAGCTCCTCGTAAGGCGGCGGCTCTTCGTCTTCCAACTCTAAATCCAGGTCACTCTCTGGAACATTGGAACAATATTTAAGAGATGATTTACGATGTTGGGCCTCTGCTCAGATCAAGAGGGATATGGTAAGGTGGCGAGGTGGGTGCGAACGCATCTGACCTAAATCAGACTTGATGTCTTCAGTCGATCTCTTCCTTCAGAAGATCTTATCGCCCTGTTTTGCATATAAACCATTGCGCTAGATCATTAGTGTCCCTGCTAATTTCTTTAATGTATGTGTAAATAATGACCCGGACCCGGGTATGTCCTAAAACTGCGTCCAGAACCACCGGAGGATGGGCAGCAGCGTCCTAATAGTACACGGTGAACGTACTGCGATTCCCAAGCCGCCTGCCAAGCGTGGAGATTATGGCAACACCCCTCTCTATGAGGGAGGCCTTGTCCAACAGTGGACGTTAATTGGCTGATGATGTATGCGTCGTCGCTTACCGGAGAATGCGCCGGACTCAGGGCGCTGCGGGGGCGCCAGTATGTCTCCGTCGCTGGCGTGGCGCGCACGCAGGCCGGGTGGGGCGGGCGCGCGGGGGGAGCCCCGCCGCAGCTCTCCCCGCTCCGCCAGATAGCACGCCCCACCCTCGTACCCCACCGCCTCTGTCGCCACGCACACAACATGCACAAGCGCATACAACACAAGCTTTACACGGTCAGTGGCCCTAGCAGCTGTGAGAATGAGACAGATATATATAAAGGGTTACGCATTAACCCTGTATAGCTGAAAGGAGGTCATTGTACTCATCACTATGGACAACTTTTACTATGGGACCAACCCTGAAATCCTGGAAAAAACAGATGTTCCATACATTTTGTCGAGAGACAATGACCGTATTACACAGAACAGCTGTTTTTTCGCGATTTCAGGGTTAGACCCATAGTAAAAGATGTTCATAATAATGAGTAAAATGACCTTCTTTCGGCTTAGTATAGTCTATATGCAGAACCATGTAGAAGGGAAAAGACGTCAACCGATGTTGCCGGAACTCACTGCCGTGTGCTTGAGGTAGCAGTTAGTCAGGCCTGCAGTATAACGTGGCCTGCCACCATGCAAATATCAATATTGTGGCAAGCTTATGCCAGCGAATCAACAAAAACACAAGTAGGTATAATTATAGGCACAAGAAGATTAAATAAACATGCCAGTTAATAAAATTCGTCAAAACTTCAAACTCTATCAAAGTATGTCACTTCCATCTGCCAAAATCCCGCCCACTCTTACCTCCAGGAAGGCATTGAGTGTTTTGGCATTTGCAAGCGTGATAGGCGAGTGACATTTTGACAGCCACAAGTGCAGTCAGTGGCATATTTTGATTTAGTCATAGATCAGAGTACATATGATTTAGTCATGCGCAATCTTGGACAGCATAACAGTCTTATGAATATAATTTAAGAAAAGAGTAAAATAAAAACATCAATATATCTCATTCATAAAGTTCCAGATCGTGGAAAAGTTTAAAGCGTGAACTTGTGGCGGAACTCTTTTTCACCAGTGCGACCTTCGCGGTCGCCTTTATTATTTTATTTCAATAGAGTTGTTTTTTGTTTTATAAGAGATCTGTCAAGAGGTAAAAAATAGATGTTTTCGATTCCGCAAAATAAATTGTTTTAATAATAGGAGTAATAATATCCTAAATTGGTGACCCCGATACGAACACAACATAAATTAAGACGATTCGAACACAAGAAGAGCAAAGGTACGCAAATAGGTACGAGTACTTTCTTTGGTGGTACGAGTGAAGCGACCACGGTCGTCTAATTGTTCGTCGACGAGAATACGAAAACGTAGAAAAAGAAGTGGTGAATTCGACTACGAGAGCTGTGCTGCTGACTGCTGGCAACAATCGCATGGAGCGCGTCAAGACTAAAGTCGAAGTATCTTTTGGAAGAACCAGTGTGGACTAAAAAGACTAAGTGTGATTTATATTGTTGTGTGTTTTTGTGTGTGTATTTAATTTTATTTTATTTTGGTGAATTTTTGTACATATTTTTAAGTTATTTTTATACCAAAGTTTTTTGTAGGGCATTCGCACACCACACTCCCACGTTTCTTTTGTTTTCAGTTTTTGTTTTTGAATTTTGTTTTTCTCTTAGCATGGTTTTTCATGACAGCACACGTCATGAGTGACAGTGAGCAGGAAGACTTCAAACCAGCTTCCGCGGGTACGGGTGGACGTGAAATGTCAAGCAGTGACAGCAGATCTGGCACAGGCGGTACGGAGAAGGTAATGATTAACAGAGTATCTATACGTACCCCTCCATTTTGTAGAGATCGCCCGGCCCTATGGTTTGCGAGTTTAGAGGCGCAATTTTCCATCAATAATATTAGCCAAGAAATCACGAAGTTTAATTACGCAGTTGCGCACCTCGATACCAATTGTACTCGCGAAGTAGAGGATTTCATAATCCAACCTCCGAGGGAGCAACCCTACACGAAATTGCGCAATGCAATAATATCTAGGTTCTCAGATTCTCGGGAGCAGAAAATACGCCGTCTTCTAGAGAAGGAGCAGATCGGCGATCAAAAGCCGTCGTTTTTTCTGCGTCATCTGAGATCATTAGCCGGTGCAGCATTTCCGGAGGATATTCTGAAGACAATTTGGATGAGCAGGTTGCCACGATATCTTCAAACTGTCTTGGCTGCTCAACGATTAGAATCGTTGGCTGAGCTAAGCGAACTAGCGGACAATTTGGCTGAAATTAACGCTCAATCAACTTCATTGGAGGTATGTACGGTTTCGCCTAACTCGAATACTGATCTTGTACAGGAGCTGACTAAAAAAGTTGATGAATTGACCCGTTTAGTAGCGTCACTTTCCTCTGCTGGTTGCAGCTCGCATGTTGGTACGCGTAGTCGTGACTTCAATCGTAACCGTAATCGTAGTCGCAGCCGATCACGTTCACGTAACTATGATTTGTGCTTTTATCATGACCGTTTTGCGACAAAAGCACGTAAATGTGTGCCTCCATGTAAGTGGTCCGGTTCCCCGCCTAGTGATCAGGGAAACCAAAACAGCAACTGTTAAAGGCGACATCCAGTTGCTCGCCAGCTAGTCGCCGCCTTTTCGTGACCGACCGGAGATCCAACCGGAAATTTTTGGTGGACACTGGTTCGGATATTTGTTGCGTTCCTCGTAGCTTTATAAAAGGACGTACGCTTCAGCCATTATCATATAGTTTAGTTGCAGCTAATGGCAGTAAGATTATCACATATGGACTGGTACAGTTGAACTTAAATTTAGGGCTACGACGGGATTTCACCTGGAACTTTGTCGTGGCGGATGTGGAAAGTGGTATTATTGGCGTAGATTTTTTGTCGCATTACCAGCTTTTACCCGATTGCTCAAAAGGTAAGCTGTGCGATAGTAAAACTGGGCTTATTTCGTCCGCGGACCTTTATACCGCGGAACAGCAAAGTGTGAAGGTAGTATCTCTTCCTGACTCGCCATTCACAGCGATCTTGGAGAAATACCCAAGTATAACGCGACCACCTGGTGCACCTAGAATTATTAAACACAGCACCGTACATTATATAAACACTACCGACGGTCCCCCTGTGACATCTAGACCGCGTCGGTTGGCACCATTAAAACTGGGCATTGCAAAGAAAGAGTTCGAAGATATGGTCCGAGCTGGTACTTGCCGACCATCTGATAGCTCTTGGTCATCGCCTCTGCATCTCGCACCTAAAAAGGACTCAACGTGGCGTCCTTGCGGTGATTATCGTGCATTAAACGCCCGAACGATTCCTGATCGCTACCCTGTCCGATACATAGGTGATTATGCGCACAACTTGTCTGGCTGTACCGTTTTTAGTACTATAGACTTGGTCAAGGCCTATCAACAGATACCGGTGAATCCAGGCGACGTGTGCAAGACAGCGATAACTACTCCATTTGGATTATATGAATTTCTGTATATGACTTTTGGTTTGCGTAATGCTGGGCAGACTTTTCAGAGATTTATCGATGAAGTAGTCCGTGGCTTAGATTTTTGCTATGTCTATGTTGATGACATTTTGGTTTACTCAAAAGACCAAATAGCGCATGCGCAGCATCTGGAAATCTTGTTCCAGCGATTGCACGACTATGGCGTTGTGATTAATACAGCCAAGTCCGTATTTGGTGCCGCAGAAGTATCTTTCCTTGGGCATCGAGTCAATGCTGCGGGCACGCGTCCTCCTGAGGACAGAATTCGTTCTCTGGTGGATTACCCGCCCCCAAAGACAGTTCAGGGTATGCGCAGATTCATAGGCATGGTCAATTACTACCGCCGGTTTTTGCCAAGTACGGCTAAGTACCAAGCGCCGTTAATTGAAGCAATCACTGCTATTCAAGGCAAAGGCAATAAACCTTTTGTGTGGACTCCTGAGCTAGAAAAGTGCTTTGAAGAATGCAAGAAAAGCTTGACGTCCGCTACAATTTTAGCACACCCAAATAACAGTGCTGAGGTTGGGTTGTTTACTGACGCTTCAGGAACGCACGTTGGTTCTTGCCTACAACAGCGCGTCGATAATGATGATTGGCAGCCACTAGCCTATTTTAGTAAAAAGCTGACTGCTAAACAGGCTCAGTGGCCGGCGTACTATCGGGAACTCCTTGCGGTGTACGAGAGTGTTCAACACTTCAGGCACCTGTTGGAGGTACAACACGTCACTATCTACACTGACCATAAGCCGCTAATATACGCTTTTGTACAACGACGTGAGAAATTGCCGCCTATCCAATTAAACCAGCTGTCTTTCATCAGCCAGTTTACTACTGATGTAGTGTATATTAAAGGGGTTGATAACATCGTAGCTGATGCCATGTCGCGCGTTGAGTCTATTTCTCTTGAAGAGGATTTTGCTGCACTCGCGTTATCGCAAGAATCGGATGAGGAGCTAGCTAGTATGCGTGGGAATTCGTCTTTGAAGCTCGAACCCATCTTCATCCCTGGCACAAATATCACAGTAATTTGTGATACTTCAACTGAGCGACCACGTCCATACCTGACACCAGCATTCCGTCGAGCTGCATTCGACAGGTGTCACAACCTCAGTCACCCTGGCGCGCGGGCAACCACTCGCTTGGTAACTGAGCGTTATGTATGGCCTCAAGTAAACGCAAATTGCCGTGAATGGGCTCGAACTTGTTTACGCTGTCAACTCAGTAAAGTAACTCGACATATTAATTCGCCACTTGGAGAGTTTAAATTACCGTCAAACAGATTTAGGTCGGTGCATTTAGACATTATTGGACCACTTCCTCACTCGAAAGGGTACAATTATTGCCTGACTGCGATTGATAGATACACACGGTGGCCTGAAGTATGGCCTATGTCATCAATCACAGCAGAAGAGGTAGCAGATACATTCGTAACTGGTTGGGTTTCCCGTTTTGGGGTACCAAACATTTTGACAACCGACCAGGGCCGGCAGTTTGAATCTGTGTTGTTTCGCCGTCTAATGGATGTATGTGGTACCAAACGGGTGCGCACGACTAGTTACCATCCTTGCGCAAATGGTATGGTGGAACGCATGCATCGGCAGCTTAAAGCATCTTTGATGTGTCATAATGACACATGGGTAAGAGCTTTGCCGTTAGTTTTATTAGGGATGCGAACGGCGCTCAAAGAAGATTTGAAGGCATCTTCTGCAGAGCTCGTTTATGGAGAGACTCTTCGCTTGCCTGGAGAACTCGTCATACCTCCAATAACATCGCAGAGCCCAAGTGACGTTGTAGATTTCGTCCGTGAGCTGCGCAAATATATGGAAGCTCTCCGTCCTGTCCTTGCTACACGCCACGCCCAGCCATCGACTTTCATATTTAAAGATTTAGTTAAGGCGTCGCATGCCATGCTACGCGATGATTCAGTGCGAAGGCCGTTGCAGCCGCCTTATTCCGGTCCTCATCGTATCATCGGGCGAAGAGACAAAACGATCACTCTCGATATTAATGGAAGGGAACGTACAGTTAGCATAGATCGCGTTAAGCCTGCCCATTTAGATTCGGCGTTTGGCAATTGTGAACCAATTGTGCCGCCTGCGCCAACTCCAGCTAGCAGTTTCACGCCTGCGTTGGTCCCTGCACCTACACCAGCTCCTGTCATCACCCGGTCCGGGAGGAGGGTGAAGTTTAGAAATATTTTAGATATGTGATTATCTTATTTATTTATAAATTTTTCAGCTTATTCTTCCTTTCTCCGTGGGGGGGTGGTGTGGCGGAACTCTTTTTCACCAGTGCGACCTTCGCGGTCGCCTTTATTATTTTATTTCAATAGAGTTGTTTTTTGTTTTATAAGAGATCTGTCAAGAGGTAAAAAATAGATGTTTTCGATTCCGCAAAATAAATTGTTTTAATAATAGGAGTAATAATATCCTAAAAACTGACCGACGGAAGGTGGCGGGAAAGGTGGCCTGGAGAGGCTAATCCTGGACTCGATGGAGTGGTGCATCGCGCCAGATCGGTCCAGCGACTCCAACTGCTCAATCACCTCATCCAGGCAGAACCCGAACGTCCTAACATAATGTTAAACACAAAATTTACATAAATCACGCTGAGTAATCAGTTCAAAAATCTCGTGATTTATTCATTTTGGTCTGTGGAGTGCGATGCCTGAATGGGTGTTTCCTGATAGTTACAATCTACTGTCTTTAAATCACGAGTAAATCGCTTTCTTCTAGGCGTGCTCCATCGTAGACCGCACCATCGTTAACATCAGGCGAGTTGACGGTCAAACGCAAGCCTATTACAACAACCTAGAAATAAGATGGCAAAGTTTGGTCGATTCAGTTCAGACTTCAAGTTTTAAATAATTCAACTCAACTGCGATATGGTAACCTATTACGTTCCTGACATGGCTTCCTGACATGGCTTCCTGACATGGCAACTAATTTAATGCCACCTCGCTGTTTTTAAAAGCCGTAGGCTACGGGAACTAATATGAAAACATTAAAACCTACAAACATCCGTAAAACGTCACCATTCTTAAGTAGAAAAAATGCAATCTACCTCGGCTGGTGCTCCTCCAAAGGAACCAGTGTCTGCCTGGGGCGCTCCTTCGACCGAATCGATTCGTTAAAAGATTGCTTCGCTTCCTTGGCTTTGTACGTCGACTTGGTTTGGTTGACATCTTCCCTTCGAGGTGAATTCGTGATCGATGTCGAAACGCATTCATTTCTAGGAGAACTTGTGACAGAAGTCGAGCATTCATTATCTCCTATGTAGAAGTTGGATGATTCCGTCGCGTCGCTGTCCTTGTCATCTTCGGCGTGTCTTTCTTTCTTCCCTTTGGACGACTTGATGTTTGTGTGGTGTTTCTTGCAAGCGCGCCCGACGACCTGGAAATCAGGACCACTTGTGTGCTGGAGATTATCATAATCATAATCATAATAAAATTTTTGATAACAGTTGTTACAGGTCAAGGGGTAAAAAATTAAAATTATTACAAGTTTAAATTCAATTGAATACCTATATTGTACTATAATATGCCACATATCAAACACTATCTAATAAAATTTTAAAATAATAAAAATACAAACACAAGTCAATAATAAATCAATCAATAAGAATCACAAAAACATCATATAAACAATCTCACTAACAAATGTAGGTAATAAAATAAAATATGAATGTCAATAATCAAAAATTTATGATTCGAATTGCACAAATTCCTCGTAGCTGTGGAAAGTTTCCTCGACAAGCCAGCGCTTGAGCCGTGACTTGAAACTGCCCATCGTGGGCGCAGACGTGATATGAATCGGCAGCTTGTTATATGTTGGACCCATAACATGTGTCGACTTTGCCGACCTCTCCAGCGCGCGAGGCACCTCCGCGAGTTTGCCCCTGTTGCGGGTGCTGCTGAGCGTCTTGTAAGAGGCCAGGTTTAATCTGACATATAACCAATGCTGGCAATGTCAGAATCCCAAGCCTCTTAAAGTGTGGGCGAGCGGAGACATCCTGTGGGATTTTTACAATCGCACGCACATATTTTGTACACTTTTACTCATATGACGTTTCTAATGTGAGAGACTACTAGTCCAGTACCAAGATAATTTCGAGCACAGGGTATACCTATGCAGTTAAATTAGGGTTCTTTTTTAAATTCTGGCTTCAGGGGTCTTTATTATTATTATTTGTCATCTTAGCCAATATCAAGTTCAATTAAATTTGAATAGATTTTTATGTGGTTGTTAAATATAAGTTTTAAAAGCTTAATCCATATTGTGATCATCATCATGATTTCATATTATTATGATAGTCGTAGCCAAATTCCAGCAAAGTATGTGCAATCAAGTCCAAGTCATCCCGGTAAAGAAGTAGAGACTTCACTCAAGTCTTCTATGTTTATTTGGAAACAACACGAAAAGACACCTGTCACCTCGTTGTACCACTTGGCCATACTATAGCATGTTAACAACATAAATAATAACCATAATACTATAATAACCATTACCATAAAATAATAATAAACCATTTACACAAGCTTAGGAAATTAAAATGCTGTAACATTATTTTGTCACGTTGAGGCCGAACTCCTTCGGAAGCTTGTTGTTGTAGTTAGTTGTTGTTGTTTGTTTGTTTGTTGTTGGTTTGTTGACCATAGGTCAATTCGATGAAAAGATAACCTCTTAGGCTTTCTCCATTGCTCGTTGACCTGGAAACTCAAATTAATTAGGTATGTATTTGATCCAACTGTACCCTCACAGAGACTTCCCGAGATCGTTTATTTCTGTCAATTTACAAAGGTAGGCATCATGCTTAAATGTATGGTGTTGCCCAGCTTCGTCAATAATTCTTATTATACGATCTCGAGCTTTGTGTGCTCTGCCGTCTGCAGTCTACCGTCTGCAAATCAGCAAACGTAGTGGTAGGACACCTTGCTACATGTTGGAGCGACGATATACATATAATATAGCCACGTCAAGTGTTCTATTTCCAAGGAGCAGATTAACTACATTGCAAGGATACCCATGCGGAATGATAAAAAGAACAAGACGATCCTGGTATCTGTGCACAACAGATATATTAAAGAAGACTTTGTTGCAGCAACAAAAAAGTGCACTCTTGTTCCAGCCGACCTGGGCCTCTGCGGCGACAAAAGAATTTTTGTCAACGACCATCTGACCGTAGACAACAAGATGCTGCTCAACAAAGCAAAGGCATTAGCCAAGGAGTGGGGTTTTGCTTATATCTGGGTAAAGGGGTGCAAGATTTTTGCGAGGAAAAGTCCCACTTCCAACGTACTTGCCATAAAATCGGAATCGGATTTAAAAAAAATCACGTAAATGTTAATGTGTTGTTATTGTTTTCAAGTTCTTGTTATACATATCCTAAGTTCCGCTCTGAATGTTTGAGAAACATCGGCTTGCTCCCACTCTGGTATACTTACTGGTATGATGCGCAGGCGCGTGCTTCTTGTCCATTATCTTTACTATCGCTCCATCTCGCTCACGCTCAGCAGGTCATTCGGTATTGTTACCGTATTTCTGTCTCATTTTACATATTTTATGAGTTTATCAGACGCTTTTCTGCTTTGATAAACGCTTTGTTCTTTTGTTTTTACTATATATTGCCTACTAGTCAGTCACTAATATTGCGTTTTTACAATGTATAATATTTATTACCAAAATGTTCGTGGCTTACGAACGAAAACTACAGATTTTTACCGAAATATTTCTTTGAATAGATACGATATCATATGTCTGACGGAAACTTGGCTATTGGAGGGTATACGAAGTAGTGAGTTATTTGACGATCGTTATATTATTTTCAGACGTGACAGGGATTATAAAAAAACAGGCCAAACAAAGGGAGGTGGTGTGTTGATAGCTGTCAGTAGAGAAATTATAGCTGAGGATCGCAGTGAGTGGTTTTCGAATGCAGAAGACTTGTGGGTAACGTTAACACTTCATTGCCGAAGGCCGAGGGTAGCTTACAAGTTACATCTGTGTGCCGTTTACATTTGTGACGAGAATACAGGTAATTCCATGTCGGAACAATTAGAAAATTTCTCCGATAATATGTCTGACATTGTATTGAAAAACCCGTGTGATAAATTCCTGATTATGGGTGACTTTAATATGCGATGTTTAACCTGGAAAGTGTCTGACGATAACTCTTTTTATATTGCCGATAATATCCAGGGCTCTGTACAACAAAATTTATTTGATGATCTTAACCTATGTAACTTATCGCAATATAACCATATACTGAATACTAATAATAGAATACTCGACTTAATCTTTTCCAATAATGATATCTCAGTCGCCCGTTGCCTAAACCCTCTGTCCAAACTTGACGCAGCGCACCACCCGGCTCTTTGTATTTCTGCTGATTTTATTCAACTACACAAGCTAAAACCCCGTCCCTATATGAAGTATTTATATAACAGTGGTGATTATGACGTTATCAATTCTAAATTAGACGATATTAACTGGCAACAGGTATTGCATGGCAAGTCCCTGGAGGATGCTGTATCTTTTTTTTATGATACACTGAATGAACTTAGGACTAGTTATATACCTTTTAAGACAGTCACATCTACGCAGAAATACCCTCCTTGGTATAAAAAATCACTTATCAAAGTATTAAAAGAAAAATTTAAGCATCACCAAAAGTACAAAATTTATGGTAATCGCTCTGACCTTCAATCCTTTATTACTTTAAGAGATCGTGGTAAATCGTTGGAGAAAGAGATGTTCGACGAATATATATCGAGCATTGAATTAAGTATAACTAAAAACCCAAAAGCATTTTGGTCATATGTCAAAATTAAAAATCAAAGTAACTCGTATCCCGCAGTATTGCGTTTCGGTCAGCGCTCATCTGAGTCCGGCGAGGATATATGTAATATGTTTAGCGAATATTTCCACTCCACATTTTTAGACAGTGCGCGTACTGACTACTCGGTGGACGAGTCCCAGAACGATATGTCCACAACAGACATAGCGGACATCGAGTTTGACTGTTCAGAAGTGTGTAGGCTCTTAGAGTGTCTGGACTTAAACAAATCTGCCGGTCCTGATAATATTCCACCATTATTCATTGTTAAGTGTGCTAGAAGCACCGCGACCCCGCTTACCCTACTTTTTAGACGATCCCTTTCGGAAGGTGTGATGCCTGTGATTTGGAAATCTGCGTATATCACACCTGTTCATAAGAAGGGGCCTAAAAATTTGGTTGAAAACTATAGGCCAATCTCCAAACTATGTCTGTTTGCTAAAGTGCTTGAAAAAGTTATCTATAAGCAGCTATATTCAGCGTTAAAACATACACTAAGCCCACAGCAGCATGGATTTTTAAGAGGTAGGTCTACTACATCAAACTTAATCGTCTGTAGTGACTATTTGTCTGAGCATATGTCCAAGCCTTCTCAAGTTGATGTTGTCTACACAGATTATAGTAAATGCTTCGATAAAATAGATCACACGGTACTCTTACGCAAGCTCCAATTAGTGGGTATACGTGGTAACTTGTTTAGGTGGTTTACGTCCTATGTAGAGAACAGGTGCCAGACTGTAGCACTTAATGGATACACGTCATCACGAATGCAAATCCCTTCAGGAGTTCCTCAAGGATCCTTATTAGGTCCACTATTGTTTAATTTCGTTGTCAACGATATTTGTTCATGCTTTATACACTCCAAAGTAATTTTATATGCTGATGACATGAAGATACTATGTCCGATTGATTCGCAGGAAGACGCAAAGCATCTGCAAGACGATTTGAACCGATTTGACAATTACTGCCTGTTGAACAAATTGGACCTTAATGTGTCCAAATGTTACCTATGTTCCTTCACTCGTAAGCCACAACCTCTTAATTTTACTTATACACTAAAGAACACTAATATTACAAGAGTTAATTCTATTCGCGATTTAGGCATTATATTTGATTCTAAATTACTATTTGACGACCACATTAACAGCGCCATTAATAAGGCATCAAGTGCACTTGGGTTTGTTTTGCGCTTGTCGGCAGAATTCAAATCTATTAAAACCATTAAAATCCTCTATTGTGCGTATGTACGTAGTCATTTAGAATATGCTTCACAAATCTGGAACCCTATGTATGACACTTACATCACGCGCATCGAGCGCATTCAGAAACGTTTTCTACGTCATCTTCAATTTAAAATTAAAAGATACCTTCAAGGCTACACTGAGCGCTGTCATAAATTCCACATTCTTCCTTTAAATTTAAGACGACAAGTCGCTGATGTGGTCTATTTATTAAAGATAGCGAATGGCGCAGTTGATTGTCCGGAGCTATTGGAGCGAATAGGGCTGAAGGTGTCGGCTGATCCGTTTAGAAGACCATGTTCTCTATTTATCCCCAGAGTGAGCACTAATTACAGAAGTAATAGTTACCTGTTAAGAGCAAGCCGCAGTTTCAATGCTGTAGCTACTGTACATGACATTGATTTGTTTACGACATCTGTTCAGCAGCTTAAGAGAATATTATCAAGAGCATTTATTTGATATATCTAGTTAATTAAAATAGTCTACTAGTTTTTTAGTTTATTCATTTATATTTAAGTGTGGAATCTTTTAAATGGCCTTCTGTACCTTATATATTAGTTAAAGCTTTATACCTAGCTGTAAGATTTCCTAAAATAAATAAAATAAAATAAAATAAAATAAAATAAAGCAACTGCTTCCAAGCCCTGCCAAATTCAACTGGAGGGGCTTGGAATCGAAAACAATAAGCCGTCGTGTCTTGGACGAGGTCTGTTCTGTACCCAACAGTGAAATGATGTGACTTGAAGATGATGATGATGCGAGCACCACAAGTGCTTGTTAGTACCTGGTCATCAGAGCGATGTTCCTCGATGGAAGAGCATTCGGGCTCTGCGCGCGGCGCTTCGGGGCTGTCGCTGGAGGCCGACAGGAGGTCGCCCTCGGGCCGCAGCGGGATGTGCAGCTCGCGCGAGGAGCGCTCCCAGTCGCGCCGGTGCAGCACCTTCACATACAACAAACACCTGTTGGGACGTGCGGGTTCACCGGCAATTGTCCAGATTCATGATTGATTTAGCTGTGTGGTCATGAAAAGTTATAAACCAGCCAGAATTACTAAATGGTTTGTAAATATTTAGTGGGTACCTCGTCAATGACGCTGGGTGCGGAGTGGTAGCGTGACTCCTCACGTGTCAGGTGGTGTGACTTGCGGCGCCCTATCTCCTCGTGGCTGCGGTGCGCTGACAGGGGCTCCTTCTTATGACCTGCGACCAAGCGAAGGAAGAATTGAAAGAACGATTCAAAAAGCAAACTTCTGCCGTGTTAACCAGAAGTTGAACCTTTCTGTCATGGCGAACTGAGTGACGGTGGCCGAACGGTAGTATATGCGCTTTACAATCTAACATCACCCGTTTTCATCCTCAGCTCTGCACCATTTAGTATTAAATAAATAATGTGCCGTTTTCAATGCCATCGCTCAAAAACAGTGAAGAAAGCGGAATACATCAATAACATTCACCAACATGCCCAGTGCGTGTTGGTGCATATCATACGTCTATGTCTATATCTATGTCTACGTCTATGTGTCTACGTCTACATGATGGATTAGGGCCCATCCTCAGATAGAAGGCCTGTGTCCCATCATTCTTTTTAGTTTTTATCAGTATTTTTTGCTGTAACAGTCGTTTTCAGCCTATCATGTTCCCCCTGTACATGATAAGCTGAAAACTACTGTTATGGCGAACTATAAGCCACTAATATAGTCTCGCTTTAGACCCTCCGACCCCCAGAAATGAGCGCCAACCATATTCAGCTGACGCGGGTCCCCAAGCTGACGTGAGCCACGGCAAGCTGACTTCTGCAATTTTTCATAACATTGACTGCTGCAAGTCGCACATACAAGCGTTACCAGAAATTCTTGAAGTTAGAAAAAAAACAACAAGTTATACACTCGTGGTGTTTAACTTGTTGAAATTTCAACAAATTCATAGTGTCCTCAATAGGAAACCAATATGAAACGCATTGTCATGACGTCATGTTTATTGGCTCGAGTCCAAATTCCCCAAATGTAGGTCAAGGTGCTTTTCTCCCATGATCCTTGCAGACGCTTGAAGGTCATTCAGACTGCTACAAGAAAAAGCTTTTCCAAATCGATATGCTCGTATGCAAAACAATGTAATCAAATTTTACTAAAATCTCTTCTGAACGAGTCAAACAGTCGATGTACAGGCAGGTAATTAATTTCTCACCTGCGTCGACATTCTCTTAAACTTTTTTTTATCAATATTTTTTTTTGGGCTTTTCCTCCTTCTTCTCGCGTAGATTCCCCAATGCTGGGGGTCGTGACCCATCAGGGCATCAACTTCACCCTCACGATGTTTCGACATCTGGTCAGATGTGGTTAGAGTAGTTTTCGAGATTTCGTTATGGGTCAGTAAGTCAATGAGTGGCATTTCGCTTTTATACTTTATACATGGTTATTTTTAATTCACCTAAAACCTAAGGTTATGTAATAACAGCTGAGAATAGATTTTATAAAAAAGGCTGCTATAAAGAGTCTGTGGGAGCGAAATAAATAATTAAATGTGTTTAATAGTAACATATAAGGTCCTACATAAGGTCGTATAAATTATTTTAAATGAAAACTCACAAATTTAAACTTTTCACAGATTATTATAGTTGCTTTCCCAGCCCGCTACGGTAGCGCGTAGGTTATTAAAATCAAGGTCAGCCGAAGCCGGCCTTCTGTACCTATTTAAATTGTGTTATTACCCATGTCCTAGGCCTATACCATATGTGTAATAAATACTACATATGCCGATACCGACACCTCTTTAACGCGATTAAATTTAGGTGGCTGCGAAAAGTAACGCTACCGCATATGGTATCTCAGGATCACTAAATTTCCCGCAGTCACCTTAATCTGGATCGCGTAGCGAGCTCACGGTACAGCCCCTAGTGGGTAAATGGAACGATAACTCACTGTGGTTGTCAATCATTCATTCTAGTTTAGTAGGTAAAAGTTGGATCGTTTGGTGACCTTCAGTGAAGAGTAGGCACGCCAGGAGCTCTGCCAGGTAGATAAGGTACCTGAGGTACTGGGCAGGTGAAGTGACACGGCGCTACTGCCCATCCGGCGGCTGAAGAACTCGCTGGCGCGGTGCTGCGACCCCGGCTCTACAACAAGAGATCGGAACGACTTTTGACAAAAAAAAATGATTAAGATTGCCTGATGTTAAGCGTTGCTGCACGCTTGACTAGAAGAAACTGTTTCACTCGTAACTTGAAGACACCCATATTGTAACTAATGGGGAACACCCATTACGACAGCGCAATTTATTCCCCGTTGTGCTACCACGGTAACCACGGAAACATTTATACTAGCTGTAGTAGTGGTTAAAAGACTTTTTATACCACACCAAAGCGAGCGAGAAAGATAAATAAACTCAGTCTAATTTAATATTGGGATCTTGATGGGGGTTGATTGAATAATTTTACGCAGATGTATCATCTAATTGCGTACGCACCATGTCTAAAAGTACCTCGGCGACTGCCGCGCCTCTCCGAACTGCTATCTGAAAACATTATGAGAAACATTATCTTCGTCAGCCTGTGATCTACTGCTAGGAGTAGGTAAGCTTCCTTTCCTAACATTGACATTTAATTGACTCGAGACAATATAATAAATAGGAAGAAATTGAGTGTGAAGTTTTTTATACATTATTACAACCAAGGGCATTACTTAAAAATGTTACTCAAGTTGACATACGCTTAAATATGCTCCGTCTCGTTTTCGCGTGTGACGATTTCCGTCAGCGAGAATGATAGAGCATTTTAAAGCATAGATCAATTGAGTTGGTAACTGGAGATTGAGTAACGTTTTTAAGTAAGGCCACAAGTGTTTAAACACAGGAAACTTTTTTGGAGTATCCATTGATTGATGGATTATTTATATTAAAACAATGGGGGCTAACACTGGTAACAAAAAACTTTAAAGACGGACAGCGGGCAATGGAGACAACTATGCTTGGACTTTCGTTGCGCGGTAGAATCCGGAACGAGGACATTCGCCAAGAACCATAAGTCACCGATATTACATTTGAAATAGCAATGGGCAGGACACATAACTCGTAGAACCGATAACTGATGAGGAAGAAAGGTTCTTGAGTGGAGACCACGCAACGTAGGTAGGCCTCCCACTAGATGGTCCGACGACATCGTGAGAGCTGCGGGCATTCAGTGGATACAGATGGCAGGATGTCGTTCAGTGTGGACTCTATATTCAGTAGTGGACATATTCTGTGTGACGATGAAGATGAGCACTGGTTGTGAGATAATGTTGAAGATATAATATATTGTATGTTCCACCTGACTTGGTGTCCTGGGGCCAACAGCACAGGTAGTACACCATCAGCAGCGGCGTGAGCCAGGCGGAGTGTGACATTGGCCCCGGCGCTGCGCCGGCCCTGGCCTCGCCGCCCACGCCCTCTTCCATGGCGCCTGGACAAAAGTATATACAGAGTTGCTAGCACTAAACCTTCAGGCATAGAAAATATACATGGTTATTGGGAACCAGCTTGTGCAACCTCACGCAGACAGCTTGTCATATTAACAACTTTAGAACACGTGAAAGTGCCCATAACCATAAGTCAAGAAAAAAAGTTTAAGAAGTATAATAAGTCATCTCAAAGTGGTGGGTCTCAAAAGCATTCTTATACAACCTTACATTAAATTTTGTCTCGCTCTCTCGCCTAATGAGAGAGCAAGACATAAGTCAATGTAAGGTTATATTATAAGAATGTTGATGTTTGACGTCCACCGCCGTATGAATAACGGGAGAGAAAGAGAGTGCAATGTGTTTTCACTCTTTCTCTCCCGTTAGTTGAACGGCGGTCCGTCAAATCCACAGTAAGCTATATACTTTACGTCACGACCACGTATCGGTAAACGTAGCGTAGGACGCCCTGAGACTTTTTGGAGTGACTATATACGTAATCAGTGGCTGGAAGAGAAAAGAAGGTCGGGCTGACAGGCGTGTCTTTGGAGAGGCCTATGTTCAGCACTAGTTTAGACTGATTATGATGACGATGAACAACTTCAGTTACCTACATGATTTTTTACAAAACTTTATGCATGCCCTAATTTTTTTTTTGTTATATATGTTTTTTGTTTTTATAGGCAGCGGTGACGGCGTTCTTTTTAACCGACTTCCAAAAATGAGGAGGTACTCAATTGGACAGTATTAAAAAAAATATGTTTGTACCTCAGAGCTTTCGACCGGATGAACCGATTTTGATGATTTTTTTATTTATTTGAAAGCTGGTGCTTCCCGTGTTGTCCCATTTCATATTGGTCCAGTTCTGAAATTTTTATGAAGTCGTTTTTTTGTATTGATAATTCATGTGAAACCGCGTAATGTTGACATTTAATAGCCCAAATTTAAATGTATTTTGTGGAAGTAATAAGCCCAACAATTTAAAAGTTGCAATTAACTGATTTAACGCGTGTTTTTTTGCATCATTTAATTTAAATTGCTGACGTTTCGAGCACTATTGAGTGTGTGTGATCACAGATTTCTATGTGTAGGTAAAACCTATGAAATTATTTAATAATTGTTAGGTATGATGTGGGAAGGCTACCAGCGAGGAATTTATGGTAGGAACTACAAGGTTGTAAATTTATCTGCATGATGTCTGACATCTGATGTCTTTACCAGCAGCATTGAATTCCCGAAAAAACTGACCTTACGTTATCTGTTGAATAGTAGTAGATTTTTTCTTATTCAGCAAGAGGTAATCTCTCCATCTTCTTGGTCTTCACATTGCAGTATCTCGGTTGGTAGTATTGTGCGAGCAGGTCGCGGCGCGATGGGGAGCGCGAGTGGCGGCGGGCGCGGCTCCGCAGACTCATCTGATGGAACTCTCCTTTGAACGAGAGTAAAACGTGAGGCGGGAGGCATACCGAGAGCAATAGCTCGGGGTAGAAGGGTGGGAGTGAAGTGAATGAGTAAAGCGAGCGAAGCAGGTTGATTTAATCTTATTCATATTCATTTATTTCATAAATATTATTTACATATCAAAATTCCATCATCATTCATCATCATTATCAGCCTATCATGTTCCCACTGCTGGGACACAGGCGCTCTTGCAGAAAGAGAGGTTGGGCCTATGATAAAAAAAAAACTTTTCACACCACCTACTCGACAATGTCCAATTACATATCATGCAACTTCAACGTAAAGTAAAGCATTATATCTTAAGGGATATAAAGTTGTATGAAACTCCCTAGGGAATAAAGTGATTTGGAATTTGGAACGTCAAATTCGTGTTGAAACTCGTGGAAAACCATAGGTTCATGTGGAAAACTCTAACTAAAAAAATGTCCATATGGTTTTGAGGGTTGCCCTCGATTTCCATGGGATCCCATCTTCAGATCCTGACTTGGTGACAATAAGATCAAACTGGAAGTATACTACCGAACAAAAGATTATTTTTTTATATCAGTCAACAGTTGGCGGAGAAATCGGTGAACATAATTACATAAAAAAATAGAAGTCGGCAAAAAAATTAAAACCATTTTTCGTAAGCGCCATCTATCCACGGTTGCAGAACAATGTTCCTAGAACTGTCTCGATCTAGAAAACCGACAATTATGATTATCAACAACGATCAAAAATTATTAATATAAAAAACCGACTTCATAAAAATTTCAGAACTTGACCAAACTGAAATGGGACCACTCGGGAAAGACCAGCTTTCGAATAAAAAAAGAATCATCAAAATCGGTTCACCCAGTTGAAAGTTCTGAGGTAACAAACTCTTAAAAAACAAATTGAGAACCTCCTCCTTTTTGGAAGTCGGTTAAAAAACGAAGATTATCAAGGAACCACTTCAGCCAGCACAGATACCAGTACCCAGTGTGCACCGGCCCTGAGGGTGGCAGGCGCCGGAGTGTCGCGGCGGCATCGATCCCTCTCCTCTGGTACTGCTGCCTATTCTATGACTCCACTGACACAGCTTTACACTGCATCATAAACAGGGTTACACAGAAAGGGTGTACTAAGCTGACAAGAAGTCATTATACTCGTCATTATGAACAACTTTACTTTCTAATATATGTACTTACATACATATTTATATATATTATCTATATTATAAGATAACTCTATATTAAAAGACCACAACAAACAAGGAAAACATACATTACAATGAAAATATTATCTAGGTTTTTTAATAGGCGGCCTTATCGCTTAGAGCGATCTCTTCCAGGCAACTATGCATGGAAAGTAGTATATATCATTTAGTAAGTAGTATTTATGTAATGGTATCACTAAAATTGTTTTAGCATCCCCCGTCGATCCTGTTACGTAAATTATTTCCAATGGTAGCCTGGAAGAGATCGCTTTAACCGATAAGTCTGTCAGTTGTGGCACTAGCTCGTCTATATGTTTGTAATTTTTATTACTGGTGATAAAGAGTATCTATCTGTCTTTATTATAGGACAGAACAAGAAATCGCGAAAAAAATCAGCTGTTCCATACATTTTTTTTTAAATACGTAAATAGGCTTGCGTTTGACTGCCAACACGCCTGATGTTAAGCGATGATGCGGTCTACGATGGAGCACGCTTGCCTAGAAGAAGCCGATTCACTCGTGATTTGAAGACACCTAGATTGTAACTATCGGGGAACACCCACTCAGGCAGCGCATTCCACAGACTAGCAGTACGGACAATATAAGTGGAATCAAAGTGCTTCGTACGGGTTTTCGTAATATCAACCATAAAGCGGTGCCGATTCTTCGTGCCCGCTCTGGTTTGTTGCGTGTGACTGTAATTTTTGTATGGAATAGCGGTTTTTTTCCGAAATTTAAAAGTTGACCATAGTAATGAGTCCAGTGACCTCCTTTCGAAGCATGACCCTGTATCTTAGTTACTTATAAAATAGGAACGGTGTGACCAATATATCTTTAAATTGCCCAAATGACAGAACTAACATTTTCCACATAAAACTCAGAATACACGATAGTGGCGCTTCAATCAGCTGTAGATAAATTGGCCGTCAAGTTTCGTCCATCGGAAATTCAGGCCTCGTAAGTGGGTTAATAGTGGCTATCTGTGGCCTTAGTACAAGAACCTGCGAAAAAGTTATCATTACGTAAACGATAGCAAATGTATGAAAAATTTAGTTTCCGTTCACGTCCAGCGTGCTCCATCGTAGACCGCATCATCGCTTAACATCGGGCGAGTTGGCGACCAAACGCAAGCATATTTATGCATTAAAAAAAAAGTCCGATAGAGGCGTTGTTCAATTTTTCATTAATTTTGCTATCGTTTACGTAACGATAACTTTTCGCAAGTGCTCGTACTAAAGGCCACTGAATTGGTGTAGATTCGTGAAGGAAGTGAGAAACTCGAGGTCTACGGTGAGAAGTACCTCAGTACTTTTATCCGATTTCCCCAAAGGAAGGGCATATGTTTTTCGGGTGTATGTACATTGTTTCTCTATTTCTATCTGAACTTCTGTAGACTAGACTGGTTCATAGGTTTCTAGACGTCGTTGAATTCGGCTTCATGATCGGAGTTAGATTTTTACAGTCGGTCAACAGTTTTCGGTATATACCTACTAAATAATTGATTGATGTAGGGCCAAGGATCGAATCAGGTGTCGTCAAATTGTAAAGCGCACATGCTATCGTTTAGCCACCATCGCTCATGCATCAGTGTTATGATATAACTCTTTTACAAAGCTTTGCTGCGGTACAATGCTTTGCCATTTTAACCAACCGATAGATAGGCGTGAAGCAGTTAGTATTCCTAGTGAAATTTACAGATCCTGACGATGTTCAACAGGTAATAAATATCTAGTAAGAAGAGTCCTACAGAGAAATAAGATAACATCAGACAATAAAATAAGAAAATAGGAAGTAGTTAGGCTAGGCAGGAAGAATACAGAAATATTTTTATCGTGTTTGGAAAAACGGTTAACGCCTGACAGATTCATTACAGCAAGGATTAAGATTACAGTAGGCAATGTGCTATGATGAATTTATCAGGCGTCAGTGAACTTAATAATGAATCTAAACTAGTTTTGCTCTCATAACGACTCATAACGTTGAGTATACGACAAAGGCTATTAGTAGTAAAACTACACTGAGCTGTTATTCTATATCTCACATAAGATTCCTTGTCATAAACGAACACGAACGAACGTGTCGTTGTCGTGTTACGAACTTCGTAACACTTCGAAAAACTATACTTGTATTTATTGTATTTTTTGATCGAAGTCGTAACATAATAATTTAGTTTAAAAAAATGACTCCATGCCCCAGTCTCTATGCTACTTAGGCCACATACCACGTTATCTGCGTGGATTCAAATCCAACTGCCGGTGATGGAAAACATCTTGAAGAAACCATAACATGGTGGCGGCACTTTTTTTAATTGGCTGGCTATACTCATCAACTGTTGCGAAGCACCTAGCACTATGTTCCGGCAACCTTGGTTAAGAGCCAGTTTCTATTCCAGGATAGATAATATGTGTTTACTATCTTCGACCATACGGTGAGTTGCGGTAAAAGGCGAGTGCCTAGTTCGTTAACCATAAAAAAATCCATAAAAATAATTTTCATGCAAAAATGCCCCGACAAAAATACTATGTACACACCAAAATATGCACACTAATACCAGAACATATCTATAGCTGAAGTATACCTTATCATCATCAGCCAGAAGACGTACACTGCTATGAACATAGGCATTCCCACTGAACGACATCCTGCCATCTGCATCCACTGGATGCCCGCGACTCTCACAATGTCGTCGGTTCATCTAGTGGGAGGCCTACCTACGCTGTCTTCCGGTTCCTGCTCTTTAATCAAGAACCTTTCTTCCCCATCGATTATCAGTTCTTCGAGCGATGTAGCCTGCCCATTGCCACTTCAACTATGTCGGTGACTCTGGTTCTTTGGTGAATATCCGCGTTCCGGATTCTATCGTGCAAAGTAACTCGCGAAGTATACTTACAAGTATCATCATCAGCCATAAGACGTCCACTGCTGAACATAGACCTCCCCCTTACTTACATACTTGAGTTTAAATAATAATAACAACCAACGTGCCAGGCCTAGAAATTAGGCGCTATTCAATTTTATTATACTATGTTAGTCCAACAATAATGTTTTTGATGGACATTTTTGATGTACGTTACGTAATTCTGATGTGACATTAATTATTCCCCTTTATAGTTTGCTGACGCATGCGCGGGAGCCCTCCTCCTTCCATCCAGTGTACTGCACACTCAAATCAATCCATTGTCGCACACAACACGCTCAATTATTGGATAATAGTAATCATAATTACCGTATTACACCAGGGACTTAATATCCCTGATCAGTGAAGTGAAGTGAAGTGATGGAGGCTGGTGGTGATTTTGAGTGAAGCGAGCACGACGATATCGATTGAGACACGGTGTAGCGCTCCCACGGGGTTCTACCAAAAAGTGAATAAGAGGTGCCTTTGTTACAATACCTAAGAAAACTCCTGATTTTTGTTGTCTAAGTTTGTGACATGAGTGTCATAAAATGAATTTTATTTGCATGCCTCATTGAGGAAAACATATTTAGAATACAAGATACAATACTATTGTTACGAATTGAATAGAAGTACCTATACACACACACTGTTTACAATGTAATGATGTAACAAAAAAAAAAGTTTAGGTACTTATTTTGTAACAGCCCGAATCTGAAATCATATTCAATTTATTAATTACTAGTCGACCGCCCCGGCTTCGCACGGGTGTAAGCTCGGCCTTCGGCCTCGCTACTATGACCCGCTCCAGGAACACAAAATTTCATCAAAATCGTTTTTAGAGTACGATAGATCACGCTGGCCTAGAAAAAAACGATTCACTCTTAACTTGAAAACACCCAGATTATAACTATCGGGGAACCATTCAGGCAGCGCATTCCAAAGACTAGCAGTTCGCACAATAAAAGTGGAATCAAAGCGCTTCGTACGGGTTTTCGGAATGTCAACCATAGAGCGGTGTCGATTTTTCGTGCCAGCTCTGGCAGTCCGATAGAAAAAACAAGTAGGAGGGAATTGGAAGAAATGGGAATTATCAGGCGTTTGCAGAACTAGTAAGAATATATCATTGTGTGCAATACGTGTCGGATGCTCTTTAAATACTGGAAATTCTGAATATTCTGATTTTGTAAGCTGAACTGCTTTGCGGCTTATTATGTCAGTCCAATCAGTTACAATTAGGTATTTGCCGTAATAGGTACATTATATCAATGCATTTACCCTATTACCTACCTCGCAGTAGTTTATTATAGCCAACGTGACACACCTGACTCGTACGTTAGTCTTTATATGCTCAGTAGCCGCCAAGGCTTGTATAGTAGGTACTTTTCACATACATTACGTTGATATTCAGGTAGAAATTTATAGAAATATGTTAAGGTTTATTCTTCGATCATCAAACACTGAAGGTTGGTCAAAAAAGGTGAAGGTCAAAAATTATATACCTTACCTACCTATAATCTAAGAAGACAACGTTTAAAAATAATTATCAATATAAAAAAAACGACTTCAAAAAAATTTCAGAACTGGACCAAATTGAAATGATACCACACGGGAAGCACCGGCTTTCAAATAATAAAAGAATCATCAAAATCGGTTCACCCAGTCGAAAGTACTGAGGTAACAAAAAAACAGTCGAATTGAGTCATCATCATCATTGCCAGTAGACGTCCACTGCTGAACATAGGCCTCCCCCTTTAACCTCCACACTGAACGACATCCTGCCATCTACATACACTGAAATGAATCCACTGGATGTCGAATTGAGTACCTCCTCCTTTTTGGAAGTCGGTTAATAACAAAGCACAGTAAAGGTGGCGCAAAGATCATTCCACCGAGATCCCTGCGAACTTGTTGGCAGATTCGTGCAGGGTCTCTAGACTAAAACACTTTACGTGAGTACTTACTTTTAACGTTGTTGTATGAATGTTTACAGGCACGATGCAGGTGGAAGTCCCACCGTGGGTGACGCAGTGGCTGTCAGCGGCCGAGTGGCGCAGGCGCCAGCGGGAGCGAGACAGGCGCGTGCCGGGCCTCACGCTGTTTGCATACGGACCCTACGGACGCAACCCGGCCAACCCTGTACAACCCATATTCAGGTATCGTTCGCGCAAAACTTTATGAGCCCTCTGAAGTTAGGCGCGAGGCCTCCCCGACGCCCTGTAGAGTCCCTCGGATACCTATAATATGCGTACTGCGCAGCCACTGGGCCTAACTTCAGAGCGCTCATAAAGTTTTGCGCGAACGATACTACCCACTACCCAGCTACCCACCTCGGTCCGGGATTCACAAGGGCGACGGCAGGTGTGAAACCTACACAAGGTTACGCATACACCCTGTACTAAGCCGAAAGGAGGTTATTGTACTCGTCTATTTTTACAACTTTTACTATGGGACCAATCAGGAAATCACAAAAAAAAAAAAAAACGTACTGTTTGTACGTTATATGCTGGGGCCCGATTTACGAATCGCTCGTATGATTTCGCATGAATCTATCATGCTAAATGAAAAAAAAAACTATTGATAGATAGCAAATTTGAATGTTTCAAACCACTCGTTGGAATTTCGATAGAAAGTCAGTCATTTCGCATGCTTTCGCATATTTTCGAGCGAAATATCATATAATATGAACGACTCAAAATTCGAGCCCCTGATAATCTAGGCATACAGCCCCAACGGATACGACCCCGAAACCTGTATTTATAGGAAATACCTACTACCTACTCACTCCAACACAGGGAAGACGTGGTTTTCGGCAGCCGAAAGGCAACGGTGGTCGTGGAAGCGAGACCGCACGTATGCCTGGCCTACCTCTCTATGCATACCTACTAATCCTATATGGACCAACCTGCCTAAGCCATTATTCAGGTACTGCATACTACTACCCATTCTACCCCAGAGTTCATACAATCTGTGCCCATGTGGGTAGTTTTTATTCTCATTAACATGACTGCCATTAAGAACTGGAGTCAACATGGGACTCTTCAAAAGGCGAGTTAATAGATTCTTAAAGGATCTGCAACGTAGTTGTGATGCAATTATCCATATGTGACAGTTACTGTTTACCATCCGGTAGCCCGTCTGCTGTTTTCACATTTTATTCGGACTTTTTACTTTTTACTTTGGAAACGACATTCCAACCAACTACTAAAGTGTGGTCAAACATTAGAATAAATTGCCTACCTATGTATACAGTCATTTATTTTTAAGCGGGGGAGAGTGTTGTATCTATCTATTCTCACCTACTTATGACAGATGACAGCTCTGTCCCCTGCCCCTAGTTAGTGTGTGTTTACCGTTGGGAAATAAACAACGTACAAAAAGTAATCCGTTGTATTAATTAATTACATTCAGGATATACATAGACAAAGCATTCGGGATATAGGAAGCTACAACAAAAACCATGTCAAACGAAGCGCCTGCTGCCCTGCGTTTGCAGAACAAATATAACCGAGTTAACTAAACAAAACCTAACAACTACTTAGTCTACTACTACAATAACAGTTGAATCAAGTACCTATAAAATAAATTGTTGAGGGCATAAGGATAAACCACATAACTAATAATAAAAATAACTTGGTATGCAATTACATTTCCAGAATTGGCGGATTTCCAGAGCAGCGTGAGGGCGTGCTCGGGCCGCGGTTCGGCGTGGGCGCAGGAGCGGGGGGGAACACGGCGGGGGGATGGGTGCCACTGCACTACCCTCTCGACCCCTTCCTAGCGCACAACCCTAATGACCTCTCACACCTTCCGGTATGAACATTTAGTGCCTATATAATTACATTGAATCTTTACAACTTATTAATTAAAAAGATTAGAAAATTTTCTAATTGATAAACATTATAAAAACAGACAGGTGGCTCCATACATAAATTGTCATCATAATGTGCAATAAATGATTTGACTTTCACCTTTGACTTTGATAACGTTTGTTCTCTTTAACCCCATTTAACTCTTCAACTCACAGCTGTTCAAATTTAAACAAACAAATTTTCTCAAACATCTTATCATTCTCAATCGTGGAAGTACGAGAACGAGTGCCAATAGAACAAGAGCTCAATTTAAACTTTTAGTTTACCTGCGTATTATCAGTGTCTTTCACATGCTATCTGGATTATTCCGGAAATTTTCGAAGGCTGCGCGCCTTCGAAACCATGAACCATGGGGCATGCCTTTGTAAGTTATCTGGTTAACGGCATGTCTCACTGAGAATGTATTTCAGGGGTTCAATGTTGTGTTTTTAGGTAAACATGCACGGTACGCGTCCCCAGCGCGTGAATGTCGAGTGGCTCACCCCACCCACCCCGGACACCCCGCGCACGCCGTCCTTGGGAGGTGAAGGTGGGATGCTGTCGGGGCGCGCGGCGCTGCGAGCCTGGGTGTTCGGTTCAGCGCTCGTCGTGCTCGTGCTGGTGCTCGTACGCGCCATCGACAAGTGCCTCTCTGTCAACTTGTTCAAATGTAAGCTCTTACTTTTATGTTACTTACCTCTTTTGCAGACCTCCCAGAAGAAGTGTGAATTACAGGGCTAGTAAAATTTCCAGTTCAATTGCGAGACATGAAAATATTTTAACTGTATATATAATATCAGTAAACTTCTCTTGGTAGTGAAATATTTATAGAAGATAAATATGACAACGTAAGTATTTTTCTGTTTCAGCTCGACGGCGTTCTCAAGAGTGGCATACGCCGAACGTTCGCGCTACTAGCCGTAAGTACACAACATTAAAATTGTGCTTATGGCATTTAACCAAAGACAGAGCTGCATTCAAAAATTATTTTCAGACCAGGAGACAGAAATCAGCACCGTGATGATTCAGGACTCAGCAGGTGACGAACCCCGGCAGGCTGACTACAGCGACGTCCTGAGCGTGGACCTGCCCCCACCGTACTCAGAATGTACTGCGGCGTCAGCTGGGGCAAACATCACCCCCGGCACGAACGGACACAAGCTACTTGGCTACGAGGATCCTCCTCCCGCATACTCTGACACTTACGTAGAGTTCTCTAACAAGAATGGCGTTCCTTCAGTACTTATCTACAGCAGGCGACGGACCCCACTTGTAAACAGACGAGATATTTTTGGTTCCGAATCAGACGTCATCGATGACAGACCAACGAGCTCTGAACAGAACGCACAAAATACTAATATAAATTCAACTAACGAAGCTACAGACCTACAAAGAGAAATTTCTGACGAAGCTAGGTATCTAGAAAGTAATGCGAATAACATAAGCGAAATTGAACCTTTGAACGCTAATGATGCAACGCTCCGCTACATTCTAGATGTCGGTTATCTAAATAATACAACAGACTCAGCTAGTGATCTAGTCGCAAGTTCAAATCAAGCCGTCAATTCTGGTCGAGACGAAAACGTTGCTAAAGATGGAGAAATAATGGTGTAAAATAATACAAAACAGAATCCTAGGATCAAGAATTCAGTGGTAAATAATATAAGAATAATAGAGAGAATCTTATACAGCCGAACGATGAAACTGGAGATTCAGAAGAGATTCTGGAATTCTGCTGTTCAGTAATAGCAGTTTGAGAAATTCTAAGAAGTTCTTCAACTAATGAGAAGAAACAAATTGATTATGAAAACTTGGTAATGATAGTCCAAGAAGTTACAAATATTAATGTGGTGAGCAATGTAGGTTTGAATATTTGTATAATTAATTCATACACTGTCGGAGATCACCAATTAGTCATAGATAAGTATAGTCTGTAGGTATTTTTGTATTTAGCCTATTTTGTAGCCACAACAAGGCAGATATTTCTTGTTTAAGGTTGTGCTTTCGAAAATTTATAAAATTTAAATAAGAAAGTAGGCAGATGCTACCGCAATGAACTCTTTAGAAACAATTTTATAGAATTTTAGATCTTAGTCATTTCTTCTACGTTGCTTTATTCACCTTGAAAATATATAAGAAATCATTTATTAGTTTTGGAACTTAATAATTAAACATTATTTATTATAAATTAGTAGGTATTATGCATCGGTAGAATTGTACATTTTGTCTGTAAGTATTCTAATTTCACTCTTGCAAATTCCAAAGAAGTACATTTTTATTAAATTTTAAATGTGTTTTATTCAAAGATAACATAAATAAAAGTTCTATACCTTAATTTAAAAATTACTTTACTTAGTGTAAAGTTGATATAAATATACATAGTTATGTCCTAATTAAGTAATCTTATTAATATTGATCATTTTATAATACTATTTTATCTTATGTTACGTTTAATTCTTTAATAGACTAAAAATATAAATGCAATTTGAGCCGAGTATACACTTTCAATAAAATATTCAAGCTATTGTCGAAACAAGCTTCGTCTCTTGATTAGTCAATACTCGTACAATCATTCGTAAGTGATTATTATCTTACCCGAACTTCGTAAAAATACAGTTTTGGTATGAAATACAATACTTACCCTACAATAGTATTATTACATTAAATAGATATAAATACAGTCTTGTCACAACGTCATCGCACACACAATTCATGCTTAGCACCAAATTAGTTATCTACTTTGCAATAACTGTTGGATCTCAAAACAGACAAAGTTATATTCACTATAGTGCAAAAATTAAAAGAAGCACCATTTTCACGTCGGTGAAAGCTATCGTCACGATGGATCTATAAAACTGATGTTAGCAAATTCACTTTACTACAATTTACATTAAATAAATTCAAAAATTATATAAATTTAACTTTTCAGTGCTGTCTAACAATAAACTATTTATCAATGGTCAATTATTAGAGAAATATAATTGTTCTAATGTTCTTTTCTTCTCAATAACGGTAAGATAGATTGCCAGGTTATGTGGACGATATTGTATTAGTCGATGGAGGGAAAACCTTACAGTTCATTGTTCTGGCGGCGGCGCACATAGCGCGCGAAGTAGTCGGGTCGCCAGCACTTGCACGAGCCTGGCACCAGGAACCAGTCATAGTACAGGCGCACCTGGAATACAATCAGTCCATGCTTAGTGACCTTCTGTAGGTATTGTTAATACACACTTCTTAGCATGTTGTTATTCATGACAATATACAGAGGCATTCAGAAGAGTTTTGTTTAGGTTCTAGAAGGCTTCTATTGTCGTAAATCATCACAACCATCCAAACTCGGTAGTACTCAGTTATATATGCCACTTGTCCATTGAAGAACTGAATAGTCTGATCCATTCAATGATATTTCAGAAAATACAAATTATTTTAGTTACTATTTTAAATGCTATAGACAATACAAACATTTTACGACCAGCAGAATTGGAAGCAATCTAGGTAAACGCCTCCAGCACTAAGCTACGGTCGCTTTATGGTATTTGAGTTACAATATGTTGGTACCATGCTACGACCACTGAATAAATAATACCTATATTTGTTTGAAGCTATCATTATAAAAATAGGTTAGCACAGGTTTAATTATAATCAGCAGCATCAGCATTTCAGCATTGATATAACTCAATATCAAATAGAACTAAAATAGAATGTATAGCCTGCATAAGGTGGTTTGTACTATTCGTAGCAAAAGGAAGCATAACAACGCACTCTTACTTCACTAGGCTAACGTCAAATAGCGCGAGCGGGACGTAATCAAATGTCGTCATGGTAGGTACCTGGAAGCAGCCGAGGTCGTCGTGTCCGTCGCAGTGCGGCGGCTTCTCCGTGCTTGGCTCGGGCTCCGCCCCGCCGCTGCCGCGGTTCTGGAGATATTGCTGGTACTCCTGCACAACACAAGAACAAAAATGTGAATTGAACTTTGTAAAAGACTATATGCCTGAGAGACAAGTACCTAAATATAGATATGAAGGCTGATGGAGTGTAGCGGAGTAAACCCGTTGTTTAGGCGCCAAAAAGGAATAACCATGTCAACATTTTGCTAAACTTGTATATTTTCGAGTTAATATCTATGTAATAATGGTGGTTCATTAACCGACGAAAAGGAGGAGATTCTCAATTTGACAAATTTATTATATTTTTTGATGTTTGTTACCTCATAACTTTCGACTGAGTGAACCGATTTTGATGAGTCTTTTTTTATTTGAAAGCTGGTGCTTCCTGTGTGGTCTAGTTCTGAAATTTTTATGAAGTTGGTTTTTTATATTGATAATTATTATTTATTAAGTGTTCGTGAACGTACTTGAGTACCTCCATAAATGTCCTTAGTAAAGTCAAGTCTCCACCACTTTACTGCGGTATGAGTTGGATTTGACCGTGACTTTGCTTGACTCTGACTGTGACTTGTTTGGCGATTTATGTTTGTAAGTAATGTCAGCATTTTAGATGATTCTGCTACTGGTACCGCTAATAGATGTCGATGTCATGCAGCGGTCAAGTTCGCCGCAGAAGTAGCTAGGCGAGTGAGTAGGTACATACCTGTATGTTATGCTCGGTGGCGGGGTAGTGCAGCTCAGCAACCAGCAGTGACACCCAGCGTGGAGAGCTCAGGCAACCACCTTCTAGGTAGTGGCAGCGTGACTGCATGCATCTGAAATACAATGCAATCATACTTATATATAAATTTCCAAAAAAAAAAAATACATCAATCATAAGACTGCACGTCAGAAGTGAAAACTTAAGTAGTAATTCACCTATTCTACAAGAGATGGCGCTGTTATAAAATACACGGTACAGTGTATTGTGTATTCTGTGACAGCGTGACAATGACGCGATTTCCATGATTTATGCGCAACGCGCCTAAAGAAGTTTTCACTTCAAAAACACTTACTATATCCATTAAATTCCAAATTACTCAGTGCAGTTGGAGATTACTCCAGTCAAGTCATGTTTTATATTGTGATGTGCCCGGGAAGCACGCATTACTATCGATATATTATTTACCTATTGCTAAAAAAGCTTGTAGCTTCCACGGCATTATTATCGTTGTTTTTTTATCAGACGCGAGAATTTACTTCCATAATTAAATTATGGGTACAACAACCTTGTTTCGGTTTAGTACCACCGTTCCGTGTAACCCCTGCATACATATAGTGATCTAGTCTAGTTTTACTCAGTATTTATTTAATGTGGTAATATTATATAAATTGATGGCAAGATACAAACATTAGTACATTATAAATACAAAGTGTACTGATTTTAACTAAGTATCACGGTCATTCACTACAGTTACATGATTATTAATGGGATATTTACCGTGATAAAGTTGTGAATGGAGCTCCCTATATTTGGGCGCAGTTACATGCACCATATTCACAGGAAGACTAATAAATGATGTCATCCACAACCTTATCCTAGCAAATATCCAGATAACTATAGATCAGGGTGTTCCCCACCACAGAAAAGATTTTTTTGTTGTTTAAATTAGAACGGCTGTCAGGCATTTTTGTAAGAAATTTGTTGTAGCCAGTTGCACCCATATAAACGAAACGTCAGTTATTCGAAATCAGTTAGCAACTGTGACGCAGAGTTCGACGCGTTGATCTAAATAAGAATGTTCAATCCTATTACCTGGCGACAGATATTCCTTCTCATTTCCGTTCTATTTACTTCTCTTTTCTGCGGTCCCCACACACCCCATACTTACACTCAACTTTTTTTAAACAGTGTGTGAGTGTACCTGGTGACTTCGACGGTCTGCGTGAAGTACCCCTCGTAGGGTATCTGCACCACGTAACGCCACACGCCCTGGTAGTTGCGTGCAAACACTGGCGTCGCGTACTCCACGCGCGCGGGGCATGGCGTGGGTGGACCCTAGACACACAATGTTACACACTTCATAAATCACATGCCACACTCATCAACAGGTTTCCCTGTCTCGGAAATGCTTTTTCCTATTATTTTTTTATATATTTTTTACCTATCAGCTTTCATCTCCAGGGAATCGAAGGCAATCAGTTTCGTATACAGTGGCCTTTTTACAAGCACTTGCGTAAAAGTTATCATTACGTTAACGATAGCAAAATTTATGAAAAACTGAACAGCACTCCTGTCGGACGTGATCTATGAATGAATTTTTGATATATTTTGCTATCGTTTACGTAACGATAACTTTTTCGCACGTGCTCGTACTATGGCTACAGATTATGATAGTGGATCCCTCATTCAACTCTATGGAATAAGTTGGTCGCTCTGTAGATTTTTAATACAGGTGAGCATGGGCGTAGGCACGTTGTACCCTGCTTATAAAAATTGTGTTATCTACTCTTTGATCAAAAAATACATTTCTACCCTCAACTTTTCTAGAAAAGATTAATCTACCCACCTCGTATCTGTGTTGTGGGTTATGAATGGGTGCGACGCCGCCGCCGGCTCCGTGGCCAGGGTCCTCACGGCGCTCCACGCTGGCCGGCTCGCTAGCACCGTTAAACGCGCGATACAGCATGCAGAAACTGGAAACAATCACACAAAATAAAGAGCTAACCACAAAATAAAAAAATATTTATTCCCTTATCATTTCTGTGGGGCTGACTCCACGCTGATTCAAACAATGATTACTTGCTACACACCACGGATTGGCATTCTTCGTAAGTCATGAAATTTAAGAAATTTAAGATAAGTAGACATAAAACAGTTAGGCAGTACCCCTGTGATAATGTTAGGAATAGGTCACGGGCCTGGCCAAAGGCACCAGTAGGTACAGGCCAAGATAAAAAGGTTCGACAAAATCTTGGCGCGGTGCCCACTGCGCATACTAGCCCTGCTGGCATACTGAGGCTTTAGTGTAGTGTATGTGTTGAGAAATGTTTGTCTGACAGTAAAATTCGGAAGACGAGACGAGACTCATCTCGAGACTTGACGGCTTTAGCCTGCACAGTAATGAGTGAAAGACACAAAAAAATTACTTTGACATTTGACATAATTGTGACATCAAAAACTTTTTCGGTTTTTGGCGCCAACTTAAAAAACATATCGCATCAATGTATTATTTGCATAGTCTTGTGTATTTTTATGTGTTAATGTGGGATTATTATTTCATAAGTGTTTATGAACGTGCTTGATTTTGGTTAAGTGATTTAATGAGGTGAAACATGTTGAAACATTTCAATAGTTGACAATGTCAAATAGGCAAATACACAAAACGTGCGATGCCAAAATCCTCTCGTACATGAGAAAAGAAAACAGAACGTTTTTTATATTTTCTTTCTCGGTTCTTAGGGTTTGTTTTGAGGTTAGGTTAGAATTTGTGAAATCGAAAAATATAAATGTTTTTAATACATTTGTTTAAACTAAAATGTCTGCAGCGTTAGTGAGACAAGCTCTCGAGTTCGTGGATCCCGACGGTGAGCGTCACTCGATGGTTTCCTTCATAGTTGTTATGTAAAGATAGTAAAATGTAAACAAAACGATTGTATTTCAGAGAGCAAGTGCAGTAACAAGAGGAAACGTGGCACTGGTGGGCGCTCTAGGGGCGCTACAGGTCAAGGTATAAATTATAATAATAATTAATAACAAGACATTGCGTCATTCATTTTATGGGTTCCGACAGGCGGTGAGTGGAATCGCACTGCGCAACTGTGATGTTTAGCGTAAGTTTTGCTCAATTAACGCAATATTTGTTAGTGTAACCACCTTAGATAGCCGAGTCAAGCGTTCGTTTATTTGCTAAGTACAGCAAGCATGGATTAAATAAACTATCCAACCAAATTTTTTATTACTTAAATGTTTTGTTGTAGTACATATTGATTGCCAAACCTCGTAACCTTTTAAACTAATAACTTCGACTACAAGCTGTGGTCGGTGATTACTACTAAGGCCCCTCTTAGGGCTGTCATCACTAAAATTGCCGACACTGACCAAAATTATAAAACTCTAGATTTTAAATTGTTATTATTTTTAATGAAACGAATATTTCCGCGCCGTGTCTCATCTTGTAAGGATATTTTGGGGGTCTCCAAGACATGTCCTGAAGTAACGTCAGCCTGAGAAGGTATCCCGGGGCCCCGATGCCGTGGGCAGCGGGTGTGGGCCCACAACTTCCTGAGCTTACGCTAGCAGACGCGCAGGGCTTTTAGGTACGGAGGGAGTTCTTCACACCAAGCAGTATGTGGCACTCCAGTGGTAGAGGCTTCATTGGCGGGGCCTTTATAGCTTCGAGATGACCACATCGCCCAGTATAAAGAGGACAAGACCAATCTGTACAACCTCACTTGGAAGGACAGTTCAAGCTACACCCGGTCCCACCAGAGACCAACTGATGTTGATGATCGCCATTTTCCTTGATATCAAGAAGGCCATCGACTTGGTTTGGCCGAGTGCACAGCCTTACGTGTGAGCATCCATGTTTCAGCACTATGCATCATGTTTGCAGGACATTGATTGAAAAGGCTTGTTTTCAGACACTGAGATATGGCATAACTTTAGGATTTGTTACTACATATCATCATACACACACACACACATTTTCAGTAACAATTACTTTTTCAGAACTAGCTGTACACAACGAGCCAGAATCTAGTGACAAGAGAAAAAATAAGAAGAGAAGTGGTGAAAGGGACTCCAAAGAGACACAGGAAGTTATCTCGAAGCTGTTAAAGCTGTCTGAAACAACTGTTGACAAGGATATATCTCAAAAAGTTAGTATTTGTTGAAGTCTTACCCTAAAATGAACAATCGCTCGCAGAACTGACAACTGATGGGGAAAAAAGGTTCTTGAGTAGAGACCACAAACCGGAAAACACAGCGTAGGTAGGCCTCCCACTTATTTTTTTTATTTTTATTTATTTAATACCAAAAATTTACAATATTTTACATCATAAGTTGCCTTAAAACCTAATTAAGGTTTGACTAGACAACTAGTTCTCTCCATTTACAAATTTATATACCTAGTCTAATTAACGCACTCAAACAATATTATTACAAAATACAAACACATCGTACGAACGGCCTACGAACAGCCGTAGTAGGCATTTACCACGTACGTCTCGGAACTACTTCACTAGATGTACCGATGACATCATGAGAGTCGCGGGCATCTAGTGGATGCAGATGGCCAGATGGTCGTTCAGTGTGAAGGTCTTGGGGTAGGCCTATATTCAGCCGTGGTAGTCTTCTAGCCGATGATGATGATGACTCAGATCTAATGTTTATCCATCAACACCATTATTTGTGATCGCTGTACTATAATAGTATAGTTATGATAAGAGATATTGTATGTTGATAACAGCATCATAAATTCTTTAAACATGACGTCACACACAATTTAGGTAAAGCTTTTTATTTATTTCCAGATTGTGCAGCGAGCAGTCTCCGGCAAACCTGTGTTTGATATAATCGAGGTCAAGAAAGACGTACAAAAATCGATACTTTTCCCAGACGACGACCCTCCGAAAAAGAAGAAATATAAGAAAAGAAACTAATTTTGAGGGTAGATTGAAAGCCTTTTTGCATGGAATTGTTACTATACATACATAAAAGAATTGAGATATTGGTGTGAAAATTGAATATGTAAAAGTGCTTGTAGATAATTCTAAACCCTATGCTGAAAGAATAATGTGTTTGGTGTGAAGAAATACAAATATATGGACATACTCAACTATTGGAAATTTCTTCTGATATTTGTGAACTCTAAAACATAGTGAAATAAGGTGGATTTTGATGCATCAGATTGCATCTTATCTCTATTACAGAAGAATAAAGTATATTGCCGTGAAAAAGGAATTGGAGAAAGAGCCTTTTGGATAAGCAAAGCAATAAGGTGTACATTGTCGTGAAATTCTATGGATGTGGCTGACTCGGTTGTAGGAAAAGTAGTTTTGGTATCGACGGCTACTTTGTTCCTGGTGTTGGCATTTTGGGTCAATACTTATCCATTTGTAGATGAAGGTGAGTCACATTTATGAGAAAATGATCTTTAAATTGGACACTGATACCTAGGCATGTGCAAAATAAATTGTGTAGTTGCCATCTACATCCACTGGATGCCCGTGACTCTCACAATGTCGTCGGTCCATCTAGTGGGAGGCCTACCTACGCTGCGTCTTCCGGTTCGTGGTCTCCACTCAAGAACCTTTCTTCCCCATCAGTTATCAGTTCTTCGAGCGATGTGGCCTGCCTATTGCAAAGCCTGCCTTCAACTTGCAAAGTTTAATAGCATGTCGGTGACTCTGGTTCTTTGGTGAATACGTTACGGATTCTATCGCACAAAGAAACTCCGAGCATAGCTCTCTCCATTGCCCGTTGACTCCATTGATTTTGAGTTTTTCCAAAAGGCCAACAGTTTAGGACCACCTTTCAGTCTAAAACCTCACCACGTATTGATAGGGGGTAGGGTAAATTTTTTTTTGTTTTTGTGTTTCCTTGCTATCTGCAATCAATAGGATACAAAAATTGGCTGCCAATCTCTCCAGCAACGGCCAAGTTCAAATTATGAAGACATTGTAAAAAAATTGTCTATTATTGTTGTTATGTTTTTGTTCATAAAATATGTTTCAATTCCAGATTCATTAATACACGGGTACATTCCTGACCCGAGCTGGTTCCTGCTTGCGTGTGCATGCTGGGGGCTTGCCTTCGTCGGTGGACTGATGGCATTCTCGATCTACCACCTGTACCCGTACCTGTGACGTCACTACATCCGTCCACCCATCTTATGAAGCACACGCAACGGTGACGTCACACGTGACATCACCACGCAGCTGTCACGTCACACGTGTCATCACCACGCAGCTGTCACGTGACACGTGACATCACCAAGCAGCTGTCACGTCCACACGTGACATCACCACGCAGTTGTCAAGTTACTAATCACGCACTCAGTGACGTCTCGTATCTTCGTCTCGTTAGTCTCCCTGCGCTTGGCTGGACTTGTGAGAGTGTCAAAGCTTGTGAGAGTGCCTGCACTTGTGAATAGACTTGTGAGATCCTTGAACATGGCCCAATCTGTGGATACAGCGACGAGAAGCGAATGGATCGTAATAGGCATCTCAGGTAAGTTTTTGAAGTGAAAACTTTTTTAGGCGCGTTGAGTACTTTTTGGGTGACCAAAAATCATGGAACTCGCGACATCGTTATGCTGTACCGTGTATTTTTAAACAGCGCCATCTCTCGTAAAATAGGTGAATAACTATTTACTTAAGTTTTCACTTTCTGTCTTGCAGTCCTATAACTTTTTTATTATTTATTTACACGCTATACAAACAAAAGATACAATACCTTAACTTATATATTTCACCTTAACCATAACAAAGAATAGCAACACTAAATACAAGAACACTCCGAACAGATGACAGATTGGCGGAACTGGAACACGCATTAGAAGATATAAACTGGGACATTATTGGTCTAAGCGAAACACGACGACTAGGTGAAGAAGTGAGAGAATATAAAGATTATATCTTCTACTATAAAGGAGAAACTAAGGGATTACATGGTGTAGGCTTTATGGTCAAAAAATATCTAAAAGAGTCTATCATACAATTTAGAAGTAAATCGGAAAGAATTTCCATCCTAGATTTGACACTTCAAAACGGAAAAGAACCATGGTCTATAATACAAATATATGCGCCCACAGAGCAAGCGACCGAAGAGGAGAAGAACTTATTCTATACGGCATTGCAAGAAACTGTTGAGGAAACCAACAAAAACAAGATCGTGATGGGAGATTTTAACAGTCAAATAGGTAGCCAACAAGATGGAGAAACTAACTCTATTGGTCTCCATAGTAAAGGTAAGCGCAATAAGAATGGACAAAAACTTGTTGACCTGGCTCTCGAATGCAATTTAAGAATAATGAACACATATTACAAGAAAGGTATCAATAGAAAATGGACATGGATCTCACCCGATGGGAGATACAAAAATGAAATAGACTTCATCTTAACTAACACCCCGAGTTTCTTTAACGATGTTGGCACAGTGAATCAACTTAACTTTAGTACGAACCACAGAATGGTTAGAGCCACTTTAGAAATTACAAACAAAAGAAGAACAAGAAAACACATAAAAAACACAACAGATCAATTACATACACCAATCCCAGACAACATTTGTAACAAAGTTAAAGGACAAATAGAAAAAATTGAAATAAATGATTCGGTTCAAGAAAAATATAACAAACTTGAAAAAATTTTAACAAACTTAAGAACTGAATTGACCTACATAAGAAATAAAAACAATAAAGACAAAATAGGGACAGAAGCAAGAATTTTGATACAAGAAAGAAAAGAAATGTTTAAGGACAGGAAAAAGAACATTAAACAGATAGAAGGATTAAGTAAAAAGATTACAGTAAGCATACGTAACCATAAGAAAGAATCACGTCTCAATAGAATCCAGTCTGAAATTGAAAAAACAGGAGGAATCAAAAGGGCAATGAATAAACTTAAAGACACACACTCTTCATGGATACCGAAAATGAAGGGAAAAAACAAAGAAAACAAGGAATATGTAACTACAAAAAGAAAATTGATCAGCAGTATAGCTACAGACTTTTACAAAAATCTTTACAGTTCATCGGAATTATCTGTAGTAGTAGAAAACTCAAGCAAAGAAGAAAAAATCCCACACATACTAGAAAGTGAAACAAAAAGAGCCATACTATCGCAAAAAAATTACAAAGCTCCTGGTGAAGATAGAATAACCAACGAACTGCTAAAAGGGATACTAGATGTTATACTTCAACCACTAACTAGCCTGTTTAACGAAATCCTTGACAGCGAAATCACTCCGGAGCAATGGACAAAGTCAACCATAATCTTGATTCACAAAAAGGGGGATAAAGACAAAATGGACAACTATAGACCAATAAGTCTAATGACAAACATATACAAACTTTTTTCTAAAATTGTCTTGGGCAGGCTCACTAAACAACTAGATGAAGAACAACCAAGGGAACAGGCAGGCTTCAGAGCTGACTTCTCAACAGTAGACCACATGTATGTTGTTAAACAAATTGTAGAAAAGTATAACGAATACAAGAAACCATACTATATATCCTTTGTCGACTATAATAAGGCGTTTGATTCCTTGTCTCACAACTACATATATAAAGCCTTATCAAACCAAGGAATAGAAAACAAATACATTAGAATTATAAAAAAGATATATAGCAATAGCACAGCAAAAGTACAACTAGAGAAAATTGGAGAAGAATTTAAAATCCAAAAAGGAGTCAGGCAAGGGGATCCTCTGTCCCCCAAACTATTTTCGGCTGTGTTGGAGGAAATCTTCAGAAATCTAGATTGGGAGTGGTTAGGAATAAATATAAATGGATGTAAACTATCCCACTTGAGATTTGCGGACGACCTGGTACTGTTTGCTGAGGATCCTGACATTCTACAAGAAATGCTTAAAGAACTGGCAACAGAGAGCAGGAAAGCAGGTCTCACAATGAACACCTCCAAAACAAAAGTTATGACAAATAGGCATAAACAAAATATTAAAGTGAATAGCCAAGAGATAGAATATGTGGACGAATACGTGTATTTAGGACAAATAATTGCACCAAACTCGCAGATGGATAGAGAACTACAAAGAAGAGTAAGCAACACCTGGGCTCGTTACTGGTCACTAAAAGAAATACTGAAAAATAAGGAAATCCCAATGTCAGCTAAACGTAAAGTGTACAACATGTGTATTCTCCCAATACTAACTTATGGATGCCAAACCTGGAGCCTGACAAAGGCTCACAGCCAAAAACTTAAGGTATGTCAACAAGGGATGGAGAGAAGCATGTTGCACATTAAGCTGAAGGACAAGTGGAGACTGACCAGAATTAGGAAGGCTACAGGAGTGACAGATGTCTCGCGGAAAATCAAGCGTTTAAAATGGAGCTGGATTGGACATGTGGTAAGATCCCCAAAACAAAAATGGACCAAAGAAGTCATGTCTTGGTACCCCAGAGATGGGAAGAGAGCAAGGGGACGACCACAAAGAAGGTGGGAGGACGACCTACCAAAGGGGTGGCGTAGAACAGCAAGGGATAGGAAAGAATGGCGACTTCTAGAGGAGGCCTATGTCCAGGGAGGACAACCTGATAGTGGAAATGGTGCTGGTGATACAGACTGAATATGTATATTTAAGTCAAAAATAAATAAACAAATATATATATTATTATTTATAAGGTGTTAAACATAAAATTATATAATAATACTGTAGAGTTTAATATCAGAGAATAAAGGCTATTTTTATTTTATTTTATTTTATTTATAACAAAGAATAGAGCCAAAAATAGTAAGCCTTGCGAAGCAGTCCTCACTAGGATGACCCGTGTCGAGAACTACTGCAGGCAGGCTATCATCTAAGATGAGATGAATCTTTCATCTAAGCTAGAGATTCCCAAAGTGGTCCAGGTGGGCCCCCACCAGGGGTCCACGGGAGACTCGACGGGGGTCTACGTGTTTGTCGAGTTTTGGGAATATGGTAGAAATGTAGCTGCAGGGGGTCCACCGAAACCAGCTAAATTTTGAAAGTGGTTAATGACAGGCAGATGGCAGGCCACATCGCTTAAAGAACTGATAACCGATGGGGAAGAAAGGTTCTTGAGTGGAGACCACAAACCGGAAGATGCAGCGTAGGTAGGCCTCCCACTAGATGGACTGACGACATCTTGAGAGTCGCGAGCATCCAGTGGATGCAGATAGTAGAATGTCGTTCAGTGTGGAGGTTAAAGGGGGAGGCCTATGTTCAGCAGTGGACGTCCTCTGGCTGAGGATGATGAAAAAATTAAAAAATAATTTGCTTCCAAAAGTTTACGTTTCTGTACAACCCGGTCATAGAACATCCTTCTGGTTGACTACTCATCATCATCATCAACAGCCTATCACGATTCCCACAGCTGGGACACAGGCCTTCTCTCAGAGAGAGAGAGAGGATGGACCCTAATCCACCATGCTGGCCCAGTGCATGTTGGTGAATATCATATGTATTACTTTTCAGGGTCTTGTACATTTTAAGTACTAAATATGTGATTAGTGCAGGACGCGGATCGAACTCGGTGCCGTTAGATTGTGAAGCGCACATGCTACAGCTCGGCCATCGGCTCTACTATTAGTATAGTGCAATGTAAACTGTTTCCCAGGTGTGACGTGCGGTGGTAAGACGTCGCTGGCCAACCGTCTCCTGCAGACCCTGACTCCGGTGTACGTGTTCCACCAGGACCAGTACTTCTACCCGGACGACAGCCCGCATCATGTCAAATGTGAAAACTTGCCGCACAATAACTATGACATATTGTCTGCATTGGGTATGTATTACTTTGATTTTTATCTCTACAGTTGGACAAACTACATAATATAACTTATTATTTACTATACACACAGACAGATTCCTTTCTTACGTATGGTTGTGAAAAAAAAAACAATTACGACAGTGGTCTTCAATTTTTAACCGACTTGCAAAAAGGAGGTGGTTCCCAATTCGTTTTTTTTTATGTTTGTTACCTCATAACTTTCGGCTGGGTAAATCGATTTTCACGATTATTTTATTTGAAAGCTGGTGCTTCCCGTGTGGTCCCATTTCAATTTGGTCCAGTTCTGACTTTTTTATGATGTCGGTTTTTGTTATATTGATAATTATCTTCATAATAGGTATCATACCACTGGCTTTTCGGTGAAAGGAAAACATCCTGGGGAAACCTGGATATGTACGGAGAAGAAATTCAATGGCATATGTGAATCCACGAACCCGCATTTGGGCAAGCGTGGAGGATATGGCCCAATCGACCTTTCGGAGGTAGGCCTAAGTCCAGCAGTGAACTATTAAAAGGCTGATTGCTTAGGCATATGTCTATACATATCACACTAATCACACTTAATATCATATAGGTATATTATGTGAAAGTTTGTATGGATGGATGGATAGATGGATGTTTGTTACACAATCACACAAAAACGGCTGGATGGATTTGGATGAAATTTGAAATATACATTGCTTATGTCCTGGATTAACACATAGGCTACTTTTCATCATCATCATTATCACCGATTTTCATTACCAGCCAGTTGTTTATAAAGTATGATTTTGTTCCAGACATGTCTTCATTCCACCGCGACGTTATATCGACGATGCAGGGCCAGAACAAAGCACATAAGACCAGTGCAGGGACGGACCGCAGGGAGGGCGTGCGGGGGAAGAAGATACTTGTACTAGAGGGGTTCACTGCACTCAATTACAAGCCGATCAACGATCTATGTGACTTAAGGTAACAATACTGGGTAGCAAGGATCTGAATGCAAATTTCCCATTAACCTTATATCTTCTAATCTTTATCTATATATATAAAATTGAACCCATATTTCTCCTGGTCACGCTATAAATGTTTTCTAATACTACTTTTTGTAGTGGTCCGCCTGAGGAAGTACCACACCTTTGCCAGTTATTCAACCGCCAAGCAGTAGTGTGCAAACACTACTGTGTTCCGGATTGAAGGGCAATGTTACCAGCGAAATTACAGGGCACACAGAGATTTGACATCTTATATCTCGGGGTGACGAGCGCAGTGCATTACCATCCAGGGTTTTGAACTGTTGAAGTTCAAAAAAGGTTCTTACATTTAAAAACGTCTGGACTGATTTGGATGAAATTTTGTTTTCTTGGAGCGGGTCACGACCGTGCGAAGCCGGGGCGGGTCGCTAGTATACTTATAAACCTCGTGTCAAAAATCAGTAAGCGCATCACTTGAAAAGGGGTTGCACCAATTTGGCTATTTTTAACCGACTTCCAAAAGAAGAGGTTCTCAATTCGACTGGTTTTCTTTTTATGTTTGTTACCTCAGAACTTTCGACTGGGTGAACCGATTTTGATTATTCTTTTTTTATTTGAAAGCTGGTGCTTCCTGTTTCACTATGGTCTAGTTCTGACATATTTATGAAGTCGGTTTTTTATACTGATAATTATGTTTGCAGATACTACTTCGTCCTAGATTACGGGCAGTGCGTGTCTCGACGTATCCTGCGACTGTACGAGCCGCCAGACATCGACGGGTACTTCGACCAGTGTGTGTGGCCCGAGCACCTCAAGTACAGAGCCGAAGTGAGGACAATACACATTTAATCAAAACATTGCGATCCCCTTTTAACCGCATACCAGTAAAAATATATGTATATCATAATCGATATTTTTCAACCAAATTACACTTCCTTCCGGATGATTAGTTAAAAAAAAAATAACAACTGTATAAAAGAAAAAAAAACATAATTCATAGGACTGCACGTCAGAAGTGAAAAATTAAGCAGTAATTCACCTATTCTACAAGAGATGGCGCTGTTTTAAAATACACGGTACAGCGTGACGATGACGCGCGTTCGATGATTTTTGTTCACTCAAAAAGTGCTCAATGCGCCTAAAGTAGTTTTCACTTCAAAAACTGTTATAATTATACAATCTAAACACAACAAGCGTTTAGCAGATTAAAAAAAAATATACTCGCGTTATTCACTTTAATGACAGAAATAAAATTGTTTTTTTTTATCACTTACAGTTTTAAAAATTCATGTGTCTAGAAATAAGGAATTTACTGGGAATGTATTAATTAATATTTTTTTATTTTATTTTATTTTTAGTCTGATCGGAAAACAAAGAGCTTAAAATTACAAATTATAGTAGGTGGATGGTAGTCACAAACCATAACTAGTTTCCACTTATAAAAAGATGTTATAATAATATTTTTAAAGGAATTTAATGCAATAAGCCAATCAAAGCCACCCCCCCCCCCCCCTTTCTGGTGCTTACGTAGTGTTTTTGTGCTAGTATATTTTTTAAACTTTTTTTATTGTTTTTTTTTTTATATTTTAGATGGAGAAAGACAAGCGTGTACGTTTAGTAGACGGCGCGGCGCCGGGAGCGCTCGACACTGTCATGAACGACATACGAGCGCTACACGGGGCGAGTGGACGGCCCTAGTGTTACTTACACTGTACACGGCCCTCAGTCGTCCTATCATCCCAGCTACAATACGACAAACTCATCTTTGTCAACTTGACCACAAACTTGTCAACTTTGTAACAAGGAAACAAGCAATATTGCTGACGTAACACCATCCGGACCCCCCCCCCCATTTCCTATGTCATCAAAAATAAGCAACGCAAAGACCAACTCCCCCCATCTTTGGGGCTTACGTAATACTTGAATGGTCTAGGATTGACATTATTTAATCTATGGTCATTTTGCTTACAATCTATTTAATTAGGGAATTAATCGATCCTTGATAAGCTACAATCCTGAAAGAGGTTCATTGTACTAGTTTTTAGGGTTCCGTACCCAAACGGTAAAACGGGACCCTATTACTATGACTGCTGTCTGTCCGTCTGTCACCAGGGTGTATCTCATGAACCGTGACAGTTACACAGTTGAAATTTTCACAGATGATGTATTTCTGTTGCTGCTATAACAACAAACGTGGTTTTTTTTTGCTCGATATTGATAACGGCAACAGGTAGACGCTTGAAATATTCACAGAATATTTAGTTATATATTCAGTTTAAAAATAAATAATTATGTAAGGGTCTCCCATACAACAAACGTGTTTTTTTTTGCGGTTTTTTTTTAAGATAATGGTACGGAATTCTTCGTGCGCGAGTCCGACTCGCACTTGGCCGGTTTTATTTTTAGAGGTCAGAATTGATTCATATAAAAAAAGTACATTGACCTTCTTTTAGGTTTGCACTTTATAGAGAATCACACTGTATGAAATAGTTATCTTTTGTACAGGGTAGATGTTAAATAATAGTTAAGAAATGTTAATAAAATCAATTAATTTTGTTGAAATGTTTCACAGATCAGAGCTTATTATTGTAGCTTTTACACTAAAGTAAATAAGGCTGATACATACTATGAATGTTTTCTAAATTACCTCATTAGCAAGCTCTAAGTCGCACAACGAGCTATGGAGAGTGCTATGCTCGGGGTTTCTCTTGAATCGACTCAGAAATGAGATCCGTAGAAGAACTAAAGGGACCGACATAGCCCACCGGATTAGCAAGTTGAAGTGGCAGTGGGCAGGGCACATAGCACGCAGAACAGATGGCTGATGGAGCCGAAAGGTTCTTGCATGGAGACCACGGACCGGTAAGCTCAGAGTAAGACGTCCATCCACAAGATGGACAGACAAGCTAAAAGAGACCGCAGGAAAACGCTGGATGCAGGCCACTTCCAACCGGTCCTTTTGGAAATCGATGGGGGAGGCTTATGTCCAGCAGTGGACGTCCTATGGCTGAAATGATGATGACAACATCCATCAGTTGTAGCCACCATCATTTTACTAAATATTATTATAATAAGATAAATAGAATGTAAAACGGGTTATAATGAAATGGCTGTGCTCTAAGGCCTCACATTTGTATATTTTTTTAAATATAAACAAGTTTATCTCGAAGCATGTTAAATACAATACTCTCCTTTTGATTTGCGTTGTTGGGTAAAAATAAGATACAGTTAGAGTTTTGTCATGTTCATAATAAGATACAGTTAGAGTTTTGTCATGTTCATAATAAGATACAGTTAGAGTTTTGTCAAGTTCATAATAAGATACAGTTGAGAATTTTGTCCATGTTCATAATAAGATACAGTTGACAGTTTTGTCAAGTTCATAATAAGATACAGTTAGAGTTTTGTCAAGTTCATAATAAGATACAGTTGAGAATTTTGTCCATGTTCATAATAAGATACAGTTGAGAGTTTTGTCAAGTTCATAATAAGATACAGTTAGAGTTTTGTCAAGTTCATAATAAGATACAGTTGAGAATTTTGTCCATGTTCATAATAAGATACAGTTGAGAGTTTTGTCCATGTTCATAATAAGCTGTGTTGTGCTTTAATAAGATTTAGTTTTTGATCCGGAAATCGATTGAACGAAACATTATGTAGGTTGGGAAATTTAACACAAATTGTTAACTTAGAATAAAATAAATACATTTGTAATTAAATTACGACAAATATGATTTTGGGTGTTTTTTCTTCAAATTTTTGCCTTATTTGTCAAAAAAGCTAACGAGCCACCTGATGGTGAGTATCAGCTCACGCTAGGGCGGTGCCTGATTAGCCTCGTAGCAAGAGTAACAAATGTTACGGGCCCTGAGCACTAACGCTTTCTGATCGTAAAATGGTATTTATTTATATCGAAGCGTGTAAATATTTTTTTTCAAATGTACAATACTTACAAGTAGCGGCATGAAACTCTAGCGCTGACCGTCATTGCGCAGAAGTAAAAAAATAGGTATCACAGGGGGGCCAGAGGGATGAAGGGTGCGCTTGTGTAGCGCCAGTTGGCCAGCCGGTCGTATTCCGTCCCCCGCCCCGACACGACGCTCCGCGGACTTCTGACTGAACAGTCGCGTTCTAAATTGTATTGTTATTGCCGTTCATTGTTAAGTTTGAGTTCGTTTGTTATTGTTGGTTTTTATATTAGTGTATTTTTAGTAGATAGTGAATATGCCTAGAAGAAATACTGTTTTGAAAAGATAGGCACTAAAAATGGTGTATGTTAAAAGAGAAACCAATGAATTGATTGATTATTTAAAGCAAATAAAAAGTGAGATTGATAAAGCAACAAGTATTTTGCTCATATGTTCTTAAAATTATTTGGTGATATCAATTAAAGTTATAATTGTATTATGTTCATGACTGTACCCATGCGCAGCTATCCCCTCCACATTTCGCTCAGCGCTACACTTACGTGCCGCTACCTATACCACGTAAGAGTTGGTATCAAAATGTTCAACTATTGTATTCAGTCATTAACCTTTAGTTTTTTCGAAATAAATATGTTTTTCGTTAATAATTATTGGTTATCGTTTGGTGATCTGGCAGGAACTAGAGGACCCCTATCGATCGCGGGGCCCTGGGCAAGTGCCCAGTGGGAAAGGGGCCTGCCCGTGTAATATAAATAAAATGTGTCAAAATAACGTCAGTTTCCATAATTAAACTGCCTATTAGATTTGGTTAAGAGGGCTTAGATGGTATTTAGAGTCGTTGAGCACAGACAGTGATACACAGACACGCCTCTCCTGCTAATGACGGTATATGAGCAGTATTTTAAATCGTTAAATATGTGTTATTGGTTTCCTAAATCTAACAGGGTAGTAAGCGTTTTGGCTTCGGGAGTGTTTCCCTTACAGCAGGTATAGTAGTTGTGAAGATGTAGTAGTGTACTCACACGCCCCCCTCGTCGCAGAACTTGCGACTCTCGCGGCCGCTGTCGGCGCTCCGGTGCTCCACCGGCAGCGCGTGCGAGGGCACGCTGTCCGTCTCCGAGCTCTCCACCGACCGCTTACTGCGCTCCTCCAGCCTGCAATCAAATATACGATCAGTGGGCGAACTACGAATTTCGATACGTATCATATCAAATTTCGATCGAAACGAAGTGCGAATATTCGCTAATTAAAATATGGATCAAATTTCGATCGAATATATTCATATTTCGCCCATTGCTGAATAAATAAGATGAACGTAATCCCAACGGAGATACCACCGCAACAAAAAAAAAATTTAGGTCTATGGATACCACAGTGCCTAAAGACAAGCACAGATCTACTAAGACAAGTGTCTTTGACCAGTGTGTGTTGCCAGTGATGACATATTATTATGGTACTGAGGCGTGGTCCTTAACTGTTGGCCTTTTGGAGAAACTCAGAGTCACACAAAGAGCAATGGAGAGAGCTATGCTTGGAGTTTCTTTGCGCGATAAAATCCGGAACGTAGATATTCGACAAAAGAACCAGAGTCACCGACATTGCTATTAAAATGGCAACGGGCAGGACACATCGCTCGAAGAACTGATGACCGATGGGGAAGAAAGGTTCTTGAGTGGAGACCACGAATTGGAAGACGCAGCGTAGTTAGGCCCCCCCACTAGATGCACCGACGACATTGTGAGAATCGTGGGCATCCAGCGGATGCAGATGGCAGGATGTCGTTCAGTGTGGAGGTTAAAGGGAGAGGCCTATGTTCAGCAGTGGACGTCTTCTGGCTGATGATGATGAAACCCAACGGGCCCTTAGGCTCGTATCAGTTTCAGACAGTGTGGTTACAAAGCATCTATTACTACCCTAAGAACTGAATACGCTTATGATTGGAAGCATTTGATTTTGGTACTCAAAGATCTAGAAAGTACTAGCTAGTACTAGTCGGAGATACAAGTTTCCGAGTAGAGAACTACAGGAAAAGGATTATAATGTAGGTGTAGGGTAGGTAGGTACCTGTTGTGTGCGATATGTGGCGGGATGTGTGCGACCCGCGGCACCGTATCGTCCGCCTTCAGCACGGGCAGCGTGCGCGACAGGAACCGCAGGGTGTGGTTACGGAGCAACTCGCTGCAACACAACATCATCATCATCATACTGAGGACTGCAATATCAGTATCAATCACTGTTTTAAACTACCACGGTTGTTCATTACAGTTATGTGATTATTTACGGGATATTTACCGTGGTAAGGTTGTGGAAAGAGCTCGCGATATTTCGGCGCAGTTACATGCACCATGTTTACGGGAAGACAGCGGTAAATATCCAGTAAATAATCATATAACTATCAGTATCAATATCTGCTATATCAGTGGCCTTTGTCTGATTGGCCTTAGTACGAGCACTTGCGAAAAAGTTATCGTTGCGTAAACGATAGCAAAATGTATGAAAAATTGAACAACCCAACGCCTCTATCGGACGTGAAAGGAAACTGGATTTTTCATACATTTGCTATCGTTTACGTAACCATAAATTTTTCGCAAGTTCTCGTACTAAGGCCAATCAGACAAACACGGCAGATTCTGGTAAGATGGCGAAGTGGGCGCGAACGCATCAGGCCGAAATCAGGCTTGATTGCCTTCAGTCGAACTCAACCTGCAGACGATCTTGCTGCCCATTTTTTGCATGTGGATCATTCAATAGTGGTGCTGTTTCGGAAGTTTCTAAGTGTGCGTGAAAAATTGGTTCCTTTAGTGTGCCGTGTTATCAATCAATGACTGTGTACTCACAAGGGGTAGGGTTCCCCGTTTGGGTTCTGTCCCATGGGGTTCCTTGGGATGGTTCCGCGGTTGAGGTCACCGCACAGGTTGGAGGCGGACACGTGCGGGCGCGGGGACTCCGCCTCCGGACAGTCGGCTGCCACTTGCCGGTATGGCGGCGGACGCACCCTGAAATACCACGCAGGAAATGGGTTACATTTAGCCATTAGATTCTAGGTACTCTCTCTGACCAAAAAAATAAAAGAAAAATTGAACATTGAACGCCTCTATCAGACGTGAAAGGAAACTGAAATTTTTATACATTTGCTATCGTTTACGTAACGATAACTTTTTCGCAAGTTCTCGTACTAAAATTCATAACCAAGGTACTAAAACCACAGTTGTTAAAATTTGTAGTGCTTATAGTCGCAATGGCCCACCGGTGGCAGTCAGATTTTACCTAGGCGGTGTGGCGTTAGGCGACTCCATGAACGCGTAGTATCCCTCAGGGTTCTCTTCCGCAGGGTCTGAGCTCTCGGTGGTGGGCGCAGGGGAAGACGCAGCCGCGGGGGGTGGAGCTGTTTGTGGAGACGCGCATCCTGCTAGCAGTGCAAGCGACACCTGGAACGAGGAATGAGATGTTCAGTTTTCATCATCGTTTTCAAACAATTTGAACAGAAGTGTTGTGTAACCATATGCACTGCAATCCTCAAGATTTAAATTAGTCACTTCAAACTATTAAACTATGGACAGGCCTATCCTCGGGGTTTCTCTACGAGATCGAATCGGAAATGAGGAGATCCGTACACGAATAAAAGTTACTGACATAGCCCACCGGATTAGCAAGTTGAAGTGGCAGTGGGCAAGGCACATAGCACGCAGAACAGATGGCAGACGGGGCTGAAAGGTTCTCAAATGGAGACCACGGACCGGTAAGCGCAGCGTAGGACGTCCACCCACAAGACGGACAGACGACCTAAAAGAGACCACTGGAAAACGCTGGATGTAGACCGCTTCCAATCGGTCCTTATCGTAATCGATGGGGGAGGCTTATGTCCAGCAGTGGACGTCTTATGGTGGAAATGATAAAAAGCACTATCAAACCTCAACCCGCCAAAGCATAATTAAAAGTAATTATACATAAATATTATTGACTATTCAAATTCTTTTTTTTTTCTGTTGCTATTTATTGAGTTCATAACTTTTAACTCGAGAGGGAGAGAATGTAATTGTGATTTTGTCAAAAACATTAAGTACATTCTTTACATTAAACTTTGAGCTCAAAGGCTTTTTGAGATTGTGGTGCGCCCTAGGATCGACGTCGTCTCATGAACGGCACTTGACATTACAGACATACCTGCATATATATATCTATAGGTATATATACCTACCTAAGTTAACAACTCCACCCACACTACCATATTATATTATTAGTAATAAAATAATGACATAGAGAAGTGGGCAACTGACCCGAGATACATAATGGGGTCTACGAACGGTGCCACCAATTTTGATAATAGCTTTATTATCTATTGTCAAATTTATTGCTGTTTTTGCTAATAATAATAATATTAGAAAAACTACTAACGTTCTTGACAAAAAGTTTGGAACTTTTGGCTTGAGTTAGCTGTGGCCACCCAACTGTGGCTCACTCACGTCACGACATTCACAGATGATTTGCAGTGACCGGTGACATCAAATGTCACCAATCTGTCATGTCAAGTGACAACGTAAATATTTTTTTCGCCATTGTTAATCGACATGGTTCTCTCGAAGGTGCCAAAACCATGTAACATAATTATAACAAACACTTGCTAGAAATGTTTCTCGCAGCAGTCATGCAACTTGGCGAGTCAGTACTGCGCTTGCCTCGCTGTTAATCAGGGTGGCACTGTAGTCGACACAGTCGTCACACGCAGTTGACATCACAACCTACCCTCATTTCTCCAACTCTTTATTCCGACGAGATTAAGTCCAAATCAGCGTGTTGCGTGGATGGTCATTAGAACTGCTTGGAGTAGTGCAATTTGTGCGCAAGATTGTTTCCGTTATTTTGTCATCAGTGTTGCAAAATGTTAATTTCGCTTTTCTTGCGAAAATTTTGAAAGATAGAAATAAATTTTTCTTTCCTAGTAACCAATCTGGGCGTCTCCAAAATCGTTTTTTTTCCAGGCAAGCGTGCTCTATCGTAGACCGCATCATCGTTTAACATCAGATGGCCAAACGCAAGCATTTAATTTTAAAAAAACAGGTCTTATTTTTTTTCCTACCGGTCCAAATTTTACTATATCAAAATGTAAGTAGGTAACTAGGTAAGAAGGTACCTATTCAATTTAATTTCCAACCAAATCCAAGGATTAGCAAAGTAGAGTTAGCAAAAACACTGCATTTTTACCTGACTTTCACTGAGGCGTTGTGTTTTTAAGTGAGTCTATTTTCCACACAAAATTACTTTTTTTTACTAATATAATGATGAAAACTTATATTTTTAACAGACTTCCAAAAAGGAGGATGTTCTCAATTCGACAGGTTTTTTATTTTTAAACTCTTCTTGAAGTTACCTCAGAACTTTCGACTTAGTGAACCGATTTTAAAGAATCTTTTATTATCTGATAGCTGGTGCTTCCCGTGTGGTCCCATTTCAATTTGGTCCAGTTCTGACATTTTTATGAAGTCGGTTTTTTATATTGATAATTATTTCTTGTGAGTTTATTTATATGACTTGTCAAGTTTACACCACAATGCACCAAAAATACTGACTTCAAGAGCGGATATTCTGAGGGTAGACGTAGATTAGAGGTCATTATCCCATCATGTGTTTCTGAGATCACATCTACTGCTAAGTAGTTAGGTACTTATGTATAGTACAAACATTACGCATGCAGCTAGTTCTATTCGCACTAATGTGTGAACCAAACGTGCTTAAAATATAATTCACTTGTTCACAGTTAAAGTTATTGTATTCAAACTAGGTACTTCAAAAGGTCTTGTAGATTTTTTCAAATCCTCTCAAGAAATTTTGGTTTATCACGTCTTGTGTATTTGCCAGTGTCTTTAAGAAACTTGTAATGAAACCAATGAATTAATAGACCAAATGCAATACCGGAGAGTCGGACTCGCGCACGAAGGGTTCCGTACCATTTACTATAAAATCGCCAAAAATATCACGTTTGTTGTATGGTAACCCTTAAATATTTGTTTTATTTTAATTTATTTATATAACTAAATATTCTGTGAATAATTCAAGCGTCTACCTGTTGCCGTTATCGATATTGAGCAAAAAACATCACGTTAGTTGTATGGGAGCCCCCATAAATATCTATTTAATTATTTATTTTTTGTTATAGCGCAAATAGAAATACATCATCTGGAAAATTTCAACTGTCTAACTATAACGGTTCATGAGATACAACATGTGACAGACAGACAGACGGACAGCGGAGTCATAATAATAGGGTCCCGTTTTTTTCTTTGGGTACGGACTACGGAACTCTAAAAACTGTGGGAAGGTCGTCTGCTGTGCTGGGTGAGTGAAGTCGAAACATATCAAACATAGCCTTCTGCGCTTGTGGGCATGGGTTCGATTCCCACCTAGGACAAACATTTGTGTTTTTTCTATGTCTGGGTGTTAATATCGATTTAAGTATGTATTTAAAAATATATATGTATGTATATCAGTCTCTTCCAGCCATATTACAAACTTTGCTTAGTTTGGGGTCAGCATGTCTATTTTGCAAGCTAAGTGAACGCGCAAGTGAAGTGATAAGCTACGTGAATATGATTTTTTCTTGCCTATTTCTGCAGATAAATGTCAAAACATCGAATTATAAGGGTAAGGGACTACAAAAGTGAACACTCGACATTTTGACATTTATCTATAGTAATCGACAAGAAAAATCACTGAAATGAGAATTATTTCGTTACCCTTCTCATTTCTGTGAGAAAAATACACGTTCACTTAGCTTATCACCTCACTTGCGTGTTCACTTAACTTACCTACAGAATAGACTGGCAGATGACCGTGTGTGCAGTAATGTCCCAGATATATTTATTTATTTATAGGCGTTAGTTTTTAACTAGCTAGGTTAAAATATAAATAATTTGTGCACACGAGCCATTCGCCCTGCGATTTAACTGTTAAACCGCTACCAATCGTAAACGAGTTGTCTACTTATTACCATAAAGGATGAAGTTAAGACGGAATGCGGCCGAGTGGCCAGGCCGTGCTCCGGTCACTCGGACCGTGGTACCGCAGGTCGATGACCAGCGTGACGATGCTCAACACTAGAACAGCACAGATGTACAACTCTGAACTCTATGTACAATGTGTCAGTCTTTATGTTCACCTCGGCTGTAGGCAGGCGCGGTTCTACCGTTGTGGGCACGATGGGCATGCCCACAACCCTAATACGTGACTTGTGACGCCCCACAGCTTTACCCGCGTGGATACACTGTACAAAATTTTGGTCAGGCCGTCATTTTTTTTAATAAACATTTCCTTTGTAGGAATGCACTATAATAATAAAATAATAATAAATATCTGGGACATTATTGCACACATGGTCATCTGACCCCAAACTAAGCAAAGCTTGTAATATGGCTGCCAGAGACTGATATACATACATATATATTTTTAAATACATACTTAAATAGATATTAACACCCAGACATAGAACAAACACAAATGTTCATCACACAAATGTTTGTCCTAGATGGGAATCGAACCCACGCCCCCAAGCACAGAAAGTAGGATCACTACCAACTGAGCCACCGAGGCAGTCACTACCAACTGAGCCACCGAGGCAGTCCACTATATCGATCATGCACGAGCCAGGTTCATACGCTGACTCGCACTTGCCCGATTTTCGGGTGGCTGTGACCACAACCTTGTTTGAGGGCTGGATCCGCGCCTGGCTGTAGGGAGGTAAAGGTACAGGTATACTCTCGCCGAGGCACTCCTCGCAAGTACCGAAGAAAACAAAGAAATATAATTTACTATCGAACCGCCCGCCTTGCACAGGTTAGCTCGGCCTTCTGCCTCGCTACTATGATCCGCTCCAGGAACACAAAATTTCAACCAAATCGGTCCAGCCGTTTCAAAAGTAGCCTATGTTCTATTCCAGACTATAATCTATCTCTGTGCCAAATTTCATCCAGATCCGTTCTGGCGTGATTTTGTAACAAACATCCATCCATTCATCCAAACTTTCATATTTATGATAAGAATAAGATTTATTTATTGCCAAAAACAATGAACACATAAGGTAAAAACAATGTTTAGCAATAGGGGTATGCTCAGCGCCGTGCTGCGAGGTCCCGAAGGGTCACGCAGGTCTGGATTTCAGCATACCCCTTTGCTAAAAAAAAAGATGGTAACTGTACATAATTTTATTAATGTCCTGTGTCACAAAATTGGCCTCAAATCAGTAAAATTCTGTTTACCGAACAGCGTGATCTTCCGTTGAAAACGATCAGTGAAATTACGAAAGGCTTAAAAATAGGACAACGTAGACTTACTACAGACATACGAGAGCAGAGGTTTTTTTTATTAATAAGCAGCAATCAATCATTGTGAGAGTCGCGGGAATCCAATGGATGCAGATGGCAGGATGTCGTTCAGTGTGGAGGTTAAAGGAGGAGGTGGCTGTATTCAGTAGTAAACGTCTTCTGGCTGGTGATGATAAATCAAACTTGGTGGTCAGCAGAAACCTCCAACAAAATAAGGAAAAATTTCTTAAATCCTGATATTAGCAACCCTAGCCTTGTGATGGTTGAGTGAGGGTTGGTGTGAGGGATGCCATCTCTAAAATTTGGCAACCAGGACAAGACGCGTAAACACCCCGGTTTTTAGAGCCCAGAACCCGGACATGTCAACAGGTTTTTTTTAAACATAGTGTAAAAATCGCGGTGTGCGGGCACAGTGCGCGTGTCGCGGGCGGCCCAAGAATATTTTTTTTAACCCGGACTCCAAAATGAAGCCCCGCCCGGACGCTCCCCGGATGCCCTCTAAACTAGGACAAACCCGGACGGATGGCAACCCTACCTGTGACCTGACAGTAGACTAAAGGACACGTCCGAGTCGCAGATCCTATAGTAGAGTTGTCCATCTGTCCGTGATCTGCGACAAGGCGGCTGGCCAAGCACCAATGTCCGACTCTACTGAAGGCATGAGCGGCGCACCAGCCACTAGGTGAAGGTCACTCATAACGGGAACTGTCACGTCATCTGGGCACGTGTCGAGAACCTCTTCTCTAAATACTTTATTGCCATTTCAAGCGCATTGTCATAGCACGAATTGATTGATTGTATCAAATCAAATTAGAGTGAGAAAACTATTTTATTTCTTGTAGCCACGGATGCCGTGATCAGTGGGTAAAATGTTAATTTATTTATTTGAAGGAAACGGATCCCGGTATCGGTTGATACTTATATACACATATATAGGTAGGTATATGTGTGCCTATGTGTCTGTCTGTGTCGTCATAACTCCCAAAACGGCTACGGCACTTCAAATATAAAAATAATCTTTCGAGCAAATAAATAATACATAGTTTAAGTAACTAAGTAGGTGTACTTAATCATAATATGTTGACCATTCTACGTAAAACATTCTACTTTCACCACATTAATCAAATTTTAAATTAAGTAGGTATACTTATTTCGTCTAGTCTTATTTTAGAAGTGGCCTATAATAAAGGCTTTAAGTATTTAAATTAAAACCGGACGTATTTTTGGAATGATATTCTAGTCTACATAGCCAAAATCGTATATTAGGTAGGTACCAATCACTTGTACAACTCACTTATTGGTTTTCGTCATTCAATATTTTTAGGACCACGAAGTGACACTTATACATAGTCTTGACACAGGCTTAATAAACCAGATGACTGGAGCCGAAAATAAATAAAACATAAATACTAGAAAACTGTCAAGATTGACATATAGAATAGTACCTCTACATAATCTTATCGCGGTCGGCAAGCTTACTTCTGCAAGTTATGGCACATGCTGCAAGTGAAATTCGCATTTGCAATAGTTTATGCTCAAGCCTTATTTAGAACCCACTTGTATGCGTTTTGCACGCGGCGCATCTAATATGCGCAACTGCAAAGGCTCCACCTCAAATCAGGCAAACAAGAAAGATAATTATGCCTCAGTACAATTATCTTATGTCTCCATTACGTCCGCCCTTCCGCGCGCCGGCTTCCTTGTTTCCTGAGATATTATGATCTAGGCCTTTTCAAGGCAAGAGTGAATGGGTATCTTCTAAGTCTGCGTCCTTCATCTTCGACCACATTGTCGCTTACCAACAGGCGAGTTGGTGGTCAAACGCGGACTTACTCGCGATAAAAAAAAGTTTCCGAAATGACATTATGTAGGTACGTATTTAGGTGCACGGCAGTGTGTCAAGCCAAGTTCGGATTAGGTATTTCCAAACACAAATACAATGTGTAGGCGGAATGGGTTGGAAAGTGTAACGGGTCTGGGTCCTTCCGCGCTCGGTCGGCTAGCCTAAATACTACCGATACATTCCTTGTAAGTTTGATGGTCGCGCATTCCACGGATTCCACCTCGGTCCACAGCTAACCACTTACCATTATACCCTAAACATGGTTGTAGTCAGGTTTTAATTTAGGGTAGTCCGTCACATCGTCGCTTACCAACAGGCATAGATCAGAGTATATAACGGAAAACCAACAGGCAAGCTGGTGGTCAAACGCGGACTTATTCGCCTTAAAAAAAGGGTAGGGCAAAAAAATATAATCTAGAGTATCCTATTTTTTATGAATAATCAATAATCTAATCAACACCTATATCCTATATTGAAACTTTCTTTCAAAACCAGCCCACAAGGGTCCTGGCTAAATCTTATCAGAATTTCAATTAAAAAAATCGCTTCTAGAACCCTTTTTAACAGACTTCCAAAAAGGAGGAGGTTCTCAATCTGAATGTTTTTTTTTGTTACCTCAGGACTTTCGACTGAGTGAACCGATTTTGATGTTTTTTTTATTTTTATTTGATAGCTGGTGCTTCCCGTGTGGTCCCATATCAATTTGGTCCAGTTCTGACATTTTTATGTTGTAATTTTTTTATATTGATAATTATTCTATGCACTCATCGTAAATAAGCCCACAAGCCAGCTTTCTGTCGTTGTTGTCGGCAAACAAGTTTGGTGTAATCAATGTAAAAGCGGGAGTTCCCAAAAAAACAGGCTTCAATGATTACAATGCCCCGGAGTCCCATGAAGCTGCAAAACCACCAATAACAAAAAATAAAACAGAACAACGGCCCGTTCTTTAATAAATTAAAAAAGGCTGGTCGTGAATTATTGCCTGAAAAAGATCGCTTCGAGTAATAAGGCCGCAGATTAGAAATCTAGTCCATATAGTACTGATATTGTATCTGCTATCCATAATTGTATGATATTTTAATAAAGATTGATCTTCTACACTTCTACACGGAAAAAAAGGAATTGTTAAACTAAAGCAAATTGCTTTAATTCAAAGCAAATCCTGTTTTCCATACGAGGAACACAATATTTACTTACATATACAATATGATATTGATAAGAATATAATATTCACCCAATGAGTCCGTATTCTTAGATCGAAAATGTTCTGTTTTGTTATTGTAATAATAATAGTTTACTTGTGCCAAGCAACCTTATTGATTTGATAATATAATTTAGTATATTTGGACAAACAAATCAAATATTTTGATTCAACACACAATATTTCCTTGTTTCAAAAATACGTATATTGTCTTTATAAGAATATACATTAGATTGTTGGAACAATATGGTTTTTGTATATCAACAATGTGTTTTTTTGATTTGATACTAGTGGTTCACTTATTCTAACAATATTGGTATCGTCTTTATGATAATACAAGTTATATTAGCTTGAAAATTATGGTTTAGTTGTTTTGAGAGTAAATAGATTCTTCGTTTAAAAGATGTTTACTTGTTTTAACAATATACATATTGTAGTTATGACAATACCTGATTATTGTTTTATAACTTACGATTTATTTGGTCTAACAAAACAGATTTTTATTATAATACGCATGGTTTACTAGTTTCAAGAATATCTATTCTCTTTTGAGAATACACACTAGCTTGTTTAAAAAATGTTTATTTTTAAATCTACAAAACAGATATTTCCGTTCAATACTTTTAGATTTACTTGCTACAGCAATGTTTATTGTCTGTGTAAGTATACACGACATGTTGATTGAACAATATAGTTCAATTAGACCTAAAATAATTTATTTTGTTTTGAAACTCATGGTTGTGTTAATCTAACAATATATATACTTGTATTAAAACGCCTGTTGTTTCATTTTAAGACATTTATTTATTCTTCTAAAAACTTAATTACTATTACAAAACAGTTTATATTTTCCAGTAAATAAAAGACAAATTGAAATAACAATATTGATTTGTCAGTAATCAAGAAAAGTTTTATTTGAGCCGACAATATGTATTATGTTATGCACAGTTAATAAAAAAAATCTTTGCGCAAAAAATATGCCCACGGCTAGTTGTGGGCAATGTTTTTGTGCAATGAGCGTTTTTGTTTTAAAAGCCTTAACATAATACATAATATTCTCGGTCCAAATAAAACTATTCTTAATTACTGACGATTACACTGACAATTTGATTGACAATACTGTTATTACAAGCTCTTTATATAATATTATCTTTCATGTACTGGATGGTCCAGATAACTAGACACTGTACGCTCATGATATCTCGCTCGCACATTTCTACTTTTGTGGCAATACTGAAAGCGATGATTAAAATTACAACAAAATGTTGACACAAAATAAACTAGAGAATAGCTTTACAAACACCCAACAAAAATTTAGGAAAAATCAGAGACTCCTACCAATAGTGCGATCATTTACAATAGTTTTGCTTAGATGCAAGGACAAGAAAAATGTTTTAATGTATTTCGCGCCACGAGTCAAACCATCTGCTTTAACAAAAACATTACTTACATGTAATCAAGCAATGAGCAGTATGATATGTTCTACAGCACCTTTGAATAGGACATGAAAACGAATTAGAGATTTTATGAACAATTTCGATATGGAATACATATTGTTTGAATAAAAAAAAAATCTTACCACATTCAGTACAGTTTAGTTCCATCTTAACAATTTTATATTTATCTGTAGTTATAGATTTAAGTAAGATTCATCACGTCGATAATGTATGGAATCACTTTATCATGCTGTGTCTTGATTCCATAAACTGAATTTTGAATCAACAAATACAAGTGTTCCGAAGGCGCTGGGTACCTACAGTTGAACGTGTGATACAATTTGAACAAAGTGTCAAAAGCTTTGTATGTACATAGTTGTGAAAGAATATCTAAGTTTATCCACAACTATAAAAGTGCTTTGTACATCTTCCAATGTTGCACCCTGTACCAGAACATATGGTTGTACTGTTTGTTTCTTCGCAAGTGCCTTTTTTTGCTGTGTGGTAATCGCGTCTTCTATTTTGCTTGGTTTCTGTGAACAAACAAAAAAAAAAAGTATTTTTAAATAAATTAATATTAATCAAGGAGTCGTAGAAAGGTCCATCAATATTTTAACCGCACATGCCAACACTGATGTGGACATCTCTGGACATTTTTGATACTCTGCATACTGCTGTAAACCAATTTAATTCAAAACTAAGACTACATCTTCATAATATATGTTCGACAAATCTATTATTGGTTGATTTCAAAATTGAGTCGTTAAACATTATGTACACATACCTAATTCTGATTCGTTTATGTGTGTTCCCAAGCCTCGTCAAGCAACTTTCCAACGCCATCTGATAACGAGTCTTTTTTGTATGCCCGTATCTTCTCAAAAAATTGAACCCACTTTATATAGAAAGCTGTGCCTCTATCAGGATACATATGGTCAAAATCTAGATTAATCTGTAACAAAAACAACCAACAATATTATAGGTCAATGAGGTATGTATTAATAAATAATAATCTATGTATTGCACAAATACTAGACAGGTTTTCTGGAATTTTAACAGCAGTATGGGACCATATACTCGTAGTTACTTACTATGTAAAATTACTTTCAAGGATTTAAGAGACATTACACTTTTTTTTTGTTCCGTCTCACTCACACAATACAAATTGTTAATTTTTATATAAAGTCATATCATATCTCAGTTATATATTAAACTAGCTGCGCCCCGCGGTTTTACCCGCATCCCACAGAAACCGTAATTTTTCGGGATAAAAAGTAGCCTATGTTATTCCAGGGTATACTACCTACATAACAAATTTCATTTAAATCGGTTCAGCCGTTTGAGCGTGAAGAGGTAACAAACATACATACACACAAACTTTCGCATTTATAATATTAGTGTGATTAAAAATGTAACTTCTGATGGCATTTGCCATTTTGAAAGCAACTCGAGAGTTGCTGTCCAACATAATCTTCAACGTCAAATTCGACGGCGGCGCCGGCGTCCATAATAATGCGTGCTAGCTAGTGCTGGCACAGCCTAGGTCAGAAAAAGAAGTACAAGTATATAAAATAAACATCCCTAGCTAACATTTATCTAGATCTAGAAAATAAGGATTTATAACTCACCAATATAATGCTTGTTCACACACAGACACAAAACAACGCTAGTAGTTTGAGAACAAAACTACTTTCCACTATTTGCTAATTTTTTGCTGCCTCCTGCGCGCACGCCGCAAGCCAAAGAAAGATATATTTTTTTGAGTTTCTGGTCTGGCTACTATGGTACTATGTTTTATTGGGGTGTCTATACTATACAACATGATATTTGCCGACACGATATTGTACGGCACAAGAATGCAAAGCATGATAATTGGTGTACATGTACATTGAATATCCCGCTGTGCAATCCATGTCGTCCAATACTGGCCGTCAATTATCTGCTCGTGTCTATAAAGTACGGCAATGAAAGCACAGCCAGTATTGTACAGGCAATAATCCATGTACATGGGAAAAATGCACGTTTTATCCACGTACATGATAAAAGGTGGCATCTCCCGTATTGGCTAATAATTCTGAAATCTCTCTGCTCTGATTGGCTGTTGCGTTGATTTTTTTTTTGTTTCAGCTGATAATGTCTCAGTAACATTATTTATGACAACGTATTGCGCCAACGCGTGATATACGCCAATTTGTCCTGGTCTCCATACAAAAAAAAAATACAAATCGTCATAACTCTGAAAATACTGCTGTAATCGAAAATATTTGTGGGATAGTTTATAGTTATATTAATGAGTAGAATCGGATCCCATAATTACATTTCCAAAAAATTGATATATTTTTTTCGAGTACCCAAGTCCACTACGAGCTGTTTTCGTTCCATAGTGCGCCCACTCACTCAGGACCTCCTTTGAGCTTCTGACTCCCGCGCTTTTTATATACACTCTAAGGGTAGGGACTACAAGACTAGGTGGAGTCGGGGTGCTCTGTGTCGGTTCTGTAAACCATTTCGAACCTAACCTACTCAAGTCGGGATGCTCTGTGTGCCAGATCTGTCACTCATTTTGAGCTAAGAAACTTCAGTTTTGAATTTTTCATGGTCTGCAATTATCATGCTGACAAAATCAGGGTGTGCATTATTGAACGGATTCAATAATGTACGGCATAATATTGGACAGCATGATAATTTGTGTACTTGTACATCAAATATCAGTCGGTACATTATCGCTTGTGTATTATTGGGCTGAGCTGACAATGTACGTCATGATATTGCACGGCACAACATTGCACAGCATGATACTCAATGTACATGTACACCAATTAACAAGCTGTGCATTATTATGCCGTACAATATCATGCCGTACATTATCTGTGTCGTACATTATTGCCTCCCTTCGAGAGGTAGGTACCTAGGTACTATTGAGTTAACAATATATTATTTTGAACGAAGAGAGGGAGTCGATTCCTAGAACAAGATTTTTGTCGATTCAATATAAATAGACCTATTCAGTTACTAACAATATATTATTTTGAACGAAGAGAGGGAGTCGATTCCTAGGACAAGATTTTTGTCGATTCAATATAAATAGACCTATTCAGTTACCTAACAATATTTTATTTTGAACGAAGAGAGGGAGTCGATTCCTAGGACAAGATTTTTGTCAATTCAATATAAATTAATTGTGAGTAGGTAGGTACCTAAGGTATTATTGTTGATTTAATAACAGTAAATATATACAGAATGGTTCTTTAAACGACTCTAGGAGTTGATTCTACCCATCAATATGACCAACTTTTACTATGGGACCAAATCTGAAATCGGGAAAAAAATATCAGCTGTTGCATAGGTAGGTACCTACATGTTGTCGGGGCTAAAGTCTATTTTAGTATGAAACAGCAGTGTTTCTTTGACTATCTATATACCTACATAGTCAAAGCAGTGTTTTTATTTCACGATTTCAGAGTTCATCAGAATTGTTCCCATAATAAAAGTTGTATAGGTACGTACCTATATTGATGGGTAGAATCAATCCTAGAGCATGTCCGTCGTTTAGAGAACCATCCTGTAAGTAGGTATAAGTAATATGCAATACCTACAGTAATACATCGGCGTAGAAACGGGCCGAATCGGTAACCTTTAAATCTCAGCACAATCGCACGCTTCTTACCTACTATATTACCTACTTATTTATACTGTGCTTAAGTTAAATTATCACACGATGTGATAATTCAATAAAATGTGTTTCGTTCCTACACAGAAATAACCCCAATTTTTCTTTCTATAGGTGGGTAGCATGGAAATACTAAGTAGGTATACTACGTAAACGTAAGTAGGTATACATATTACTTTCATGGTAGGTAGGTACTAGCTATACCTAGTCTGTGGTAGGCACCCTTAGCATGTGGGGTTGGGGTACCTACCTACAGCACAGAGCACAAATTCTCACTCTTATTCATGAACGCGGAATAGTTATACTCAGCTCGCTTCACATGATGATTATATTATGATGCTTATTTGAAACCATCAAAACATTTCGACTTAGCAATGATATTGTTCTTCTAACAAATAATCAATATTCTATCAAGATCACTTGTTATTCCAAATTATCATTTATCATTTTCTCGCCTTGAAAATGTTTCATTTTCATTCTATAATTTGCTGCGTTATTTACACAATAATCTTGTTTTGAAACAGGTGTATGTGAAAATTTAGTTGAAAGTTAACAGGATTTTGGCTGAACAATTGATATTGTTGTTCTAAGAAATAATAAATATTCTATCAAGACCTCTTTTTATTCCGAATAAAATTCTCCTATTGAAAATATTTAATTTTCCTTCAACAATTTGCTGCGTTATTTATACAATATTCTTGTTTAGAAATAAGTGTGTCTAAAAACATTATTTAAAAATTAAAAGCATTTTGGCTGAACAATTAATATTGTTGATCTAAGAAATAATAAATCTTCTATCAAGACCACTTGTTGTTCCAAGTGACCATTTAACTGTTCTCGTCTTATAAAGGTTTCATTTTCGTTTAATAATTTGCTACATTATTAACATAATATTCTTGTTTTGAAACAAGTGTATGTGAAAAACTTATATTTGTAAATTAAAAGGATTTTGGCTGAACAACTGATATTGTTGTTCTAAGAAATAATCGATCTTCTGTCAAGATCACTTGTTTTCCAAGTAACCATTTAACGAAGTCTAGCATTAAAATGTTTAATCTTCGTCTGAGAAGATATGAGGCTTGTTGTAAAAACATACCTCGTTTTAAACTTCGACCAAAATAAAATGAATGGACGGGCCCAGTAGAAGCGCATTTTTGAAGATTACAAAATGAGCGCCAGCTCTCATTTCGTTTCAGTCGGTCTCTAGCCGTAGGAAGTGAAACACGAGTCTATTGATACGCGATAACGAAACATCTGACAAAATTATGAATTCGTATGCTTTACCGAAGTGTAAATACACAAATAAAACCGATATCTATTTTTTGTAACAAATATACTGTACATTTTTATAATTAGGTGTTGAAGTATATGTCCGACGATTTTGACTCGTTTTTACTGATCAAGTTCAATGGTTAGGGCCCGTCCATTCATTTTATTTTGGTCGAAGGTTTTAAAATGAGAAATTGTGAAATATTGATCGAAATTTAAAGGTGTTTCAGAAGAACAACGAAATTGTTAGCTTACAAATAATTTATCTTAAAGTAACAATGTACACTATATTCTTGTTAGTACAATGTATATCGTCGATTTAACAATATAATAGTGTCCAGTTAACAAATACAGATTTATTAATACGAGATTAATCGTTATCTTAGACTGAATCTTTCGAAATGTTTACCTGACAATATTTACTTGATATGAGACAATAAACCAACAATATTATTTTGTATTTTTAAGGAAATGGAAATTGTCAAATTGACAATATATTGGTAATTTAAGTAAATATTGTCTTGGAATTGCTAACAATATTTTTTTTGTTGATGGGACAATTCCTTTTTTACCGTGTAACGGTAAATTTTCCTTAAGAGGCAATTTTAAGTCATTACTAAATTGATTTTCTATGTCACTACAAATTTAGTTGTGGGTTTCCCTAATGGGTTGTTCCGAATAAATAAAGTTTAAGTCATTTCTTTTGCTCTTTTAGCGCGTGGAAAGGAATCGTGGTTGGAAGTCCAGTAACATTTTTGTAAACAAAACAACATATTTGTGTCACTCTCGACCTGTCACAATAACGATTATTTCTTCTGCGATACAATCTCAGAACTTGCTCTACTTTCCTCACCTTTATTTTCACTTTTATCTGTGCTTTAATATCGTCGCTGAGTCGGTATTTCGGTTTATTTCAGGTCTCGGCTCGCTGACCGCCATTATCATACATAATTTTATTGTTTTGTGGCTTGTTTTGTGGTTTTTGCAGGGGTCAGCGTAGTTTTCACTTTTATAAAGAAAGTGGTTTAAAGTCTAGAAACGTTAGTCTTACATGACAATTCAGACGTTTCTGTACTCCATGGCTCGCTGGCAAACCCCGAAAAGACTTTTGCTTTTTTGTCAAATACCAACTTCTTGCAAACTATTATTCTAATCCTTCGAAAAATTATTCATGTATTTTTTGATCGAAGTTCTAATCTTACAATACTCTCGCTAAAAGTTATCATCTATGTCTGAAGGAGGCTGCCTTTTACCTTACTTAGATACACTTGTTCGCCTTTCTTTTACGGGCATCTGATTCAAGAATTCAACAATGTCTTGTCGAGGCATATTTGCGCCGCTTGAGCAACTGAGCGAATCAAGCAACCGTGACATAGAATAGTACCTACCTCAACAAGTACCTGTACAATGTACATGATCTATATGATTAAGACAGCTAGGTACCTGTTGTTAGAGAATATAATATGTATGACAAATGGGCCAAACGGCAATAGCCTCGTTTTGTGACAGGTGACAGTTTTTTCTAAATAAAAAAGGTTAGTCGTGGTGCGAACTAAAATGGAGTACTTGTGTTTCCTTTCTACATAATATAATTATTAAATACATCTAGAACCTGAAGAATCCTAAAATATCAGTGAGATCCCTCACAAATATGGCGACCGAAAGCGATAATGATGTACAGGCGGTGAAACGCGAAAGAAAGGTAACCAGATCTCTGTTTACCAAGAACGCCCATGTGCTCGAAGAACTTTTATCCGTGCACGACGGAAGGGAACCCTCAATAGAATTAGCCGCTCAGTATTTAAAGATGCAAGAGTTGCAGAAACAATTGACCGAATTAGATAAAGAGGTGCGAGAACTAATTCGCGATTTTGACGAGGTTATGCTGGAGCGGGAGATGGAGGGTGCCATGGAGTATAGATCCCGTTGGATCATATTGGACGTCAAGTATAAAAATCGTTTTGAACGCAACACTACGGTGGAAAAGAAGGGCGGGAAAGAAACACGTAAATTTAAGTTGCCCACCCTTCAGTTCATTACATTTGACGGAGATTTAAAGGGCTGGCTGCCTTTTTGGGGTCAATTCGAAAAAATTGACAAGGACCCCGATATTGACGCCCATGATAAGTACCAGTATCTACTACAAGCAATGAAGGATGGTTCGGAGCCAAAAAGACTCGTACAAAGCTTCACCCCGACATCTTATAGAGAATGCTTGAATCAGCTTAAGGATAGGTATGCACGAGAAGAGCTACTTATACAAGTTTATGTCCGGGAACTATTGAGAATGATAAATAACATAGAGAACACGAACATCACTACTGTTTATGATAAAATCAGTGCCTTATTACGAGCCCTTGAGACTCTTGGGGTAACCAAGGACAGATTTTCTGCATTTTTGCTACCAATGGTAGAATCGGCATTGCCTCAAGAATTACTTAAAGTCTGGGAAAGAAACAAAACTAAAAATGAAGACATTAGCGTTGAACTTAACAATTTATTAACGTTTCTAAGAAAAGAAGTTGAGAGTGAACAACGAATTTCGTTAGCTAAGAAAACTTTTGACAAATTGGAAAACAACACAGATTCCAAACCAGAACCAACAGCTGGATGTTTACTTACATTAAATACGAAAGACAACACATCAACGACTCTTGTTGGAGGAGCTTCAAAAGTACAGAAAAAAATAGTGTGTTTATGGTGTGACAAAGAACATCCCAGCGCAGAGTGCTACAAGCTAAGTAAAATGAATTTAAACCAGAGACGTGAACACATAAAGAAGAAAAATGCATGTATGCAATGCTTAAAACCCGGACATCATGCTAAAGTTTGCAAGGCATATGTGCAATGTTTCATATGCACAAGAAAACATTCAGCAATGCTTTGTCCTGGACAAGCTACAAACAATAGAGAAAAGGAGTCAACGACAAGCAAGACAACTAGTAACTTATCATCACAGGGAGGCAGCATAACTCTACTTCAGACCGTTATGGTAAAATTAGTCAACGGAGACAAGCAGGTCACAATACGGGCGTTGGTGGATAATGGTTCTCAACGTTCATATGTCAAGAAAGAAGTGGCACAAAAGCTTGGACTTCAGAGTGTAAATAAGGAAGTATTAACACATAACCTATTCAGTGGAGTGGAGGTAAGGTCAAAAGAACATAAAGTTTATAATATTTCTGCACAAAGTTGTGATCTGTCATACAAGTTGGACATGGCAGTCCTGGAGCAAACCACTATTTGTAACAATTTGCCCAGGTATAATGAAAATAAGTCTGATGTTACAGTGAAAAACTTGATGATGAAACATGGTATAATGTTGACAGATACAGATAAGGAAAATGCTGAAATTTCATTGTTAATTGGAGCCGATTACTCGGGACACATTATGACAAATATAATGATACTGTTAAATGAGGGGCTATTTGCAATAAAGACCAAATTAGGATGGGTGTTGCAGGGTAAAGTAAATAACTCTAAAAGTAACACAACTAATACTTTATTCTGTTCATCAGATGTTACAGGTTTTTGGTCAGTAGAGTTGCTCGGCATCAGGGATCCCATAGAGAGCAAGACAAAGGTGCAGGAAGAGGCTGATGCGGTGATGTCCTTTGAAGATAGTGTCGCCGTTAATGCAGAGGGGCGATATGAAGTGGTTCTGCCTCTCAAGGTGGGATATGAAGATTTGCAGAGCAACCGTGGAATAGCTGAAAAAAGATTGGTGTCCACTACAAGACGCCTAGTATCATCAGGTAAATTTACTGAATATAATAGTATAATAAATAACTGGGAGAGTGAAGGCATAGTAGAAAAAGTACCTGATATCGACATAAATCACTCTGCTCACTACTTACCTCACCGTGGGATAGTAAAAGATACAAGTCTGACTACAAAGTTAAGACCAGTGTATGATGCGTCAGCATGTGATAAAAATGGTAGGTCACTCAACTCGTATCTTAACAAAGGTGTCAATTTACTGGATAAAATTCCCCACCTATTGACTGGCTTTCGTAAAGGGGCAATAGGCATATCTGCTGATATCGCTAAGGCATTCCTTCAGGTGTCCGTTAGACCTTCAGACAGGGATTATTTGCGGTTTTTATGGTGGAAGGATGAATCGCAGACTGAATTGGTAGAATACAGGCATCGTAGGGTGGTATTTGGTTTAACTTCGAGCCCATTTCTGTTATCAGCTACAATCAGTCACCATTTAAACCAAATCAAAGGTAAGGAAAAGGACACAGCCAATATATTAGCTAAATCATTTTACGTTGATAATTGCCTGACCAGTTTGGACACAGAACAAGAGACTTGCAAATTTATAAAGGAGGCAAAGGAGGTTATGAAGCAGGGTAAGTTCGACCTTAGACAATGGGTTACTTCACCTAAGAAGATTAATGAAACGGGTAGTAATGTAATATCTATCCTAGGCCTATTGTGGCATACTGAAACTGACGAACTTAGCTGTAATTTGGATAACTTACCTCCATACTCGACTCTGGGACAGATTACTAAAAAGGATTTAATGTCACTTATACAAAGAATCTTTGATCCAGTGGGATTCACTTATGCCGCTACTCTGACCCCTCGGTTGATAATGCAAGAAACATGGCGTCGCGGCTTAACATGGGAAGAAAATCTTCCTTATGATTTAGAGACGGAATTCCGTAAATGGTACAAACACATAACATGCTTGAAAGATTGCAAAATTCCGAGAAGGCTCACTAATGATTTAATTTCAGAATGTAGATTGAGCTTACATTTATTTTGCGATGCAAGCAAAGATGCTTATGGGGCCTGTGTGCTCCTGCGGTCAGAAAAAGATGATAAAGTCAATGTCCAGATGTTTTCGGCAAAGTCAAGAGTGGCTCCCCCGGGAAAAGCGTCTATACCTAGACTAGAACTAACGGCAGCACTAATTGGGTCTAGGTTATTAGCAGAAGCAAGGAAAAGCTTAAATGTTGAGGGGATTAAAGAGTACTGCTGGACTGACTCATGCGTAGCATATTATTGGATAACAAAGAACTTGCCTTGGAATACATATGTTCACAATAGAGTCAAAGAAATAAGAGAAAATTCTGACGCTTCCAATTGGTTTCACATTTCAGGGAACTTGAACTGGAGCGATGTGGCATCAAGAGGCTGCAATGCTGAACAGCTACTACTTCTACGTTGGTGGGAAGGACCAGCATGGCTGCGACTCAGCGCAGAAGAATGGCCTAAATCTACCATAAGATTTGATGACACAGAAGCATGCAAAGAGCTAAAGAAAATTAAGACAGCGTGCAATGCTGACATATGTACGAAGGAAGGTATAGACATGTTATGTTATTTCTCAAAATATACAAAAATTGTAAGGATGATGGCATGGATACAGAGGTTTAAATATAACATGCTATCGAAAAACCACAAGAAAACAGGAGAAATAACAGCAAATGAATATGAAGTTGCTGAAAAGAAGATCATTAAACTAATTCAATCAACAGATAAAGAATATCTTGAACAGAAGGGAAGTCTGAATACTCACCAGGATGAAGAAGGTTTTATAAGAGTGAGGACAAAACTGTTACTATCTGATTTCCCGGAGTCAACTAAGTCTCCAATGTTGCTACCAGCAAAGAATATTATTGTGAAGAGACTGGTGGAACAAAGACATCGACAACTTCATCATGCAGGTGCTAACCAACTAATAGCAGACCTTCGAGCCAGATTTTGGATTGTAGGAATTAGACGACTGACAAAATCGGTAATAGCATCATGTACAGTATGTACCAGATTCAGAGCTAAGTCAGTACAAGCACCAACTGCACCATTGCCAAGCGAGAGGATTCAATGTACAGCCCCCTTCCAAGTAAGTGGCGCAGATCTTGCTGGACCTATGTTTCTACGAAACGGAGACAAATGTTGGGCAGTAATATTTACTTGCGCCGTGTATCGCTGTGTACACATTGAATTGACAAAATCGCTTTCAACGGATGCTTTTATGCTTGTCTTAAGAAGATTTATTGCTCGAAGAGGAAGAGTTACACAGATAATAAGTGATAATGGAGGAAATCTAGTTGGCACAAAGAACCGGCTTTCTGAAATAGATTGGGATGAAGTTCAGAAACGGTCAGCAATCGAAAGAATTAAGTGGAAAATGAATGCTCCGACAGCAGCTTGGTGGGGCGGGTTCTTTGAACGTCTCATCCGGATTATGAAAGAACTGTTGAGAAGAATATTAGGACAGTCTCGAGTGGACTATGAAGAGCTCGAGACAATTTTGTATGAATGTGAAGCTGTTATGAATCAGCGTCCGCTGACATATGTCCAGGATGATAAGAATACCAACCTGGAACCGCTGACTCCATCATGCTTCATACAAAGTATTCCCAACAACGATACAACAGATTTAGATGCCGCAGATGAGATGAAATTAAACTCAAGGCTTAAGTATTTATTAAAACTAAGAGAAGACTTCAAACAAAGATTTAAGACAGAGTATTTAACTGCTTTGGTACAAAGAGGAAAAGAGAAACAAACCAAACTAAAAATTGGGGACATTGTTCTGATAGAAACAGAAGAGAAACGGGTGAAATGGCCTTTAGGAGTAGTAACAGAAATTTACATCGGAAAGGATGGTATATATAGAACAGCGAAGGTAAGAACATCTCTTGGTGACAAAGTCCGGCCATTCCAAAGGTTGTACCCACTGGAAGTGTCCTGCGAGGATTTGAATAGCGAACTGCAAAACAGTAGCCAGGGTTTAACAGGCCACTTGGAAGAACCAATGGAAAATCAAGAGACTGAAAAACAAAGACTGATGGAGAATGGAGAACAACAGCAAAAAGATGAAACTTGTGAGACAAAAATGGCGGCTGAGAAAACAACTCGGTGTGGGAGGGCTGTTCGAATTCCTAGTAAGTATAACCTGTAATTACCTAACTTGTTATTTATGTTCACAGGAAACGAAGGTGTCGAGCAATTCTACTGACCAATTTTGTAACATGTTTATTAATAGCTATAAGTTCTAACTTGCAGGTGGTATTAAGATTAACTAAAATTTAAATTACTCAAACCTTATACACTAGTATAACCTAGTCTCTATCTGTCAATGTTTTAGCATAAGAATAATCCATACGGATAAATTAGTTTGAAAGGTACCTATGTATAAATCTTTTTTTTCTTATGTGAAGTATAGCAGATATGTAAACTAATCAAAAAAAAAAAAAAACTAACTTTTGTGTTAATTGAGTAAAATTCAAGTTATTATTTGAAAAAATTGTAATGTTTAAGTTAATGTTGGTACTATATGAAGATTAGTATCTAAGATATGATAAATTCATTCAGGGCTTACCCCTGTTTAAATATTAAAATTGTTTAATATTAATACTGAATAAACTGTAAGAATTGCTTAGAATTTTATAAGAATGATAGTTTTAAGGACTAACCGCAATTAACATGTATAATGATTTAGAATTCATTATTGTGTTCCTTATTTTATATTCAGTGTAATTATTTGATTGTTATTTAATCTCAAAACACTGAATTAGTGTAACGTTTGACAGTGTAACATTTAATGTAGGCAGAAAATTGTTGTGATTTAAATTTGATCGTGCATATTAGGTAGCTACATATTATTGTTTCTTCTACAAGTCATCTTTTCGGGTGGTGGAGGATGTTAGAGAATATAATATGTATGACAAATGGGCCAAACGGCAATAGCCTCGTTTTGTGACAGGTGACAGTTTTTTCTAAATAAAAAAGGTTAGTCGTGGTGCGAACTAAAATGGAGTACTTGTGTTTCCTTTCTACATAATATAATTATTAAATACATCTAGAACCTGAAGAATCCTAAAATATCAGTGAGATCCCTCACAAATACCTGTAGCTGATCTAGCTGAGCCCTAACTATGATTTTTCCTGTATCATTCCGCATTCACATTTATGTGCTTCTTGTGATTTATTTTTTACATTTTTGGGGGCAAAAAAATATGCTCTCAAATGTTCTAAGAAACAAACGACTAAGAACATACATCCTAACCCTATCTAGCACTCAGTAGCACAGGTTTTGCATTTCGTAACACGTTCTACTAAAAATTCAAAGAAAGATATGAAAACTAAAACCAAAGTTACCAACATTCACTGTAGATTAGAACTAGGTTTGAAAACCGAAAAGAAAATAATAAGATTTGATAACTTGAAAAACAAAGATTGCTTATAGTGTACCTAAAGGCTTTTCGCAACAATACGGGCTTGTTTTGAAGTCTAGTTCTTTACAATGGTGTTTTCAAGGCCGGCACACATCTGGTGGGTTAGTGGAGCAGACACGTAGATACTGAATATGACAATATATGCACCGCGAATACGACATGCTAGTGAACATTCTTACTTTGTCACAGAAAATTGTACGTACGTCTATACAAAACACTGAAAAAATTTTGAGCTTTTCATTGTCTTATTCATCATCATCATCATTTCAGCCATAAGATGTCCACTGCTGAACATAGGCCTCCCCCATCGATTTCCAAAGGGACCGGTTGGAAGCGGCCTGCATCCAGCGTTTTCCTGCGGTCTCTTTTAGGTCGTCTGTCCATCTTGTGGGTGGACGTCCTACGCTGCGCTTACCGGTCCGTGGTCTCCACTCGAGAACCTTTCGGCCCCATCGGCCATCTGTTCTGCGTGATATGTGCCCTGCCCACTGCCACTTCAACTTGCTAATCCGGTGGGCTATGTCGGTGACTTTAGTTCGTCTACGGATCTCCTCATTTCTGATTCGATCTCGTAGAGAAACCCCGAGCATAGCCCTCTTGAGTTGTCTTATTACTGGATTGTTATATAATGACACTCTTCTAAAGCAAGTAGTGTGGGCACGCAAGAAAACCGCACTTATGGCGCGATGCGTTTAATCTACAAACAACAAGAAAGCATGGAAAGAAATTCTTACGTGTATGTAAAAAGAGTGAAGTGCCAAGTTCTGCAGAGGAAAAAATGGTGGCGTACCTTGTCAAAAAAAATACTGTCGCGGGAGCCCGGCAGATGTGAAACATGACGGCATAAGAGCGCGTAATAGTGTTTATAGTCACGGCATACAAGTCGCTTTTACTGCCAAAGCACGTTAATAGATATTTCACATCAAAAATATGATTTAAAAAGATAAACGCCTAATTCTAATCATTCTTCCCAGACCCGTTCGTATTTCACGACGTTCTTTCTTGACTTGCCTAAAAAAGTCGTTGTGATTTGACGATAACTATGTACTTGTGACAAACTCCTGAGCTGTAAGTGTATCAGTGAATGGAGCTGATCATGCAAGTTCATGTCATGCAATATTAATGCGGTAACGGAGGCGAAACGGAACGGTACAGTACCGTGCGCCACTGCAGTACAGGGGCCTTACCCCTAGCTTCACTTTTGCGAGCCAACTTTTAGTAGGTACCTGATAGGTACCTAAAATTAACCAACTCATATAAACTGCATCGTTTAAAAGCCTCTAACTTGAATGAACGAAAATCCGTTTTACTATGCGCGTGTGCGTGAAAATAGGAAAGCTTAGCGGCTATCAAATAACTACCGCTTATCGTAGTTGATGGTACCGTTTAGACAAATAACACCTATGCGGGTCAACTTTTCGAGCTAGGGGTAAGGCCCCAGTACGGTCTAAATGAATTTTTAGGGTTCCGTACCCAAAGGGTACCCTATTACTAAGACTCCGCTGTCCGTCTCTCTGTCTGTCCGTAACCGTGATAGTTAGACAGTTGAAATTTTCACAGGTGATGTACATTTGTGTTGCTGCTATAACAACAAATACTAAAAAACAGAATAAAATAAATATTTAAGGGGCTCCCATACAACAAACGAGATTTTTTTTGCTCGATATTGATAACGGCAACAGATAGATGCTAGAAATATTCACAGAATATTTAGTTATAAGTATATTCACTATTCTAGGTTCTAGGATCCAGGTTATCTATCTGAGACAATACTCCCGGAGAATACCTACTGGAAAGTGGGAGCATTTCCCTCGACCAGCACGAGTGAGCTCGCTTCAACTGGATACCTAGCTACTAGTACCTATGTCCAACTAACCCGACAAACAATAGCAGCGAGTGGGGGAATTGAGAGCAATTTTTGTATTGTTTGGTCCGTTCCGTCATCAAGTTTCACCGCTTCTCGCTTTCTATCAGCGAGATTCTTGAGCTGTACGTGATAAGCACTTATTAGACTCTTAACTCCTAAATGTTACAAAATTATTGAATTAAATGATCAAGTGAATTGAAGTTCACAGCTAGGTACAAACAAGTAGTAGGTTTGGTGGTTTTTGTTGGGGTCCGTCTGGGGAAGTACCACACCTTTGCCAGTTATTCAACGGCCAAGCTAGCGTGCAAACACTACTGTGTTCCGGATTGAAGGGCTATGTTTCTAGCGAAATTACAGGGCACACAGAGATTTGACATCTTATATCTCGGAGTGACGAGCGCAGTGCATTGCCATCCAGGGTTTTGAACTGTTGAATTTCAAAATTCTGAGTGGCGTTGAGCTGTTATGGGCAAGCGTGAACAGCCATCAGGCGAGCGACTTCGCTCGTCTCGTCACCCAGTATCATTAAAAAAAAGGTAGTGTTACAATTCGAAAGAGATTTAGGTATAGAGAGCACGGTGAAATCGGGTTTGATTATATATTTTTTGTACCTAGAACGCTTAGTTCAATAAGTAGAACAAAGTATCTTCATACTTATTGATTGTTTTATAGGTAAGTATTAACTTATGAGTTTTGGCACTAACGTGTTACGTAAATAATAAAATTATCAATATAAAAAACCGACTTCATAAAAATGTCAGAACTGGACCAAATTGAAATGGGACCACACGGGAAGCACCAGCTTTCAAATAAAAAAAGAATGATCAAAATTGGTTCACCCAGTCAGTCGAAAGTTCTGAGGTAACAAACATTTAAAATAAAAAACCAGTCGAATTGAGAACCTCCTCCTTTTGGAACTCGGTTAAAAAAAGATGTCGTCTCGTATTTATTTCATAGACTCGTATATTTTCGAGAGTTATCACGTACCTACCTACACAGTAATGATATTATTATATATTATTTGTTACGCATTTGCGGACGTGCTCGAGTGTGGCTATAAGTGATGTAACGCGGTGAAACATGTATTTTTGTGTTATTTCCATTTCAAAGCAAAGAATAAAGCCTCTTGTAAAGTTTCCACCACTTTAGTAGGCCATGACTTTGACTTGAACCTGATTTACTTTGCTTGACTCTGACTGACTTGTTTGACGAAATTTTCATCAAAATTGGTAATATTTTATTAATACTTGACACTGGCCAATGAACAAGAAGTGTGACGCCAAAATCCTCACAGAGGAAAAAAAGTAGCATTAACTTAGTGCGGCGCCAAAACACACTTCAAAAATAAAGAAAAAACTGTGTTGGGCCTTCATTTATTTTGTTCATGATGGATTATTATACCGTGACTTTGTAAACATATTAGCTTTAATCAATCAAGGTTGAAATTAAAATTAATAAGACATCCTAAAAAAATTGTTTAGGCTAGGTTTTGACTTGTTGTTATGGTTATTTAACCATAGAACTTTGTAAGGAAACTTGGCGGAGTACACGATACCTACTTATAAAAATATTAAAACATGGGAAAGATCGTGCACTCTACAAAGTCACTCGTAATTATTGGTAGCTATAAATCTATACTCTATATACATAAAAGTAGCTATCTATCTTTTATAAAAGTATGTAGGTAGGTATAAGTAGTATTGCATGTATAGATCTCCATTTTCCAAAAAGTGTACCTACTTATACAGTTTTAGCTTCTAACTTCGCAGTCATGTGGTGTAGCGGTTGTAGTGAAAAGTCAGACTAAAACTTACCAAATAAACAAGTGAATGTCGCGTCATTTTCTCCATTACAATTTGTAAACACGCACAAGCCGAATAGAAAGTCACAAATCACTTGACCATTTACAAAATAAAATATTACTCAAAAAAAATCCAAAATTTAAATAAGTAGTCTAAATCTTGGTCATGTGGAGTACAAAAATATAAATTTTAAAAATTACAAGCGCGCTTCCGTAAAGTTTTTTAGGCTTTGGTAGTTCTGTGCGTTCAGCCAGTGCGCCAGTGAGCCACTGGGCTAGCGGGATATGGAGAGAGAACGGGACACTGTATTCGGTGAAAGGACAATACATAGAGCTGTTGACGCCGAGTGGTTATTGAAAAATGTGCGTGTCTTGTGCGTTCGACCCACTTCAAATTAATTTGATTAACGTTTTGAATACTTATGTAGTTATCATGATAATCTATCAACTGATTATTTTGAGTTTAGTTGTAGAAAGGAATAATTTATTATTACGCTTTTTACCTTGGGCAATCAGCCTACATAAGTAAAAAAATTGAATGTAATTGCGAACTTGGCTTGACACGGTTCCTACCTAGACCTACCGTGTGTCTAAAATGTATGTGAAGTTTGTCAGGGGATCGATGTTTTTATTGCTCGTATGATTTCGCACAAAAATATCATGCGAAATGAAACATGTATAATTATGTTATTTAGATAGAAAACAAATTCAAATGGTTCAAACCACTTTTTGCGTTAGCGAGTGATACGATCATTACAAAAATGTGACTTTTGTTTGGGATTTCGTTTGGGAATCAGTAATTTCGCATGATATTTCTGTGCGAAATAAATCATACGAGCAATTCAAAAATCGAGGCCCAGGAAGCAGGGCAGTCGTGATAATCTAGTGGATTAAGGTTTACGATTGATTTTTTGATGCTATGTATTATGTTGTAAGACAAAGGTCTTTGACCAGTGTGTGTTGCCAGTGATGACATATGGTACTGAGACGTGGTCCTTAACTGTTGGCCTTTTGGAAAAACTCAGAGTCACACAACGGGCAATGGAGAGAGCTATGCTCGGAATTTCTTTGCGCGATAAAATTCGGAACGTAGATATTCGCCAAAGAAGTTGCCAGAGTCACCGACATAGCTATTAAAATCTGCAAGTTGAACCGGCAATGGGCAGGTCACATCTCTCGAAGAACTGATAACCGATGGGGAAGAAAGGCCCTAGAGTGAAGACCGCGAACCGGAAGACGTAGCGTAGGTAGACCTCCCACTAGATGGACCGACGACATTGTAAGAGTCGCGGGCATCCAGTGGATGCAGATGGCAGGATGTTGTTCAGTGTGGAGGTTAAAGGGGGAGGCCTATGTTCAGCAGTGGACGTCTTCCAGCTGATGATGATGATAATGATGATTATGATGTATTACATAAAACCATTTTTTTATATAATTATGTTGCCAGCTGCATGCAACATTATATTGCGCTATATTTAGTTTATTACACACACACACATTCCTATGGCTATAGAAGAAGGCAGGGCTTCAACATAATTTATAAAAAAATTATATAAATATTATACCTAACAGTTAAAACCCATATACCTACAGCGAGACAGTAGATAATTACATAATAATCATGAAAAAACCAAAATCCTCACAGAGGATAGAAGGTAAGAAAATATCACTAAAAATACTGTAAAATGGATTCCACAAAATAAGTAGAAAAATGAGGGGGGAAAGTAGTAAAAAATGTCTAACTAGTAGTAAAGTATTCTTGTAGCATATATTTTTTCTAGTTGGTTGTATCATCTCTGCGGCATGTCCGACGCGACAAGCGGGCCGCGAAGGCCGCGCACGCGCATCTCAACTTGCTCACACTCGGAACGTGTTGTTCTAAATTCAAACGTGATTCAAACACTGGATTTGCTTTTAATTTTTAGGTCTCTATAAAAAACGGTACCCTCATAGGTCAACGTCATCAACTCTTCGTTTATGGCTATTGTGAAGATTCTTCACAACTCCGCTAATGTTACGTACCTACCTCTACCTATACCTAGTTAACTACGAAAAGCAGATTTTTTTTTGTTATAATACGGGTTTCATCGGTCCAGGGGCCTTACCCTAGCTTCACTTTTGCGAGCCAACTTTTAGTAGGTACCTGATAGGTACCTAAAATTAACCAACTCATTTAAGCTGCATCGTTTAAAAGCGTCTAACTTGAATGAACGAAAATCCGTTTTACTATGCGTGTGTGCGTGAAAATAACAAAGCTTGGCGGCTATCAAATAACTACCGCTTATCGTAGTTGATGGTACCGTTTAGACAAATAACACCTATGCGGGTCAACTTTTTGAGCTAGGGGTAAGGCCCCTGTCCGTGTGTGTATCACGGTCACTTTACTCGGAGAATAAACCCAAACAAGTTTCATCAACATCATCAACCATAATCAAGTTGCTAATGGTACCTAGGTGTCCTAGGTATATCGAAAATATTGAAAAAGTATTTTAAAAAACACATCAGTTCAGTCATAGGACTGCACGTCAGAAGTGAAAACTTTAGTAGCAATTCACCTATTCTACGAGAGATGGCGTTGTTTTAAAATACACGGTACAGCGTGACGATCACGCGAGTTCCATGATTATTGTTCACTCAAAAAGTTCTCAACGCGCCTAAAGAAGTTTTCACGTCAATAAACACGACATGCAGTCTACCTATATCTTTCGCGGCTCGGTAACGGAAGCCTAGCACAAGCGTACCACTACAGTTGATAAAGTACTATCTACACTAATATTATAAAGAGGAAAGATTTGTACCTATTTTTGTATGTTTGTATGTTTGTAATGAATAGGCTCCGAAACTACTGAACCGATTTGAAAAATTCTTTCACTGTTGGGAAGCTACACTATCCCCGGGTGACATAGGCTATATTATATTTTGTAGCGAGGCCGAAGGCCGAGCTTACACTCGTGCGAAGCCGGGGCGGACGGCTAGTTTGTCATAAAGGAACACGGGCGGACTTTTTTGTAGACCTTTTTACAATACTTTAGTACATTATTTTGATCTATCTCGTACACACGCGTTTTTATTACAACATTGGATATATCCAATATAACAGGCTTATAATATTCAGTGCCGTAACTAGCCTTTTATGCGGCCGGTGCGAGCTTCTATTCGGCGGCCTTGAAAACAAAACTTGATCCTGGTGTGGTCATTTCTGCGCCCCTCCAGAGTCTGCGCCCTGTGGTGGGGCACTGCTGGCACAGCCTATTTACCGTTCATACCGATCCTTCTAAATAGACCGTAAAAGTCACGTATTTACGTAGACGTCACAAGTCACGTATTAGGATTGTGAGCATGCCCATCGTGCCCACAACGGTGGATCCGCGCCTGATCTCGTAGGGTTCAGCCAGCGTTTGCAATGTAAGCGCAAAAAATGTGTTTATTTACGACATCACATTAGAAACCTCTAAAATTATCAGTGTTTCTCTATTATATTACTTATGCATGTATTATACATACCTTCCTCTTGAATGTGGAACTTGTCTGTAGAATGCGCTGCCTGAATGGGTGTTTGTTCCCCGATAGTTACAATCTGGATGTCTTCAAGAGTGAATCGGTTTGTTCTAGGCAAGCGTGCTCCATCGTAGACCGCATCATCGCTTAACATCAGGTAAGTTAGCAACCAAGCGTAAGCCAATTTTTAAATAAAACATTTTTTACTAAAACTGACCAAGTGCGAGGCGGACTCGCGCGTGAAGTGTTCCGTACCATTATCTTTAAAAACGGCAAATAAATCACGTTTGTTGTATGGGAGCCCCCTTAAATATTTGTTTTAGTTTAATTTAATTATTTATTTTTAAGGTGAAGATATCACTAAATATTCTGTGAATATTTCAAGTGTTTACCTGTTGCCTCAATATCGAGCAAAAACGAGCAAAATATAATCGAGTTTGTTGTATGCGAGTCCCCCTTAAATATTTATTTTACTTATTCTATTTTTTAGTATTTTTTGCAACAGTTCATAGTTATTTATTCATACCAATATGTTACACGTCAATAATAAGAATACTCATAAGCTTAATTAATAAAATAAAAATAACACTTCTTTTACTAAATAAAAGAAATACATCATGTGCGAAAATTTCAACTGTCTAACTATCACGGTTCATGAGATACAGCCTGGTGACAGACGGACGGACAGACGGACAGCGGAGCCTTAGTAATAGAGTCCGTTTTACCCATTGGGTACGGAACCCTAAAAAACACCAGTTTTATAATTTTAAGTTAGTTTGTGTTTTAGTTTGACAAACTAAAACTATAAAGACCAACATAGCTAGTAGTGGGAAAAGAGGGCCTAAAGCTAAAGAGGTCGTATCAGCCGGTCTATTCTCCAAGCTAAGTGAACGCGCAAGTGAAGTGATAAGCTAAGTGAACGTGTATTTTTCTTGTAGATTACTATAGAGAAATGTCAAAATATCGAGTGATCACCCTTGACTGTAGTCCTTTACCTTTATAATTCGATATTTTGACATTTATCTGCAGAAATAGGCAAGAAAAAAATCACATTCACTTAGCTTATCACTTCACTTGCGCGTTCACTTAGCTTGCAGAATCGACCCGCAGCTCTTGATTATACAACAATTTTGCTAGTCGGGATGTCTCATGGCACTGTCCAGCCCTCCAACTATCTCTCTGAAAAAAAAAAACATTGAAAGAACAAACAAACACACGCTCGTATTTATAATATTAGTATGATTGTATTGATTGTAATTGAGCATATAAGGGCTGTCCACCGAGTGAGAGACTCACTCGAGTCAGTAGTGTGTACGTGCGCGTCGTCTCTAACAGATCTCGAAAACAGGAAAATGAATACAAGTGTAATGTGGGTTTTCCTGATGATCGTGGCGGTGGCGGGAGTATGCGGTCACGCCGAAAAATCGCACGGTATGCAAACACACTGAGTACCTATCGTACCTACCTAATATTGTTCCTTTCTTTTTCATACATTTTGCTATCGTTTACGTAACGATAACTTTTTCGCAAGTGCTCGTACTAAGGCCACTGATGAAAACAAAATCACCGGGAAGAAACCCTGATGCTTATAGAAATTTCCGGACATTTTCTTCAAAGTTCATATTTCGCGGCATATTGAACTCGGGTTGCAGTCATTTTCATTTATAGAATTCCGGACGTTTCGGAATTCCCGCCGCATTCCGGACATACGCATGACTTTCCGGACGTATGGCAACCCTATCTTAATTCGCGTCAAGAATGATGTGGAATAAACAAATGAAAGTAGATATTTTATGGATCACAGACCAGGTATAGCCAAGTATAGCTAATAGAAAGTCTTTGTTATATGGATATTTCCTTTGTTAATATTTATCTTATCAGTCACATACCTATAATATGTCTCATTTTCCAGACGTTTTCCTTATAATGTGTAGATAGGATGAAGAATACAAAATAACCTGCAAAATATACAAAGTTTTAGATTTTATCTTAAAATATTAATTTATATCCCACTAGCTCCAAAAATATTTTAAAATTGAAGTCTAAGTAGTAGTCTTAGTTTACGTATTCAATTTAATTATATAGAGTAGCAAAAATACTGCAGACAAAAACGAAATATTTACCCGACTGTCGGTAAGAGGGTTATGTTTTCGGACGTAAGCAATCTACTTGCCAAATTTCAATTTCGTAATTACAAAACTTTCAACACTAAATTCAAACGTAATAAATTATGACCATCAAGATCAACTAGTGTGCTCTAGCTTAAAAACGAATACATATCAATACATATGTAAAATATGATAATGCCTATATTTTAATAGTAATGTAAATTTTGCGAAGAAGATAGGTATCTAGGTACCTCGTCCTGCTCAGTCCAATCATTGCATTTGTGCACAATTTCAGGGAAATAACGGAATATACCTATTACCTACTTTACTTTAGATGGGTACTGATCAACTGTACCTTATCTATCTATACATATAATAAAAACGTAGAGATAAAAAAATCTGTAATTGCGAGATAACAAAAAATGAATCACACAGGGCGTCTTAAAATAAGCAGCTGAACACGATAGGACAGTTTTTAGAATTTTTGTCTGTTTGTTTGTTTGTTTGTTTGTTTGTTTGTCCGCGCACATCTCCTAAACCACTGGACGGATTTCAATGCGGTTTTCACGAATATACTTAGAAATCACCAGATTAAAACATAGGCTATGTTATATCATTTATTTTAATTCTTTATTTTTACATAAAAGAAATTAAAGAATCAATGATTATTTTCTTCGTTACCCGAAACGTAATATGAGGATCGTCACATAGCCTCAAGCAAGGAGGTCCAAAGCAAAGAGAATGTTATTGACATAGCCATTAAAAATTTGAAACTGTCAACTGTCATTCAGATAATCAGTTTAAATTTAAAGAAGGTTCCTTAACCTTCTTAGATGAATGAACGTGTAGACCAAGGATTGTTTTAAACTATCACGGTTGTTCACTAAAGTTAAATGATTATTTACGGGATATTTACCGTGGTAAGGTTGTGGAAGGAGCTCCCGATATTTCGGCGCAGTTACATGCACCATGTTCACGGTAAATATCCCGTAAATAATCATTTAACTTTAGATCAAGGATGTTATAAAAACATAGGCCTTACAACCTCTTTGGTGATTCAATCCAATGTATTTTATTCCCAAGAGAATATAATACTCAGACGGAGATTTTATTCTATGTTAGCATTTAAAACACAAAATATACCACATCCTATTTTAATTCAGTCCCGCGAATAGAAATATTTAAAAAAGGTCATTTGTATGACACTAAACCTATACAACAAAATTCCGGACGCAATAAAGAAATAATAGCACTTTTCCAGAACCAACTTCGTAAGTTTCTAAACCAAAAATGTTATTACGAGATAAAAGATTTTTTCGACGGTAAAATTTTGAAAATTATAATTAGTAAATAAATATCGATCTATAAATAGTTAAGAAAGTAGCGTCATAAGTTTTATATGATCTCATATATAATTAAGTAACCTATCACAATAAGTATGTTTTTTTTTTGGTAAAATTACTTTTGTCTGTTGGATGGTTTTGTGACCAGCCACTACATAAGTCATTGCTGCACCCTTCATGCAGGATATATAAACTTAGCTTCTAGAAGAAGAAAGTGTATTTTTGCAACAAGAATAAAGAATGAATTTTACTGTGATATTTTAACAGATAAATAGAGTAGTTCCATTTCATGGCTTTTTAATCAAGGTATACCTACAAATGCACGCGAAGTAAGAAATAACTAGCCAAGAGCGTTTCAAGACAAGCATATGTCAGTGTTCCATGGCCAAAGCCATATACTTGTGGTCGTATTCATAGTTCAGAAATTGGATGGTCATAGAAAAATTCGAACGAGCGAAGCTGGACAGTCAAATTTCAGAGATGTATCATCCCGACATGACATGATATACTTTTTATGGTTTAGACAAAAACAATACTTCAAAACATGCTCTGCACTGTGGTCACATTATCTTTTTGATTTGAAAACTGTTGACGGAGTTTTTACTTTTATCAATGCTTCTATCAATACTTCACACAGGGCGACATAAAATAAGCAGCTGAACATGTTAAGGCAGTTTTTACAATTTTTGTTTGTTTGTTCACGCACATCTCCTAAACTCCTGGAAGAAATTATTATTATTATTATTTATTATTATTATTTTATTTTGCGCAAGGGCCGGATTAAGGAAAGAAAAAAGGATTGAAGGTTTATATGAAAATCTACGCGTACGAAGTCGCGGGCAAAAAAACTAGTAAATAAATAAATATCTGGGACATTTTGCACACATGGTCATCTGACCCCAAACTAAGCAAAGCTTGTAATATAGTTACCAGAGACTGATATACGTACATATACAATTTTAAATACATATACTTAAATAGATATTAACACCCAGACATAGATCAAACACAAATGTTCATCACAAATGTTTGCCGTATAGGTGGGAATCGAACCCACGCCCCCAAACGCTGAAGGTAGGTTTACCTACTACCAACTGAGCCAGTAATGTACCAGAATAAGTTTTGCTACTGTCCCTATTAAAGCTTTCACTCTGAATATGTTTTAAATCAGCAGCTCGCCCTATCGTGTCCGAAGAGCCTCTCACGGTGACACCTAGTGGCACCATCCGCGGCTCGTGGCTGTACTCGCGGCGCGGGCGGCCGGTGCGCGCTTACCGCGGCGTGCGGTACGCAGCATCCCCGGTACTAGCACGCAGATTCCAGGTCAGTAACATGTTGTGGCGCCATGCGCGGCTCGTGGTACTCGCGGCGCGGGCAACCTGTGCGCAAGGGCTATCGAGAAATCGCTTCTAGACACTCCCATCTACCTTACGTAGTCATCGTCATCATCAGCCAGAAGACGTCCACTGCTGAACATAGGCCTCCCCTTTTAACCTCCATAATGAATGACATCCTGCGCCATCTGCATCCACTGGATTGCCCGCGACTCTCACGATGTCGTCGGTCCATCTAGTGGGAGGCCTACTTACGCTGCGTCTGCCGGTTCGCGGTCTCCACTCAAGAAGTAGTCATCTTATTGTAGTTTATTACTGGTGTTGTTTGTATGAGCAGCCTCCAGAACTCATCACTCAGTACGATGGTGAGGTGAACGCGACTGTGGACGGCCCCGCGTGCCCGCAGCCAGTCGAAGGGGATTACTACGTGGATGAAGACTGTCTTCGGCTCAACGTCTATGCTCCAGCACATTACAGGTGAGGAGGGTGACAGGGAGCTGACTTGCTCGTACGTTGGTATAGTATTGAGAACTTTTCAATACTAAAGACACCCGCTAAGATGTCCAGCGACACTTAGGATGCCTGAAGCGTCCTGAGTGCCGCTTAAGCCGGCATCTGAAGAAGTGGATGTCACCCAGCGTCGTGAAAGCCTTTTATCGTCAACCAGGGCCCACTTTAGCGTCTATTCAATTCAGTAATGAAGTAGTATCAGGCTGCAGTTTCAAGTTGGAAACCAGTCTCAAAGCAATTATCGGTGTGTTTCGTTCCAATAATAGGTATAACTTGAGAACTACGATTACCTAATTCTATCAGTCTCTCTGTTGTCTTACTGGCCTGCCAGGCTGGCAGACGCAGTTCTGGTTCTTCTTGCAACGAGGTGTAATTTTTGTTTCCAGCGCACCTCTCCCGGTGATAGTGTTCATGCACGCGGGAGGGTTCTACTCTGTGTCAGGTCGCAGCGACATCGCGGGCCCGAGCTACCTGCTGGACCGGGACCTGGTGCTCGTCACCATTAACTATCGACTCGCCTCGCTCGGTGAGTTCATTCACTCACTTTTTGACCGACTTCCAAAAAGGAGGTTATCAATTCGACTGTCTTGTTTTTATATTGTTACCTCAGAACTTTCGACTGGGTGAACCGATTTAGATGATATTTTTATATTTAAATATTTGAAAGCTGGTTCTTCCTGTTTGGTCCCATTTCAATTTGGTCCAGTTCTACTATGTTTTATTTTTTCCAATGTAACAATAAAAAAGACATTCCCACACAAAAACGAGCATAAGCTATTTCCATGACTCGCTGAGCGATCGACCTTGAACTGGCGGACCGCTCCAACTATAAGTGTCCATGTTTCACCACCGTACACCATGTCAAGTACAACACACTGGTGAAAGACTTTCGGGAAACTCGACGGAGTTTTCTGAATAATTTCGCTGTAGGTAATTGAGTTTTCGACATAGCTATTAAAATTTGCAAGTAGAAGTGGCAATGAAGAACCGAAAACCCATAGGGAAGAAAGGTTCTTGAGTGGAGACCACGAACCGGAAGACACAGCGTAGGTAGGCCTCCCACTAGATGGACCGACGACAATATGAAAGTCACGGGCATTCAGTGGATGCAGATGGCAGGATGTCGTTCAGTGTCGAGGTTAAAGGGGGAAGCCTATGTTCAGCAGTGGACGTCTTCTGGCTGATGATGATGATGAATTGAATTTCGTATAAGTAACAGTGTAAATCTAAATCTAACTCCCTGATTGACCAGGATTCCTAAGCACGGGTGACGAGCACGCTCCGGGTAATAACGGCTTCAAGGACCAGGTGGCAGCGCTGCGCTGGGTGCAGAGGAACATCGCCGCCTTCGGAGGGAACCCAGACTTGGTCACCATCGCGGGGTATAGCGCTGGCTCCTTCAGCGTCGCGCTGCACATGGTCTCGCCGATGAGCAAAGGTTTGGGGTCAAATAAGATGATATAATTAAGGGGCAGTCAGAGATGTGTTCTAACATCTAGAACCAGGTTATGAGCACTGCTGGATTTCACTTGCTGATAGGACTTAGATATTGCTTATGCCATCATATTTATACTCTACTAGATGCACCCCGCGGTTTCACCTGTGTGGTGATGAAAATTGGTGATGATGATGATGATGAAAAGTAACCTATGTGTTAATCCAGGACATAAGCAATATATATTCAAAATTTCATCCAAATCCATCCAGCTGTTTCTGCATGATTGAGTAACAAACATCCATCCATCCAAACTTTCACATATATGATACTAGCTGTACCCGCAACTTCGTCCGCGATTTCTTCAGAAAAAAATAGGCTATGTTCGTCCTCATGATACATACTATTATCTCGCAAAATTTTATCGAGTTTATGCAGCAAACAGACAGACGAACAGAGTTACTTTCACATTTATAATATTAGTGAGGATTAGTGTGATTTCCTGTCTTGTGTTTCATGTTTTCAATAATCTCCTGGTTGTACAGGTCTGTTTCACCGTGCGATATCGATGAGCGGATCGCCTATCTCGCAGATACCCCTCCCGCATGACCAGAAGCATCTCGCCATCAAGCAAGCCAACCTGCTCGGCTGCCCCACACACTCGTCCAAAGCCATCATTGACTGCTTGAAGACTAAACCATCTGTCGAGTTGGGGAACTCACTCGATAGTTTCTTTGTAAGTTTTCTCAAAGGTAATTAAACTATACGAGCAAAACTATATGAGAGGTAGCAGGTGTGCTTTACAATCTGACGCCACCCAGTTCGACCCTTGGCCATACAACAATCGCTTATTTAGTACGTAAATAAATTTAAATATCATCGCTGAAAAACGGTGAAAGAAAACATCGTGCGCAAGGGCCCATTCCTTGCCGGCACGCGATGTAAACCAAATTTTCTGTTAGCGACAGGCGAGCCGACCCATTCCGCGAATTAGTAATTATATAGAATCATAGATAAGAACGATTAGGAACAGGAATGTGTAAATAAAATCTTTTAGGTAGTTAGCGACAGGTGAGCCGACCCGCTCTGTCAACTAGTTATTGTGTAGAATCATAGTTAGGATCGATTAAGTTAAGAACATGAAAATAGGTCTAGATTTATTTTCATTAGGTACCTAGTAACTAAGAACACAGAACAGAACACGATAGGAACACTAGGGCCATATGTTAGGTACACAAACACTATAGGTACACTTTTGAACCACGAACACGGAACACGATAGGAAATCATTGTAAATATTCAGACACGTAAAGTACATAACTTAGCTTGTAAAATGTAGGACATTGTATTAGTCACACGAACACGGGAACGATGATGTAAACGAACACAAAGAATGTCTCTCATTAGCGAACAATGAACACGATACTCCATGAGTTAGATACTAAGTGACGGACCGTACTTTAGATTATAAACCGCATAGATTATGGAATAAAACACTCTCAACTGCATCTTGCTATTGTGAACAACTCTGAACAAGCCTTTCTCTCCGAAACCTCATCTTCACCCTCAGCTGAACAAGGAACTACAAGAACTCTCAAGACTCAAGACCAAGGAACGATCAAGAACCACCGAGACCGAGAACAAGGAACGCTCAAGATCAAGAACCTTCAAGAACTAGGAAGAAATCAAGATTGAAAACGTACCCACGTCGGTGCCACTGCTGAAGAAGCATCATCATCATCATCGCCATCTTCGGTTGAACGAGTGGCGCCGACAGTTTCTGGTCCTTCGAAAGCCGGATCGTGCGTGAACGATCACTATCGCACACTACACCAGATCCTGAACTACCCCGGGTCTACGCCTGGGCACGTGTAGAACGAAACACGGGCTATGGTCAAGACGCGCAGCCAAGCTGGGAACGAAGAAGAAGCAACGAACACTTCAGCCTTCGGAATCAGCGTGATCAACCCGGAAGACGCACGCCGAACCATCCGCTTTGAAGATTCTCCACACTCACCGTCTGTGATGGAGCGCCGCAACGTGACCGTGCTTTCAGACTCCCAATTACGGGAGGAGGAAGTCTCTCTGATCGGAGGGCCAACCGGCCCTAACGCCACACTGCTTGCGGAGCTGCCAGGAATACGTATGGGGCGTCACCGCCACGTGTCACCAGCGCGATCAGCGCGATCGGTGGCATCGGTCCGGTCTACAAGCAGCGTGGCAGCGAGAATCCGGCAGGCGCAGTTTGAAGCGGAGGAGCGGCTGACACTGCTGAAGAAGAAGGAGTTGCAGCTGGAAGCCGAACAGATCAGGAGAAAGCTTGCCTTGGACCTGGAGCTGATTCAAGAATCCGAGGAGAACGAGACCAAGCCAAGCGAAACGAACAATGCAACAGCAAGATGGATCCAGAACATGGCGGTAGCCAGTGGTCCACTGGAGCATGGCGAACGGCGTGCTGTCCCTGAACGTGGGACGCCTTTCGATGAACGACGAGAGGAGCAGTCACGCAGCCGGCCCAGTGGCGAACACCGAAGACCGAGGTCACTGACGCCAGCGAGAAGCACATCAAGAACACGAGGCATCGACCAACTAGTGGAAGCGCTGGACAAGATGTCCAGGGCCCAACGACCACCACGCCAAACTTATGATCTACCATTGTTTTCAGGTGCCAACAACGAATGGTTTTCGTTTAAGGCAGCGCTACGCGATACCACGAAGCTCTACGGTTTCTTACCATTGGATAACATGGCGCGGCTTCGGAACTGCCTGCGCGGAGAAGCCAAGGAGGCGGTGTCAGCGCTTCTTCACACGGTGGATGACCCCAACATCGTGATGAAGACCCTGGAGCAGTGCTTCGGACGACCGGAGGTGCTGGTGGACAAGACCATCCAGGATCTGCGCCAGCTGCCGAAACCCGGAACGTCCGCAAGTGAACTGAACATCTTTGCGATAAAACTCCAGAACACAGTCAGCGTGCTTCGAGCGATCGACCACAAGGGTTACCTGTACAACCCAATGCTGACAAGGGACGTCATGGACAAACTGAGTCCTCACCTGCGATCCAGATGGTGCGACTACGCTGAGGACCATGCCGATACCGCGGATCCGGAGATCATCGTGTTATCCCGGTTTCTGATGAAGGAGGCAGATCTGGCCCTCAGACATGGATATACCACGACACCAGCACCCTCGACCAGCCAGAGGAAGGAAGTCACGACCCTGAAGCACACCGCAGCTAAGAGGAAGCCAGTTTACGCGACCGACGAACCTGAGACCGACGAGAACAAGTACCGGTGCGTCAAATGCACTGGAGAACACGTGCTCACCAAATGCCCCAAGTTCAAGACCATGAACACGGACGATCGCTGGGAGCTGGTGAAGAAAGAAGGGCTATGCTTCAAATGCATATCCAGCCGCCATCGCCGAGTGAACTGCAAGGCGAAGTCCTGCGGAATCAATGGCTGCCGACATCCGCACAATCCGATGCTGCACTCCGATCGAGTGCCATCATTGAGTCCTATCACGCCCGAAGCCCAAGACAACGTAGAGTCGGTGACTGCCACCACCACGACCACCGTGAGGCAGGTGATGCTGAAGATCTGCCCTGTTACTATCATCGGGCCACGAGGACGCATGAAGATCTACGCGTTGCTCGACGAGGGATCTACAATCTCTCTACTAGACGACGAAGTAGCACGGGGCATCGGAGCTGAAGGACCGAACAAGCCGCTCAGCATCAACGGCGTGAGCATGAAGAAACACGACACGACGAGCCGACATGTCAAGTTTCAGATCCAGGGCGCCGACAAGAAGATGCACACGATACGGGCGAGAACGATGCAGAACATGGAACTACGGTCGCAGACGATCCCGGACCAGTTACTGCGACTAAACCACCTAATGGACTTGGACCAAGAGAACGTCTGCTACGAGCAAGGCAGACCACGTCTTCTTATCGGGGCAGACAACTGGGAATTGATCGTGTCCCGGGAGCTGCGCCTCGGGAAGAAGAACCAGCCAGCGGCATCACAAACGAACCTCGGCTGGGTGATCCACGGGACGATGCCGAAGACGGTGCTGAAGCAGGGCGCTGACGAAGTGCATCACATCTTCAGTGTGAACACGGACCGTCTAGAAGATTTGGTTGAACGTCATTTTGAGATCGACGCGTTGCGGGTATCGCTTAAGACCAAAGCGAACAAGACTAAAGAGCACGCCATCAAGATCTTCGAACGAACAGAGAGGAGAGTCGACAGACACTTCGAGGTCTGTTTGCCTTGGAAAGAGGACGAACCGAAGATGCCACCCAGTTACGGGACAGCATGGAAATGGATCCCGACCGACCACAACGAAGCTGACCTCGCGACACGCGCCGGCTACGTTCCCACGAACGAAGACTGGTGGTTTACAGGACCGGCGTTCCTCATAGATCGAAGGGACACATGGCCAGACTTCAAGAATCCAGTCAACGAACACAAGCAAGAAAACGAAGACACCTTCCACATCGAGCTCCATATCGAGCAGAACCTGAACGAGATACTTCCATATGTAGGCCGGTTCTCTAACTACGAACGACTTATTAGAGTAACCACCCTTGTTCTGCTTTTTGCCTACAGATACCGGACCAGAACAACGACCATGGAAGCGCACCATTTACTGAAGGCAGAGCAACTCTGGGTGGCAAGGATCCAACGAGACAGCTTTGAAGAGGAGCTGAACCTGATACGAGCGAGCAAGCCGATTCTAGCAAGAAGCAGACTGTTCAAGCTGGACCCGATCCTGACCGAAGATGGACTACTGCGCGTCAACGGACGAATTGGTGCAGCCGAAGTTCCAGCAGCAGCCAAGCAGCCGATCATCATGGACAGCCGCCATCCCTTCACCTGGCAGCTGATTCAGAAGGAACACAGAGCAGCAGGGCACGTGAACCAAGAACGAGTGGCGAATGACCTTCGACAGCGGTTTTGGATCCTGCAGCTAAGACCAGCCGTGAAAGCCGCTGCAAGGGATTGTGAGGATGGAGCACTCCGCAGGATAGCTGCCAGGCGAGGCTTGCCCGCAGTCATCTGGAGCGACAACGGGACCAACTTTAAGGGAGCAGACTCGGAGCTACGGGCTGCCTACACGGAGTGGGCACCAGCTCTGCGGGACTACGGACAGCTGTATCGAGTGTCCTGGCGCTTTATACCGCCCGGGGCACCGGACCAAGGAGGCTCCTGGGAACGACTGGTGAGGTCCATTAAGGTGGCCCTCACAGCCGCCATGAACGAGAAGACACCACGAGACGAGGTCCTGCAGACGCTGATCATCGAGACCGAGCACAGCGTGAACGCGAGATCCTTGACCCACGTCTCCGTCGACCTAAGAGATCCAGAAGCCCTGACACCCAACCACTTCTTGTTGGGCGCATCAGCAGGCCTGCCGACTACGGGATCCTGCGAGTTGGCTGACAGGCATATTTGGCGCGCCAGCCAAGCCCTCGCTGACGAATTTTGGCGCCGCTGGGTACGCGAGTACCTCCCGACGCTAGTGCCGAGGCAAGGCACTACCACGAACATGGAGCAGCTACGAGAAGGCGACCTGGTGGTAGTTGTTGATCCAACCCTACCACGGAACATCTGGCCACGAGGCGTCGTCGAGCAAGTCTACCCCGGACCAGATGGCAACGTGCGCAGCGCTGACGTGAGGACACGCAACGGGATCTTCCGCCGACCGACCACGAGACTCGCCGTGCTACGGGTAGAGGGCTCCGCTGAAGCTTCGCCGGGAGGAGAACTGTTAGCGACAGGCGAGCCGACCCATTCCGCGAATTAGTAATTATATAGAATCATAGATAAGAACGATTAGGAACAGGAATGTGTAAATAAAATCTTTTAGGTAGTTAGCGACAGGTGAGCCGACCCGCTCTGTCAACTAGTTATTGTGTAGAATCATAGTTAGGATCGATTAAGTTAAGAACATGAAAATAGGTCTAGATTTATTTTCATTAGGTACCTAGTAACTAAGAACACAGAACAGAACACGATAGGAACACTAGGGCCATATGTTAGGTACACAAACACTATAGGTACACTTTTGAACCACGAACACGGAACACGATAGGAAATCATTGTAAATATTCAGACACGTAAAGTACATAACTTAGCTTGTAAAATGTAGGACATTGTATTAGTCACACGAACACGGGAACGATGATGTAAACGAACACAAAGAATGTCTCTCATTAGCGAACAATGAACACGATACTCCATGAGTTAGATACTAAGTGACGGACCGTACTTTAGATTATAAACCGCATAGATTATGGAATAAAACACTCTCAACTGCATCTTGCTATTGTGAACAACTCTGAACAAGCCTTTCTCTCCGAAACCTCATCTTCACCCTCAGCTGAACAAGGAACTACAAGAACTCTCAAGACTCAAGACCAAGGAACGATCAAGAACCACCGAGACCGAGAACAAGGAACGCTCAAGATCAAGAACCTTCAAGAACTAGGAAGAAATCAAGATTGAAAACGTACCCACGTCGGTGCCACTGCTGAAGAAGCATCATCATCATCATCGCCATCTTCGGTTGAACGAATGGCGCCGACATTTTCATTACCTATACCTATTATATACTTTCTTCTATGGATACCAGATGAAAAAAGGTACAAACCAAAGGTAGAGAAACCTAGCAACCAAAAATTCAATTATGCAATTCGAACAATTATTACAAAATAAATTAGAAGTTGGTAAAAAAACAAAAAAATACATTAGTGTGTTGGTATACCACTGTAAATATACAAAATACTAGCTGCGGCCTGCGGTTTCACCCGAGTGGTGATGATGATGACGATGATTTTGAAAAGTAGCCTATGTGCTAATCCAGTACATAAGAAATGTATATTCCAAATTTCATCCATATCCATCCAGCCGTTTCTGCGTGATTGAGTTACAAACATCCATACATACAAACTTTCACATATATGATAGGTATTAGTGTGATATTTTTTTTTAAGGAATCCCAGGGCACTCTTAAATTTTTGTACCTACTGTTACCAAAATCTATGTATCAACCACTGAAGTGAGATGTTTTTTCGTTTCGTTTTTTACCCTTCTCTTTTCTGTGGTATCAACTCATTTAAAATCAATGTTCATAATAATAACCTCCATTCCGACCAGTAACACCAATCATAATTATCTGTTAATCTGTTTAACCCTGTATACCTATACCCCCAGGGTACATTACTGATGGGTATAATTCCTGCCCGCAGTCTTCAGTCAGCCCACCCGACCATTGAAATATAGTTGAAACTATATTGCAATGCATTAACTTCTTTTTGTATGAACGATAAGTTCCGTAAAATGCAACCATAACTCCAGGAGTACGCATACGACCCAGTCCTGGTATGGGTACCGATCGTCGAGCGCGACTTCGGCCAGGAGCGGTTCTTGGTAGAGCACCCGCTGACGTCCCTGCAGGCTGGCCGCCTCCACGCCGTGCCCTACCTCGTCAGCCAGACTAGAGATGAGTTCTTCTGGAAGGCTTTCTGTAAGTTCGTTACCTCTGGATGCTGGTAACACCAGAGACATCTCAGATACATACGTTGCCGACCTTTAAATACTCTTGTAACGCCTTTAGAAGAAACCCTTGTTATAGATACTCAGAAATGCCGCAGGGCTCATTCCGCTTATTGCGGTTGTGAGGCAAAAAAGATCGCGTAAAACGCACTGTGTGCGATTTCTACAGGTCCATAGATGAGCTTTCAGGAGGTGGTGTGGTGGCTAGTACGATGATCAATCCGCGATGCCGGCATCAGATCGAACAGTTCTTCCCAATACTTACCGCTGTAAATGCATTAAAATATAAGGTCGGGGAAAAAGTTTCTTCGTATTTTATAAACAAATTCAAGACATATTTTTTTCAAGTTTAATTACATTTAATTATAATATATATCTGCCATTTTGTTCGATAACTTGTTGCCATCTTGTAGGTAGTGACATGATCCCGTTGCTGTAGAAATTTTGGGACTTCTGATCAAAAAAATGCAACAAGTAGTTTTGACAGTCCTCTCTTGATGTTAATCTAACACTAACCAAAGAATTCTGAAGATATCGAAACAGGTGGAAATCTGAGGGTGCAAGGTCAGGGCTATATGGTGGATGCATTAACACTTCCCAACCAAGCTCTCAAAATTTTTGCTGAGTGGCCAAAGATGTGTGCGGTCTGGCGTTATCATGATGAAAGACCACACTCTTTCTATTGATCAATTCCGGCCGTTTTTTATAAATTTCTTGTTTGAGTCTCATCTGCTGTTGGCAGTAGAGATCCAAATCGATGGTTTTGCCCGGCGGTAAAAGCTCATAATGAACGATGCCCAGCCAATCTCACCATACACACAGCATCACCTTATTACGTGTTAATCCGGGTTTCGCTAGTCTGTGGTGCTTCACGGCCCTTTGACCATGATCGTTTGCGCACATTCTTGTCGTAGGTGATCCGTTTTTCATCACCAGTGATCAATCTTTTCAAAAACGGTTCGGTTTCGTTACGTTTCAATAGAGAATCGCAAATGAGTACACGATTCATTTGGTTTCTTTCAGTGAGCTCGTGTGGCACCCAAATATCGAGTTTTTTTGTATACCCAGTTTTTTTCAAATGGGTCAAAACTGTTTTGTGGTCAATCCCCAGTTCTTCAGCTACGTCGTAACTACTAATATGCCGATCTTGGTCCACTTTTTCAGAAATGGCATCGACTTTATCCTTAACAGGGCGACCAGAGCGAGCTGCATCTTTGACATCAAAATTCCTGGACTGAAAACGCTTGAACCAACATTGTGCTACTCTTGATGACACTGCATTAGGTTCATAAACGTCACAAATTTTATTCGCGGCTTGTGTCGCATTTTTCCCTTTTTTGTAATAAAATTTCACAATATATCGAATTTCTTCGTTAAATTCACTCATTTTATCGAACAAGAAAACAAATGAAAAATGGCGGGAAATTGCTTTTTACATTTTGTATTCCTTTTTTAAAATGTCATATTTTTAATGGTATCAGAACCAGCCAGATACAAACAGTACAACCGATGAGATTTTACTACAACTTTATACATACAAAATACGAAAAGACTTTTTCCCCGACCTATTATACAAAGAGCCTCGACTTCTCTGTGCATCATATTGAGCATTGGTAGTAGAGTCGTTGCATACTCCTAATTTATAGCGACGCCTATATATACACTGGTAACTATGGTAATGTTTCTGTATGAACGCTTTCATATATGGACATGGACATAATTATATATACTATTAACTACATGACGCGATGCTCACTTAGCTAAGTCCATATATGAAAGCGTTAGATGATCTGGTCAGTCTTCTGTTCTGGTAGTAGGTATCATGACCACTGCCAGATTTCTTTTCTGGCGTTATTTTGCAGTTTTATATTATAGCACAACTAGCGACCCGCCCCGGCGATATAGGCTGATGATGAGAGAAGGAGATAACGCTCGAGACTAATAATTTTAAGTAGGTAAGGTAATGACCACCTTTGGAAACAGAAGTTTTCACGGTCTGTCATTTCGCCACTCTGCGAAGTCCTCCTTATGATACGCTTCATCACAGTAATGCTTTTTCCAGCGATCCTAGGGAATGCCAGCCTGACCCAGGCCATGGACCGGGAGTGGCACCGCATGGCGCCCATCTCCTTCCAGTTTCCACCATCTGCGCAAGCAGCAGACACCCTGCGGGAGTATTACCTCGGATCTCACAACCACGGCCACCTGGTGAATGACAGTGAAACTGCGAGGGGCCTGGGCCAGCTGTACAGCGACGGGATTATCGGGTTTGGAGTGCACACGTGAGTTGAAAACTGCTCTGAACGCAGACCACATTATACTGACTCTAAATTACGTACCTACTCAATGGCCTTAGTACGAGAACTTGCGAAAAAGTTATCGTTACGTAAACGTTAGCAAACGTATGAAACAGCCAAAAGCCACAGAACACCGTGACATGTGCGTTGCTCTACAGACTTTACATACCAGAATATTCTGTTTATATTCTGGATCGCTCAGACTTATAAACGATAAAGAAAAACTTAATTCCTCCCCCGATCGTTTGATGATGGCATTCCCCATAGAGATAAGCTTTTCCATCTGTTAAAATAAAATAAAATTCAAGTCATTTTTAATTATTTTTTTTCAAAGTCGTACGTTTGGCATTCGCTGACCAGATCTGCCACAGCTTTATGTGGCGTTTTCTCGTCTTCGAGCATATACTATGCCGACGTGATTATCACCCCCTCAGTAGCCACCTCGTGCCCTTTGCTAAAATCTATGCAAATAGATTTTAGCAAAAAAAAATTTGGTCCATGGGAGTATGTCTATTGCCACTTTGCCAGATCTCTAAAGCAGAGATGTTACAACATCCGAGCTATCCAATCTAACAGCTGTTCCTCAGTAAAAGGTCATTGACACTTGATTAAATGTATGGAACAGCTGATTTTAGCTTTGATCCAATAGTAAAAGTTTTTCAGAATGATGAGCACAATAACCCCCTATTAGCTTAGCAGTAAACTATGATATCATCAACGGGACTTTCACACTGCTCTACAGTGCCCTTAGTACAAGATTTGACAGTTTTCGAAAACTTTTTTCGTTTCCGTATTGTCCCATACATTTTAGTAAAGCGCCTCTAGCGGAAACGCGGATGAACTAAAATCGGTGGTAATCGGCAGTATAGGTTGCTTCACTCAAATACGAAAAATAGTTTCGAATAGCTTTCAGCCCAGCAATGTATGCATCAAAACGAAAACGAAAAAAGTTTTCGAAAACTATCAAATCTTGTACTAAGGGTACAGAGCAGTGTTTTTCAAACAGTGGGTCGCGCCTAGCCTCTGTAAAGGTGCCGCGGGGGTCGCGAAGCCTCGGTAAAAGAAAAATAAATTACTAAGATAAATTTATTTATGAGTAATTATAAAAATAAAAAAAAGGTTGTATCTACGTATTTGTTTTTTTTTTTATGATCCTGGGCGACAAGACGAGCGAAGTCGCTCGCCTGATGGCTCTCCACGCTTGCCCATAACAGCTCAACGCCACTCAGAATTTTGAACTTCAACAGTTCAAAATCCTGGATGGCAATGATATTTGTAATATAATAAAATACAGCTTATTAACTGTGGAAGGCAGGGGGTCCAGATTTTTTTTCATACAAAGGGGCCGCGTTGTGAAAAAAAATTAAAAACACTGCTGTAGAGTGTATGAATAATTTATCAATATAAAAAACCGACTTCATAAAAATGTCAGAACTGAACCAACGGGAACCACCAGCTTTCAAATAAAAAATGAATCATCAAAATCTTTTCACCCAGTCGAAAGTTCCGAGGTAACAAACATTTTTTTTTAAAACACTCGAATTGAGGACCTGTTCCTTTTCGGAAGTCGGTTAAAATTGAAGACCACTATCGTGATTGTTTGATTTTTTCAAAACCATACGTAAGAAAGGAATCTGTCTATAGTAAATAATAAGTTATATTATGTAGTTTGTCCAACTGTAGAGATAATTCGGTGGGTCTGTATTCCACCATGTGATGCATGTATGTTCCAGGCTAGCGAACGCAATGGCAGTGTACTCCTCCCAGCCCGTGTACTCCTACGAGTTCGCGTACGTCGGGAACAACAGCCACTACGTGGATCCCACGACCGGCGAGCCCACAGGTGGGCAACTATCTATAACATCACTCTAATCTCAGACCAGACAAACAAGGGAAATATGCCTTTGTACAATTATCATTCATGTAACAATGTCTCCATTTTCACCCCTTTTTTTCACCATACCCCTAAACTGTAAGTACTTATTTTTCACACTTTGCACAATGCAATACAATACATACAACACTTTATTAATAACTCCGTAGTTACATGTCAAACTTCTCCAGTACACTCTTTTACAAAATTTTATATAAAATTATATCTCATTATGTACTTATAGGTCTAGGTACATTTAATAATAGGTAATTTATTCAATTAAAAAAATTAGCACTAAGTTAGTAAGTAATTTGTAACGACATCAATGAACTAAAAGTCTACATGCAAAATAAAAGGGCGGTAAAGTCGTCTGCTGGGAGAGTTTAATTAAAGACATCAATTTAGGCATGATACGTTTGTATCCGTCACGTCACATTACCATATCCCCCTAGTTTGTATCCGTCACGTCACATTACCATATCCCCCTAGTTTGTATCCGTCACGTCACATTACCATATCCCCCCTAGTTTGTATCTGTCACGTCACATTATCATATCCCCCTAGTTTGTATCCGTCACGTCACATTACCATATCCCCCTAGTTTGTATCCGTCACGTCACATTACCATATCCCCCTAGTTTGTATCCGTCACGTCACATTACCATATCCCCCTAGTTTGTATCCGTCACGTCACATTACCATATCCCCCTAGTTTGTATCCGTCACGTCATATTACCATATCCCCCTTGTTTGTCTGATCTGAAACTCTAATTCTCATTTCCGTTCTATTTACTTCTCTTTTCTGTGGTTCAAGGCGCGGCGCACCACGATGACCTGATCTATCTGTTCTCCATCAATGTGTCGTTCCCGCTCATCCAGGTGTCAGAGTCCCGGGACTCGCAGCTGGTCGACACCATGACCGGGATCTGGCACCAGTTTGCTTCACGAGGGTATGTTTGTTTAACTAGTTATGTGCCTTCTACTAATCTATCACTAAAGGCGTCATCTCTCAGTAAAGTTGAGGCCTGTAAAAATTCTAGCCGAGTAGTTACTTGCAGACAGCAAGATTATGAGTAGATGGCGTCATGCCAACACTGAGATTGGTTGCAAAACAGCTCAAAAATTTGGAAGCTGATAGAACATAATTATCAATATAAAAAACCGACTTCATAAAAATGAATAACTGGACCAAATTGAAATGGGACCACACGGGAAGCACCTTTCAAATAAAAAAAGAATCGTCAAAATTGGTTAACCCAGTCGAAAGTTCTGAGGTAACAAACATAAAAAAAAAAACAATTGAAAAACTCCTATTTGGAAGTCGGTTAAAAAGAGGGATTTTGTGCTAATAGGAAAGCGACCTTAGCTTAGCGGTTAGAGCGCTAGGGGCCCAAACCTGGATGTCGCAGGTTCAAATCCTGCCGGTCGACAAATTTTTTGAATTGTCTTTAATGAAAGTAACTTTTAAACTTTCGTGATTTGAACGATTCGATTTTTTGAGTTAATTCTGTACAAACATCCAAATACAAATCTTTCCTCTTTATAGGTAATATTAGGTGTAGATAATATGTACACATATTACACAAGAATACTCGAAAATACACAAGTTTGGGTAAATAATACGTCATGATTATTTTTCACGTTCGCGCCAAACTCCTAAACTAACTACGTACTTAGTTTACGAGATCGCGATCTAGTGCCGGCTGTACTCTCTCGCCCGGGTCTCGAGCCGGGGGCCGGTGGCGCAGTCCACGCAAGGCGTGTACAGCCGGCGTCACGTAAACCCCTCTTTACAGGCAGCCGAGCCCGCAGCCCGAGCACTCAGTCCCCGCGTGGCCGCGGTTCACTCACTCGCGCCGCCAGTACTTGCAGCTCGATGCGCGTCCCTCCATACAAGAGAAGCTGTTTGAGGCGCGCTTCCAACTCTGGGAGAGGCTCTACAATGCTCCACACTGTGACTACTGCACCTGCTGAAACAGCTGTGACGTCACCAGTGCCGTAAATAGGGCTGTGCCAGCTATGCCCAGGCACAGGGCGCAGACTCTGGAGGGGCGCAGAAATGACCACACCAGGACCAAGTTTTGTTTTCAAGGGCGCAGTTATAGAAGCTCGCACCAGGCGCATAAAAGGCTAGTTACGGCACTGGACGTCACCGCATCCGCCAACCGACCGACGGCGACGTTCGCACACTTTGCTCTGACATCGCAATTTCTTTTATTTTAACCTCCAATATTTGACAATAATAGATTATGCACTAAAGGAATAAAGCTCTTACGTCGCGGGCGGCATGTTGAACCTTGAGCGTATCCAGGGACTCAGTCCTGAGTTACTCGTACGCGAGCGGTTCAAGCTGCCCAAGACGAAGATAGACTTTATTCCAGAGGAGCATACTCTACTTTTCACACATTCTGCGAGACAATAAAAAGCCTTACCCCTAGCTTCAGTTTTGCGACCCAACTTTTAATAGGTACCTAAAATTAACCAATTCATTTAAGCTGCATCGTTTAAAAACGTCTAACTTGAATGAACGAAAATCCGTTTTACTATGCGTGTGTGCGTGAAAATAGCAAAGCTTAGCGGCTATCAAATAACTACCGCTTATCGTAGTTGATGGTACCGTTTAGACAAATAACACATATGCGGGTCAACTTTTCGAGCTAGGGGTAAAGCCCCAGGACTCCATAAATTAAGTATTTATTTTGGCAATAAAATTCAGTGAAAATCACAGCACCAAACACGTCTTTTGTTTCACATTCTTTGTAAACGCACCTCTTTCGTTTCTTTTATTAAGTTCTGCTTATGGTGGCCAGTTCGAACAAACCTCTTTACAATGCCATATGGCCATTTTTTACTTAGATTTTTTCCACGAGTTTCCACTAGAATTTGATGTTCCAAATTCAAATCACTTTATTCCCTAGGGAGTTTCATGCAACTTTATATCCCTTAAGAGATAATGCTTTACGTTACGTTAAGGTTGCATGATATGTAATGGGACATTTGAGCAGGTGGTGTGAAAATATAATAAAAACCAGTTATTGACACATTTGACACAGGAACACAAAATTTCATCCAAATCGGTCCAGCCGTTTAAACCTTCCCTGAACTTCCACAAATATTTCAAGATCAAAATTAGCCAAATCGGTCAAGCCATTCTTGAGTTTTAGCGAGACAAATAACATCAAATGATATTAAGGGGTCCGTACCCAAACGGTAAAACGGGACCCTATTACTAAGACTCCGCTGTTCGTTCGTCTATCTGTCTGTCTGTCCGTCTGTCACCAGGCTGTATCTCATGTTGAGTGATAGTTAGACAGTTGAAATTTTCACAGATGCTGTATTTCTGTTGCCGCTAAAACAATAAATACAAAAAAAAAACAGAATAAAACAAATATTTAAGGGGGCTCCATACAAGAAGTATGATTTTTTTTGCTGGATATCGAACGTGTAACCCTGTTTAATAATGACCTCTTTTCGGCGCAGTGTAGCCTATGTGTAAAACCCTGTTTCATAATGACCTCCTTTCGGAGCAGTGTAGCTTATTTGCATAACCCTGTTTAATAGTGACCTTCTTTCGGCTCAGAGTAGCCTATGTGTATAACCCTGTTTAATAATGACCTCTTTTCGGCTCAGAGTAGCCTATGGTTATTTTCGTTACGGAATTTCTGGATTCGGTCTCCACGCTCAAGGCCCGCGATAGAAGCTATGCAATAGCTTAAAATTACAACCGACCTCATGCCAAATATTAGAGATGGCAACCCTACGTTTATTCAACGTAGAATAAACGTAGGGCTGCCACCTCTAAAATTTGGCAACCAGGACAAGACGCGTGTAAACCCCGGATTTAAGAGCCCAGAACCCGGATATCATAGGTTTTTTTAAACATAATGGCGTGCGGGCACAGTTCGTGTGTCGCGGGTGGCTAAGACTTTAAATTTTTATACCCGGACTACAATTGAAGTCCGGCCCGGACGCTCTCCGGATGCCCTCTAAACTAGGACAAATCCGGTAAAAATCCGGACTGATGGCAACCCTAAAAAACAGAGTATTATAACCTAACTTTCCACTCTTGCAGGTAGAATAGTTTCAAAGTTTAATTTATTTATTTATTTATTTCAAGTAACACGACTCATATTGTTATTATTACACATAAAAAATTAAAAATTATTGAGTCACATTAAATTTAAATTATAATATTAAAATAGATCTAACATATTCTAACATTCAATCATATTAAATAAAAATTAAATAAAATAGTCCCTAACACAGTATTGTCGGTTGCATGTCAGCCACATAGGTGTAGAACATGCAATCGACAACACTGGTTTATATAGGGACAGTCCAGTCTGTCCGCTAGCGCAGCCAGCATGCTGTTGGAGCTCCCCCTCACCCGCCGCAGTAGCGAAGTGCCTCTCTTTCGCATCGTCGCATAAAAGCAGTCTACGCGGGCTTCAGCAAACATTGTCGACGCACTGCAGTACCGGGGGAGACCCAACATCATCCTGAACGCGTTGTTGAACTGGACGCGAAGGGCGCTGTATGATTTTTGCGAGTAGTCAGCCCACAGGCTGCAGGTATAAAATGTGGTACAGTAAGCTCTAAACAATGTTATTTTAACCTCTGTCGAGCACCGTGCAAACCTGCGGATCACCATATTCGCTCTGACCGCCAGCGCCCTCCGTTCCCGCTCAACATCCGCATCATCTTTTAGGGTTGGTGTCACTAGATGGCCTAAATATTTAAACACATCTACCCTTTGTAACGACAAGCCATTTAATTTTACAGGGGGCATTTCATCAACTTTTCTTTGTCCGCCCTGAAAGACCATGCACTGACTTTTTTTTACATTATAAATGAGGCCATGATCAGCTGCATAGCTCTCACACGTACTCATCAGCTTCCTGAGGCCGCAGACCGAGGCGCTCAGTAGAACCATATCGTCCGCGTAGCTAATGTTATTGTAACAGACGCCATCTATGTGACAACCGATATGTTGTCCACTGAGCGCCTCGATCAGTCCATTTATGTACAAGTTGAAAATAGAGGGCGAGCTGAGTCCGCCCTGCCTCACCCCGCACTCCAGCCTGTACGGATCCGACAGCGTGCCTGCCCACCTCACATTATTAATCTGATTCCCGTACCAATACTTGAACACGTTAATAAGTTCATCCGGTATATGAGAGGCCTTCATTTTTGACCACAAAATGTCATACGAAACTAAGTCAAAGGCCCTGGAGAGGTCGAGGAAGCAAGCATACACAGGCGTACGTCTCTTAGTATAGTATTTCACAGCACTCTTTAAACACAATATGGCAGTTTCCGTAGACAGTCCTGGCCTAAAACCGAACTGATTATCATGTAACTCAAGGTGTCTATTTAATTGTGTATTTAAAATGCTGTCAAACACTTTCGCAATTATTGTTGCTAAGGAAATAGGTCTATAATTAGTTATATCTGATAGATCTCCCGCCTTGTTTTTGACAACAGGAACTACAATGGTCCTCATCATATTATTAGGTAGATATGAGTGTGATATGCAAAGGTTATATAACATAGCCAATACCCTGCACATATGCGGCCCAGCATGCCGTATGTGTTCCACGCTTAACCCGTCATGACCCGGGGACTTGCCTTTAGAAATAGAATTAACAGCATCTAATACATCCCGAGCTGTGACACTGGTCCCAACATTTTCTCCACTCACACCACCCACTTCTTGTGACAATGATGGGCCTAACGGAGACCCAACAACAAAATTATTTTTAAAACCATCTGCAATACATTTTAAATCGTTGGTGCCATTGACGCTCAAGGGAAGTCCAGGCCGAGTCTTCAGACGATTAGTGTTTTTCCAGAAACCTCTAAAATCTTTTGTGCTGTGGTTTGTGGCAAGCTTATCCATTATTATTTGGTCTTGGTGATTTTGACACCATTTTAAACGAGATTTGAAGATTTTTCTAGTCTCACACATATTTTTATAAATGATACCCGACTTAGGACTCCCACTCAGTAACCATTCCTGAAAACTCGCCCTGGCCTTCCCGTGACTATCGCTCACATATTTATTCCACCCTACAATATGCTTAGTTCGTACTTTAGTCTGTTTACGCTCGCCTCCCCCACTCTCCAATGCAGCCTGAGATAAAGCCAGCACAATGTCAGAATACAATGCATCGATGAGTAAGCTATGAGCAGGATCATTACAAAATCGATCACAACATTTTTCGAATTTACTAGGAAAATCAATTACTCTGAGACGCTTATGACATTCAGTTTGGTAATGCGTGATTTGGTCATCTGTTTTTTCACCCCATTGAGTCTTATTAATACATATATTCGGATCGCATATCACCGGAGTTAAACATTTTAAATTACACTCACATATAATAGGAAAGTGATCAGAGCACATTACGTCATATTTAACATACACATTACACACAGAATCAGCTGCGGATTTCGACACAATACAATGATCCAGCCAGCGCTTGGACCCAGAGACTAAATCTATATAAGTAAATGTGTCAGAGGTCACTCCTAACTCAATTAGATCAACAGGTGTCCAATCGAAATCATTACATAAAACATTTAATTCATTGTAAAATAATTCTCCGGGATGAGCATTAAAATCCCCTAATATAAAAATAGGTTCGTTCTCAAAATCATTAGAAATAGCACTTATCATACCCATGCAATCCGTGAATGAAGTCAAGTTTTCTGATTTATTAGTCGGCATGTAAACAGACACAACTATAAATGGTGCGGTTGACTGAACACGAATAGCACTCACGCGCGGGTTATCACATTCGATCACTGAAACACTAGGAAACACATTAACATTCCACATAATACCTGTCCCCCCAAAAGGTCTTCCGACGAGTAATTTTGTGGAGTCGATACTCGATGTTCCCTTGCATCTAAATCTGCTATCAATGCTATTTAGATACTCCAGCTCTTCCTGAAACAACCAGGTCTCTTGCAGTGCTATTATAACGCACTCGTCACATAAACGACGAATGTCGCTCACGGCGGTCTTCACGTTCTTACAGTTGTAACTGGCAAACTTATAAGTACTATCCATTATTAGAGAGCAAAGGGCCGTCTGTCGCCGAACCTCCGTTCGTTTTTCGATCTTTATAGCGCATAAAACGTCTAAAGATAATCCCTTCTGGCCATATTTTTTGTCTAAGAACAGAGATACTTTCGTACCTGATACAAAAAAATTGTAGGCCTTATAGTCTAAAACTTTTTTTGTGTTTATTTTTTCTAGGGACACTTGTTCATGTGTTTTCATGTTTATGTAGTCAACAATGTCAGTCTCAAGTGTATTGTAATGAACATTTGTTATAAAAATAGGTATTTTCTTTTCGGCAGCTTTGAATGATGATATTGACGGTTCCGCTTTACCTATTTCACCCAAATATCTATATTTTGGTTTTCTTTTCCGCTTATTCACCGTTTGCCAGTCCCTACCATCTTCAACTCCACTGGGTATTTGACTAGTACACGGCGCCACACCATTGTTAAGCTCATGTTGGACCTGCAACGTTGTTTGTTTACCGCTAGTACTAGATCCAGCGATCAGTGATAACTGCGTCGGCGACGCTCGCATTTCATCGCTCCGCACACAGCTGACCGTGAGTGGCTGCACGGGCGACACGGCGGCAGCCGCCGGCCCTCGCGGTGACTCATCCTTGTGCATGGTTCGAACTAACGGCGTGCATACCATATTATCAATCTGATGTTTTTCGGTCGCGGTTACACATTCCTCCTGGCTTTTGTTTATGTGTTTACTGTATTGCGAGTATTGTAGACCTTGTTCGTCCTCGGTGTAGTCATGACTCAGCGTGAGCCCTACAGGGCCACTGTCCATTACATTCCAAGCACCCCGCCTCATATTAACAAAGCCGGTCGGATTTATAGATGGGGGTAGTGATGCGTATTTTAATTTATGAATTTCTTCTCGCAGTACCTCCAGCTGCTTTGTAGTGGCATATGTATTCCTCACTTCTTCAATCTCTGAGCTTAATTTAGTTAAATCTTTTAACAGCTTTGTGCAATCCAGGTGATCGAACAAAATAGGAGGTAGCTTTTCCAAAATCCTCGCTACGAAAACTGGTATATTATCTGGATCTGTACTTTTAAAAACACTCACAATATCGTCCAGATCTCTTTCTTCCTTCCCTTTCCTTTTTCTAACAATCTTGCGCTGTTCCGTAGGCAGGGATTCAAATAACAACGTTTTTGATTTACTGATTTCATTACTTGTGAACGCAGACACACAGATCCGTTTCAGTGTTTCTTCATCAATCACTGATATTTTATTTTGCACGTAAGCCAAGAGTTCATCAATGACTATATTGCACACGTTACATTTTAATGTTTGAGACATTATTAATTGCGTCTACGCACCGGGCGCAGCGCACAGGGAACAAACGCGGCCGACTTTAACAGCGACGCGCGGGTGACTGGGGTTAATGGAACTATTCTTAAGATTATAGCCAATTAAAAAAAAGAATCATTAATTAGTCAATTCACTATTGGCGAAGATATCGTTCGCGCAAAACTTTATGAGCCCTCTGAAGTTAGGCGCGAGGCCTCCCCGACGCCCTGTAAAGTCCCTCGGATACCTATAATATGCGTACTGCGCAGCCACTGGGCCTAACTTCAGAGGGCTCATAAAGTTTTGCGCGAACGATACACACACCCTCACATAAACAGTCAAGTTGAGTAGTCTTTATTCTTAAATATTTTTTTTCTTTTTCTAATATTCTTTTCTATCAAGTCTTTCCATTTTAACTTCTACACTTTGTATGTTTTCTTCCTTTAAACATGGCAATATCAATCCACCTTCAAAAACTTGCATACGGTTACTGATACTACTAATATCTTCATCAGTATCTACTATTTCTTTTTTTATCTTCATAGTGTCTAGAGAATCATTTAATAAATTTCCCGAACTTTTTTCTAAAGTAAAATTAACATCAACATTTTGTTCCTGTTCAGCGTTTGGCCTAATATTTTGTTTTTGTGTAACATTAGATCTATTTTGATCCTGCACAATTTCTGTAAATGTACTTGAACACTTTGAGACGACTGTAAATGTATTAGCTTTTCCTAATTCTTTGAAGAATCGTTCGTGAGGAGATAGAAAAGTTCCAGCAGAGACAGCTGTGTTCATTTCTCGCTGCACAACTGCGCAACCTATCTCCCACTCTTCTTTACAGTTCACTTCCATCCATGAATGCAATTTTGAGACTACCTGCAAAAATAAATTATCACATAATAATTATCTATTTTAAAAACCAACTTCACACATAATTGGAATAATTATCAATATAAAAAAACAGACTTCATAAATGTCAGAACTGGACCCATGGGAACGTACAGGAAGCTCCAGCTTTCAAATTAAAAAAAGAATCATCAAAATCGGTTCAACCAGTCAAAAGTTCTGAGGTAACAAGGATTTAAAAAAACATACAGTCGAATTGAGAACCTCCTCCTTTTTGGAAGTCTGTTAAAAATATGCTACTGTAATCCATGTAACTGAATTTTCCAGTTATTTTGATTTAAATTCCAGACTATTGAACCGATTTTGATGAAATTTCTATGGGACCAATCTGAATGTCCCGCATGTCTTTTCAATAAAAAAATTCAAACATACAATTAAGGTCGAGACTCCTTGAAGAAACTGAACAACAACAAGTCTCTAATACCATAACACCTGGTGTTATGGGAATCGAACCCACGCCCCCAAGTGCAGAAGGCAGGTACACTACCAACTGAGCTAACGGCGCCATCAATGCACAATGATACAAAAATTTTCATACAAATGAACAATACACCTGAAGCAGGATGTCAGCGCAGGTGTTATCACCCCCACTTCGAATTACAATTAGAAACGAGTTCTGAGGTTACAAACATTGAAAAAAATTCTACAGAATAGAGAACTCCCTCCTTTTTTGAAGTCAATTAAAAATAAACTATATAATGACCAGCTTTTTCAGGTGGTATTTAAAGTACATCGAAACAAAACAAACGCTCAGGATTCTACTATAATATGTAGAGTCCTTCGCTTTGGTCTGAATTCAAAATAACACCTTATGATTTTTTTCTTCAGGTTATTTTTAAATGCAATAGGTGAACCTTAAAGACTTAAACAGCCCTTTTGAAGAACCCCATATTGTAGCTACTCGGAAATGCCGCAGGAGGGAGCTCATTCCACAAATTGCAGGTGTGAGGCAAAAAGGTACGCGTAAAACGCACAGTGTGCGATTTCTACCGAGTTCTTCAGTGTTAAAAAATAAATACCTTCATAGCTGTATCATTATTGTCAGCGTTTTTCTTTAAAAAGGTAATATTGAACATGGGACACAGAGTTCTCATGCATGCGTCTATGTTGTCCACCATCGCTTTAGTGCACGAGTTCACATGCAATTCATCTGGAGGCCCGTACGATGTAAACATTCTGAAAACATATTTATAATCATGGAGTGAATTAATTTAATTACTCTCTAAACTACACTCCGCTTCAACGAAAACAGTTATAGCATAGAGTTGAAATAACAATAAATAGTAATAAAAATCTCTATTTCATGAAAAATAAAATGAGAAATAGAAAAAAAAAAAAAAAAAATTCTTTTTTAATGCCATAGGTGGCAACGGAGACTGCCTCAGTAGAAACACACCATAGATATCTTTAGTAAAATCTCTAGAATGGGTCTGCCACAAATTAATTGCAAAAAACTCCAAACCAAAGCACAAAACCCAGAAGCCGGCCCAAAACGTCCAGTTGAGCGTCAATCTGCTGTTTTGCCATAAAGGGTTACTGAAAAAATTGGTAATCGGTACCCATACCTATCCCGATTTATTCTGATCGTCGTCCCAGGTAGGACTTTAGATTAATAATAAATATAACAATTCTTGGAGTAGGTATGGGATGTTAATAGAGTATTTATGGGTTGGCAACGTATCTGTGATGCCCCTGGTGTTGCAGGTATCCATAGGCGACGGTGATCGCTTACCATCAGGCGGCTCGTTAGCTTGTTTGCCACCTAAGGCATTAAAAATAAGTGTGTCGCCGGCATTTAAGATTTAGTTTACGATGCATTTTTTTCTATAGTAGATACCTACTTGAAGAGTTCCATGACAATCTCCAGGTCTATCTTGTAGAGGAGTGGTCTAACAAAGCAGAAACCCGTATCTAGGTCCTGATAAATCATGATGCACCGGAACGCCTGCTTTTGATTTTTTACTTTGAATTTATTGATCACATGCATCACTGCTATTCTGCTGTCTGACATTATCACGCAATTATCACGCTTCGATTGATCTTTTCACTATATAATGCAAATTTTGGAATCTTTCGGTCTACAATCTACAACCGACAAAAGACCAACAAAAGCAAAGAAAGACAAAAGACCGACAAACGATAAACAACGACAACAAAAATAACAATAAGACCCTAACCCTACCCTAATACACGATATTCTACGGCATAATAATGCAATGCACAGCATGATAAGTCGTGTCTATAAAGTAGTTTTTTTTTTCTCTAAGATAAAGTACGACAACTGACAAGGAAAGCACAGACAGTATTGTACAGCGATTAATCCACGTTTTTTCGGGCTGTACACTAATTATGCCGTATTTTATCATGTTGTGCAATACGGGCCGTATTTTGTTGAAACGTTCCGACAATGTAACGATAACGTACAACACGATAAAAGGTGCACCCCCGTATTGGCTAATATTGCTGATATTATGTCTCTGCTCTGATTGGCTAGAAATGCGTTGGTTCTGTGACACATTTCGAACCTAACCTACTTAAGTCGGGGGGTGTGCCAGATCTCTCACTAATTCACAAAAATTACCTTAAAGAGCTAAAGAGCTTCATTTTGAGCTTAAAAAAAACTGAAGCTTTTTAGCTCAAAATAAGGGACAGATCTGACTGGATCAGAGCACCCCGACTTGAGTAGGTTAGGTTCGACATGAGTGACAGATCCGTTCAAACGATGCAACAGCTGTAAAGATGCAAAGTTCAAAGGCTGATTCGTATATATAAGTACATATATGTATATATATGTATATATATGTTTAAAAATATATATGTATGTATATCAGTCTCTGGCAGCCATATTACAAGCTCTGCTTAGTTTGGGGTCAGATGACCATGTGTGCAATAATGTCCCACATATAATTAAGTACAGTGTGAGTAGAAAGTTCTATTATTCTTAAAGACTATTATGTATAATTGTATACCTAGCTAGTACAACTACTGATCTCAATATCAATATATTGTTACCTTAGTTAATATCTAGTTGTAAGCACTTATTTATTGTATGTCCGTAAGGATAGTGACTGTTGATACTTATTATATTTAAGACCTTTGTTAACACAGTTATACACAATAAAAGTTTATTCTATTCTATTCAGCCAATCAGAGCAGAGACATTTCAGAAATGTTAACCAATACGGGAGATGCCACCATTTATCATGTTGTACATTATCGGTCGTACATTCTCGGGTCCTTTCGATAAAGCACAGCCCGTATTGCGCGGCTTGATAAAATATGGCATAATAATGTACAGTCCGATAAAATGTGGTTTACATGGATTATTGCCTGTACAATACTGGCTGTGCTTTCTTGCCGTATTTTATAGACATGGGCCGATAATTGACGGCCAGTATTGTACGACATGGACTGTACAGTACAGCATGATAATCGATGTACATGTACACCAACTATCATGCTGTACATTATTATGCCGTACAATATCGTGTCGGCAAATATCATGTTGTACTTTATAGACTTACCACAGACTTCACTAATCTTTATTTAATTTGTTTTCTTTTCTGTATTGTTTACTCACGCTCTTTCGTTGCCGCAGACTCTGTAAAATATTTTTTTGCGTAAGAGAATGTAAATATTAGCATGGATTGTGGATTGCTGCAGGAAACCACATAAATGAAACGGCCGAGTCATTATTTCATCAATTTCATGTGCCTAAGAACCAGGTTCAAGTTGACACGGTCTGAAACTCTGAACATTGTGTAGGTAGTATCAAGGATGATATCTATCTTTTGTCGATGGTAGTATAAATTATTATTCTCATGAGCTCATTGTTACCACTTTGAATCCGATCTTATTTTTCCCGATATATACTCTGATCTATGATATTTACGTAATTCAGGGGACCAAGAGTGGCATGGCAAGTTTCCAAGAATCTGAAAGGTAAATTTTAAGTTGATATCCAACCAGAGATTCCTCATAAACCTTGGTTTTCAAAATGCTAAAAGGCTGATAATATTAAATTAACACCTCAACAGTTTGTCGTTGGCGGCTAAACCACTCTAGCACTCCTGTTTTATTGACCATGCTTTGGGTTAGTTCCCTTTGTGAATGTGGTTTGGATGAAGGAAAGATGGACCCTTGGACCATATGTTTTTCTGTCCTAAATTACAGTTTTCCCTTTATAAATGTCAATATCTCCTGACCCTCGTCCCATCTTCTTTTAATGTCATCTCCCTTGTATTTACTCCATTTATTTATGTTCTGTGTAAATTTATTAAAATTAATTAAGTTAAAACTGTGTTTCTGATGAATTTCTAGTGTAATTCCGCTTCTACGTCGCTTCAAGTACAATATGGAATTTGGGATAAATTTTATTCGGTAGATATTTGTTAATGAAGTAAATTTAATTAAGTTTAATTTAGCCTTTAACAAATATCTACCGAGTAAAATTTATCCCAAATTCCTTATTGTACTTGAAGCGACGTAGAAGCGGAATTACACCAGAAATTCATCAGAAAAACAGTTTTGAAGATGGACTTCTGCAACGTAACGCCTGATTCAATCAACTTGTTAATTAAAGTAATTAAGTTGTAAATACATACATATATCTATATATTAGTATAAGTCCCTACTTAGGTATTTAGTAAAAATATTGTTATTATTTTTTTATTAATAATGTTCTATCTAAGATCAAATAAAAATTGCCAGATGGATTATGGCGAACATGAAAAGTGAAGCCACTTTTTGAAATTCATAATTATTTGATTTGATTTGATGTTTTCAGTATGGAATTCACGTAGTTTTGAATGCGTGAATCTTGTATTTATACTGGGAATTCATGTAGTTTTGTAAGAGATTTTGACTTTACTGGAAATACGCCGTAATCCATTTGTATTGATTATTTGATCTGAATGTTCTATAAGATATTTTGTGTGAGTACATTATATGGTTTATAGTTAGAATTATTTTTGTTTTAGTGTGCAAGAAAGTGCTTTGTCTGATAAATTCATGCTGCGATTATAATCACCTGAAATTGTGCTCTGTTTTCGGAGTGCAATATTTTTCTTGCCGGCCATCCCATAAGATGTCGTCTACACCGTGTAACACAGGCAGAATAGGAGACAAAATAAAATACGAAAAATCAAAGAAAGACTTCCTAAGACTAGCAGAACATAAACTGAGCACCAGCAGAAAATATCAATTGGCTTACCAACTACACACCAAGGAAAGGATCGAGCAGATCATCGCTCAAAAGTTAGAATGTCCGGCCCTCCATGCCAATTACGAAGTTATTAACAGAGACGGAAAAAATATACTGTTGACCAAAAGAAAGAACAGAGTTGTGTCTTTGCAAGTACTATCATGGGAGGAAATGTTTGACTTATTTATGCCTCTACACATTCGCAGCGGTCACTGTGGAGGAGCTATCCTACAAAGGCAGATAAGACTCCACAGTATGAACCTTGGCATTGAGTATAGTTACCCAGTCATCTGTTTAACTTTCTTGAGGCGTGCGTGTTATCTGTGTGATATGTACCGCTATTCTCATAGTGACAGATATTCACTGTTGAAAACACCTAAGATCGGTGTCGTACACGTTATCGCGATGGCTCCGACCCGCTGTGATGAGAAGTTCCGATATCTGCTCATCTACTCTGACCAGGTACTTTAACAGCAGCTGCGTCCGCAGTCACACCCACTATCCGATAGGGACCGTTTATTTCTCCTGCATGGCTGACATGCACACCGCGACATAATCCTGTCGTGCGAGAACGAGACAAGGTGCCTACGGTTTTATATACGCCTGTCTCGCTTTGGCACGACAAAATCAGTCGACAAAACCCTGTCGCGGCGCGCATGTTAGCCCGCCTGGTCTAGTAGCTTCAGCATTAATTTAAAGTTAACTACGTCTGTACCAAATTTCATCCAAATCAGCCATTATGGAGTTTCACACAAGGTTTCACTGTTATATTACTGTGATTTTTTATGAATCCCGTGGAGCTGCCGAATTTGTCTGGTGACACTTCTCTCCCACCCTTCCTATAATGGAAGGGTGTACAAATGTAAACTTGTATGTATTACCATAATGGATGTTATTTAGTATCCACAATAATCACTACAATGTGACATATCTTTATGAATATGAAGCAGCGCTGGCTGATGGGCCACTTACAATATTTGTCTGTCTTTACCCCTGGAGTGGTGGCACCCTGAAGTCACATTAGTGGGCGACAGAGATAACGCGACAAGAGTTACGCGATAGACAGAAGACGGAGAAATCGGTAAAAATACATAAAAAAAATACATTGGAACATAAAACCTCCGCCTTTTTTTAAGTCGGTTCTAATAGCCAGAAAAAACACAACTATTGGTATATACGTATAATTTTGAAAGAATTTTCTTTCAATTCCTAAACGTTGAGGACTTTTACCCTTCATCATCAGCTCATCCATATCAGCTCTGTTTTAGAAGTTGCTTAAATATATACCCGTATATAAATAACAACAGCAAGCTATACTTCTACTTTTGACCACATATTTGTATAACGGTTATTATCAGAGCGTTATGTTTGTAATAAAACAACCAATACTTTGCATTCTCAGCCCAGCCTTCATTTTTGTAGTGAAAGCTTCTTTAGACGTGTTGAGTACTTTTTGAAAGAAAGAAAAATATATATTAATGACAGAAACAAAAGAAACAATATGTAAAGTGTTAAAGTATTTTTGGGTGAAAACAAATCATGAAACTCGCGTCATCGTCACGCTGTCACTGAATACATAATGCACAGTACCTACTGTGTATTTTAAAACAGCGCCATCTCTCGTAGAATAGGTGAATTACTACTAAGTCTTCACTTCTGATGTGCAGTCCTATGCTATGACTGATGTGGTTTTTTTTATTTTCCAGGAGACACATTACATCATTCTAAGACCGCTCACAGCGAAAACCAGCCTCGAAATATCAGCAGAGTTGTACAAAATATTCACGCAGTTCGGTCCCCCGATGAGGTTGCATGTACACGGGTACAACTCCACACTGACAGATAAGATTGCCAGCAACTTGAATGAAATCTGCCCGGAGTTTAAAATAGAGACGGAGCATCAACCACCGCGGTACGACTTACCAGCTGTTGTCACAGAAAGGTATGTTTTTTTATATTGTACCTAAAGTTTGTTTATAAAAGATACTGTTGTACCTTGCTAGTTAGAAAATCACATCATCATCAGCCAATTAACGTCCACTGTTGGACAGAGGCCTCCCTCATAGAGAGGAGTGTTGCCATAATCCCCACGCTTGGCAGGCGGCTTGGGGATCGCAGTACGTTCACCGTGTATGTATGTCCGGGTATGTCCTAAAACTACGACCAGAACCACCGAAGGATGGGCAGCAGCGTCCTAATAGAAAACCACGATCACGGATTTTTGGTCTTGTATAATATTTATGAAAAATCGTCCTGAGATTTTTTATTTATTTATACATACTAGCGAGTGCCCGCGACCACGTACGCGTACCGCAAAGTAAGTAGTGGGCGGACGATTAGACTGACATAACAAAATATTAATGGAACACGAACGGAACTTTAAATAGGCACAAAACCATCGGATTATTTATACTGAATAGTTTATAGATAATACCTACACTTATGAAATTACTAGCTGCGCCCCGGTGATGATGATGATAAAATCGGTGATGATGATGGTGATGAAAAGTAGCCTATGTGTTAATCCAGGACGTGAACAATGTGTATTCCAAATTTCATCCAAATCGAAGTGATTGAATAACAAACATCCATCCATCCAAACTTTCACATATATGATATTAGTGGGATAGGACAGTATGGTTAGTTTTGTATGGGCAAGTACGAGTAGCATTGTTTTTTCTATTATTGTGCAGCTGCAATCTATTCACTTTATGTAAGGTGAAAAGTAAGGTTGTCCTATATATTTATTTATCTTTAACGCAACGTCTAAGAGCCGTAACAGACACGTCAACATGGCTGACGGACCGCCGTCCAACCAACGGGAGAGAAAGATTAATTTTTCTCTTTTTTGTCTTTCTCACCCGTTGGTCAGACGGCGGTTCGTCAGCCAAGTTGACGTGTCTGTTACGGCTATAACAAGGTCAATAAATCATCCAATTCTATTCAGAATCCAAGACTGGATGACGAAAAGTAAAAGCTTAGTATGGGAGGTGGGTTGTTACATCGTACAAGCTGAAATGAACAACGACCCGCGGATGAGGCCCTCCACGATACAGAACCAGCCTCGCAGCACTCCATACACGTTATACTTCCACACTGACCCTGCTCCTAAAACTGTAGATGTGTCTACTCGAGCAACTAATCAGAATCCTGCGCCTAAAGAGACTCAAACTATTGATCCAGTAACTAAAGAAAACCAAGTGGCTAAACAGAATCAAATAAAACTGACTCAAATGATGAATCTCAAAACAAATAGTCAAAATCAAGTGACTGATAAAAATCAAGTAGATAATCAGAATCAGGCAGAAATAAAATTAGAATCAAATGCAGAAATTCAGGATGTAGAAAGCGATGGCTCAGATGTAGAGAGCCTGAATTTATTCACTCACGTAATCAAAAGAAAATGATCCCTCTTTTCTTCTTGATCATTTAAATAAATAAATAAGTAGGGCTGTGCCAGCGGTGCCCAGGCACAGGGCGCAGACTCTAGAGGGGCGCAGAAATGACCACACCAGGACCAAGTTTTGTTTTCAAGGGCGCAGTTATAGAAGCTCGCACCGGACGTAAAAAAGGCTAGTTACTGCACTAGAAACAATCAGAAAATGTGCGCATTTCGTGAAGGGCCCGTTGAGAGAAGTGTACCTACGTGAATGCACATTTTGGGTCAAGTGCACATAACCCCCTGAAAAGGGCTGTTTTTCTGTATATCTGTTTGAAATATAGATATCAGAAGTGAATATGTTTGTTTTCATGTATCCCTCCCACATTGCCAGAGCACTGTAATGTTGCAGGCAGTACAATGTAACCGATCCTCGAGTTGTCGTAGCATCAATATTAGGACTCACTAGTGTCTAACAGGGTTGTACTAAGCCGAAAGGGGTCCACAATACCCATAATTTTTCCGTGTTTGTTTAAAACACTGTTTTCTACTCATAGAATAATTATCAATACCAAAAAACGGACTTTATAAAAATTTCAGAACTGGACCTTATTGAAATGGGACCACACGGGAAGTACCAGCTTTGAAATGAAAAAAGAATCATCCAAATTGCTTCACCCAGTCAAAAGTTCTGAGGTAACAAACATAAAAAAACTGGCTAATTTAGAACCTCCTCCTTTTTGGCAGTCAGCTAAAAAACTGATTTACTGACCATTTTTAGCTTCACTTAAGAGCTAAATTCAGACTAAATATCTTACCATTTCTGACCACAGTAACACTAACAGTATTTTTATTATCTAGTCTAGTTTTTAACACGCTTGTATTAGGTTGGTATGTATCTATGTAACGCAATCTTTGAACGTGATTTTCACCCCTTTCAAAACGACAGATTGATTTGAAACTTTGCACACTTATCAAGGACCGATGAAAATGCAATAAGGCATAGGCCTCTCGTAAAGAACTCCATAAGGCACGATCTTTTGCTTTTCTCATCCACTTGCCACCGGCCCCTTCAGGTTCAAAATGCCCCTTTCCCGAAATGTCCCTTTCCCGAAATTCCCTTTCCCGAAATTACCCTTTCCTGAAATATCCCTTTCCCGAAATATAATAAATGTGAATGTTTGTATGTTAATTTGTCTGTACACGGCAAAAAGGCTGAACAGATTTTGATGAAATTTGAAATACAGGTACTTTAGGATCTGAATTAAGACTTTGGGTGCATACCAGTATCACTTTTCGTCAATACGAGCGAAACCGATCGAAAACGGATATCACATTTTAGGAAAGGGACATTTTGGGGAGGGACATTTCGGGAAAGGGGCATTTCGGGAAAGGGATATTTCGGGAAAGGGACATTTTGGTACCTATATATACAAACATTAGTATTTATTATTTTGGGGAAGGATCATTTTGGGATGAGACACTTGGGGAAAGGGAAATTTCTGAACCTAGGTACATTTTGAACCTGAACTCATCGGCCGCCTGTAGCAGGTCATCACTCGACCTGATTGCAGGGCGTCCTACTCTACGTTTGCCGATACGCGGTCTCTACTCTACAACCAGACTAGCATCAAGCAATGGTTGTCAGTTCTACAGATATGACCAGCCCATTGCCACTTCAGCTTGCTTCTCCTTTAAGCTATATATGTTACTTTAGATCTCTTTCGAATAATCTCATTTCTGATTCTTTCTAAGAAACCCCTAGCTTAGCTCGCTAAGAAACAAGTAAACTAAAAATGTTTATCACTAAAAAACCTTTATTAATAAATGACATTTAGTCACCTTGTCCTTCGAAAAATTATACATAGAAGTCACAACGGGTAGAAAATTATAGTCAAAAACGACCGCAGTTTCATATATAAACATAGCTGTATACAATTTATATTGAAACAAAAGTAAGTATTTTACTAAAACCAACCGTATATTTGTACATTTACGGCTCAGTTCACTAATGTCTGTTCGATTTGCACAACATCGTCAAAAATCGTGAACCGTCGTTAGGAAGCAAGACGGCGATTATGTCTGAATCGCAAGTGGGAACTTCTCTCCCGAGAGAAAGAGACTAATTTCTCTTTCTATCCCGTTGGTCAGACGGTGGTTCGTCAGCTAAGTTGACGTGTCTGTTACGACTCACGGTGTGTTACGGCTTGTGCAACTATTGCGTGACTGTGGATCCAATCTGTCTGCGTTTTGAGTCCAGCCAGATTGAGTATTGCCGCGATTAGCGCGTCATTGTGGCATCTTTGTATTTTTGTGATCGAAGACCTTGTCCCACAATATAACATAAGGTCAGTATTTGATCGGGTAGAGTTCCTCCCACACGTTCATCCGGTCTTCCTTCATGTTCTCCTCTACGGTTAGTTTGTCTCCGACACGCAGGAACTTGCGGGAAGTTGGTGTCATCGCTGGCCACGAGAGGGCGCCTAGCTCAGGAGTGTCGCCTTTGGGGTTCGGGTCCCTTAAACAAAACAAAATGGTTACACGACTGAAAAAAAAACATATAGATTGATCGCACTGACTGGATAAAAGTTCACGTAGACCGATAAATCGCATTGACTGGAAAAAAGTTTACGTAGACCGATGGAGTGCACTGACTCGTAAAAAGCTTTCGTAGACCGATGGAGCGCACTGACTGGTAAAAAGCTTACGTAGACCGATGGAGCGCACTGACTGGTAAAAAGTTTACGTAGACCGATGGAGCGCACTGACTGGTATATAGTTTACGTAGACCGATGAAGCGCATTGACTGGTAAAAAGTTTACGTAGACCGATGGAGCGCACTGACTGGTAAAAAGCTTACGTAGACCGATGGAGCGCACTGACTGGTAAAAGTTTACGTAGACCGATGAAGCGCACCGACTGGTAAAAAGTTTACGTAGACCGATGGATCGAACGATGGGCTGGAACCACATGGGCAGACTGAAAAATAATCAATAGTCCGGGATTTCCGGGGATTCGAGGTAAGATTGGGAGGCCTATCTAGTGTATCTACGCTGCGTCTTCCGATTCGTGGGCTCCACTCAAGGACCTTTTTTCCCTAACGGTTATCGGTTCTTCGAGCGATGTGGCCTGCCCATTGCCACTTCAACTTGCAAATTTTAATAGCTATGTCGATGACTCTGGTTCTTTGTCGAATACCCAACGTTTCGGAGGATTTTATCGCGCAAAGAAACTCCTATACCCCATAGCTCTCTCCATTGCCCGTTGTGTGACTCTGAGTTTTTCTTAAAGGCCAACAGTTAAGGACCACGTCTCAGTACCATACATCCCACTAGATGGACCGACGACACTGTGAGAGTCGCGGGCATCCAGTGCATGCAGATGGCAGGATGTCGTTCAGTGTGGAGGTTAAAAGGGGAGGTCTATGTTCAGCAGTGGACGTCTTCTGGTTGATGATGATGACGATGGTGAGGTAAGATTGATAGGCCACCTTAACACTAGAGCTTATGGAAAGGCTCACCCGTATCTGGCGAAGTTGTAGAAAAGGCCTGTCATCTGGTCGACGAGGCGCGAGTCCGGGTCGGCCGCGCTCGGCGAGATGCTCGGGAACCGGTACGAGAGAGAGAAAATGTAGATCAGGTCGTCGTGGTGAGCCGCGCCTGGGGGACATGTCACATCTTCAGACAACCTTTTTTTTTAATGCCATATGTGGCAAACAAGCAGACGGGCCGCCTGATGGTAACGTGACGTGCACAAGCAAATTATAGAAGCGCGATCAAGTGGTTAAAACATATATAGCTATTAAAATCTGCAATTTGAAGTGATAATGGGCAGGCCACATCGCTCGAAGGTCTGATATCCGATGGGGAAGAAAGGTTCTTGACCACCACGAACCGGAAGACGCAGCGTAGGTAGGCCTCTCACTAGATGGACCGACGACATTGTGAGAGTAGCGGGCATCCAGTGGATGCAGATGGCAGGATGTCGTTCAGTGTGGAGGTTAAAGGGGGAGGCCTATGTTCAGTAGTGGACGTCTTCTGGCTGATGATGATGATCAAGTGGTTGTATTATATTTGTTATTTAACAATGCATCTTATAATACGGCTCTTAAATAAGGTTGGTCACCTGTCGGCTTCTTGGTGTCAGGATCTTCGTAATGGCTGTGCTGCCCGATGTAGCTGAATTCGTAGTACCACACCGGGTGTGACGAGTGTCGACACATCAGGTTCGCCAGCCTGACCACAGTGTATAAATGCTTTTGTTAACAAAACCATGACCCTGGATACACAATCCTTCATTCGGAATAAGAAATAAGTTTACTTATTATTATAAGTACTTATTATGACCGACGGTGTCCGAGCGGTATCATGTGCGCTTTACAATCTCACGGCACCCGGTTCGATCCTCCGCCAGGCTAATCACTTATTTAGAACTTGAGTTATATGCAGTTTCGATGCCATTGCTCAAAACCGGTGAAGGAAAACATCGTGAGGAAACTGGTATGTCCAAAAACCTCAAAGTGTAAAAATATTTGACATTCAAAAACATGCATTGGCTAGCATGGTGGATTAATGCCCAATATCCTCTCTGAGAAAAGACCTGTTCCACAGCAGTGGAAACATGATAGGCTGAAATGTTGATGATAGTCTTTAACTATGATACTCCAAAAATAAACCATAATATCTCACCTGTGGACTCCAAATCCAATGACAGCGTCTCCATAGAGCCTCCCCAGGCCCCTGGCACTCTCAGCATCGTCCTTCAGCAGCTTCCCGCCGAGGTAAAACTGGCGTAGTCTGTCACTCTGGGAGGAGGAGTTCTCCCGAGGGAGACTGAATGAGATGGGTGCTACTCGGTGCCATTCGCTGTTCATGGTGCTGAGGAGGGTCTCATTTTTGAGGATGGCTGTAAATAAAATACCATTGAAGATATTGCGATGTAAGAGCCAAGCCAGTTGAAGTTTTTCAAGAATTCCATGGTTTGTATTGGACGAGAACACTACAGGTTCAATATTGGAAGAAAAACAGGTTCTAATTCAAAGTGGTGGTGGACATGTTGGACTAACATCATGTTTGGAGCGTATTGTGCAATTGTCCCTGCCAGAAGAATCAAACCAGCCGAACATAAAATAACAGAGCTTGACTTTGGGTAGCTGACTAAACTGTTCCACCCCTTCCACCTCCCACCTTCCAGTATTCTGGTATTGAAGAATTGTTGTGGAGTTTTTCAAGGAGTCTCGATTTCTACTTAATCGTATGTCTTCTGTGGGCTTGCAGTGCAGTAGGACATGCTCCAGTCTCGTGTTCCTTCAGACAGCCTCGGCACAGAGCAGTATCTGCAGCTCACATCTTGTACAAGATAGTTTAGTTCACAATGATCTGTGATTGCACCTATCATTAGACGGAGTGATTTCTTATCTATCGATGGGTAAACGTTTTTGTTGAAATAGCACTAATATTGAAACTACTTTAAGAAGTGGTCTGCCAGCCGTGCCCCGTAGTGGCTTCTGGAGGCTTCTGCCGGTTCTGACGTGTTCTTGAAGAAACTGGTTCTAGAATGTGAAGTAAGAGAAGACTTACTGAAAGCCTGCCAGAAGAACTCGTCCTCAGTCTGGCTGACGATGTAGGGCACGTCGTGCATATTTTTTTGCTGGATGGCGTCCAGCGGTTCCATGGTAAGGAACCGCTCCTGGCCGAAATCGGGCTCCACCACCGGCCACCAGATGCCAGTTGGGTCAAAGCCGAACTCCTTGAAAACAATATCATTAGATAGAAGCATAAAGATAGATAACTTTTATATAAATTCCCGTATTTAGCCCTTTGGCAAATTCGTGTCTTAGCAGGCTTCTACACCCAGTAAGGAATCTACTTGCCAAACTGTGAGTGATTGAGTGTATTTAGTTTATTTAAGTAGAAGAAGATATATTTAAATCTAGAATCATAGATTTACACATATAATTGTTGGGTCTGGTACAAATTCACGAAAAAGCTGTCGCTCGTGCAGTTAGGGTAAGGGTTTCTCACATAGAATCCTCGCCAGTCACCAATCTCCTGCCAGGTCTTGGTTTTGAGGCAGTTTATGATGACGGTGGAGTTGTCTGCAGGGCAGTTGAGCAGCTGCGCCTGCTTCACTGCCAGGTTGTACTGGTGGGTCGGACTGGGCGCCTTGGACACCGGAGACGCGCTCATTGAGATCCCGCGGTGGAACAAACCTGCAAGTTTACATTTGTGGAAGATAGAGAACTCTTTATTGTTCACACCAAAACAAAGGTACATACTTAAAACTAGAGACCGCTGTTTCTGGAGGAATAAATCGTTTACAAGTGTTCCTATAATGAAGGATTTATAAGCATTAAAGAAGAATTTTTGGAAATTCATCCCTTAAAGGGGTTGAATAGAAGATGAATGTTCGTCATATAAAAAAAATATAAACGGGGTTCTTGGACTTCTGTTTAGAAGTAACTATAGATGTACTACGCGCTCGACCATGGTCTCCTAGTTGAACATTGTTCCTTCCACACCTTTGCTCCTCAACCACACAAACACTGATAGAAGACTAAAAAGAACAAAACCGTATGGGTTAGTGTAGTGAAAAACAAAGTTGTCAATGTTAAGAAGTATTATGCTATCTCTAAACAACACGTGTACAAAAGTGTCTTCCCCTTAAGAGACAATAAGACGTTATTGGACACATTCTTAGTTATATAATTACATTCGAAGAAGTTAAAATTTTAATAAAAATACTTATTAGCCTAACATTAGGCTAGATTCTTTAAAAGTTCGTCATCATCATCAGCCAGAAGACGTCCACTGCTGAACATAAGCTTCCCCCTTTAACCTCCACACTGGACAACATCCTGCCATCTGCATCCACTGGATGCCCGCGACTCTCACAATGTCATCGGTCCATCTAGAGCCTACCTACGCTGCGTCTTCCGGTTCGTGGTGGTCAAGAACCTTTTTCCCCATCGGATATCAGTCCTTCGAGCGATGTGGCCTGCCCATTTCCACTTCGACTTGCAAAAAATTAATGGGCGCCATTTACAAACGCAAATAAAAGAAACAGACAAACACCTTTGCTCATGGGAGAGATCATGTGCAGCATGACACTGATGGAACCGGCGCTGCAGCCGCTGATGGTGACGAGGTTGGGGTCTCCGCCGAAGGCTCCGATGTTCCTCTGCACCCAGCGCAGAGCCACCACCTGGTCCTTCATGCCGTTGTTGCCGGGGGCTAGCTTGTCACCTGTGCTAAGAAAACCTGGGGAAGCAAACATCACTCTAATAGGCATGTTAAATAATTATGTTGCACTAGTTGCGCCCCGCGGTTTCACCTGCGTTGGCAATCCTTTACGAATTATACATTTATCCGGGATAAAAAGTGTCCTTTGTCCCTCGAATTATATCTATGCAAAAAAATCACGTCGATCCGTTGCTCTGTTACTGCGTGACAGATGGACAAACAAATCAAAAAACACACTTTCGCATGTATAATATTAGTATGATGATTAAGTTATAAAAAAGCAAATCATAAATAGAGCCCCTCAACGAAAACAAAATTAAAATTTGTTTAAAAATAAATAAGTTGTAAGTATTTTAATTTCATGCTAGACAGAGAGCGCACTATAGCAAGCTATGACGTCAAGCCGCACGCGCACCATTTAAATGCTGTAATAAAACACGCTTTAAAACAAAAGTACAGAGCACCCCCTCTCAATACCCACCAAAAACTTTAAACGCTTATATTTCAGAAATTGATCAGCCAATTAATGAAAAATTTTCTATATCTGTATTTAATTATATCCATTAATAAATAACATTAGGAGATATCCCGTTAATAAAATCATATGATCACAATTTTGACTTCTGAGTCAAATTTGTCTTTTAAAACCGTACGACGCCGACTATTGGAAATTACATACACATACATATAATAACTGGGTTACGCGGAAAGGGTAAACTAGTGCTGTAAATGTACCAAACTGAAGTCTGGTAGGTTTCCAACACGGAAACTTGGCAACACCTTTAAATTGTATTTGAGTTATTTGACATTCATAAGTGTACCTGTACACTAATGTACCCATTTGAAGAAATAAATAAACTGTCTAAATCAGACATTCTCCAAAGTACAGGTGGACCCCCAGGGGTCCACGGGAGACTAGACGGAGGTTCCACGCAGGCGTAAATTTTTTGTTGAGTTTTGGGAATATGGTAGAAATGAAGCTGCTGCATGGGGGTCCACCGGAACCAGCTACATTTTGAAAGTGGTCTATGAGAAAAAAAGTATGGGAACCTCTGGTCTAAATAGAGGTAGGTAGGTATAGGTTAAAATGTCTCTTTGTATTTTGTACTGACCAAGCGAACTGAGCCGATAGTTGATGGTGACCAGCACAACGTCTCGGTCCAGGAAGTAGTGCGGGCCGGCCACGTCGCTGCGACCCGTCATGGAGTAGAACCCTCCCGCGTGGATGTAGAAGATCACGGGCAGTGGCTTCTTGCTGGGGAGAGAATTATTCGAACTGATCATGTTGCAACGGGAACGGACAAATTTCTGTTCACCGAAGTTAAGCAACGTCGGGCGCGGTGGGTACTTGTATTTTGTGGTGGTAAAAAACCCTTAGTGCGCGAGCCCGACTCGCAATTAGCCGGTTTATTTGTGTCTGTTTCGTTCTCGGATCATTCGACATTCTTCATCATCATTAGCCAGAAGTCGTCCAATGCTGAACATAGGCTTCCCCCTTACTCCACACTGAACTGCCTGCCATCTGCATCCACTGGATGCCCGCGACTTTCACGATGTCGACGGTCCATCTAGTCTGAGGCCTACCTAAGTACCTACGCTGCGTCTTCCGGTTCGTGGTCTTGACTCATCTCATCATTCCCCATCGGTTGTCGGTTCTTCGAGCGATGCGGCCTGCCCATTGCCATTTATTACTTAAATAAATTCTGTGCAGTTTCAATGTCAAATCAGATACGGTGAAGGAAACAGGAAACCGAGGCTTTATTGCGTTCTTTGGAGATACCGAGCCCTCAATCAGGCAGCCACTGGAGGAGTTTGAGCAGGTGCAATGTGCCCGGTCGCACCCCAAAGCAGCCGGCAGGGGATCCTGTGAAGATTTCCCCCCTCAACAAACAAAAGTTTTGATCAGCTTGAAATTGAGTTAGTTGTTAAGTTTGTAGGCCACGTTTAGCCTACTGGCCAGCCCTAATGTCAGAGTGTAGAGACCGCCTGGAGATCTTCTTTGTTATAGGACAAAATATGCGTTTACTATGATATCAATTACCAAAATTAGCAGCAGGTAGCAATTGTAAATACCTCTTATTGTCAGGTGTGTAGACATTGATTGTGAGACAGTCTTCGCTCACGAAGTACTCTTTGGGCGCCGGAAGCGGGCACGCAGGCCCTTCCTTGGAAGCATCCACCACGCCCTTGTACTGCAGAATGGGCTTCGGCGGCTAGGAGAATGCAATAAATTAAGAGTATGGTAGAATTAGTAGAGGAAGTGAAGAAAAGTTCCAGAAATTCACCTACATCGGTGAGAGAAACCAGTTTTTGTAAAGGGAACAGGCTTGCGTTTGACCACTAACTCGATGGTAAGGAAAGATGTAAAGGCAGATAGCACTTTTAAAGAAAGGTAAGGTATACTAAACAAAACAACAAGTAGGTAGGTACACGTGGGTATTTGTACTGAACTCCGATTTTCCACATGCTCCCAAGAATAAAACACTTGATGATTCGATAAATGACAAAACGGTGCCTAATTGATAGTCCTGAAAGAAACTAGCTATCATTGTCATGTCATCATCAGGCTGTTTGTGTTGGTTTGGTCTTCTTTAATCCTCTGAATCATCATTATCATCATAGGACTGTATCAATCTTCAAGAGATGATTTACGTAGCGTCTAAAATACATATTCTTTCATAGCTAAAAAGACGCAATCGGGAGTCGCAGATTTTTTGCCCACACACGCCTGGGACGCAATTATGGTAACGCAGCATGCCCAGAACTTGCGCCACTCTCTCGAGCTAATCAGCAGGAACAACAGGAGTGAAGAGTCACGAGTGACGGGTTGGTGCAGGACCTGATTTTTGCCTTACGGTATAAATGGTATACCCTGAGTGGCGGTAATAAACGGTGCAGAAAAAGTTCTACTCATTCGAAGACCAACAAAGGCGCAAAGGCAATATAGGGGCATCCATTAATTACGTGCCGAATCTCACTCAATCTCACGTGGGGGAGAGAGGGGGTTTCGGCAAATATCACGTAATATTTTTTCCCCACAAGAAATACTGTAAAATTGCAAAAAACTGGGCTAAATTAGGTAAATAAAACATGTTTATAAATAAATGTTAAAAATAAAATATGCTAAAGTTTCTCCACTAAAATATCGTTAAATCCTATACTTACAACTTATTACATACTAATACGTTATATACAAAATACAAGAAAATACACATTTTTAAAAATCTTACTTGAGATAAGAGGGTGGGGGCGGGGGTCGAGCCAAATCTCACGACATCTCACCAAGGGGGGAGAGGCGATCGAAAAATCATCAAAAACACCTCACGTAATTAATGGACTTTTTAATTATATTTAAATTAGTTCAATAATTTATTGCATACTATGAAATTCACATACAGATCCTATAGGTAGAAGGATTGTGTATGGCAACAAAGTGGGGAGATGATCGATTTATTCAATTTATTTTCATTTACATCTTCCTCATTGATTTGTCTTCGAAATACTCGTTTATCACATAGTAACATTTTGCAAGCAATATGTATTTTTGGGATTTGGCAAATTTATTTGAATTTTCTGTATTTTATCTGTTCGTACTGGTAGATTATTATATATTTTCATGGTCATTGGATTAGAGCCGGAGCTATGCATTGCTAATTTACAGGTTGGTAAGTTTAATTTATGTTAATAGACCTTGTTGGATATTTTCGGTTATCAGCTATTTTCCCGAATAATTGTGGGTAGATTCTTGACAAACTTTTATACGTATATATATATGAGAGAATACCTCAAAAGCAATCCGCCTTCTCATACTAGTTACAACTTTGTCAATGGCGTTCGCATATGTAGCAGCTATTTCCGAACGTTTCCTGCCAACATTACTTCAGTATATCAGTCATGTGAGGCGACGCACTCACTAAACTAATTTATTGAAAGCAGTAGACGTGGCCAAAATCGGCCTGAATCAACACCATGGTACCTTGTAAAAGTAATACCTAGTAGTAAGTAATGACAAAGAAATGTGTCTGTTTTAAACCGATTTCCTAAAAGGACGAGGTTCTCAATTCGACTGTTTTTTTTTCTATTCGGGGCGGAGAAATATCTAAATCGGTTCACCCAGTCGAAAGTTCTGAGATAACAAACATAAAAAAATACTGTCGAATTGATAACCTCCTCCTTTTTGGAAATCGGTTAAAAAATCGGTCCAGATGGTGTAACTAACCCGAGTTGGTAGTTTTGGCTTTTTTATAATAGGTATATACCTGGAACCTGAGTTCCCCGGTAGGTGGCTCGGCGTACCGGATGCCCCGGTAGGCCTGGAAGCGGCGCCCGCGCCGGCTCGTCATCCACGAGCCGCGGAAGCTGCCGGACGAGGAGGTGCTCACCGGGTCGGAGGCGAGGGGCGCCGGGCTGGTGGCTGCTAACGGTTTAACACACAATTAGAACAAGGTACTGTCAGAATGTCATTGCAACAGCTGTTATAAATAGAAGTTTTCCAAAAGGCAATAAAAAAAAGTTCATAAAATGCGATATATAGATGGCGTTGACGAAATATAAATATGAAAATTTTGCAAAACCACAGACAAATAAAGGTAATAAAACCTGCTTATTCTCATAGACAGACAATAATTATCTCTCTGTCATGCTTGTTTTTGTGTTATTTCGTAGTATAGTATTTTGTGGTTATTGTTTGCTAACATTGTACTTAGGTACTTATTTTTCCACAACACAACACAAATTAGTAGGTACATGAGTGTGCGTTGCCTAGCCGTGATATAAAATGTCTCCTCTTCCTTGTATTGTAGGTTTCATTGAACAAATACGAAAAAATGAAAACTATGTGACATCAGCGCCATCTATCGATGGTTGCAGAACCATATTCCTAGAGCTTAGTGAAAACATATTTTTGGCTTTTGTGTAACTGTTTATCTCATATCTACTGTGTTAATTAGCAGCTGTTTGTTTTCATTTAAAATAAAATAAAATAATATGATAAACTGACCTGCAGGGCTGGTCCCTTCATGCCTGTGTCCATGACTGTGGTCCCGACCATGCTCGTGGTCATGACTGTGTTCGTGGTCATGAGTGTGACCGCACACCAGCGCCACCACTGCGCATACGCACGCCACTTTAGCCCACATCTTGGCGTGTTCTGAGCTCCTTGGAGTAATAGTGTTCCGTAGTTCTGAGGGACACTGACGTAGTACTCGGCGGTAGCGAGCTTATATGGACGACGCTGGGATATTCTGAAACAGAAAAAACATTTAAACGCAATAAGATAAGTAACTTAGCACATCATAGGTTTCCATGTGTGAAAACAACAACAGTGGAACTAGACTTCAAATATAATAATTGACAATATAAAAAACTTTTTTTAAAGTGATATTTTTAATGGGGCAAGTGCCTTTATTAACTAAACAAAATACTATCTAAAACTAACACTAAATAAACAGTTAGACTGTCCATAGACCGTTGAAGGTCTAAATACAATCTAAATGCGTCCCACTATCAGTTGGCAGCGTACCCAGCATGCTGGTGGCATTACCACGTTGAATGGCAATGCTTATACGTTGAGCTAGATACACGCCAGCATTTTGGTCACGCGTCGCGTTAACCAGACACTCTGAAAGATTTTTGAAAATGAGGTGAGCTGAGGTGAGGTTATTAGTTAAGTTTAGTTAGTTTTTTATATTTTTTATAATATAAAAAACTGACTTAATAAAAATGTCAGAACTGGACTAAATTGAAATGGACGGGAAACCACAAGGGAAGCACCAGCTTTTAAATAGAAAAGAATCATCAAAATCGATTCACCCAGTCCAAAGTACTGAGGTAAAACAAAAAAAACCAGTCGAATTTGTAACCTCCTCCTTTTTGGAAGTTGGTTAAAAATTACTTCAAGTGTTCGAAACGTCAGTTGTTCGATTAGAACTGACTTCAAAAAAGGCGGAGGTTCTATATTCCACCGATATGTCCTATGTTCGATTTTTTTTTAACAATACAATTTTTTAATTTTATGTTGCACCAAAAAACCACAGTTGGTTTGTGATGGTGCTCACACACGATATAACGGCCAACTATTGACCGATAAAAAAAAACCTTTTGTTCGATACGGTATACTTCCAATTTGGTCCCAATGTCACCAAGTCAGGATCTGATGATGGGATCCCAAATGGCAAATCGAGGGCAACCCTCAAATTTTATGGGCACTTATTACGTTTTTAATATATTTTTGAAGTCGGTTTTCAATATAATCCACTTGTTAACCCCTAACGCAAAAAGAGGATTGTTATAAGTTTAACTTGTGTATCTGTATGTCTGTCTGTGTGTGGTTGATTTAGTTATTTTTGTTTAAAACTTGACTTGATCGAGTGTTCTCAGTAATTTGAAGATTATCAGCTCTATTATCGGGGGGTTTAAAAATGTCTAAAGTAGCAGAATGAACCAAAGCCATACCATAATAGCATTAAACATATTTAAAAGACGGTGTCCAACCTCTCAGCTCAGTATCTCTCATACAAGGAAAATGTACACTCCACTCACACATGGACACTCCGTGTTCATATTGCTATTGTGCCTGTTTGGGTGGCCAGTCAACGGGGAAAACCGTAGACCTAAGCTAACAGGTAAATTAAATATTATTGTTTGAATGTTATTGTTTTGATTTTGAGGAAAACCGCTACCTAGTAAGATGTAGGAAATGTGGTCTATGATTTAATGTTATTATTCCTTTACCTATCCATAACCGAGTGATGCATCCCCTACGGTCACTCCGTGTCGGCTGGCTCTACGAAATCTTCAGAGAAATCTGTTCCTTACTCGGGGTACAATGTTACCTACATACCTAATTACGCTTATTACCTGGGTACGCTGCCAACTGATTGGGGGCCTGAGCATTTGGATTGTCTTTAGACCTTCAACGGTATCTGGGCAGTCTTAACTGTTTTTGTAGTGTTAGTTTGTAATTTGTTTACTTAATAAAGCACGTTTCACGTGACTTGTAAAAAAATTTACAACACAATTGTTGATACTTAAATAAATTAAAAAAAAAAAAAACATAATTTCAGGCACACCATCGAGCACGGGAGGTCCCGTAACGGTATCTCCGTCGGGCGTGTTCCGAGGCTCGTGGATGACCACGTGCCGCGGAAGGACCTTCCAAGCTTACCGGGGCATCAAATACGCCGAGCCACCTGTCGGACCACTCAGATTCCAGGTAACCTTAGTCTCCAAGCTTACCGGGGCATCAAATACATTAGCCCTGATGCCGGGGCAATATAATACGGCACCGGTCCTCCCTGCGTGTAGTAAGAGCCTACTAAAAGGGGATCTCCGGGCTGGGGATCGTTAAAGTTGAGGCTCTGACCATCCAGTTAAGCGTGCCCAAGGAGAGAATAACATCGCTGTGTGACCAATGTTGTCGCGAGTGAAGGGGCTGAGACAACACACAGTTGTCTCGGGAGGAGCCATAGCGCAGTGCCGACGGCTCCGGTGCGTTCCTCTGGAGATCTTGGAGCCCTCTTGTCAAGCACTAAGGCTGGTCACTGGGGGGTTTTAGTGGGTATAATCCCACACAACCTAGCTGCACCCCAATGCAGCCGGGTGTAACTTTGAAAGATTCCCACTCGAAAACAAAAACAAAAAGGGGCATCACATACATAGAGCTACTTGTCAAACCACTCATAAGTCAGATTTCAGGTGGCTAACAACATCGTATTGTATTCTTCTTGATTTGGGGGGCATAACTCTACACTGAAGACCAAGAAGATTATTCTTAAACCAAATAAAAGATAAGGCAAACGTCATGTCGTACAGGGAGGTGAAAACGCTGGCAGAAGACCGTCAAGCCTGGAAGTTACTCCACCGACAAGAACTACTCTCTTAAATGTTGAATGAATGAACTCTACACTGACTGTATCTCGCTTGGGGTATTCTCCCCTGCCAGCGTCTACCCGAGTCATCTCAGCTCGTTAAAGTAGGCTGTATGACACTAATAATAATCTATATATCTATCTATATCTATATCTATCTATACATATAATAAAAACGTAGAGATAAAAAAATCTGTAATTGCGAGATAACAAAAAAAAAATCACACAGGTCGTCTTAAAATAAGCAGCTGAACACGATAGGACAGTTTTTAGAATTTTTGTCTGTTTGTTTGTTTGTTTGTTTGTCCGCGAACATCTCCTAAACCACAGGACGGATTTAAATGCGGTTTTCACGAATATGCTTAGAAATTACCAGATTAAAACATAGGCTATGTTATATCATTTATTTTAATTCTTTATATTTACATAAACGAAAATAAAAATCAATGATTTATTTCTTCGTTACCCGAAACGTAATATGAGGTATATATAATACGTCAAAATAAAGAGAATGTTATTGACATAGCCATTAAAATTTTGAAACTGTCAACTGTCATTCGGTTAATAAGTTTAAATTTAAAGAAGGTTCCTTAACCTTCTCAGATGAATGAACGTGTAGATCAAGCATGTTATAGGCCTTACAACCTCTTTGGTGATTTATTCCAGTGCATGGAGTAGGAGTATTACATTCTCTTGGTTTTATTCTATGTTAGCATTTAAAACACAAAATATACCGCATCCTATTTTAATTCAGTCCCGCGAAAAGAAATATTCAAAAAAGGCCCTTTGTACATGAAAATAAACCTATACAACAACATTCCGGACGCAATAAAGAAAGAAAGAAATAATAACATTTTCCAGAACCAACTTCGTAAGTTTCTAACCCAAAAATGTTATTACGAGATAAAAGATTTATTCGAAGATAAATTTTAGAAAATATAATATTTATGTAATAGATTTAACTATACTTAAATTTATATGTTTATGTCTGTGGTCTGGTTTTGTGAACAACCACTACATAAGTCATTGCTGCACCCTTTATGCGGGGTATATAAACTTAGCTTTTATAAGAATACAGTGTATATTTGCAATAATAATGAGAATATAGAAATAATTTTATTTTACTGTGATATTTTAACAGATAAATAGAGTAGTTCCATTTCATGACTTTTTAATCAAGGTATACATACAAATGCACGCGAAATAAGAAATAACTAGCCAAGAGCGTGTTAAGACAAGCATTATGTCAGGGTTCCGTGGCCAGCGAAACTGGACAGTCAAATTTCAGAGATGTATAATCATCCCGACATGACATGATATACTTTTAATGGTTTAGACAAAAAGAAAATTTCAAAACATGCTCTGCACTGTGGTCACATTATCTTTTTGATTTGAAAACTGTTGACGGTGTTATTTATTACTTTTATGCTTCTATCAATACTTCACACAGGGCGACTTAAAATAAGCAGCTGAACATGTTAAGGCAGTTTTTAGAATTTTTGTTTGTTTGTTCACGCACATCTCCTACACCCCTGGAAGAAAATGCGGACGAATTTAAATGCGGTTTTCACGAATATGCTTAGCTATGACCAGATTGAAGTATAGGCTATGTTATTTTGCGCAAGGCCGGATTAAGGGAAGAAAAAAGGATTGAAGGTTTATATGAAAATCTACGCGTACGAAGTCGCGGGCAAAAAAACTAGTAAATAAATAAATATCTGGGACATTATTGCACACATGGTCACCTGACCCCAAACTAAGCAAAGCTTGTAATATGGCTGCCAGAGACTGATATACATACACACATATTTTTAAATACATACTTAAATACAAATTAACACCCAGACATAGAACAAACACAATGTTCATCACACAAATGTTTGTCCTAGGTGGGAATCGAATCCACGCCCCAAGCGCAGAAGGCAGGTACACTACCAACTAAGCTAACGGGGCTGTCACTAGCGATGAAACTGCTGATCGAGAGCTGTTAATGGTAGGGAAGATGAAGATGACGAAAGAAGCGGCTGTGGCGCATTCAGAGACTCTTCTAGATATAATCTCATTACTACTTAGTACTTGCCACGAGTGACATTTCATTAGCCTTGCACTGGATTGGATCTCCGTTCCATGTTCCCAAAGATATTTAACTGTCTTTTGTTATTGAATAAACCTACCGCCTTATGGTCACTATACCAGTTCACTGCCTATACAGCCCTCCCCAGTGTTATAGGGCATATAAGTTGTCAAATATGCATCGTAGGGCAGACTGTTTATCCGCCAACTTGTTCCAGCCTCCAGCACCGATCCTGAACTATTCGTCTCCGGTTACCGCGACCGAGGATGGCCCCGCGTGTCCGCAGCCGGCGGCCCCAGGGACCTATATCGACGAGGACTGCCTCACTGTCAACGTTTATACGCCTTCTAACCATGGGTAAGTAAATGCACTGTCCCATCAACTATTTGGCCTACCTTGAACCCGCGTTCTAGAGCGAGAAAAAAGCCAAGGCTCAATAAGAACGCTTTAAACTTGGCTTAATGAGGAAACTAAAATCTTACATGGAAAACTTTAGGTTTTCTTTAGAAAATACAGTGAAAGGCCACGAAGCCTACATAAGCTGGAAGACTGAAATCTGACTCACAGCGATGCAGATATTTTTAACTCTTGACGCAAAAACAGTGTTATAAGTTTAACGTGTGTAGCTGTCTGTCTATGCCATCGTAGCTTCCAAACGGCTGAACCAATTTTGATGTTGTGTTTGAAAGATGACTTGATTTAGTGTTCTTAGCTATGATTCAAGAAAGTCTGTTCAGCTGTTTGAAGATTATCAGCTTTTTTATCGTTTTAAAAAAAAAAAAAAAAATTATACTTTTTACAATAAACACACCTCAGAGTCACACAACGGGCAATGGAGAGAGCTATGCTCGGAGTTTCTTTGCGCGATAGAATCCGGAACGTAGATATTCGCCAAAGAACCAGAGTCATCGACATAGCTATTAAAATTTGCAAGTTGAAGTTGCCATGGGCAGGCCACATCGCCCGAAGAACTGATGACCGATGGGGAAGAAAGGTTCTTGAGTGGAGACCACGAACCGGAAGACGCAGCGTAGGTAGCCTCCCACTAGATGGACCGACGACATTGTGAGAGTCGCGGGCATCCAGTGGATGCAGATGGCAGGATGTCGTTCAGTGTGGAGGTTAAAGGGGGAGGCCTATGTTCAGCAGTGGACGTCATCTGGCTGATGATGATGACAATACACACTAAAAATATTATTTATTTATTTGACAGAACATGGTAAACTTATCCACCAGTATAAAATAGTATACACTCCCAGGCTGACTTGGTATTTTTGTCCCATTATATCTTTAGACCCGGGTATGTCCTAAAACTGCGCCCAGATCCCCAGAGGATTATGGCGACCCTATTACAGATAAGCTGTCGTTCAGTGTGTAAGTCTTCTAGCTGATGATGATGATAACGTTAGAACTGTTTATGTGTTCCAGGTTGCCGCCCCTACCCGTGGTGGTGTTCATCCACCCGGGAGGGTTCTACTCCATGTCGGGACGGAGCCCTATCGCAGGCCCGCACTACCTGCTCGACCGGGACCTCGTGTTCGTTACTTTCAACTATAGAATCGGCTCCCTCGGTAAACGGTTATTTATAACTAGAAAAATCGTACGAAGCGCTTTGATTCCACTTTTATTGTGCGAACTGCTAGTCTGTGGAATGCGCTGCCTAAATGGGTGTTCCCCGATAGTTAACAATCTGGGTGACTTCAGGTCAAGAGTGAATCGGTTTCTTCTTGGCAATCGTGATCCATCGTAGGCCGCATCATCGCTTAACATCAGGCGAGTTGGCGGCAAAGCGCAAGCCTATATTATAATTTAAAAAAAAACTATCTGTAACATGGTATTGAATGTCAGTTATAAGATTATATGCCGTCAAGTTGAGTCTTCCCGTGAACATGGTGCATGTAACTGCGCCGAAATATCGGGAGCTCCTTCCACAACCTTACCACGGTAAATATCCCGTCAATAATCATATAACTGTAGTGAGCAACCGTGACAGTTTAAAACATGGTATTTAAAATTTGAAGACCCCTCTTATTCGAAAATTTGACTGTTGCTAGAGTAATTGGTGGCCAGTTCTTGTCTCGTCTGATTATCTTGGACTATATCGTGTGCATGGAGGTGTGATTACGTTTATCCACTAATAATATACGAATGATATTTTCTGGTGTCATAAAAATACGTGTATGTATGTATGTATGGTGTGCGTTAGATAGATAGATAAATAGAAACTATTGTGCACACCAGAAAAATGTGGAACAGCTTAAAAACCTACTTCTAAAATATATGAAAAACGTAATAAGTGCCTATACAATTTGAGGGTTGTCTTCGATTTCCCTGGGATCCCTTTATCAAGTCCTGACTTGGTGGCAATGGGACCAAATTGGAAGTATACCAAAAAAAAATTTTTTGTTCGGTCAACAGTTGGCGGATATATTGGTGAACATACACAAAAAGCATGCAGTGGAACATAGAACCGTCCTCCTTTAGTGAAGTCGGTTAATAAAATATACAGATAAGACTTAAGAGCTAGAGCCACAAGTGGCGGCCTTATCGCTAAAAGCGATCTCTTCCAGGTAACCTTTGGATGGGTAGAATTTATATGTCAGACGGAGATGTTTTATCTGTGATCTCGGCAATTCTCTATAAAATTTTCTAGGAAATAAAAAACCACGGCCAATGTGAGGACTTGTTTACACCTAGGCGTGGAAACACTAAATATACTTTACTCTTCCCATCCCAGGGTTCCTTGCTCTGGGAACAGCCGAGGCCCCTGGTAACGTGGGCTATAAGGATCAAGTGGCAGCGCTGCGCTGGGTGCAGAGGAACATAGCGTCCTTCGGCGGAGACCCCAACCTTGTTACTATCAGTGGAACCAGCGCTGGGTCGCTCAGTGTCATGCTGCATATGATATCGCCTATGAGTAAAGGTATCTTGCTAAAAACAAGCCAAAATATACATGAAGACGTATATCAGTCTCTGGCAGCCATATTACAAGCTTTGCCTAGTTTGGGGTCAGATGACCGTGTGTGCAAAGTTCCCAGAATTATATATTTATTTTATTTATTTTTGGAACTAACACTAACCTGCATTCTTTTTGTGTACCTGTGAAATGAAATCGCAACGTCGCTATCCTGCTTGCACGTGCTTACCTGCCCGCCTGCTTGTGAGGCTATAGCTACGTCCATGATGATACTTTAGAACATCTTATTTATCTGATTAATCTCCTTAAACTGTTCTTACTCTGATTCTTCTACCAGGTCTGTTCCACCGTGCGATATCAATGAGTGGTTCACCGACCTCCAAGGTGCCGAGTCCATCATCCCGCATGGACCTGGCCGTCAAGCAAGCAGATATCTCCAACTGTCCCATCACCAGCCCTGAAGCCATCTACCACTGCCTCCAGACGAAGACTTGGCAGGAGCTCGCAGGGTCTCTACTGGGATTTTTGGTAAGGAGTTAACTCTTTGTTATTATGTTAGCCTGGTACCCCTGGGGCCAATTACCGCTGCCTTACAGGAGCTCGCAGGCTCTCTACGGGGATACTTTGTAAGGAGTTAACTCTTTGGTGTTATGTTAGCATGGTACCCCTGGGGTCAACTACCACTGCCTTAATACGAAGACTCTTTGGTATTATGTTAGCATGGTACCCCTCGAGTCAACTACCGTTGTCTTAATACGAAGACTTCGCAGGAGCGCGTTTAGGTATTTCAGCCAGAATCACATTAAAAATCGACTTCAAAATTAGTAAATACGCAATTTCGTTTACTAATACCTGAATTTTTAACTTACTTTACTTTTTTTAAAACCAAACTACCAAACTGATTTTGATGAAATCTATATGGGACCACCTCTGAAGTATGGCTTACGGAACAAAAAAGAATCATGAAAAATCGGTGAACATACATTTAAAAAATACAGAGGAACATAGAACCTCCGCCTTTTTGAAATTCGTTAAAAATGCTCGGCACAGCTACGACAAGCATTAAGATTTATAAGGAATCGGAATGCATCCATAACAAGCACCTAACCAAAGTACTATAATGTAACGGTATGCTCCGGCAACCAGCCTTCAGAACTACATAGTTCCACGTCCAGGCCAGGCTTTTTTACAATTTTGGCCACACCTGAGTTTTGGTCAAGTATCTAGTTATATTTTAGGAGTTCGGCTTCGACCCGCTTACCCTGTTCCGTCCGGTGGTGGAGCCCGACTTTGGTCAGGAGCGGTTTCTGCCTATCGACCCGATGGACGCCATCCGTGAGGGAAAGATGCACACCGTGCCTTACATCATCAGCCAGACCAGGAACGAGTTCTTCTGGAAGGCGTTCTGTGAGTTATAATATCCTAGTAATACACTTGTCAAAAGTCAAAGTCATCTTCTCGTCCAAGATACCAGTGCCTAAAGACATGGGTTTTTGACCAGTGTGTATTGCCAGTGATGACATATGGTACTAAGACGTGGTCCTTAACTGTTGGCCTTTTAGAAAAACTCCGAGTCACACAACGGGCAATGGAGAGAGCTATGCTCGGAGTTTCTTTGCGCGATAAAATCCGGTTATTTGGCGAATATCCACGTTTCGGATTCTATCGCGCATAGAAACTCCGAGCATAGCTCTCTCCATTGCCCGACCATCATTAGCTAGACCAACTACTTATTCATGAAACGAATCATTTCCAGCTATCCTGAATAACGAGTCCCTCCTCCAAACCATGGACCAAGAATGGGAGCGCATAGCCCCCATCTCCTTCATCCTGCCCCGTGAGAACTCCAGCGAGCCTGCGCGGAGGTTACGACAGGCTTACTTCAGAGACAGACGACTGGCCAACGACAGTGTGACGGCAGACCAGCTCGGGAAACTATACGGAGACGCCATCACTGGCTTCCCTGTGCACAGGTAACAATAACTAAGGTCACTAGAGAGATAAGATACTGCATCATCATACTTCAGAAATAGGTGACTGACCATCTTAGACATATGATATTGCGGATTTCAACCAGATTGTAAGCTCCACAACTGAAACTTTAGGCGACTGTCCATGGGAGGTATGTTTTTTGAGTGTATTTAATCATGTGTGCGTGTTTGTCTTTTCTTATGTGACCTCCTTTTGCGTATACGGCTTGATAGAGTTTGAAATGTGATATGTTTTAGACGTATTTTTGTTTTCTTTTTTACAGACTTCCAAAAAGGAGGATGTACTATGTTCGTCTGTATGTTTTTTTTTTTTTATCAATTTGTGGACCATGGAGAACTTAGCGGTAAGGTGAGTGGCTGAGACTGTTAGGCGGGATTAAATCACATAGATATAAAAAAAAAAATTAAAAAAAAAAAAAAAACGTTTATTGATATCCATTACAGGACTATAGGTACATAAAAATCTTAAAAGGTAGTTATATGTAGTTATATAATATATATATGTATACAAATGTTGTGAAAGAGAGGTGAAAATAATCAAACAATTATGTACCTTAGTGGAACACTGTCCCCCACACTAGGATAACCTGTGTCGTGAGGTCACAGTTTTCAACTCTGGGCATGATTGTCTTCCCCGCAGAGGTGAACTTAAACTAGGTTTTTTTAGATAGGGATATAAATAGGGATAGGGATTAAATCACATAGATATAAATTACATAGTATAAACCAAAGTCGCTTCCCTCTGTCTGTCCGTCCCTATATATGCTTAGATCTTTAAAACTACGCAACGGATTTTGATACGGTTTTCACTATCAGTTAGATAATTTTTCACGGAAGGTTTATATATATAATAAAACATATACCCGTGTGAAGCCGGGGCGGGTCACCAGTTTTATTTAAAAATAAGTTCATAATTATATGGTTTTTTTTTCAGACTGGCGAATCTGATGTGCAGACATTCAAAGCATCCAGTCTGGTATTACCAGTTTGACTACATTGGCGAACACAGTTGGTACGAAGACAGCATCACTAAAAAACCAGTTGGTAAGTTAAATTATATTAGACTAGCTGCGTCCCGCGGTTTCACCCGCGTGGTGATGTAAATCGGTGATGATGATAAGTAGCCTATGTGTTAATCCAGGACATAAGCAATGTATATTCCAAATTTCATCCAAATCCATCCAGCCGTTTCTGCGTTACTGAGTAACAAACACCCATCCATACATACATTCATCCATCCAAACTTTCACATAAATGATATTAGTGTGATATTCGTCAAAGAACCAGAGTCACCGACATTGCTATTAAAATTTGCAAGTTGAAGTGGCAATGGGCAGGCCACATCGCTCGAAGAACTGATGACCGATGGGGAAGAAAGGTTCTTGAGTGGAGACCGCGAACCGGAAGACGCAGCGTAGGTAGGCCTCCCACTAGATGGACCGACGACATTGTGAGAGTCGCGGGCATCCAGTGGACGCAGATGGCAGGATGTTCAGTGTGGAGGTTAAAGGGGGAGGCCTATGTTCAGCAGTGGACGTCTTCTGGCTAATGATGATAAAGTTAAATTATAGATTAAAGTAATATATTTAGTTATTCGTTTTCAAAGAATTGCGCATTGAATTTGTATGTATATTTTCAGGTGTGGCTCACCATGATGACATGCTTTATCTGTTCACGTTAAGCTTCCGTTTCCCCACCATAGAAGTCAACGACAGTGAAGATTCTAAGATGGTGGATAAAATGACTGCCATTTGGTATAACTTCGCGCGTTATGGGTTTGTAAAATGTTGTTCGTTTTGATGTTTTTTAACCGACTTCCAAAAAGGAGGAAGTTCTCAATTCGACTGTATTTTTTTTAAATGTTTGTTACCTCAGACAATACCTAATTCTTTTTAACTAAGTCAGATGTAATGACTTCGCTTATAGTGACAGGTCCCTTATTGTGATCCATCTTTAGTAAATTGCGTCCTGTTATAGTGTCTGACATGAATCACACCTTCGGCAGTGTTCGGGAGAGTCACGTGATACCCGACGACGTTCGGCGCGTGCGTGGCTGTTTTGTTTTGTTTTGAGACTCAGTCGGTAATTGATAGTTGAAGGCCGTGGTTGAAGGTCACGCATTGTTCGTTAGTGATTTGTGGAAAAAAAAAACATCTCAACCTCGTTGCAGCATTTACTATAGAAGAGAAAGGTGCAATAATATGCTGTGTCCTTAGTACGAGAACTTGCTAAAAATTTATCGGTACGTATACGACAGCAAATGTATGATAAAATTCAGTTTCCTTTCACGTCCGATAGAGGCGCTGTTAAATTTTTCATACATCTTGCTATCGTTTACGTAACGATAACTTTTTCGCAAGTGCTCGTACTAAGGCCTCAGATTATAATATGGAGAATCCAACTCATCTCTCGCAAAGGAATTTGGGGTTGGTCATTTAACAATCTCAATGATTTTCAAAAACAAGTTTATTTTCTACAATATGCTTTGTATGACGTCCGCTTACGTCACGTATTTGTTATTTCCCTGCGATGTCATTATAAACGGATTCCACTGTTTTTTTTATTATCTTTTGATAAACCTCCCATTAACTGACCAAGTTAACATGTTCCCAGAAATCCAAACAGCACAGCGGAGACCCCAGAGCTCCCCCTGCCCTGGCCAGCCATGACTCCTGCCAAAAGGCTCTACCTCAACCTGGGAAAGGAGTTTTCAATACATGAGAATATGTCCGAAGACCGTTTCAAAATATGGGACGAACTTTATCCTATACAGTATTAAAATTTTAAAACTGGTTTCACCATTTAGAATAAGGTTTAGCGTTTTGAATACTTAATTATATTTTATTTATATTACACGGGAATTACTCACGTAAGATTAGGCCGGTTACTCCGACTATAGTTTCAACCGCATTCGGCGATCTTTATCAAGGTGAATGCGCGCGCGCGGCTGCGTCTCGCTTTGCACTGCGTGCCGCTGCGCGACGCGCGCGTGTACTTAATTATATTCTGTTTATTAAATGTTTCACATACAATTATTAACATTATGATGTTTTTACATTACTTATTTACTACTACCCAGCTGTACAAGCGACTACGTCCGCGACTTCTTCAGAAAAAATTACTTATGATACATACTATTACCTCGCAAAATTTTTTCGAGATCGGTTAAGCTGTTTAGTCGTGATTATGTAGCAAACAGACAGACGGACAGAGTTACTTTCGCATTTATAATATTAGTGTGGATTGCACATGGTACATATTCAATTCTTTCAAGTAAACAATTTTGAGAAAAATCTGTGTTTTAATTTTGTCTGTATTACTTGCCATGTCGTGAAACAAAACTCCCTTTTTTAATCTTTTTTTTTTACCCCGTTTTGTAGGACAATTTTGCCATCAACAGTGCGGGAGGAGATCAATTTTGTTGTCGTTGTTGTTGCTGTTGTAGTTTTTTTCACGACCATGGATACAACATCCTTCAGCCGTAATATTAATCAAGTTTACATAGTCTTAAATCGCGTCAAACAAGTCCAGAGTCAAGCAAAGTAAGTCACGATAAAGTCAAACTCATGCCCCAGTAAAGTGGTACGAAACACGAAAATACATGTTTTAGCGCGTTATATCACTACCCACACTCGAGCACGTTCACAAGCCTTTAATAAATAATAATCCACCATTATTACACATTAACACTCGAAAATACACAAATTTAGGAAAATAATACAACAAGCCGACATGTTTTTTCCACGTTGGCGCCAAAACTCTTTTGGTGTTGCCAGCAGTCAAATAAAAAGAAGCCTTTTTACTTTGTTCATAGGGTAACTTATCACAACTGACGTATTTACCTTACAGAGTATATAATTAAGGTTTTTTTTCCAAGATTTTAAATCAACAACAAAATTACATATGTGGCCATCATACGCCTTCACCATTACTGTTATTATTTTTGAATGAATTGAATTTTTGAAGTAAATACAAATAATCGATTTATTTGAGTTTCGTATATAGAGTATAATAAATACTTAGTATTGAATTAGTTATATTCAATATGTTGCAGGAACACGTTAGTCTCTTGAGGTCAGGATAGTGGAATATCGTTGACACAGATTCAGAAGTTTTCTGAAGTGGTACATTTTCAAGTTCATGGTTTGCGATTTTACGCAGACTCACATGATTCGTAATGGATTACCTTTAATTTACACCTTAACTCCACTCACTAAAACTTCTTATTGATTGGTCACCAAAGTAATATTAGAGCGTTGTGTTATTTAATGTGGTGCCTTATTCCTGAGTATCTAGAGTTGAATGTTAGTTCTGTGAAAGAGGCAAGTTCAAAAGGCACCTCAAACTCCCTAGCGCATGCGCTAAACACCTCCCTCTGGTGTAGTGATGTGATGTCATCAGTAACAATAACTTCCAAGAGGTCGATATAAATACCGATATATTACTATACTAATAAACTATAATGTAGTAATAATCTATAATATATTTTCAGCATAATATAACAATATAGTTTACTAAAACGAGACTTAAATACTGTAAGGTGGAAAGTTTCACCTATGGCGCAAAATTTAAGTTTCAAACAGATTTTTTGTCCTTGTAACTAAGTCGGGCAATAGGCATGTGCCCTATTTTTTTTTATTGCCTCATAAACAAAATAGAGCCCAAGAACAAAAATAAATACAAATTTGTTCAAAATAAATAAGCTATAAATATTTCAAATTTATGCTAGACAGAGAGCACTTTAAATCTCTTTATGTCGTCACGCCGTACGCACGCCACAAATGATATAGGTATGTAATAACACACGCTATGTGGGAAACGGACAGCGCATTCGCACTCTATCCCTACCAAAAACTTTAATCTGATAAATAGCTATAAATGACAATGTACCTACTTAGAGAATAATCATCATTTTCCGAAAACAGCGTGATCATTTACAATAATTACCCAGCTTAGCTAAGAAGACAAAAAAAACTGTTTAAAAAATGAATTTCCCGTTGTTATAACTACTGACAGCTAAATTCTATTTTTTTTTAATGCCGTGCAAAGTTAGTGTTTCTGACGTACCTTCGGTAAATGCACGTTCCTGCACACAGGAAAGTTCCTGCCTTATTTGTTTAATTTAGAACGGCAGTCGATACATTTTTATAAGAAATTTGTTGTAGCCCCTTGCACCCTTATAAACCCGACTGGGCAATTATAACGAAAAGCAACTGGGACGCGGAGTTCGACGCGTTGACATAAATAAGAATGTTCAATCATATCTCTGTCACAATACCTGGCGATAGAGTTTCTTTATCATTTCCGTTCTATTTATTTCTCTTTTCTGTGTTCCTGCCCGCAATATTATCGACACTCCTCAAGATTTAGAGCAACGTGTCTCATCACTAGTTTTCTATGTCCACCACCATCCGCCACGACAGTTAGCTGAGCACGCCCTAGTGTGGTCGCGTGTCAAAAGACAACTTTTTAATTTTCACACTGACAACGACCTTTATTTTTTATGTAAGTACTTACTACCGTATTTTAGTTATTTATTTGTGCACATGATAGGTGCTTTTTAGTTGACTTTGTGTTTTAATGTACAAATGATTTAAAAAAAATGAAAATGGGAAACCTATTGTAATGATGTAAGTTTCAGAAATGGAGTGGGATCATGATATTATGTGAACTGTGAAGGCAGGCATTTTTTCAGGGAAATATAAGTAGATAGTTTTGTGGTTTTACGACGTACCTTTTAAGTGTAAGATTTTTGATGTGAAACATCTATTGGCGTGTCTTGGCAGCGAAACCGACTCGTAGGTACATCGTAGGTAGAAGGTACTCTCGCCGTCACTTTTCACTACAGAAAATAAAAATAAAATTGTTTAAATTAGAACGGCTGTCAAGGCATTTTTGTAAGAATTTGTTATAGCCAATTGCCCCCATATAAACCCATAACAACTGTGACGCGGAGTTCGACGCGTTGACATAAATAAGAATGTTCAATCAAATATCTGTCATAATACCTGGCGACAGAGCTTCCTTCTCATTTCTGTTCTATTTACTTTTCTGTTTCACAACTGCCGGGCATACCGAGACGGCCAATTTTTTTTTACGAATTTCATTTAGGTATCGTTGTTTTAAAAAACTATTGTGATATTAAAACAACACATTAATATAATGAATGTTCTATTTACGTGCAATATTACTTATATTAACATTCACTTGTTATAATTTCTACTTGAGTCATAAAATTCATGGTTATTTACCAAGGGTTGAAATGAAATCTATCTATTTTACATAGGGTTGCCATACGTCCGTATTTTTCTGGACATGTCCGGGAATTTAGGTTATGGTCCGGACTGCGTGGGGAACTCTTGAACGACCGAAATTCTATTTTGAAACCGCCACACGATTCACTTAACGCGCCGCGTTACGCGCGTGTTTTAGTTAGTAAATAAGGGCCCAGTCCTACGACTAATTCTTTTTTATCTGTTAGGTATATTTATTCAGTGGATACGAGAAAGGGAAAATCTTAGGATAAAGTACTGTCAGCGAAGGAGATAGGCACACTTACCTATCTGATATTTCATTCTCATGTTGCTATAGATAGAATAAAAAAAATCTTCATAATTTCTGATGTGAACACATACCAGAAATAACACACAAAGAACAATTAAGACAAAACTAGTGTTACATCTGGTGCCCTTTCGCTATAAGTGACCTCTTCTAGGGGATTGTTAGGGGTGGGTTAAAGGGGGAAACTTATGTTCAGCAGTGGACGTCTTCTGGCTGATCATGATGATGATGACCTCTTCTAGGTAATCTTACCATGTAGAAGTAATACAGAAGAGGTAAAAGGCGTATTTAGCACCTACTTATCTGTAAAAAAATACTAGTAATTATATACCTACTTTTTGTTGCACTCTTCAAGGCTTGGTTCGTAGCCTTGACGTCAATGTGATATGAATGATTCATTGTATTTTCAGCAAAGGCGCGTCTGGCGGCTTGAATAATGGCAACTTGGTGGAAAGAGCCCGATATGGAAGGTAATTTTATGAAATAAGTTTTTTTAAATAAATAAATAAATAATATATCTTGGACATTTTGCACACATGGTCATCTGACCCCAAACTAAGCAAAGCTTGTAATATGGCTGCCAGAGACTGATATACGTACATATATAATTTTAAACACATACTTAAATAGATATTAACACCCACACATAGAACAAACACAAATGTTCATCACACAAATGTTTGTCCTAGATGGGAATCGAACCCACGCCCCCAAGCACAGAAGTTAGGTTCACTACCAACTGAGCCACCGGGGCAGTCGGGGCACCGGGTTTAAGTTGTTGATATTCCAAAAACCCCTACGAAGCGTTTTGATTCCACTTATATTGTGCGAAATGCTGAGAATGGGTGTTCCCGATAGTTATAATCTCAAAGTCTGTGGTGTGGGTGTCTTCAAATCACGAGTGAATCGGTTTCTTCTTCTTCGGCAAGCGTGCTCTATCGTAGACCACATCATCGCTTAACATCAGTCGACCGCGGTGGTCAAACGCAAGACTATTAATTTTTTTAAACAAAAAAATTATATATATATCTCCTTTTTGGAAGTCGGTTAAAAAACTAGCGACGCACCGTGATTTCACCCGCGTGATAAATCCCTCAGGAACCTTAATTTTTTCCGTGTTATTTATAAAAGTATTTAATGGGGGTTTTTCGTCTCTCAAACTATCTCAATGCAAAAATTCGTCGATGCTATGTTAGATATATAGAAAGTCTTTTATTGTGGACACCAAACAATTTTTTTTTGTTGCGTGAAAGAGGAACAAACCAACAAACAACACTTAATATGCTGATAAATTGTAGTGACGCGAAATCGCATTAATTTACCAGCGTTTTTTGTTTTTGTTTAAATTATGGGCTTAGATGAATATTGAATCTACGCAGATTATTATCTAAGATGAGATTTCGATAACTGTAAAAAGGTAGGAAGATACGCTAAGGGGCAGTAATTTAAGTAAATTTTGCCACCCGGATGGTTGAGAAATCTTATTTCCCATGCCTAACATGGTACGAAACTATGACGAACCAACAAACTATTTGGATTTTCACGAGGAGTATCGAGGGTATCTTGATGAGTGCCACACTCGTACTCAAGAATTGCTATCGAGAGCTGGTGCTTGTCACATTTTCGGACCCGGGAACCCCAGTTGTAGCTGCCTCTCAGCTCCGTGATGGGTCAAATGTATTAACAAAACAATACGTATTCAGTCGCGGGCTCGACAGGCTGTGCGGCGTCACGCATGTGGGCCGCCGCATGCGCCGCACTTTGCGCCCCGGACGCAGAGAACGCCTGGCAGCAGATTGCAGACGCATCGCCCACGGACGCGATTTGGCACTCACTCAGAAATTGTGTCGCTTACCAGGTAAGCCATACGTACTTGAGAAGTTAGAGCAGATCATCTTTTTTTAGAACTTCAAGTTGGAGTGGCCAAAATTGAGGTGGGTCTCGAACTTAATCTGTCTTCTCGGTCGCGAATACTGTTCTGGTCTTGCTTCTCCTATTTATCTCGCTCCGTGATGGCAATACTTATATTTAAACCGGTGCCAGATATAAATTATAACTGCATTTTAAATGTTTAAGGCATTTGTAAATTACATAGCTAATTAACCTTCTCATCGTATAATTTATCATTTCACGAGAATACGTTTCGAGTCTGAACGCTACACTCTGTTTTAACTAACAGTCCTTTTCGACTATTACTTGCATTAAATATTATTTTGCACTATTTTTAATGATCATCTTTTGTGTTTATTCCAGGCAAGAGTTTGGCAGAATTTAGTTTCCAAAGGCATAGCGGAAGTTGTGCAGCCAGCGGCCTTCAAGCTGACCTTAGTACTGCGCCACACCCCACCGGATCTCGCCGTGAAACTGCTGGCAGATCTGTTACGGCAGCATCCACAAAGCGTAATCCATTGATATCTCATATAAGGAACCCCAGATCTTTGGGTGACCTTAAAACCTTTATTCTATGCTTGGTCACCCAGAATTGCTATGGTTTGAATTTACCTTCAAGGCTTGAACACTATCAGTTTGATTTAATTGATATTAAGCGGTACTGTGGTTAAAGCTGGTAAAACTTGCTAGGATAAGAATTCTCTCAAATGTGATAATCTGAATATTGAAGCTCTTAATTGACCTCAGATACTAGTGACAGAATTTCAACACTATGGTAGTTTGGTTCTTAGGGTTTGTATGGTCGTTTGGTTCTTAGGAGTTATTTGTAGGGCCCTATCGATTTCATCAAAATATTTTCACATAAAATTCAAGTTTGCCATGGAAATCCTTGCAAATGAATCATTCAAAAGTTTTGTAAATGAGCCTCGTTAAATCAGACTTTTGCTTTCCACAGCAAGACCTAACCTCCTACATCCTAGCCCTACTAACTGATGACGAAGCTTCCAGCTCCTACCCCCAGTCTCCCGAAATAGACTCCCCCTCGCCTCCCCCCGGGCCTGCCCCCCTCAGAGACCTGCAGCTGTTTGGGGACTGTGAGCTGGCGGTGCTAGCAGCTAGTAAAGAAGAATATGACACTCATGCTAAACTCATACGAGCGGAATATGCTCAGCTGTCACAAACCAAATTTGTTGAACTCAGAATAAAGGTAAGAGGCGATTTTTGCTGTTGGTAGTAGGTATGCGCTATTTTTGCCATGCATTTTTCTTTAATAAACTCGTATTTAAACGTATCACTAATAACTAACTAATGATTTGCTAATGCTGAGAAAAGGATTCCACATCTGTCTAGACGAGGTGGAAATTGTGCGGCATAGGTAAACAATAGGTACAAAATTGTGATGCAAAGTACAAAATCTTAATATTTTCCCTAAAAAATTCACAAAATACACTAATGAGGCCCTTAAAATATCAGTGTTTTGAAAGTAATTCAACTCTAACCCACTAATTACTTCACATTTTCCAGGTACTGAACCAGTTATCAAAAATACCAAAGCTTTATCACACGCCAGAATTCGAGCCTTTAGAAGCAGCCGCTAGAGAAAACATTGAAAGAGAAATTAGCAGCCTGAGGGAACAATTGAACAACACAAAGACTTTGTAGTAAGGAAACGAGGCGAAACGTAACGCAACAACCCTACGCAACGTGATCTTATACAACGCGGTGCAACACGATGCAACATACAATTAATAAGACGTTGTTGTGGTAATGCTAGAAACGCAACGCGAACTGATACAACGGGATCTGTTCTCAATGTAATCGACTAATAGTGAATCCTTCTGTAACGCCTTGCGAAATTTAGAAACAACAAAGATGTTGACGTGTACTCTATCAAACCAACACAATACTACACAACGCAATACTGGGGTCATATTATAGTACAAATGTTCGTGTCGGGAAGTCGATAAAAACTTCGTCATCGGCGAACGTCCTGTCCACATGAATGGCTTGTGTTTCACGAACTGTTCGGCCCGAGTTGTTGCGATGCTACAGTGTGAATATTCGCCGAATCCCGATACTGTAGCTGCAGAATATATTGTTATAGTGGAGATGCTAGAAACGTAACGCGACCCAATGCAACTTGTTACAACGTGTACATATAGCTATGCAGATAGGGTTGCCATCCGTCCGGGTTTCTCCGGATTTGTCCTAGTTTAAAGGGCATCCGAGGAGCGTCCGGGCGGGGCTTCATTTGTAGTCCGGGTTTAAAAATTTAAAGTCTTGGGCCACCCGCGACACACGCACTGTGCCCACACGCCGCGAAAAAAATCTATTGACATGTCCGGGTTCTGGGCTCTAAAATCCGGAGTTTTCACGCGTCTTGTCCTGGTTGCCAAATTTTAGAGATGGCATCCCTATATGCAGATCCTATAATGTCGGGTTAGGTGGTGAAGGTGTCGCGTTTACCTTTTATGATAATATTTAATGTTATTGTAAAAAAAAGCGTAATTCAGGAAACAAAGACCAAAAATACTAGTGCACAATGAAGCTCCTCGTAGCTAGCTCACTTGGTGGTAAACCCAAAAATGTACCTACCTAATGCTAGAGAAATATATAACTGCAATAATTTTTATGAGCAAAAGTTGCAGGTCGAAAGCACTTTTTACTCTTAAAGCCGTAACAGACGAAAGTACCACGCACCGGGCACGCAAGAGAAAATTTTCTCTTTCCCTCCCGTTGGCCAGACGGCGGTCCGTGGTCCGTGGTCAGTACGTCTGTTACGGCTATTAAACAAAATGAAGCAGGTGCTCTTATGATTTTGGTGTAATAGGTAAAATAAGAGATGCTCATAGATAATTAATTAGTAAGTACTTTTTGGATGGAAAAATATGGTTGTTGTGAATGTTTATTCTGCTAAACACTGTTTAAACTTTTATTATTATGCACTGTATTTTATGTAGTAGGTATAGGTTAATACCGGGATATGTACTTGCTGTGATTTGCTCTGTTGTTGAGTACCCGATAAGCATCTGCGAAAGAGGTTGGGCGGTAGTAGCTTTTTAGTAATAGCGCTACCATACCTACTTTTATGCTACTATATATTATACGTTTTTTGACTATAGGCGCGCTGGGCCCTGATTCTATAACTAACAACACACGTAACATGGCGTGTTAACATCTAAAACTTTGGCCTCTGTTTCTTAGGAAATAAATGCCAACTTTTTGAGGTTAAATTAACGGGCCGCGTTACGAGCGTTTTTGTAGTTATAGAATCAGGGCCCTAAGCACTTTATTTTGTTTTGTTGTTGGTGGTGTGGCGTGACTGAGCCATCAAGCTCGGCCACAGAAGATATAATAGTACAAGTACAGATTCACTCTTCAAAATCATTTAAATAAGTAGCGACTCTTGCTACTACACAACAAATACCACACACTACCAAAGAGAAAGGCTAATAACAATTTAGCTAAAACGACTCAAACCCATATTTTTCTCAATAACTCGTAAAATATGTAAGTCTATGTAACGCAACTATAGACACAAAAATATTGATAAATTCGACCGTAATGTGACAATAAATTAAAAATATTCCGAGTAGGTACAACATCATTCTTGAGTAATGTTATCATCTATTTTTGTCATCTAATTTTAAACCTAATATACTCGAAAATTACTTTTTGTGGATTAGTGGATTAAGTCGTTTTTGCTAAACTACGTTATTGCACAATAACGTAGTTTAGCAAAAACGACTTAATCCACTAATCCACAAAAAGTAATTTTCGAGTATATTAGGTTTAAAATTAGATGACAAAAATAGATGATAACATTACTCAAGAATGATGTTGTACCTACTCGGAATATTTTTAATTTATTGTCACATTACGGTCGAATTTATCAATATTTTTGTGTCTATAGTTGCGTTACATAGACTTACATATTTTACGAGTTATTGAGAAAAATATGGGTTTGAGTCGTTTTAGCTAAATTGTTATTAGCCTTTCTCTTTGGCCCTGCTGACTGTCAAGTCTGTCGTCTGCATAGGATAATTTTCCTTTGTAATGTAAGTAAAAAATTCAAGCTCAATGTTTGACCAGTAAGTATTTACTTAGATTATTAGTTTGATACAGATCTAGTAAAATTGTTTACGTAAGTACGTACTTATTTAAAATATTTGACCGCTGATAAAATGCTGTAGGTAGATAAATAATACTTATATAAAAAAAAAAAAAGTTAATGGTAACTAAAATAGTATTAGAACATATTACAGCAAAGCTTTTGTTCCAAATTCGTATATTTTATTCAAATTGTTCGTAAATGGCTAGAAGAATGTAAAGTAAGTTTTATTAGTATAAATTATGTATTTGCTTAAATAAATCCACAAAGTAACATTTATTTTAAATCTATTACCTAGGTCTTCGACCAAAATAAAATGAATGGACGGGCCCAGTAGAAGAGCATTTTTGAAGATTACAAAATGAGCGCCAGCTCTCATTTCGTTTCAGTCGGTCTCTAACCGTAGGAAGTGAAACACGAGTCTATTGTTACGCGATAACGAAACATCTGACAAAATTATGAATTCGTATGCTTTACCGAAGTGTAAATACACAAATAAAACCGATATCTATTTTTTGTAACATATATATTGTACATTTTTATAATTAGGTGTTGAAGTATATCTCCGACGGTTTGACTCGTTTTTACTGATCAAGTTCAATGGTTAGGGCCCGTCCATTCTTTTATTTTGGTCGAAGACCTAGGTACTGTTTTTATTTATTTATTGCATGACGAGGCATAAATACAGAGTCCTTTAGGCAGAATAATAAACAGGTTCACCTACATGGAAATAAATAGCGTCATAGTAACAATCTGAGTCGAGCAAAGTAAGTCACGGTCAAGTCCAAGTCATGCCCTAGTAAAGTGGTTCACTAGCTAGAGGCTTCTGTGGAGTTTTGGAAACAACATGATAACACATATTTTACATAATTAAATATCAATTGCCTTTAGCACGTTCAAGAACACTTCACAAACAATAATCCACCATTATTACACGCAAATTAACAGAAGTCATAATAATTTAGGGAAGAGACATGTCTTTTTTCACGTTGGCGCCAAACCAAAACTTATGCATGAACACACTGAAGTGAGAATTTTAGAAAAATACACGTTTTATCGGTTATTTGCATTGATAGTCCAATATAGTCTATTATCAATGGTTATTTGCCTCTAGTTAAGTCTCCGCCACTTTACCAGGGCATGACATGGACGTGACCGTGACTTACTTTGCTCAACTTAGACTGTGACTATGACGTGTTAGACGTTATTTAAATATATCACGTGAACCTGCACGGCTAGCATGCGCACAGCGACAAAATCTTGTCGTCACTTTCTCGAGCGACAACGCAACAAGTTGCCTACGGTTTCACAAACGCCTGTGTTGCTTTGGCATGATAAAAAGAGTCGAAAAAATGCTGTCGCGGCGGCATGCGATCCCTGTTGGTCATTATTCCTACTGAAGGACTCTGTATCCATGATCATGAAATAAATAATATATAAAATATGCATTCCGAATCAAATCAATGCCAAAGACAGAGACGAGCAGCGCTAACGGATAATGACAACAAAAACACGCCACGAAAAAAAGTTTTTTGTGTCGAGTTGGTTCTCATTCTCAATGAGAAGAATATGATTCTAGATTGACTAAATGACTAATACAAAATATCCCCAGTAAAATCCAATTTTAAAATAAAAACCCATTAGCGCTATTGATGTGAAAGGGAACGCGCGGCAGTCAGTCAGCCTGTCTGTCACCGGCGTCACCGCTGTCGCTGTCACGAGAAAAAAAAAAGTATAAAAAAACATGGCGTCTTTTCTGACAAAGTTGCAATTGCTTTGACTATTCATTGATTTTTGCTTAAAACTATCAATTTCCTGATTCTTTTCATAGATCGTGCGATATTTTTAATAGTTCATCGATTATTACAAGCCAGTGATTGCAGCAGGTAAACAAACGGGCGCAGAGATGGGTTCAATGACATCATTAGCGACGCAGGTTTCCGCCGTGTAAGGAGAAGGGATCATCGGAGCGGTATGTGAGTAGAGGTTTCATTGTTCCGGATGTTCGCAGGCGCGATGTCGTGGCGTCGCGATGAGCGTCCGTCCCGCTGGGGCGAGCAGGAGAACCGCTGGAGCGAAGCACGGCGCTCGCCTGTCTGGGATATGCGCCGCAGTGCTAGCCCCGACCGCCGCTCTCCGCAGCGCGACCGCCACCGTGACCGCGACCGCTACGACCGCGAGCGACGCGACGACCGCTTCCGCCGCGACCGTTACGACCGCCGCGACCGCGATCGCCGCGATTTTCGTCGCTCTCCCGCCCGCGACGAAAATGATGACGAAGTCCCCGCCGCTCCCTCTCCACCCAAAATTAGCAGTTATTCTAGGTCCAGGTCGCGGAGCCGCTCCAGGAGTCGAGATCGCGATGAAGAAAAACAGACTGATAAATACGACAAGTATGACAGAGACCGAGAGACTCAAGATGAAAATCAGTCGATCAATGCCTCTCCAGGGGACTGGTTCTGTAAATGTGGCCTATACAATTTCAAACGTCGTCAGGTGTGCTACAGACGTAACTGCACCGGAAAGCGGTCCGAAGGCATCGTCTATGGAGGTGATAATGATAGGAATATCACTGAAAGCTCAGGGATTACTAAAAGGTTATTGTTCAGGCGTTTAGATGCACTGACTACTGAGGAAAAAATTCTAGAAGTTGTTAAAGAAAGATGTTCCAAATCAGTGTTAGACTCCATAGCAGGAATAACAATCGGTAGGGAAACATTGACTGGAGCTTCTAAATGTCTCGCTTACATCAATTTCAATTCAATTGCAGACTCTACTGCAGCACATACAGAGTTAATGAATCTACAGCCTTCCCTAGTAATAGATGGTCGTGAGGTTCTTGTCAGTTTCTATAATGAGCCCAAAAAGCCTCAAAAGCAGGTATCTGCAGATTATTCTGCATATTACGCTCAAATGTCTCAGTACAATCAAGCTCAGCAGAAAGCAATGTCTGAGGCAGATCGGGTAAACGCTGCTGCAGCGGTAGCACAATCGGCTATTGCTTCTGCCCAAGCTAGGAATCACTCTTGGACTCCGGTATCTGCTACCCCATTTGTAAGTTCCACTTCCCAAGCCACTCCTTCTGTCACCGTTCCAACTGGTGATGGTAAAACCAAGTACACTGCTCCCGATATGACCACATTCATGTACGATGAGACTTCAGGGTACTACTATGATCCGTCAACAGGGTTGTACTATGATTACAAGACGCTGTACTTCTACAATAGTAGTACTGGTCAGTACATGTACTGGGATGCGACCACAAGCACGTACATAGCGGCAACACAGGCTAATCAAAATACAGAACAACCAAAACTGCCGCAACCGCCTCAACCGACAACTGAGAACACTATTGTAAAAGAACCCGAGGAAAAAAAGAAAAAAGAAAAAGATGAGAAAGTTAAAGTCGCAAAGAAGATCGCCAAAGACATGGAGAGATGGGCACGAACGCTCAACCAGAAGAAAGAGAATGCTAAAAGTAATATTGTGATGGAACAAGTTTTAGATACATCTGCTAGCAAAGGGTCTGCCGATATAGGGTTCACAGTATTAGGTGCGGGCCCGTCAGTACAAGTACAGACACATGTTAGAGAACTATCACCACCACCTACAGGAGACGACTTCCTTGTCAAAAAAGTGACTGAAACACAAGCAGCTGAAAACGATGATGGAATCATAGACTGGACAAAGCTGACTTGCCTACTTTGCAAACGTAAATTCCCTTCAGTGGATGTTTTAACAAAGCACAAGACCCTGTCTGAGTTGCATAAGCAGAATTTGACTGAGTTTAGAAAGAAAAATGAACTGTTACCACAGACCAATGGCTACAGAGACAGGGCAGCTGAACGACGAATGAAGTTTGGAGAAGACGAGATGCCAGTTAGGAAGCGTTATGAGCCTCCAGACTCTTTACCTCCTCCAATAATGCATGGACCGCCTCCCAATGTAGTCGACACAATTGGTGGGAAAATGCTGCAAAAAATGGGCTGGTCTGAAGGCACAGGCTTAGGGAAGTCCGGACAAGGAAGGATAGCACCTATTGAAGCCGAACAGAGGCCTAGTTTAGCTGGCCTGGGGCAGAAAAGAGGCATTTACACACCAACTCCTGGAGAGACTTACCGTGACACGGTGAAGAAGCTCATGATAGCGAGATATAAGGAGGTTGTGGGAACCGAAGATGGAAAATAGGTGGGTGGCTTTTCCATATATTTGTACTAACCAAATCTGTTGACAGGTCCCTAGGGAGCAGGTCAGTAAAATTTTAGTAACTAGTAATATATAACCATCCATCAAACATTTTCGAAGCATGTGACAAATAATTTTAATTACTCATGAGGGCATAATTACTGACTTATGTCAATTTTGTAGTGTAATGTAATACCATACCTATATAAACAAGGACTTACACTCATTAAATTAAACCTATATAAACACTCTTAAAATTAACATCAATTAATGCATTTTTATGAAAAGCAAACTTTAATTAAACAACTCCAGGTTCTCAATTCAGTCCATTTTTAGGGTTCCGTAGTACTAAAATGAACCCTTATAAGTTTTATCCGTCTATCTGTAGTTTTTTTTTTATAACCTTTAGTAGTTATTAAGATAGTGCATAAAACTGCACAATAACAGTCGTAATTGTGCAGCTATAATAGAATAAATATCAATTTTAAAAGTATAAAAAGTTCATGCATTTTAGTGGTGGCTCAGGTACATGTGAAAAGGGGATTGAACACATTTTTTCAATGTATCATGTGGGATATCGTTTCATATATATCACTTTTTTATCCAAGTGTATCCTTATGATCTGCCAATGGCAAAAAGTGATAAAACTGTAACATATGATGTTCTAGCTCAAAAATCATTGACCTTTTAGTAAAGTTTTCTTAAAAAAATATTTTTTCCTAGTTGTCTTTTTTATTAAAGCATAAAAAGTATTATATAAGGTCGGAGAAAAAGTTTCTTCGTATTTTATAAACAAATTCAAGACATATTTTTTTCAAGTTTAATTACATTTAATTATAATATATATGTACCATTTTGTTCGATAACTTGTTGCCATCTTTTAGGTAGTGACATGACCCCGTTGCTGTAGAAATTTTGGGAATTCTGATCAATAAAATGCAACAAGTAGTTTTGACAGTCCTCTCTTGATGTTAATCTAACACTACCCAAAGAATTCTGAAGAGATCGAAACAGGTGGAAATCTGAGGGTGCAAGGTCAGGGCTATGTGGTGGATGCATTAACACTTCCTAACCAAGCTCTCAAAATTTTTGCTGAGTGGCCAAAGATGTGTGCGGTCTGGCGTTATCATGATGAAAGACCACACTCTTTATGTTGATCAATTCCGGCCGTTTTTTCTCAATTTCTTGTTTGAGTCTCATCTGCTGTTGGCAGTAGAGATCCGAATCGATGGTTTTGCCCGGCGGTAAATGCTCATAATGAACGATGCCCTTCCAATCCCATCATACACACAGCATCACCTTATTACGTGTTAATCTGGGTTTCGCTACAGTCTGTGGTGCTTCACTGCCCTTTGACCATGATCGTTTGCGCACATTCTTGTCGTAGGTGATCCATTTTGCATCACCAGTGATCAATCTTTTCAAAAACGGTTCGGTTTCTTTACGTTTCAATAGAGAATCGCAAATGAGTACACGATTCATTTGGTTTCTTTCAGTGAGCTGGTGTGGCACCCAAATATCGAGTTTTTTTGTATACCCAGTTATTTTCAAATGGGTCAAAACTGTTTTGTGGTCAATCCCCAGGTCTTCAGCTACGTCGTAACTACTAATATGCCGATCTTGGTCCACTTTCCAGAAATGGCATCGACTTTATCCGTTACAGGGCGACCAGAGCGAGCTGCATCTTTGACATCAAAATTCCCGGACTGAAAACGCTTGAACCAACATTGTGCTACTCTTGATGACACTGCATTAGGTCCATAAACGTCACAAATTTTATTCGCGGCTTGTGTCGCATTTTTCAGTTTTTTGTAATAAAATTTCACAATATATCGAATTTCTTCGTTAGATTCACTCATTTTATCGAACAAAAAAACAATTGAAAAATGGCGGGAAATTGCTTTTTACTTTTTATATTCCTTTTTTAAAATGTCATATTTTTAATGGTATCAAAACCAGCCAGATACAAACAGTACAATCGATGAGATTTTTACTACAACTTTATACATACAAAATACGAAAAGACTTTTTCCCCGACCTATTATTATGACAAGATGATACATTTTTGAAATTTGGCTATTTCTCACTGAGTTTTCTATACCACACCACCAATTCCTGAACTACGAAAATGACAACAATTATATACCTTTTGCTACGGAACCCTTATCATATGCGGGTCTCGACATTTTCTTGCTTATTTTGTGTATGTTTGGCAATTACTCTGCCGCATCTGATTTATGTGTTTTTATTATGTAAATAATTTTAAAAAAACACGGGAGCTTCTTCTACTTTGTAGAAGAAAAAGCACTCAATCGGTGGTCCCGAAAAATTCTTAAAATTTGTTTTGAACCAGCTCTGATAATAAAAATAATTTTGTTCAATCGGCCGTCGATTTGGCAATAGCAATAATTTTGTTCTCGTGCTTACTAATTTTGGAGTCTGTTTTTTTTAAATTGGTAATTATTTCTAACATAAGGGTTGAAATAAGCTCAAAAAACAGATAAATTGTAAGTAAGTAGGATTGGTATCAAAGGTGTTTATTGGTGTTATAATGCTGAAGCAGTGACCCAAACAATTTAAATTCGAAAAAACCTGAAGATTTCCAGAAGAAACATGAAAATATCAACCTAAAAACAAAAGGGTTGTGGTCCAAAATGTCACTTGAAACATGTTTCTAATGTGATGATTCTCGTTTCACTACAATAGGTGTCGCTGTCAGTGTGTGCTGAGAATCATCGCCCACACAGTTGCACTTCATTTCTCGCGGTGAGTATGTTAGAAAATCTACAAATGTGTCAACTTTCATTTTCCCCACAGGACAGGTAAAGTATTACAATCCTTAAAATTGTCCACATACATGGACAACTTTAACCAATCCAAGTGCATTGGATTGGATCATCTTCTGTTGCACTGTTCCATTTTATCTAAACTAAATTTTGACTGCTCTGATTTACGGTTCCTTTTCTGAAGTACCAGAATGGAAAGAGACTTAATTTTAGTACTTTGTCATAGTTTAGTATTAATAACTGTGCATAAGAATCAATCTCAAAAATGTGCTAGTTGGTATATTGATATCGATAGTACAGTTTTTTTCTCTACTTTACAGCATTTTTCACAGGGTCTTTCCTCTTCTTCACACTTTGAATTTAGCTATGCTTATGTTGGTATTTAGCACTATTCATTGAATAAAAAAAACTCACAATGTGAAAATTTTAAATTCAATTTATTAAACATTGGAGTCTGTGTATAAGTTTATTCCTCTCTGAACATAATTTTAATGTCCGTGGGCAAGAGGGGTAAGGTCACCGTCTCTCTCCTTCGGATTGACATAAGTGCGATGAAGACGAAATATTGCATGTAATACAACAATAGCCAGCCTGATTGTGTTTGTGTAAGCATCCGGTCAGGGCAGAGAGACAAAACCTAGCTTGTTCAGTTAGGGGCCATCCATAAATTACGTCACACGAATTTTAGGACTTTTTAATCCCTCCCCCCCATCCTGTGAAAAGGGGGGGTCTTATTCACAGGCACATTTTCAGAACCCCCTGCCCCCTGATGAGATATTACACATTTTTCAAATTTATGCATGTCAGTATTTAAAAATAATCAAAAGAAAAGTTTTTTTTGAATTTTTAACCGAGTTCCAAAAAGGAGGTGGTACTCAATTCGACTGTTTTTTTTTATGTTTGTTACCTTAGAACTCTCGACTGGATGAACCGATTTTGATAATTCTTTTTTTTATTTGAAAGCTGGTGCTTCCCGTGTGGTGGTCCCATTTCATTTTGGTCCAGTATGATGTCGGTTTTTTTATATTGATAATGATAGAGTCTCACTTGCATTACAACGCCGCTCTAGAAGTTTAGAAGTGAACTGTTGTTGCGTGAGAGATAATCTCATAGCGAGAGTGCTAAATTATTAATAAATGTAGATAGAGTTTATAAATTTTTAAGTTTTTTTTTTCACTTATAAATTTCTCGGTATGTATGTATTTTGAATTTTAACATGTGACGTCACCCCCTCCCTGCCCCTTGTCACACTATGTCACATTCCGGTGATACCCTCCCCCCACGTAATTTATGGATGACCCCTTAGGACTGTCAGTGTTACCAAGTGTTCAGAGCGGACAGAGTTTAGAACTCACTCCAGAGTGCTAAATATTCAACATAGCGAATCGTTTAGCTATTTTAGCACACAGAACAAAATACCAAGAAGACTCGGAAAATACAAAATGCAAAAAGACCATCTTTTTGGACTCGAACTGTGATAGAAATGTGATAACTAGTGTTGTGCAGAAACGGTTATTGTGACTAAATGATATTTTTCTGACAGATGTGATCATTTACGTTACAGAGTCACACCAGATGCCAGACTTCGTGCCAAAACATACGATTGTTAATAATAATTATGTATTCTATACTCATAGCGTTAAGATAGATATTTATTGTTACAAGTTGTACAAAATCTAGTAAGTTAGTATCTAACGGGTACAAATAGCAGCCTTTTCTTTTAAATCATTTTAATAATCCATTACACCATATTGCTTACTGCATACTGAGTGTTCCATCAATCATAGAAAATTCAATAAATAAACTTAAGACATTAAAATAATTCCATCTCCGATGATAAGGTGATACATTTCATGTTTGGTGGGAAATTCTAATTTCAAACAGTTTTTTTGTCCTTGTAGCTAGGCCGGGTAATTATTGTGAAATGACAGTGTTTGCGAAAATTGTTGGTTGTTCTTTAAATTATCATGTACAGCTATTAATCAGTTACTCACCATATTACTTACATTTGTCAATAAACCGTTTGAAACAGCAAAAATTTGTTTATTGACAAATGTATTTAATAATGTGCATTAGAGATAAATAGCTTTACGCGAGTTTGTAAAGAATAATAATCAATTTTCGCAAACATCATGATCGTTTACAATAATTACCCGGCCTAGCTACAAGAACATAAAAACTGTTTGAAAGTTGAATTTCCCGCCAAACATTAAACGTATCACCTTAATACATAGTTAGATAGCTACTATAGGTATTAATAATTATATTTAATTAGAAAGGGCACTTAATTTTTTTTATGCACTTAAAGACTACTATTTGCTAATCATTATATGACATCACATCATTTGTAAAATCCAAATGAAATGCACTCAATTATTTGTTTTAATTCTCACTGTATAAACCTTGCATACATTTGCAATGTTAGGTAGGAAGTGATTTCAAGATTTATCCAATTTTTTTAGGTAATAGGATTGTTGATCAAACCCCCCCCTGTAACTCGCTAATAACTGTGTTTATCTTTATTATTGTTAGAAATAAGTAGGTTTAGGGTTAGTTGGACAGGATATGCTTAGCCGAAAGTGGTCATGGTGTTCAACAATGAACCTGCGAAATTTAATGAGGTATTTTAACCGACTTCCAAAAAGAAGGAGGTTCTAGTTTCGTTTTTTTTAGGTATGTTACTTCAGAACTTTCGACTGGGTGAACCGATTTTGATGATTCTTTTTTTTTTATTTGAAAGCTGGTGCTTCCCGTGTGGTCTCATTTCAATATGGTTTGGTTGACATTTTTACGAAGTCTTTTTTTATAATGATATTATGTCGATTGTTAATTTACTATTTTTTATGGGACAGCTGATGTCTTTGCGTTATATGGGTTAGTCCTATAGAGAATGCTACCTGTACCTCACCCCCTAATCGCTTAGCATATCTTTTCCGGCTTACCCGGTACAGCTATTAGAATAATGTCACATTATTTTTACAAAAAATGAATTTTTTTTTTAATCTTTTATTTGTAAATAATTTATTTTGTTTTGGTACCTGCTTAGGTAGGTTATGTAATTAGAACATTATCCATTGTGCTGCTCCATTAGGATTTAAGTTTTATATTGACAATTCCAATAATTAATATACTTATTGCAATTTCAATCGATTGTATTATTTTAACACACCTCCATAGACAAAATACCTTTGTCTATGACACCTTTAAGGAAAAGCTAGGTGCCATTTTGATAATTTGAAAGACAGGCTAAAAATGACTAAAGCTTTTTTTATTAGTTAGTCTGATCAAGGATGGATGTACTTTTTTGTCGATGGTCTGATTTATCTCTTCGCTCTCATTTTTATACATATATGCTTTTTTCTTACACAGAACTCTAAGCTCAGTATAAGCGTACGGAAATACTCGGCCGATTTCGATGAAACTTGATATGGTATGTAGGTAGTAGGTACCTATGTGTACAGGATCACGCATATAGACTATAAAGTGCATACATTTTGTCGAGTGTCAATGACCGTTTTCTATGGAACAGCAGGTTTTTCTCGACTTCTGGTTTGGTCCCATAGTAAAAGTTGTTCATAATGACGAGTAGAATGACCTCCTTTCGACTTAATACAGTCTTAATGCATAACCCTGTATATAATTTAGCAAAATGAAGTGCGTATTCGTACTACTATTTTCTCCGTTTAAAACTATGGTTTAATTAAAATAATAATATAGATTTTTATATTGTTTTATATATTAATAAGTTCAATTTAATTATACTAAGTCTAAACAAAAACCGAGCAAGTGAAGTAAAAAAAAAAGGAAAAAAAACTTAATTCTTACTTAACAGTCATCGTTTTTTTAAAATGATCACCACAGAAAAGAGAAGCAAACAAATTTAAAACATTTAAACAATTTTTTATTTTATTTTCTGTGGTGATCACGGCGAATGTGGCCTAAACTGGAACTAATAATCGATGTTTTGACAGTTCTTTCATCCACTTCGATCAGGATCCGTGCAGCACTAGTGGCGGTGTTAGGGCTCTTGGTATCATCTAACTGCCTCTATAGGTGGAGTACCCGTAGGGGCTCAGCAGCAGCGGTATGTGGTAGTGCTCGTCTTCTTTGGTTGTGAAAACTACCTGAAAATTAAGGCAATCCGTTTATTTAGGGTTCCTAGCCCTCTACTCTTACATCAGACTATAGCACTGAATAAATTGTAGGTAAGTAGAAATTATAAATGTGTATTTATCTCACTCTGTCGTCTGTATTTGTTACGACTAACACCACGACAATAGTAGGTAGGTACAAATAGTACAAACCACTGGAACAAAATCATTTAAACACTGACTAAACGCAAGTGCCGGCATTCATGTAATTTGGCAAGGAGAATCGTAAAGATTGACTACAATACTTTATCCTCGAAATGCGATAAAGAGGAACCCGCGGGCACAGTATTTATACTATTTGCAAGGGCGTCGCCAAGGGGGGCAGCTGCCCCTCCCTACAACTTGACCGAAGTGTCAAATTTGCGACTAAATCGCAGTATATTATTTTATGATTTTGTTTAGTTACTATTTATTTTAGCTAAACTTGACCCGTTGACCTTGGATCAGGATATTTGGTAACTAACTTGGCAGATCTAATAAAATAAACGTGTTTCATGAATTATCTAAAAACAAGAGAACACTATATTTCTTGCCTCTAAGTATTAAAAAAAAAATAGCCATGCCTAAAGAGAGTTCGACGTTCCGGTAGTTAGTACCTAACCTACTTGCCTAGGACTACATACCTCTATGTATGGATAAATCGTCTCCGTCTCGGTCCTTTTGTAATATTCCTCAATGTTGAAGACCAGCTTGTACGTCCCTTCAGCCATGGATTCCTTCGTAAACGGAAACTGTATCCTCCCATCGCCATTCGTGGTGGTATTGTGCCATAGCGTCCAAGAATTATCTCGTTTCTTGTGTAATTCTACAAAAACACCCGCCGCCGGCCTTCCAGTAGACGTATCCAAGATATGAGATGATAGAATTGGACGGGACGTGGCCATAGCAAACACTATGACATTTACTAGCACTGTTGAATAAATTAACGCTCTACTGCACATAACTTCCTAAAACCGTCTCTAATGTAAATATCTACTAACTAAAGAACGACGTATTCAGTTATAAATATGTATAGTCGCGTCTGCGGCTGGCGAGCTTGTAAGAACTCAAGTTACGAGGTCAACAAAACATTTTATGATAATTTTATCTCAGCGTTGAGATAAACAAGTGATGAACTAAATGTTTGATTACAGTTATAAATGGAGGAGAGTGCTTGTTTTGAATCGTAAGACATCGAAAATAAGGATGAAATTAGAAAACAGACTAAGCTCGGTTATTTTTAACGCAGGAAGGTTCATCTCCCGCGGCATAACGCCTGACAATTTTCTATTAACAATAACAACAACAGGAAAGTGGTACAGAGAACATTGCTATGATTATTTTTCAAGGTGTTTCTAAATAATAACAAAAAAATAAGCTTTTGTAAAGGTAATGAATAATAATAATTACATTACAAATCAAACTACGTAGAGGAAATCACCAGTATTTTATTAATATTATCCTACCCCGTACATAACTTCGGTAACTGCTGTTTTGTCTGTATTCCTATTCCATGGTCTCAGAGTTGTCATTATTGCTCTTTCTTCTATAGTTTTTCTTGATGTACACGTCTGGATGCAGTACGTCTCTCCTCGCCGCTTGTTCTAGAATGTTGTCATCCACGATCACATTCGGGCCTGTCTTTATAATCTTTCCTTTCAAGCTATCCGACTCGTATCCGAACATGTTGAGGCTGGGTTCTCCGTGCTTCATGTAATCTATCCTCCACACGGGAGGGTCGGAAGGATCACCTCTGTAGCTAAAATGCTGCCTCTTCATGTTGGCGCTATGCTCCAGAGGATTTTCCACAGACATAGACAGTTTCTCTTCGGAATAATCGCGGAAATCTTTCTTGTCTCCCTTATCTTTGTATTTGTGAGGGTAGAACTTACGGATCTTCTTTCGTCCATTGATTACAGCAGTCCTAGATCTATTTCTTCTCTCGTGAGACCAGTGATTTTTCTCTTGTCCGTTCCTTTTTTGCTTCTTTTTCGTCTTTTTCTGCTTGAAGAACCCTGTGTTGCTGACTTGAAGGAAATTGGATAAATCTTCGCTGTTGATCACAGGGAACAGAGTTAGTTGGTAGTTGGGGGGAGCCGTCGTTCTTTCCATTGTCATTTTCTTGTATTTTAGCTGCTGGATAGATTTTTCGATTAGATTTCGTAGCGTATCGTCTTTTGTGATTAATTCGCAGGGCACTGTAGGGAAGTTTTTGCACAGGACATTCTGCATCAATGATAGAATGTGACTAGGACTGCCTTCTTCTACATGTTCTTCCTCGTCGAGCGAAGGTATATTTTCGACGCTGTGTTCTCTTGGTCTGCTGCCCTCTTTGCCTTGGAATTGGGAGACCATTTTGGTCATGAGAGCGTTGTTTCTCATTATCATGGGGTAGGCAGTGGCCAGAAACATCGCGAGCAGACCTAGCGGAAGCATCCTGACCATGTCGGTAATCTGGAACAGAAGAGAGGATTTTAGTCATTCTTCAGGTAGGATTAGAACATTCGAAAATTTTGAACCATTCAGGCTGCCTGAAACCTGGGACCAGGGAAAATTTAGACTTGGAGCCATACCTACGTGGAAAAACTTTTATCACAAAATGTTTTTTACTTTTGTCATTTTAAATGACAAGTAGGTATGTAGTTTCTTTTCTAAACCTTAATATAATAATATCTGAAACACATTGAACACAACATGATTTTACGGAGTTCTAAATTTTCGCGTAAAATTGGAATAAGTAAGTAGAAAATTAATATTACTTTGATAAGGTTCTAACCAACTCTAAAATATTGGAAAGTTAGTTTTATAATGGACTTACGGTTTTAGATATTTTGGTAATGGAACGAGCTACGCCTCGTGTATTTCATGTGGCATCTTCCAGAGTAGTTCGACAACTAACGGAAAGCAAAGAAAGGATGTTTAGCAAACTGTAGCTTTATGTTTATAAACCATTTTTCAAAATGTTTTGAATTGCATCCGGTGGTGGCGGTGTTGTGTTTCTTGTGTGTCATCATCATCAGCTAGAAGATGTGCACTGCTGAACTAAGGCCTCCCCCTTTAACCTCCACACGGAACAATATCCTGCCATCTGCATCCGCTGGATGCCCGCGACTCTCACAATGTCGTCGGTCCATCTATATAGTGGGAGGCCTACCTACGCTGCGTCTTCCTGTTCGTGGCTTCTTGTGTATACATAATTATACCTTACTTTCTAACTTTTTGAGAATGCGTCGACAGGTCAGTATAACTCTTACCTAGTAGACCGTCTATTCACCATTTTCGGCGCCACTGGAAGCCTTCGAGAAAAAAACCAGTTGCCACCAGTGCATGGCAGTGATTTAAATATAGGTACATGTTAGATTCGTTTAGTTTAGATTATAGTTATCTCACTTAGCCTGCCTTATCTATAGGTAGATGGAATTCTTAAGGTTAACTTCTTATAGAAAATACTTAACTACATTTAAATCAGGTTTTATTCGTCAACAGTAAAAAAGCAAGTCGTTTCTATAGCGATACGGTGACGACTTATATTTAGGGAATCTTGTATTTTGCATACCTAATGACCCTTGAAAGGATCCAATTATAGCATTGTTGGTTAGGTTGTAGGCACGGCTGTAAACTTTCCTGAAGCAATTTTGTGTTTGCATTCATAAATCTTTTCTTCAACTACATTTTTTTAATCGTCTGTTTGTAGGTACACAACAAAATCATAGCTGAAAATGCCCATGCGTGGGCAGTTTCAGCTATGATTTTGTTGTGTACCTACCCAATCTGTGACCCAAACTTAATCTAGAAAGACTAATGAGTAAAGCCTGTAGCACAGAATACCTACATGTATTTTCATTTATTTAGGAATAGGTTTGCGTTTGACCTCCAACTCGATTGATGTTAAGCGATGATGCGTTCTACGATAGAGCACGCTTGCCTAGATTCACTCTTGATTTGAAGACAAATAATGTACCCCGTAGGAGTATTACATTCTCTTGGAATGTACCTATACCTATTAGTACATGTAGAATCTGTCTTTACCACGGAATATCCTGCCCTATTTGGTGGTGTTTACCTCGGCTGGCAATGATGGTGGTCTACTCTATGACTTGTAGTAGCTACGTACTAGATCTAGGCTGTGGCCTTAGTACGAGCACTTGTGAAAAAGTTATCGTTACGTAAACCATAGCAAAATTGAACAGCGCCTCTGTTGGTTGTGGGAGGAAACTGAATTTTTCATACATTTTACTATCGTTTACAAAATCGTTTAAAAAAAGTTACCGTTACGATAACTTTTTCGCAAGTTCTCGTACTAAGGCCATAGGTTAGTGTATTTATAATTTAAAATTACGAAGGCAGAATAACAAAACTGTTTGCATTTTCTTTGAAATATGCTTTGAGTAACGATAATGTACATTCAAAAGCGTAATATTTATTGGTGATGTTTAACGCCATCTTTGATTTAGTACCTACATTAAACTATATTAGTGACATCTATAGCAGAGTAGCAGAAACTCGTTATTCAATAGTCAGCTAGGGTTCTTCGAGCAAATAGTTTATACTACTCCGTGCTAGATGTCGATGATATCCAAATTTTTTGATATAACAGAAAAAATTATATCAATGCAATATAAAAAACAGGAAGGAGTTTTCATTTATCATTGTACGAATCGCTAAGTTGCACCGATGGTTTTCATTATTCATACTCGGGAAGTAGTTCTGAAGTTGCCTGAGGAGCGGGTTGCAAGTAATACATTTCAGCCCTAGGGAGAATCACTCTCATTTATGAACCGATTTCGAAAATTATTTGTTTAATTGAAAGGATATTATTTCGGATTGGTCCCATAGCAATTTCATCAAAATAGTTTCGGTAGATTAAAATCAAAATAATTGGAAAATTTGTCTTAGACTAATTTTAGCTATTAAAATTAATAATATAATAATAGAAACTTTAGTTCAAACACCACAACCACCTTCCATATCACAATCGAAATAAATCACAATAAATTGTAAAAGTAAAAAATATAATAAAATATTACCTATAACTAACACAAATTATAAAATTAATCAATATAGCCATTAAAATTTTCAAGTTGAAGTGGCAATGGGCAGGCCATTTCGCTCGAAGAACTGACCGATGACCTGATGACCGATGAGGAAGAAAGGTTCTTGAGTGGAGACCACGAACCGGAAGACGCAGAATAGGTAGGCCTCCCACTAGATGGACCGACGACATTGTGAGAGTCGCGGGCATCCAGTGGATGCAGATGGCAGGATGTCCTTTAGTGTGGAGTTCTGAGGGAGAGGCGTATATTCAGCAGTGGATGTCTTCTGGCTGATGATGATACAAATTTTGTGAAATCGGTTTTTTGAAATTGATAATTTTATTATTGGTTCATAAAAATAGGTACTTATACCATGCCTATAATAAGACGCTAATGGTAAACGTGCGTCGACGTGAACTGACGTGTGCTTGTGTCACATGTACACGTTGTACTCATCATTATGACCATACTTGAAATCGCGACAAAAATATCTGCCAGAGCGGGCACGAAAAATCGACTGACTTGATTCCACTTTTATTGTGCGAACTGCTAGTCTGTGGAATGCGCTGCCGGAATGGATTTTCCCCGATAGTTACAAACTGGGTGTCTTCAAATCTCGAGTGAATCGGTTTCTTCTAGGTAAGCGTGCTCCATCGTAGACTGCATCATCGCTTAACATCAGGCGAGTTAGCGGTCAAACGCAAGCCTGTTCCAGAATATAAAAAAAATACTTGACCTTTTTTATATTCTTTTTTTTGCGACTTTTATAGTTTGTATATGCTAATCTAGAACACTCAAATTAATACAAAACACAGACAGCAAACACACAGAGTCAAAGGTCGGTACTTTACTTTTAATTTCTTTGTTTATTGCATAAACTTACGTTGGTTAGTAAAAAACACCTTTCGCCTATGTCCTTGGTCCGCAGCAGAAGGCAGTCCATAAAGGTTGTATATGAGCGAGGTCCTCGATCAATCTCATTCGCAGTCGGCGGGGAAAACGCGCAAACGAGCCGGTTGTTTTTGTTGGTCAGCGCAACTAGAGGGTGGCTAGTGTGGACATGGCTAAGATATTTTTATCTGTAGATAGGTTGTATCCGCCACTATTTTGACTAGAAGAATGCAAGGTACAATATCATACTCGTTACAGCTTTCTCTCAGTCACGCACTCCGAGTGTCCGGCAACACATCGCAGCTAATTGTTTTAGCAAAAAAAAGTGCCTTGACTTTAATCTATACTGTCCCACTGTTGGGCAAAGGTCTCCCCCATTTCCTTCCATAAATCTCGGTCCTCCGCTACCTCTTGCCAACCTCTCCGGAATGAGTCAAGATCATCACGCCAGCGTTTTCTAGGCCTTCTTTGACTGCGTCGTCCATCAGGCACTACACACGCACTGTGAGAGATAAGAAAAATGTTTTATTTCCAAGATACGCCTGCTGTTTTAAATTACAAGATTAAATTGAAAAAAAAAAAAAGAGTGAATAGTTTTTCCTGTAGATATAGCTAAGAACTCTCTCGATCAAGTCAACTTTCAAACAAAAAAAATATCTAAATTGGTTTAGCCGTTTGTGAGCTACGATGCCACAGACAGACGCACAGATACACACATTAAACTTATAACACCCCTCTGTGTGCGTGGGGGTAAAAATATGTTGTTTCAAAATAACAAATACAAAAAAAAAGTCTGCAATGTTCAATGAGGTTATTGGCAATGTTAGCCTGGTTTAAGTCACATGCGTTCGCAGCCATCACGTCATCTTACCATATCTTCCCTATTTGTCTGATCTAGCAGGATCTTTCCCAATGATGATAAAATTATATAAACTGAAGGTAGATACATTTTACCGATGTCTGCGCGGCGATATAAACACAAGTTAATTAGCTTGAGTGAACTCAGTCCGTCCTGTGTCTGGCAACGACGCAAACGTACGATGCGTGATTTTGAAGTATGAAAAATGATAAAAAACTCCATGTTGTGTGTTTAGAAAGTGAAATATTTATACGAGTACCTACTAGGACAGCTGTAAGGCTGTAAAGTTCTATGGGTGCTATGTAGGTAGCTATAGTAAAATATCGCCATGTTTTAGTGCGCTTTTAAACCGACTTCCAAAAAAGGAGAAGGTTCTCAATCCGACTGTTTTTTTTAAATGTTTGTTACTTCCTAACTTTCGACTGTTTTTTTTTTTTTTTTTTTTTTTTTTTTATTGTAGAATAGGCTTGCGCTTGACCGCCAACTCGCCTGATGTTAAGCGACGATGCGGCCTACGGTGGATCACGCTTGCCTAGAAGAAACCGATTCACTCGTGACTTGAAGACACCCAGATTGTATCTATCGGGGAACACCCATTCAGGCAGTGCATTCCACAAACTAGCAGTTCGCATAATAAAAGTGGAATCAAAGCGCTTCGTACGGGTTTTCGGAATGTCAACCATAAAGCGGTGTCGATTTTTCGTGCCCGCTCTGGCAGTCCGATAGAAAAAAGGGCAGGAGGGAATTAAATCATGCAGATCAGATGCACACTCTCCAAAATGTATCCGATAAAAAACCGATAGACTAGCAACTTTGCGCCGATGCTCAAGACTAAGAAGCTTAGTCTGAACTAGGGCTTCGTTGCTGATGAGCCTCTTAGCACGCTTCTCAATTGACTCCAAGGCCCCGAGCTGGTATTTAGCTGATCCATCCCAAAGGTGAGAGCAGTACTCCATGCACGACCGAACTTGTGCTTGGTACAGTGTAAGCAACTGTTCCGACGTGAAGTACCGACGCACCTTCGATAGGATACCTAGCTTTTTGGCAGCCAATTGAGCCTTGCTTTCAATATAGGAGCCAAAGTTGAGTGTAGGAGACAGAGAAACACCCAAAAGCTCAAGCTGGTCAGATATCGGAACGGACACATCTTGGAAAGTAGGAGCCAGATGGAATGGCGTCCTTTTTGCGGAGAACAGACAAGCCTGGGTCTTAGCGGCATTGAACTTGACCAGGTTGGCATCGCCCCAATCGGAGACTACCTTAAGTGACAAGCTCATGCGCTCAACCATGGCCTCTCTGAGAGACTGTATTTCAGGTCCACTGGTTCGTGCATTGGATGTATAGCTCTCTACTACTGTGCTGTCGTCTGCGTACCCAAAGATACCGGGCTTTAACAGATCGTTAATATGCAGCAGGAAGAGCGTTGCAGAGAGCACCGACCCCTGGGGGACACCGGCATTAATTGCCATTTGATCGGACGAGCAGCCATCAATGAGGACTCGAATCGATCTATCCCTCAGGAAGTCCGATATCCACGCAACAAAACCTTTGGGTGAACGGATTTTGATGGTTTTTTTTATTTGAAAGCTGGTGCTTCCTGTGTGGTCTCAATTTGGTCCAGAGGCCTTACCCTTTAGCTCGAAAAGTTGACCCGCATAGGTGTTATTTGTCTAAACGGTACCATCAACTACGATAAGCAGTAGTTGTTTGATAGCCTATAACAGCCGCGGCTATCAAATAACTACCGCTTATCGTAGTTGATGGTACCGTTTAGACAAATAACACCTATGCGGGTCAACTACGAGCTAGGGGTAAGGCCCCAGTTCTGACATTTTTATGAAGTCAGTTTTTTGTATTGACAATTATTATTAATGAGTATGACGTCTCTATTGGTAAAACCTTATTGTCGTATCCTGTGTAAGCTGTCATCAGAAGTGAAACGGTCAGCAGTCAGCACGACCAAACGTTGACAAATGTCGGCTGCCGTTTGTCGGGCGCACTTCACTTACGGAAGGGTTTATTTAGTTCACAAAAACTGGGCTTCCTATATCTACACAACACGCGCCACTCGTTGAAATATGGATCGAAATAGATGCTTACGAAGGATTACCACTTTTCCTACACCCCACGCAAAAAGACGGGAGTTATAAGTTAAACGCGTGTGTTTAAAATATGTGTGTCTTTCTGTGGCTTGGCACCGTGGTATCCAAACGGCTGAACCGATTTAGATTTAGTTTTTGAAGTCAAAACTTCTTTAGGCGCGTTGAGTACTTTTTGTGTGAACAAAAATCATGGAACCGCGTCATCGTCACGCTGTACCGTGTATTTTAAAACAGCGCCATCTCTTGTAGAATGCGCGATAAATCCCGATAAACATTCAATACATTTGATCGAGATTGGTTAGCTATCATAATCATTTTATTGGTAACTAATAATTACAGGTTTTTTTATGCGTAAATAGCCTTGCGTTTGACCGCCAACACGCCTGATGTTAAGCGATGATGCGGTCTACGATGGAGCACGCTTGCCTAGAAGAAGCCGATTCACTCGTGATTTGAAGACACCCACACAGGCAGCGCATTCCACAGACCAGCAGTACGCACAATAAAAGTGGAATCAAAGCGCTTCGCACGGGTTTTCGGAATATCAACCATAAAGCGGTGCCGATTCTTCGTGCCCGCTCTGGCAGTCCGTCTGGAGGTCATATTATGTTAGTACTAATGACACAGGTTAACAAACTTATTATACCTAATAAACTAGCATAGGTATCTAGTATAATGGTAATAATGTACCTATCATATTAACCACGTAAAGAAAAATAATAATAATTAAATAATCAATGTCAAAGTAACATAAAATAAAAAAAGAAATAAATTAGCATAATATCTTAATTAATAAACATTAGCGTTATGTCAAAAATTAACGAAAAATCACTGTCAATTAAAAAAAAAAAACTTTTGCTGCGTAGTGCCTATTATTTAATTACAATTTAAATTTAATAAACTCGTCATAGCTATGGAATTATTCAAGTGTTTGAAGATGATCAGCTCTTAGTGGGATTTTTAAAATTTTCAATGTATACTTGTACTTACTATGGTAACTTGTCTTATTGATACTATTATCCATGGTAAGCGTACTGTATTTCACCGTGTTACCTATGTAACTACCTACATTGTAAGCGTACTGTAGCTCACCGTGTTACCTATGTAACTACCTACATTGTAAGCGTACTGTAGCTCACCGTGTTACCTATGTAACTACCTACATTATAAGCGTACTGTAGCTCACCGTGTTACCTATGTAACAACTACCTACATTGGTTACCAAGTAATGTGATAACAGACTTAAAATTGATGTCTTAGGAAATGTTATAGGTATATTTACAGCAATAGTAATAGAGCAGCAAATCGTGATCCGGATTTTATCGAATTTTGACAAATTAAATTTTGATTTAAGGGTTCTTGTTCACTATATACCTATAGTTAGGGTTGCCATCCGTCCGGGCTTCCCCGGATTTGTCCTAGAGGGCATCCGGGGAGCGTCCGGGCGGGTCTTTTGTAGTCCAGGTTTAAAAATGTAAAGTCTTGGGCCGCCCGCGACACACGCACTGTCCCCGCACGCCGCGATTTGTACAATATTATTAATTTATTTGTTATTTATTTTGTACTGACTATGTTTAAAAAAAACCTGTTGACATGTCCGGGTTCTGGACTCTAAAATCCGGGGTTTTCACGCGTCTTGTCCTGGTTGCCAAATTTTAGAGATAGCCTACTAATTTTACCTTGAGTCAATACATATAAAAAATACCATTTTATTTCTTGTCATTTTTAACACGCTTTTATTAGCTTTATATATTTATGTAACCGAATCTTTGAACGTGATTTTCACCCATTTTAAAACGACGGATTGATTTGAAACGTTACACAATTATCAAGGACCAATGACAATGCAATATTTTTTATAGTTGGTCCCATTACCTATCCCTACCAGGATTAGCGATTTTAATGCGTGTTTTTAAGTTTTTAAACTGCGAGAATTATTTATATCTTAGAGTGGTTTAGGCTTTTGTTTTGTTCACTGCACGAGCAAAGCTGCAGTCAGTAACTATTTTAGCATATTTTTTTTTACCAATTTAACTGTATGGCTGTATAGTCAGGTTTGATATGAAAATAAATGCGATAGTGGCTCTCCCTCGACTGTAAATATGCGTTAGTCTCATTGTATATATTTCCGTCGGTCCTCCCCCGCACAGAATGAGTAAAAGTTACTACGCACCAGCTGTTTCCTGAAAAACGTCGCGGTAATGAAGTGCTCCCCGCCTCCGATTGCTACAGTAATCCTCCGCCAATGGGAGCGCATGATACTGTTGCGAGAGCTAGCTGCGCTGTGATTGGAGGGTCCACTGTGATACTGTGGCGGAACTAGTAGGTATATACGGTAGGTATTTACTTTTGAAGCCTGAGCTATCCGTTAGAGCTGTCATCCACAGATTAGAGCGATTGGGTGAGAGAGGCGACGAGCGGATAAAATTTTTGACATCCAAAAGAAACTCATTTTCAGGACATCCGAAAATTTGTAGTATATTTTACGCAAGGCGCAGAAAGTCCCGGTCGTAGTGTCTATCCATTAGTCCAAGCAAAGTCATGTGTTTCTTGTTGTATTCTACCTTTACAATGTATTTATATCTACTCAAAGCATATCTCTATAACCTTTAAAGGTCCGTCTAATTATCTAACAGATTTACCTACTTGTTGATAAAATAATTATCAATTTAAAAAACGGACTTCATCAAAATGTTAGAACTGGACCAAATGGAAATAGGACCACACGGGAAGCACCAGCTTTCAAATAAAAAAAGAATCATCAAAATCGGTCCACCCAGTCGAAAGTTCTGAGGTAACAATCAATAAAAAAAAATGTCGAATTGAGATCTTTTTCCTTTTTGGAAGTCGGTTAAAAAGAGCCAAGTTCACTAACTTATTAAATAACTTTTTCTGTCTGTTGGTCTGTCTGTCTAGGCCCTGGTTTTCAGGAAGGCAGGAGGAAATTAATATCACAGGTCTGCAATACATTGGAGCTTGGAAAAAATTAAACTTCGCATTCAAAACAAATGGCCGTTTATACAGGATACTTTTAGCTGGTACAATCTTAAAACAAGTAGATAACACGAAAGCGCAGATGCCTATATCACAGGTTTTAAACCTAGCATAGCCATCTGAGAGACAAAATGTGTGTAGATAATATAATTATTGTTTGTACATAAATAGATGAGACGTGAAATTTTTGTTCTGTGCATGATGATTATTGTACTAATCGTCAATAAACAAATTTTAATTTGAATACGTATTTTGAAACTCACACGGGAATCAATACCTATAGGATATAAGCTCTATCTATAAGAGATTTAGCAAGAAGCAATGTCTTTTGTCTTATTGTGTTTGCAGTTAGTAAACTGACCGCGACCTATGTCGATGTATGGGGACAACAGTTCACTAACGGCAAAGTTTATCCTTTAATCCAGTTTATTTGGTTACGGAACCCTCAGTGTCCGAGTCCGACTCGCACTTGTCCGGTGTTTTCCCTACTCCACCTGAATAACCCGAAAAAACCTTCGATAAAAGATGTGATAATATTTTAAGCTTTTTACAATGTGATTGCTGTCAGAGCAAATAAATGCTTAGACCGAATTTAGTAAAGCTCCAAAAACCATTAAAATCTCATTAAAGCGTATTAAACTTTTATGTATACCTACTGGCACAGCAAGAGAACAACTCAGTACGGATACTCGACGCATGTCTTCGAATTACTCCTTACACCGTATCTGTACTGGCTGCGAGACTGAGAACGTAACTTGAATGGAGGACCTATAGCGTAAAGGATCTATATTGGAACGCATACAAGTTAGAGACATACTTTATTATATATTTATATTTCATTTATTTATTTGCCATTATACACGAGACATGAGGTCCTTAAAACTACATGACGGTACAAAGACCCTGTTAGGGCGCAGTAATTAAATTACTTAATTCTAACACAAATATCACATATCTTAAATATAATACAATAAATTACTTTAAAAAACAAAATAAAAACTATAATCTTAATATTTAAGTAGGTACATAATGCTAAATGTCTTCTACCACTTATCGTCCATGTAGTTTTGTTTATTGTAGTAGGCCTTTTCAATCAGTTTTCACTTTTATTTACAGTGGAACGCATAAAAATCAAAGTCATACTTTACAGTGGAACGTATAAAATATATTCGAACGCATAAAATTTGAGGTGTACTTTAATACCTTTAGTTGTCTAATTTCATATTTTTTTCGTCATAGGAACACAAAGAACACTTACATTATGTCAAGTTACAAAAGTAAGTCAATACGTATCGCGGAGAACTCTCTACGTATCGTAGCATACTCACTACGTATTGTAGCATACTCACTACGTATCGTAGCATACTTATAACGTATTGTAGCATACTCATTACGCATCGTAGCATACTAACCACGTATTGTATCATACTCACTACGAATTGTAGCAAACTCGCTACGTATCGTAGCATACTCACTACGTATCGTAGCATACTCACTACGCATATACATAATTTTCAATAATAACAAAAATAAAGAGTATGAAAATAATATTAATGTCTTCTTTCCTATCCCACGTTTCGCTCTACATCCCGTGCCTCCTAGGGGGAGCTGGTGGAAGACGGGAGTGGGGCGGGGGCGGGGGTGGAACAGAACGATATTCAAATTGCGAACATTTCATTTTAACGCTTGCGAAGATATTTGCTCGCTCCCACGCTGGGTAGAGATGCGACCGTGTGAGATATTGATTTATCGACTGTCGATTATTTTAATTTATCCGCTTATCATTATGATCATCCCTTATCAATTCTCAGTTACAAAGCAGTCAAAACTGACATAGTAGTCCCATGTTAATGGACTTATTTTAGGCTCTTTTAGCGCGACTTTTTTTAAGCCATAGGTGGAAAACAAGCAGTCTGGCCACCTGATGGTAAGCAATCCCCTTTGCCTACGGATACTTGTAACACTAGAGGCATCACAAATAAGTTGTCGACCCTTTAAGACTCTATTAACTCGTTTTTTTAAGAACCCCATGTTGTACGGACGGACGTATATATACGGCTCTGAGTCTGGAGTTATGTACTCCTTCGTGTGTTCCAAGACATCCTCCATACATGGGATGAAGGATACAAGTGGGGAGCTAGGTATGTGTGCGTTATGTAAAGGTCGAAATACAACTAACTACTTATTTTAATAAGAAAAAAAAACTGGGGGCATTTTTTTTTTCATAACAAAACAAATTTTTAGTTTTATTTGTTTATTTAGTAATAGCCTTGCGTAGAATTTCCCCCTCACCTGATGTTAAGTGATGTTGATGATGTTTTAATGTTAAACCTACAAAAAAAATTGCAAAAAAAAAATATAATGATCGTTGAATTTGTATGAGTTTTATGTAATTGTAATATGGCTATTATTTATTATATTTTCTTGTTATTAACTTATTATCTCTATTTGTTCATCGATTTATAATTTATTTATTATTATATATATCGAAATTATTTACCTATGATATGATAAGGCCGCCAATTGTGGCACTAGCTTGTAAGTGTTTTCTATCTGTTTGTAATTTTTATTTCTGGTTTACATAATAAAGAGTTTCTATCTATACTTATATCTATGATATTGATAAGATGGTGTTGAAACGGGGCATTTACACAATTCAAGTTTGTATTGGTGAAAACTTTTTTGGCTTTTGTAAAACCATTTATATAATATCTACTGTATTAAAAAATACGCGTCGACGGACAGGGAACCTCTACCCTTTTGTCAGTTAATAAAATAACAAATAAGCTGACATTGCCTTGTCCCTCGACCGGCCAATCAACAAAATATATATGTATTACCAAACAAGACATTGGCCAAATTGCGGCAACACCGCTGAAGCAATGAACAAAAGTTGAAGTTGAGTGTCACACCATCTGATTCTTGTCACAGTTTATCGATATCGTACCTCATCTCTACGCTCGCCAAGTTGAGACGTTTGCGCAATGTGAACATTTCGCGTGTTGATCGCTCCGCTGCGGAATTCTCATTTACTCCCCCTCCCATGACACCCCTCTACCAGTTCTCTTTCTACCCGCCTCACACCTGTATCTGTTAGTCTTTGGAGCCTTGGAAAATGGGACGTTTTATTTTATTTATTTGGGATGTAGAGATATGGTAGTCTTATTTTTTTTCTGTATTTTTATTACCACAGAATAAGCTTTAGATTATGGAAGACTAGGCATGCCTCGAAATTTTACCTGCTATTATAAATCTCGATGTAACATTATTTTAGTCTTGAAAATATATAAGAAGGTACCTAGTAGGTACATGTGGGCTACCTTGGCATCAAATGTCATTCAAATGATATATTATGATTAAACACATATCAACTTTAATTTGTATTGTCAAAAACATGTTTTAAAGTTACCAAGATATTCTACTTACAGTTTCTACCGCAAAGCTAGTTTTCTACCTCACAACGATTTTTTTAATAAAATGAGCTAACGAATTTCATTTAGATATAACGTAAAAAACTTATAGGTATGTTTTGACTGTGTCTTATGCTTCGACCAAAATAAAATGAATGGACGGGCCCAGTAGAAGCGCATTTTTGAAGATTACAAAATGAGCGCCAGCGCTCACTTCGTTTCAGTCGGTCTCTAGCCGTAGGAAGTGAAACACGAGTCTATTGTTACGCGATAACGAAACATCTGACAAAATTATGAATTCGTATGCTTTACCGAAGTGTAAATACACAAATAAAACCGATATCTATTTTTTGTAACAAACATACTGTACATTTTTATAATTAGGTGTTGAAGTATATGTCCGACGGTTTTGACTCGTTTTTACTGATCAAGTTCAATGGTTAGGGCCCGTCCATTCATTTTATTTTGGTCGAAGGTCTTATGATGATATTTATTAGGATTTAATTAATGTATTTTCTTCTATTAAAATCAAAGTATTTATTGCTGCTACTTTTAATGCTAAGTAATGTTTATGATTATGGAATTTCTTCTAAGTGATTTTTATATACGTCCTAAATATTTTATGGACAGCGTGAATCGAACACCAGCCTAAGGGGACTACCTTGTATCTAGAGCGTACAGCAGAAGTTTTTTTTAATGCCATAGGTGGCAAACAAGCAGGCGGGCCGCCTGATGGTAAGCAGTCACCGTCGCCTATGGATACTTGTAACACCAGAGGCATCACAAATACGTTACCGACCCTTTAAGACTCTATTAACTCGCCTTTTGAAGAGCCCCATGTTGTAGCTTCTCGGAAACACCGCGGAAGGTATAATAGCTCATTCCACATTTAGCAGGTGAGGTAAGAAAGTACATTTTTTATGAGTCCTAAATATTTTAATGGATAGCGGGAATCTAACACAGGCTCAGCGGACTACCTAGTGTCTAAAGCGTACTGCAGAAGTAACAATACAGTACACTACAATATACGCATAACTTATTTAGCTTATATACGGTTTCCTTAATCATACTTTACTTATTAAGTAGGTAATACTTCCTGGCGAAGTTTCTTTGTAATATCAGTAGAGTCTGAGTAGGTAGGTACCAACTTACTAAGTGGGTAGAATAAAACTTTTTTCTTTCTGTCTTGGCAAGCACCCGATCAGTTCACAAATATCTGCAATACTCAGATATACATTTATAATTACCCCCCTCCTCGTTCCCCACCCCGAGCCTCCCACCTCCCCCTCCCTCGCCTCTTATTGTAATTTAAATCGAATTCCCGGCGACAAGTAAATTGAAATATTTCAATTCGAACCCACCTTCCGTTCGGCGAATTTCATTTCGAATTAAGTTAAAGATGGCGCTGGTTTTGTATCTTATTTTGAAATTGGAATTGAGATCTCGAAATGGAGGGTAATTTGAATTTTGATTGGAATTTCGTGTGTCGCGTAATTATCGTGAAATTTGCTTGTATTATACCACGTTCGTAGCCCACTGTATTGCACTAAGTATCTACGTACTAAGCTAAGCAATACGTAGATATTGATTTAAGTATATACGTAGGTATTGATACGTAGGCTTTGATTAAAGTGTAAGAAGTATTAGAAGTGAAGTAGCTATAGAAAAAAATACGTTTGCGGAACTTTTTTTACAGAATTACTCATATCAATCTTAGCATCCAAAGTAGGTTTAAAACCTCCTTCGAAGGTCGCAATAAAAAAATAAAAAATAGTCAAACAATGAAAATTTTAGTAAGTCATATTGAATATATGTCAAAGTCAAAACAATCCAAATATCATCCCGAGATGTTCCCATCAGACAACATTAAAAGTGAGTCAATATAAACAAATCTGACAGCAAAATGGCCAACAATCACAATCGATAGTTTAAATCTCATTATGAACTCCTCTCGAGTAAACCAAACTGTCTAAACAATAAACTGAATAAACCCGTACAAACAAATAATAAACAAAAAGAGCGGAATACGCGATGCGAATAATAAAACATAATTGTGTTTTTGTGCTTCATTCAATAGCAGCTTTGTCCGGTAACACAAAAACGAGTTCTCAAAAAAGTCACCTTTATAAATTAAGTTTCAGCATCGGTTTCGACCAATCAGGGTCCAGAGGCGGAGACTTAAAGCCTCCCGATTGGACCTCTCCATTCTCTCATCTTACAACATTTTATATAACCGGCTGATACAACATATACAGTTAACACTGCGCGCGAACGGGACGCAGCTATACAGCTGTAATACAGTGTGTCGTTTCGCACTTGTGCCGTCTCGCTCTGCGAGCCGCCCCGGCTACAGTCGCTCGAAATTGAAGCAACAGTGTTGTTAAAATCCTCAAGCGGAACGCGTCGCCTTAACACCGCTTCGGTTACATTTTGACGTTTCGGAATTTGAATTTTTGTTCGGGATTTGAAAGGATAATGGTTTTGTGAGAGTTTTGGAGGATTGTTGTTTGTTTAGTGGTGATATAATGGAGATGTCGCTGCCCAATGGCGTGGATGTGTCACAACTAGTGCAGCACCCGGTGCTGGCTGCACTGCCCCCCTTCTTCCTGCGAGCCTCGGAGAGATATCAGGTATTCAAGTTAGTTAGTATTCCGTGCGGACGATTTTAGTATCATGTACTTACTTAACAAGCCTTACTTATTAATTCGTGTTTACTTACTTAAGTGCCTACCTAGTTTTGAATAAGATATTTCTACTTACACATTTTATTGTTTTGCGCTACCTACAGTATACAGTTATAATAAATATAGCCAAAAAAGGAAAATACAATAAAATAATATTTTCTCAAAGTTATCCCAGTTATAGATACCTAATAATCATCCATGTCACAGTTATATGAAATTTGTGTATTAATTTTATTATTAATCGCAGCTTTACCATGAAAAGCTGCAAGTGTGGACTTTTAGTCAGATTGTTCTCTGAAAATAAGGATCATACATCAAATTCCCACGGAGGTTCAAAAAAAATCGCAGATGGTTGGGGGTGCGCCGATTATTGCCTTTCATTATTTGATGTACTTAATTGGTGTATTTTTTCATTAATTATTGTGATTTTGAATTAGACATTTCTAATCGAATTAAATATTAGAACAGAATGTATGAGTTTTAAAATTAATCATTTTAAATCTTTGTTCACATAGTTTCAAATTTTCGTCACAAACTTTCATTATTTTTTTTTTTAATTTTCAACAAAAAAATAAGATAAGCAGACTGGTAGGTTTAAAGTAAAAAATATATTTATAGGATAGCAATGGATCTGTGGGGGGGATTGGTGGTATCAAATTGCAATCATCCTCCCACAGATCAAATGATTCGCGTTTGAAATATTTTGTGTTATTTAAGTAATTGTATTTATTATTAAATTGTGAATAAAAGAATAATTAATTTAAAAAAGCAGAGTGTGATGTTGTATTTTTTCATTTGGTAAAAATACACGAAGAACCAGTGAGTGTAAACTTTACACGGACTGAATTATGTAGAGCTCGCACTAAAACGCCCGCCGGCGGACGCTAGGCACCTACGAGTACTGATTTATAATACCCATGATTTTAAGTAGAGCTAATCTAAAAAATTGCATTCTTTTGTCATTATTACAATAAATAAATGTATATTTATCTAAAAAAGTATTAAAATATTGTAGTTAAAAATTAATAACACCGTTACAAACTTCCGTTGTTGAATTTTGATGAAGTGTCAAACGCGATCTATTGAATTGACACTAATTAAGGTATATTTTAGTATTAATTTTATTTAGTTATTTTTTCTAAGAAATTATACTTTCAATAAATTAATATTTGGACGAAATGAGAATCGGACATAACTTAGACAAACCAAGGCTATTGTAAGTGTTTCATTGAATTGATTGATAATTTAACCAAGATTAGTAACTGTAACGTCCAAGATTAGTAACTGTAACGTTTTGGTAGAGTTTATATTCGTTGGCTAATTAATATCGTTTAATACTTGCTTATAAATTGATATTATAGTCAAAATGTTTCAGAGGTAAATAATGACGTCATTTATTTATTTTATTTATTTCTCAATAGTGTAAGTAGATTATAGGTAAATTATTCTGTGTAAATGGTTCTCAATATATGTAGTAAAAAAATCGGTTGTTACGAAAAATATTTGAGTTACCTATATCTACCTAAAATAGTTATTATATGAGGTACAAATATACACCATTACCATACACCTAAGTACCTAAGTAAGACTGTATTGTTATCTTGTAAAGCATTTTTTTTGAATAAAATAATACCTATCAAACAAAATCTTTACCTTTACCTTTTTTAGGAATAGGCTTGCGTTTGATCGCCAATTTGCCTGATGTTAAGCTATGATGCGGTCTACGATGGAGCACGTTTGACTAGAAGAAACAGATTCACTCGTGATTTGAAAACACCTAGATTGTAACTATCAGGGAACACCCATTCAGAAACAATTTCATCGTTTATTTCTTATATTAGTGTGATTTGTTGGATTAAAATGCACTTTTTGTCCTAACTGTGTATTAGGTATTATTTGTGTTCTTATAAATAATAGACAAAGAAACAAAAATATAACATTTTAGTATTCACGTTTCGTTCAATAAAAAACATCCCAAAAGAGTAATACGAAACCACAAACTGCCAAAACGTACCCTTCCCTTCTGCTTTGTATCAAATAATATAGCAAAGTGCAACAAAATAGCCGTATCGAGTAGCATTTCCTTTCTAATAATCAAATTATGTTATTACCACTGTAATTAGGTACCATTGTAAATTACAATTACAATGTTGTTTATTACAATAACAAGAGGGCGCTGGCTGTAATCTACACTAATAACACTTTACAATATTGTAATAATAAATAAGGGCTCCTCAGGGGCGCGGTACGAGACCTTTTTGTTATAATATTGTGACAAAAGGTTTGATCATACGTTTAAGGTTTAATTGAAAATGGATTTGTTTAGAGTTATGGTTATTTTACTGGTGTTTTTTTTCTTTCAAATTTGTTGGCATGAAAGTTAGTTGCTGGCTGAACATTAAGAACACTAAATTAGCATTCTTACTACCTTACCATAAACTTTAAATTTAGACTGAAATGGGTTCAAGTTTTGAGGGTTATCTGATTATAAACTTTTGAGTTATAGCGATAAAATTAATAAATTTAAGACGTTTTATTTGGACTTCTCGTAAAATGATCTTAACAAAGAACGTTTCCCTACTTAATAATTTTCTTTTTGACCAAACTATAAGTAATATACCTGTTACATCGGGATGATAGGTATATACGTCTCTGAAATTTGGCTATATCCACAGAGCTTCGTTCGTTCAAAATGTTTTTTAACTAATTTCTGAACTGTAACCACAATTATATGTGTTTGGCTTCGGAACTCTACCATATGCGTGTCTCAACACGGTTTTGACCAGTTATTTAGCTCCGATATAGCTTGAGAAGACCGTAAAATGTTAAATTCAACACTTAGTACCAATTATACACTTTTCATAGGTTTTTGAACGTATAAAGGTTGTGTAGCTGGCGCCTGACATACAGTGAATTATTAAAAGAAAATGTTTATAATACAAAACTGTTTTAATGATGAATTTCTAGTGTAATTCCGCTTCTACGTCGCTTCAAGTACAATAAGGAATTTGTGATAAATATTTGTTGATAATTTTAATTTTATTGAGTTTAATTTTGCCTAACCTGATATAAAATATTAATTACATAAATTGAAAATTAACGTAACCTGAAACAAAAATTAATTAATTCTGAATTATTTTTTATTTAAAAAATTATTAAAGTAATCTGAAACAAAAATTAATTAATTCTGTCACATGAAATATGATAATACTAAATCTGAAAACAAAAATGTATTAATTCTGAAACATAAAATATATATTAATTGAAATTACATGTATTTTAATTGAATTTAAAAAAGTAATAATTTATACCCGTTTCCTTAGTGCACTTTGTCGACACGTGTTTCGCCTCTTCACGAGGAATACTCAAGACGTGTTGACTCGTCGAGCGCTTGGCCGAGAATTAAAAAATTATCAACAAATATTTATCACAAATTCCTTATTGTACTTGAAGCGACGTAGAAGCGGAATTACACTAGAAATTCATCATTAAAACAGTTTTGAAAATGGACTTCCGCAAAGTAACGCCTGATTCAATCAACTGTTTATAATACGTTTTTTATTATTACAACTAAACAGAGTACCAGAAAATATAAATGTTTGCTAAAATTCTGTTACGTTTACGTAAACGTTAGTATTTACGTTTAGTAAAAAAAGTATTCAATCTAGATTTAAAAACGTGTTTGTATGTGGGCATAGCTGATATTTTGTGAATAGTCTGTACTGTCGCATCGTAAATTAGGGATTTAGAAACGTTACTCAAGTTAATCTATGTTTAAAATTGCTCTCTCAACTTTTCGCTGACGGCAATCGTCACACGCGAAAACAGGACAGGGCAATTCTACTTGAGTGACGTTTTTAGTAAAGCCCCTATTGTGCAAAACCCATGTCTCACTTGGGAACGGCGGAAAGCGATAATTCGCTATGCGATGTGATGTGACGTATTGAAACGAATGGTATATATTATCGCAAATTACTGATGTATGCAGCTGCAACTTCCATATAGCTATCCTGTTATTTATGATGACATAACCTACCGACTCTACCCAGTGACTAACCTTAAACTGTGGGGTAAATATTATCGTTAGGTAAACAAAAAACCCTTTTTCCCCTTTGCCTTATTGTATAAAACCTGGTCTCCGTTGCCTCGTAGATCAGTTGATGCAATTCAGTTATGATCCGTATCACAAGTCGCATCGCATCGCGTTGCATGTCTCTTTCCGCCGCTCACGTAGGACAATGGAATATTGAGGATCAGTGGCGTAACTATACTTTTGAAGCTCCTCAATTTAACGTTCATTTACAGGGATTTTTCACCTAAAAGGAAAAATAAGCCGTGAACTCTGGGGTTTCATTTACAAATTTCGTCATGATGGCAATTTATAAACTTTCGCGGTTTGAACACATGGCGCAATATTTTATATCTATAAAGATACCTAAAAAGGTAACTATTGTTACCTATATAAAATACTAGCGACCCACCCCGGCTTCGCACGAGTGCGAAACATTATGACCCGTGACCACGCTCCAGGAAGACAACATTTCATCCAAATCGGTACTGCCATTTTTAAAGTAGCCTATATATGTGCCATTCCAGACTTCAATCTATCTCTTAGATCTCTGTGCCAAATTTCATCCAGATCCGTTCAGCTGTTCAGGCGTGATTGAGTAACATCCATCCATCCAAACTTTCACATTCATAATATGTATTATTATATAAGTGGGATTGCACGATAAGTCCCGATAAACATTAAAACATTCGTCATGATAGTTTATGACAGTTTTCATGATTACAACACACAGGACACAGGCCTATTATCAACAACCCCCCGGTATAGGTATACTGCTGAACTGTACCACTTTATTAACTATTGTGTTGACTTTGTTCCAGCGCACGCCAAAATGCGCCCGATGTCGGAACCACGGCGTGGTGTCGGCTCTCAAGGGACACAAGCGTTACTGTCGGTGGCGGGACTGCGTCTGCGCAAAGTGCACTCTCATAGCGGAGCGACAGCGAGTCATGGCGGCACAGGTACACACCATTTTGAACTCTACTTACTAGCAGTTAGGGTTCAAAACAGCTCAAAGGACAAACGCTACTCTCAATTTAAAGAGAAATATGAAGGCACAGATGAGCGTGCGATTTAAAACTTTATCCGATAGTACCTAGGACTCGAAATTGCTAAAGGAGCACAAGAGCTTGTGTCGAAGGTGGGACTACGCCAGTGCGAAATTCACGCTCGTATAGAGCGGCAGTGAGTCATAGTGACACAAGTACAAACCATTATGAACTTATATCTAGAGATGGTTAAGGTTTAAAATAGTGCACTAAAACTAAAAAAACTCAAAATAGGGCATAAATGAACATCATTAGATGGAGCGGTAGATAATATTGGGTTCGAGATTTTAAGAACTAATTGTAGAACCGATCGAGAGGATTTTTATTCTTTATCAATTACAGGCCTATATCGGCTACCAGCTACAATCTTATTTCAAACTTCAACTTCAAAAAGCAAGTAAAAGTGAATTTACTGTTTTGTTTTATTCTACAACATTATGGCAACCGTCAGACGCATTAATCCGCTCTCTAGTTTGCTTTTTGACATTGGTTGACAGACCAGCCGTAGCACGTCGTAGCTCGGCGTAGCACCGTGCTACACGAGTTTTACTATCACTATAATATAATATGTCATATTATATTATAGTGATAAGTAAAACTGATACTGAACTGACTTATTTTGTAGTGGTCCGCCTGGGGAAGTACCACCTTTGCCAGTTATTCAACCGCCAAGCAGTAGTGTGCAGACACTACTGTGTTCCGGATTGAAGGGCAATGTTTCCAGCGAAATTACAGGGCACACTGAGATTTGTCATCTTATATCTCGGGGTGACGAGCGCAGTGCATTGCCATCCAGGGTTTTGAACTGTTGAAGTTCAAAATTCTGAGTGGCGTTGAGCTGTTATGGACAAGCGTGAAGAGCCATCAGGCGAGCGACTGCGCTCGCCTCGTCACTCAGTATCATACAAAAATATATATCATTAAACTCATAGTCGAGTACCTTTATTCTTTGTATTTAAAGGCTTTCAATATCATAATCAAATTGTCCTCTATTTTGTATAAGCATTGCCATTCAGCACATTGGGTAGGCTGTAGGGACTACAATCTTGCAGCAAAATTTTCAACCTCGGTATCTGAAATTCCCGAAGCCTAATCTTGCAGGATCTCGGTATTTTGCGAAATCTCGCATATTTGAGAATTTCTTGTTGTATATAAGAATTATTATTTCCATTGCAACTTAGTAATATTTTTTTTAAGTTTTTTTTATTGCGATAATTATTATGCAGCACTAGGGCATAAAAATCATCTTTAGTCTGCTTAATCGAGAAACTTTACAATTAGAAAGTGAAAAGGATACTTTGTTAATGATTATATTTGTCGCAGGTGGCGCTCCGGCGGCAACAGGCCCAGGAAGAGAACGAGGCGCGGGAGTTGAACCTGCTGTACGCCGGACAGACGTCTGCCGCGCCGCACCACTACACCGACATGCCCGATGACTCGCCCGGTAACATACAATTATAAGTTTTTAACCGAATAAAAAAAAGGGGGGGTTCGTTATCCTCACTCCTTCATTTATAAACGATGTTTTATTTGAAAGGATATATCTCGTTTACTTGGATAACATATTTTATTTCAATTATTTTGATTTAAAAACCAAACTATTGAATTGATCTATGGAAGCAATCTGAAAAACCTTTCAAATAAACAAATAATAATTTCATAAACAAAATATCATGCAAGCGACTGGTTCGCATCATAACTTGTACCTACTATATATATATACTAGCTGCGACCCGCGGTTTCACCCGTGTGGTGATGAAAATCGGTGAAGGGGTATGGAAAATAGATAGTAGCCGATTCTCAGACCTACTGAATACGCATATAAAATTTGGTAAAAATCGGTAAATCCGTTTCGGAGGAGTACGGTAACTAACATTGTGACATGGAAATTTTATATATATATATATATATATATATAGTGATGATATACTAGCTGATACCCGCTACTTCGTACGCGTAGAGCTTGGACTTCGGCCTCGTTACTATGACCCTCTTCAAGAACACAATATTTAATCCAAATCGGTCCAGCCGTTTACTCACAGTTTAAACCATCTACAAATATTTCAAGATCAAAATTAGCCAAATCGGTCCAGCCATTCTCGAGTTTCAGCGAGACAAACATCATGAATTGATTTTTATGTAGGTATATAGATTTAAAAAAAGAACGTGTTTCCGACTCGCGCCGCAAACAAACCAAAAAACAGTTGACTGGAAGAAAAGAACACTCCTCCAGTTTGCCAATTAAAATGAAAACACAGTGCCAGTGTCGCCACTCACGCCAACAGCCAGGACTCGAGGGAGAAGTGTCAGGAACCGAATAAAAGTGTAGACTGTATAAAAAAAGCCAAGTTCAAGTCAGCCTCGCGCACGAAGGGTTCCGTACCATTATCTATAAAAACGGCGAAAATCACGTTTTTTGTTTGGGAGCATTTAAAAAATAATTTTATTTTAATTTAATTATTTATTTTTAAAGTGAATATACAACAAAATATTATCTGAAATATTTAAGCGTCTACCTGTTATCGTTATCAATCAATATCGACCAAAAACGAGCAAAAAAACCACGTTTGTTGTATGGAAGCACCTTTAAATATTTACTTTATTCTGTTTTTTAATATTTGCTGTTATAGCAGCAACAGAAATACATCATATGTGAAAATTTCAACTGTCTAACTATCACGGTTCATGAGATACAACCTGGTGACAGACGGACGGACGGACAGACAGACAGACGGACAGCGGAGCCTTAGTTATAGGGTTTTTTGACCCTTTGGGTACAGAACGCTAAAAGTTGGAAAAATTGTGAAATCCAAATAAACAAGATCCTTAATCTTCTTTTTCTTAATTATGTTATCGCAACATTTATGAAATTAATAAATATCTTCAAATAAATATTATTTGACTTAGGAAATAAACCATCGCAATTTGAACACGTGTTAATTGTCCATCGGGACTTATCATGTCTACATTTTTTGGATAGATATCTCCCACTGTTGACCGATTTAAAAAAAAAAACTTTTGTTCGGTAGGGTATACTTCCAGTTTGGCCCCATTGTCACTCAAGTCAGGATCTGATGATGGGATCTCAGGGAAACGAGGGTAACCCTCAAATTTAAGAGGCACTTAGTACGTTTTTCATATATTTTCTAAAGCTGTTCCTGTATTTGTGTCTGATAAATCATAATCTCATATGGATGAACTGATGATGAAGGGTACAACTCCTCAACGGTTAGAAGTTAAAAGAAAATTCTTTCATAATTTTACGTACATATAAACCAATAGTTGTATTCTTTCAGGCTATTAGAACCGACTTCAAAAAAGGCGGAGGTTCTATGTTAATTCGGTTTTTAATGTGATTCACTTGTTTTTAAAACTATCGTACAGGAATCGATATTTTTCCGGAATTTATGTAGCCCATGTGCTAATCCAGTATGTAAACCTATTTCCACATCAAATTTTAATGCTGGTTAAAAACAATGCAAGTGTACTCCTTTGCCCCCGCCCAGAGGCGCCAAAAATTGTTTCGCCGAAATGTTTCGCTATTTTTATTTTGGCGCCCCTTGCTATTTGGCGTCTAGAGCGAGAGTTCCACTCGCCGCTGTAGAAGTACCTAAGTTAAAATCGATCGACTTCCAAGATTTGTTTCCATAACGTTACTAGTTAGGCTAATATAAATATATAAATAATTATCAATATAAAAAAACCGGCTACATAAAAATGTCAGAACTGAACCAAATTGAAATAGGAACACACGGGAAGCACCAGCTTTCAAATAAAAAAAAGAATCATCAAAATCGGTCCACCCAGTCGAAAGTTTGAGGTAACAAATATAAACATATAAAATAGAGTCAAATTGAGCACCTCCTCCTTTTTGAAAGTCAGTTAAAAATATAATTTATTCGTAAAAGGCAATATAGATAAGTTATATACGAACGACTATAATATTTTAGTTAGACTTTATAATATATCTACACTAATATTATAAAGAGGAAAGATTTGTACCTATTTTTGTATGTTTGTATGTTTGTAATGAATAGGCTCCGAAACTACTGAACCGATTTGAAAAATTCTTTCACTGTTGGGAAGCTACACTATCCCCGGGTGACATAGGCTATATTATATTTTGTAGCGAGGCCGAAGGCCGAGCTTACACTCGTGCGAACCCGGGGCGGACGGCTAGTCGTTAATAAATAGGGGGTGATTCATTATAGAAAATAAGTACTATTAAGTACCTGCATTTGAAATACCACCAATTAATCTTTTAAAACATAAAATAAACCCATTCAAACTCACAATATCCAAACATCAATTGAAAAGTGTAAATTCGTATAATTTCTTTTGAAATTAAAACATTTTTCTTACTTTTCAGCGCATTTAGTTAATGGCTGCTTTGAAAGGTTGCATTTCGCCTTCGTTGACTTGCATTTGTGAAACATCAAAGTGTAAGCGCCTACTTTTGGTTTACTAAGCGAAATTAATAGCAACAATAATTTGCTATTAATAAAATTATTAAAGTTATATGATTATTTACGGGATATTTACCGTGGTAAGGTTGTGGAAGGAGCTCTCGATATTTCGGCGCAGTTACATGCACCATGTTCACGGGAAGACACGAAAAAATATCGGGAGTTCCTTCCCCAATCTTACCACGGTAAATATCCCGTAAATATAGCTTTAGTGAACAACCGTGATAGTTTAAAACAATAAAATTATTGTAACTTTTATCATCCCTCAAAAAATTATGTGTTTCGCGTGGAGTGTCTTTTGCGGTCAGATGCGTTCTACGGCAAATGTGGTCAGAATAGTATTAAATTCGTTTATTTTATTTTAATGGAAAACAAACAGCTGCTAATTAACACAGTAGATATGAGATAAACAGTTACACAAAAGCCAAAAAGGCATTTACACAAAAGCCAAAAAGATGTTTTCACTAATACAAACAAAAATATTTTATATTATATACTTATATTGATTCGTTTATTCCAGTACGGTATTTATGATTGTTGTACTCAAAAAAGCGATAACCAAAAATTTCACGTTGACTTCTAACAGTTGTAATTATTGCACCTTTTTTTTGATTTTCATTTTTTATGTTTTTTTTTTACAGTGGCACGTCTATTTCTGTTTCCGATTACTGGCGCCAGTTATTACTGGCGCAAGTGTCTATGTCTGTTTGCATTCGCTATTTATGTTATTTTATTCGCATTTTGCTACCGGTTTCAATGTCTATCTACTACTAATAGCCGTTTGGACGTTACAGTGATCTATATATATATATACTAATGATACATACTATTTTACCTCGCAAAATTTTATCGAGATCGGTTAAGCCGTTTAGCCGTGATTTTGTAGCAGACAGACAGACAGACAGACAGAGTTACTGTCGCATTTATAATATTAGTGTGGATAACATAGTTGTCATAAAGAAAATTTTCTGAATTATATTAACGGTCCCTTACTAAAAATATGTGAAAT